>OY987316.1:69751-701522 GCA_963920655.1 Geranium rotundifolium | reverse complement strand
TGAAAGTCCAGTCGATTTATAAGGCAATTTTGAGTTGATAGAAAAGTGATGTCCTGTCGTTTAGTGTTAAATGTTTTATATATATATATGGCCCGCTTAATTAGATGTTTAATTTGGTATTAAATATAGAGATCATCATTTTTGGCTCTCTCTATTCTCAGCTTTATTTGCTTGTATTATTGTGTGTCATACATCAGAACTGAAGCTTAGTGAGTGAAACAATATCATTTCTATATATATAGATTTTGATCTGATATTTAATCACAATGTTATTTTGGTCATTTTAAACTTTTAGAAATACAAAAAAATAAACTAACAGAATTATTCACACTGAGAAAAACAAGGTTTTAGGTAATCTGCAAAATTAAAAAAAAAAATTTATGTTACCTATATGAGAACTCAAATTCTCCAAATGTCATGTATATTTTTTATAAAGTCTCGCGTTGGAATTATATGAACATATCAATTGGAATTAATATTGTGATATTTGGTATATTGGACAAGTTATAGACTGAATAGAGAAACTATAATATATGTGAGATAAAAAAACCTTAATATAGATGGGACAATCATAATGGGTTTTAACTCTAACGAGAATATAATCTATCAGCTCTTCTCAAACTCAATGCGGTGTAGCAAGAATTGAGTTTGAAGCTTGATAATATGTGCGGTTGATCGTCGTGTACGGATAGTAGTTGCTGGATTTCGTTAATGCTCCACACTCCTCTCACGCAAGGTGTCCTAATTACGGGATGTACTTTTCGGATTACGTTAATCTAGCAAAGTTATACCACATTATTCCTACATTTTAAAGGTAGTAGATCTTTTTTATTTGAGAGAAAGGTTGTAGATCTATTAGTTAAATTATATTTTTGTTTTTCATTAATTTTTTTGGCTTATTATAATTTATTTATTAAATAATTGAAATTTTATGATGCTTCTGAGCAAATTTATGCTTAGATTGAGCATAAGATTAGATTTAATTTGTTAAACGAGTTACACTCTGGAACTCAACCTACCATGATTTGTGAATTTCGTGAACGTAACAATTTGCTTCGCATTTAAATATACATAAAGTTTAAATTTGAACTCTGTTAAAAAATAAATAATCAAACTCGAATTATTTTCTGATACATGCATTTAGTTATTAATTAAATTATTATAAAATGTTGTCGGTCCTCAACCAGAATTCTCAATTTGTCATTTATTTCAGCCCATTAACTTCTTAGACAAATGTATCGATATCGTTTTGTGATAAGCTTTTTAAATATTTATTCGTTTATCAATTATTTTCTTCTATCAATCTTCACCATGCATGCACGATATCTTGTCGGAAACTCAGCTACTTGGGGTCCTCCGTACCAGGGGTCTTCAAAAATAACCGAACTGATCAAAATCAACCGAACTGAACCGAAAAATGGTTGGTTTTGGCCGGTTCGGTTCTGGTCGGTTTTGCTCTTGATTGGTTCGATTTCGGTTCAATCAATCAAAACCGATCAAAAATCGAACCGACCGAATCTGGTTCAAATTATAGTTAATTTTCCGGTTTATGCTTCAATTTAGAGTGTTTTTCAATTGAATTTTTCTTTTTGAGCTTTATTAACTTTTTATTTTAGTTCGTGTAAAATTATTATACATAATTCCTCTAAAAACCGATCGAAATCTTATCATTTTTTGCTTGATTTATGATTTTTTTTGTTTTGTGGCTGACTTTCGGTTCAAACCGAAAATCGACCGAACCGATCGGTTCGGTTTGACAAACCGACTGAATTTTTCGGTTCGGTTTCGATTTGATTTCTTCAAGAACCGAACCGGTCGGTTCAGTTCGGTTTTGATCGGTTCGGTTCCAAAACCGAACCGTGAACACCCCTACTCCATTCACTTTACTGAGTGATCCGATGACGTTGCTCTCAATCGGGCTCTCTCTGCTTGGAATAAGTCCCCGATCCGATGAAGTTGTTCTAATTAACTTATCTTTTCTCGTTTTACTTAGCACTGTTAGAATCGTATAAAATGACAATCATTCAAATTTTCATTAAGCTTCTTAAAAATTTGTATGATTGAGTCAAGTGGGTTGTCTCCGATAATGCGCTCTAGCGAGCCTCTTTTCGAACAGCAAAACTCTTTATGTCAGATTATACTCTCTCCCTTCAGCGAGACAAATTAAGTACTCATGATCAACCTGAGTTTATTCTCATTACAAATAACACAACAATATTGATCATGATCAACCTGAGTTGATTACCACTAGTCCATGACTTTTATTTTCACACAATATTATGAAAAGGGGAAATATTGCAAATAATATAGAGAATGACCTAGAACTTGAAATCGGAGCCACGCATTTTCAGTTCAGTGATGCGATCTATCTTATCCGACATTTCACGAGTCAGAATACTTTCCCAGTCTCCAACTCCGCCCTTACGGAAAAATGCGCTATTGGGTCGTCCCAACAAAGACTTCCCCGTCTTGTTCACTTCCAGGTTGCTCATCTGATCAAAGCTACACAGCCTGAGGATCTCGTCGACCGCGCCTCTGCTCTCCTCCTCGGGGGAGAACGGGCACTCCAGGAACCCCGCGAGCCTCCTCAGCTGGCTCGCGGGGTGTTCCTTAAACTCCTCGTACCTGAGGAACAGCACTCGGCGGGGAGTGCCCCCCGAGCTCTCCTTCCAGGCCCCCAGGACGTGGTCCCAGAAGGGCCCGTAGGGGCTCCTCCCGTCGCAAAACTCGTCGAACATGTCTCTGAGCATGTTGGGCGTCCTCGGCACTTCCTTGGGAAGCAACCTTATGAAGAAGTGCCACATGGAAACAAAAGTGTCCTTAGGGTTTCTACACAAGTACACGACCTTGCACGACCTCGGGAGCGACCCGATCGGGACATGGGTCGCGAAGAGCCTCCTCGACGACGACGATGTTAAGGCCGAGAGGTCTGGGAGCTTGTTCGTGTCGGAGTAGAGCTTCATCTCCAAGGACGGGACGAGGTCGTGAGGGTTGGTCGTGAGCAACGGGTGGTCTAGGGTTAGGGTTAGGGTTGGTGACCTGGTGGTCAATGCGAAGGCCATGGCCATGAGCCAGGTGGTGCCGCATTTAGGGTAGGTGACCAAGATGGTGTCCGAGTCTCGGGCTTGGAAGTGCCTCTGGCAAGCGACGAGCCCTTGGAGCATCCTCGGAGGAAACCATGAGCCCTCGTAGAGGTACATGTTCTTGCCGAGCCAATTCCTCTCCCGTGGGAGGCTCGAGAGCAACGCTCGGGTCTCGTCGCTCAGGTCATCTTCTTCGTAGTAAAAATGAAGCAGAGAAAGCGGCGCGTCGGCGGTGGCCGGAGGGGATGACGTCATGGTGGTTGCCGGAGAGGTTTATAAGTTTCTTTTGTGGGTGTTGAGGCTGGCTGTGTCATATGCCTAATTTATATTCATCCTTCAGAGACTAACAATAATAAAATACCAATAATTAATGCAAAATGAATATAAAAAAAACCTGATCGGGTGCGGCGGCATGTACCATTCTCTTAGGGTTTGTTTCGTCATAATTGGGTGGAGTCTCGTGGCATCGATATCTTATGGGTGTCGACGTCTGTGTGGTACTGACGACGACATTAGCGTGGTGCGGCGGTAGGAACAAAGCTCTTGTGGAGGTAGATCTGGGTCTGATGGAGCCGTGGTCGAGTGGTAGATCGGGTTTTGATGGAGGCGAGGTCGGGTAGTTTGGGGATGGGCTGAAACGAGTGAGGCTGGAGTTGCAGATGAGTCGGGCCTGGGATGCGACGGCGGAGCATGGAGGGCTGGGGGGTTTCGCTTTTGGTTGGTTGGTAGGTCGGTACTAGGAGGGAACGGAGTTATTGGCGTCGGTGGGCAGACTCATGCAAGCGTACCGAACTAGGGGGCTCGGCTTGCTCAAGATTCAATACGTGTCTTATTGGGATCAGTACTGGAAGTAAACGGGGGGTCCCTGGTGTCGATGGGTTGATCCGGTTGAACCCAATGAGCTGAAAGAATTTGAATTTCGCGATGGCCATATTGATCGCATGGTTGATCGAGAAAGTTGGTTTAAGTCGGTATGCAGCAAGATCGCAGGGTTTCTCCATCCGTATGATCAGTTGGAGGTCGTGACTCTGCATGATGTTAACTGGTTCGAGTCGATTGGTCTCTGGGACTATCAAAAAATAAATTTGAATGAAAACTATAAGGACAATCATTAGAAGATTCAACTAATAAATAATATTAAACTTATCAACTGAGTTTGTTCAAGAGGTTAAAACTTTCTTAAAACTTGCTTCATGAATTTAAATTTAGGGTTCAAATCTCAATATATATAGTATTTGAAAGAGAGGCTTTGCATTAAACCTAGAGTTTAATTATGTCACTTCTTCAACGGATTGAATACTGTGTTGGTTTTAATTATGCATCTCTAAAATCGAACCTAGTCGGTCGGCTTGGGTCGGTTACTGACTAGTGAACAACCCTAGTTTCAACGGTTCAGCCTTCTCAAGTTGACATAATTTATCATTTTTTTTTCATTTTTCTCCCCCTTCAATATACATCATACACACTGCAGTGTAAGTCGAAGAATTGTCAGATTTCGATAAAGTATTAGTGTTTTTTTGAGCAAAACGGCGTTCTGAACAAAACACATGGTTTTGCCAAGATGTACGATGGAATGTCATAATCATCATTGTCGCTCTCTCCCTTTTTCGAGTTACACATTTGTATGTTCTGTGCTCACTCCTTGGAAGCCCAATCACTGAGAAAAATATATATATTTGTAATCGGGGCCGGAACTACAGGGCCAGGAGGGGCAGCCGTCCGCCTTGACTCGGGAATATGGGGATTTAAAATGTGAAATTTTGTTCGAAAATTACACATGCCCCTCTAAAATTCTAATATATAAACTTTGTATTAAGTTCCTATAAAGGTTCCCAACTTGGTTGTAAAAGTATTGCAATTTTACTCCTAATTCCTTGGGGTCATATATTCAATTTTATAAATGTTATCAATTATAATTCTTTTTTGCAAGAAATACTTATTTAACTTCTTTAATTTAATAGTCGGTCAAACCGGTTGACCCAATAAAATTTAAATTGATTCCGGTCTAATCTGATTCAAATCAATTAATTCTGGTTTACTCCAACTTAAATCAATTAATTTTAGTCTTGTCCGATCTAATCCGTTCTTATTCGGTCCACCTGATTAATTTTAGTTTGAAATTTGGGCTCATAAACAACAAATAAAAAGTTAAACCGTCATTCATTCATCTCTTGCCATTTCACGTTTGAACTTCGAGTTTATTGACAAGTTTGAAATTAAAAATAATTAAATGTCACATTTTGTTTTTAATAAATAATATATATGTTTAATTATTTATTTATTACAAAACACGTTTTTTCGTGATCTTCTCGAATTTGACTGATCTTCCTTTTCATCAGCTGGTCGATATATTCTCTCGATCCGATATCCATAACCTCGCATATATTATAAAGAGAAGGGCCTCTAAACACATTATTGGAGCCACCGACAGTCAGAGACAACCAAATCTTCAATATCTCAGATCATCCATATTTTACACAATATTAGGTGGGCTATCATTAATTAGGAGACCAACCCCCTTTTCAAAAATTACATACATATATATATATAGAGAGAGAGAGGGAAGAGAGAACTGATGGCATAAAGTTTGAAAATTAAAAGTAGTATTTTAATTTTTTTCAATCCAATTTTTAATAACTCATTTAGCCATGGAGGGTATTTTGGTCATTTCACATGTCAAAAATGTTTAAAACTAACAGAATTAAACAGAGAGGGCGAAATGTTTTGAGTCGTAAAAATATAAAACACATTTTTACAAGAGTTAATTACAATCACGCACATTATAGTGAGACGTTTTACACTTTAATATGCCTATGTAAAAAATTAGTTTAATATCAGTTAGTCACGTTTCTTACACTTTGTTCTATCATCGTTAGAATTTGAATGGAAAACCTAAATTTTTCAACAAAGATGCTTATGAATTGATTTGAAATTAGTTCACCCTAATTAAAATTTGCTTTGGTCAATTGAACCGGTTCGACCGATCCCAGCTTCTTCTTCATTAACTTCTCTGTCGAGCATTCATCCCATATATGAATCGTACTCCAACACCAAATCTTAATCACTCCTTTAAACACTCCATTACCAGTTTGTCCCTATCTCTCTCTAATAGTTACTAATTACCTCTTTTCTTCTCAATACGTTCCAATCTTTGGAAAATCTAAATTCAAATACTTACCTTGTTTCGCTCTCAATCTGAAAACCTCAAGTTTGACGGTCACTAAATTACTCTCTCTTTCTCTCTCGTTCGTGTTATTTTCTTTATTTTACGAGAAGTTAACGAAAATGAGTAGAGTAAAAAGTTTACAAATTTAAAAGACTCCACAAATTATTTTTAAATTTAAAAGAATTAAGCGAAACTCAACTCTAGCTAACACGAACTTAAGTGAAATTTTCACAAACTCAACTCTAATTAACCCTTTTTACAATTCTCCCTAATTGAAAGCTCAAGCAAAGCAAGTGAAGCTTCTCTTCAGTCTTCACTCTCCACCAAATCACCACCACAGCACCAACCATGGCCATTGTTGTGGCCAGATTGTGGTCACAGAAAGTGACCATTTTGCCCTTCACTCTCCACTCAATTACCACCATAGCCTCCTCCTCCTTCTTCTCCTCCCACTCCCAGCCCTATTGCTGCAGAGACCTTCCCTTCTCGCCGACCCTCGAAGCTCCTCCACTCGCAAAGCAACGACCTTTCTCGGTCTCCGTTCATGGGCAGACGTGGCAAGACCCGTACCGTTGGATGCGCGACACCGCCGATCCTGACCTCACTCACTACCTCAACGGCGAGAACTCGTACGCTCGAGCTTTCATGGCAGATACCCAGAGCTTGCAGAGGACTCTCTTGTCGGAGATGAAGGGTCGCATGCCCGGATCGGTTTCGACTCCTCCCGAGCGATGGGGACCTTGGTTTGTTCAATTCTGTCATGCCCATTTATTGTTTTTGGCTGAATTTGGGTCTTTTTTGTGAGGACCCTTTTGCTGATCATTTGTGTTTTTAGATGGGTTCTGTGTTAGCAATGTGGTTGAGGTGAAAATATGTGATTTTGGTGCTTTTTGCTTTATGCTGCATTGTGAATTTTGGATTTGAATTTTATGTTTGTGCAAGTATGGACATTGAAATTACCCATTTCTTGTATTGAGCTGATTTTGAGTTTTTTTATAAGTGCCCTTTTGTTTATCATTTGTATTCTGTGTTGGCATTGTGTTTGAGGTGAAAAGGTGTGATTTTGGTGCTTTATGCTGCATTGTTTTGTTGGTTTTGGATTTTAGTTTTATTTTGTGCGAGTTTGTACTTTGAAATTGCCTATTTCTTGTTTTAAGCTGATTTTGGGCTTTTTTTGTTGTTGTTCGTCATTTGTATTTGGGTTATGTGTTAGCAATGTGTTTGAGGTCAAAATATGTGATTTGGGTGCTTTATGCTGCATTGTGGGTTTTGAATTTGAAATTTGTTTTTGTGCAAGTCTGGACCTTGAAATTATCCATTCCTTATTTTCAGCTGATTCCAGTTTTTTGTAAGTACCCGGTTTCTTATTTTTAGCTGATTTTGGGTTTTTGATAAGTACCCTTTTGTTCATCATCTGTATTTTCAGATGGGTTCTGTTGTATTAACAATGTGTGAGTGAAAAGATGTGATTTTGGTGCTTTATGCTGCTTTGTAGGTCTTGGATATGAGTTTTTTTTGTGTGTGCAAGTTTGGACTTTGAACCTGATATATTTGGGACCTTTTGTTTATCAGTGAGGTTGTGTTAATGTTGTTATATCTTCTGGTATGCTACTAACGGCTTGGTTTCTTTTTAAAAAGCTGAAATGGTTTACTAAGAATTCATGTTTGCACCCATTGAGCGCTAGGAACCTTAGTTTGTTTTGTATCTCTCTTACCCATTTCATTTTTTAAGCTGATTTTTTGGGTTTTTGGAAGTACCATTTTGTTCATCATTTATATTTTTAGAGGGAAGTTCTTTATTAGCAATGTGTTTGAGGTAAAAAGATGCGTTTTTGGTGCTTTATACTGCATCGTAGGATTTTGGATTTTGACTTGGATTTGGTACACTCGTTAATGTCATTGTATCGTGTGGTATGCCACAACTGACTGGTTTCTTTTCAAAAAGTTGAAATATTTTCTAAGAAATCGTGTTTTCTTACACATTTCCTGACCTTGGGTTGTTCAGTCTCTCCTACTAATTTCTTCTTTTGAGCTAATTTTCTATTTTTCTGAAGACCCTTTTGGTTTATCATTTATATGTATACATGGGTCCTTTGGTCATCACTGTTTTAATGCTTTATGGTGCATTATGAATTTTGTATGTATTTGATCTTTAGTCTGTAGTTTTTTTTGCATATTAATTTGGTGATTCTTGGTTTATCTGGCTTTGAATGTTGACTTAGACTTGATATACTCTTATTCTTTAACAGGTTGTACTATCAATACATCCCGGAGAAGAAGGAATATCCCGTTCTTTGCCGGAGGTTGGCAACCGGCAAAAATGACCTGGTGAAGACTTTTCTCACATATGTCAAGGGAGGTCTCGAAAGAGAGGAAGTTTTGCTCGACTGGAACGAAATCGCAGAACAACACGGCAAGTTTCTTACCCGTCACTTTATTTTTAAGAACTGTTTTGCCGCTTTATATCAACATTTTTCATTCTTTTATTTTCTCTCTAGGTTACGTGCACGTGGGAACATGTCGCGTTTCTCCGGATCACAACTTCCTCGCCTACACTCTCGACACTTCAGGCAGCGAGCGCTTCACACTTCAAGTCAAGGACCTTGGAGACGGGCGTGTCCTTCCGGATTCTCAAGTGGACGGGATCGTCAGCTTAGCATGGGCTCAAGACGGTTCTTTGTTCTACACATTATCAGACGACAATCAACGTCCTCACAGGCAAGTCCTCTCTTTCTCGACCAGAGCTTCCCCAAATGGGTTTTTAAAATATTTTCTTACCGGTTTCTTTTAACCTCAGAGTCATGTGCAAGAAATTAGGCTCCGATAGGAGGGATGTGCAGGTCTTCACCGAAAGCGACTCTAGCTTCTGCGTGGACATCACGAGCACTAAAGATGGGAAGTTCGTTACCGTCAATTCCAATTCGAGAACTTCATCTGAGGAAGGAACTTAGCGATTTCTTCTCTTTTTTTTGCATTTTCAACTATTTATAGCAAAGCAAACACGTTTTTTTTCTTTTGTTGACGCGATTCTATTGATCAAATTGCAGGTGTACTTAATCGATGCAACCAATCCGTTAGGCGGTCTGCAGAGAGTAAGAAAGCGAGTTTCAGGTGTGCAGTATTTTTTAGAGCATCACGACGGTTTATTTTACATTCTCACAAATGCGCCTTTACCCGGAAATACAAAATGGTCTGGTGAAGACTATTATTTGGTTACATCTCGAATTCAAGAGATAAATTCGGATAATTGGGAAGTGAGTATTATTTGTTCATATCTATTCTTATGCTAAACAGAATATTGGGAATATGGTAAAAAAGTGTCCTATAGTATGACATTTTTGCAAGAAGATGTTGTGTTGTTTTGGGAATATGTCTAAAAGGTGCTATGAACTTTGTATTTTTGTTCAAAATAGGTGTATTTTTACATAAAAAATGATGAAATTGCCCCTAAAATTAAAAATAAAGATTTTCATAACATAATTATAAAAAAATTTAACTAAAAAATTTGATTATACAAGTTTTAGTTAGAAGATAAAAATATAAAAACTTTTAAAAGTATTTATTTAAAAAAGATATAATTTTGAATTTCAAGGGCAATTTTATCATTTTTATAAAAATATACACATTTTGCACAAAAAAGTAAACTTCAGAGCACATTTTTGCCATTAACAAACAACACGGCACATTCTTGCAAAAATGTCATACTATAGGGCACTTTTTTGCCATTTCCCTAGGAAGTTTAACGTTTCATTTTTTCTGAATAGTTAATTTTCTCTTTTAGAGTACTATCCTCCCTGGTGAAGAAACTAGCATACAAGATATGGACATTTTTAACGGACACTTGGTGTTGTTTCTCAATAAAAGGGGCGTTCCCATGTTATGTTCCATTGATTTGCCCGTCAATTTCAGCTGTAAGGTATTCGTGTTATAATTTCTTCTTTTCTGATTAGAAGAACAATCATAGGTCAGTATTTTCTTGTTATATTTTTCATATGAATTGTACATTTTCTTTTCAAATTATTCTTGGCAGCGTAATGAGTTAGAGAATCTCAATCCATGGTATTTTCCACTGCCCTCGAGTTCATGTGACATCGTTCCAGGTTCCAATCACGACTACATGAACTCTTCGTTCCGAGCTGTGCTTTCATCTCCAGTGGTAATGTACATTTATGTGTGTGTGTGTATATACGCGTTTCAGCATTACAACTCTTTAATTCTTCTCTCTTTGCTATATTCACCGGAAAAATGTTTGGTTTTTGTGTTTCGATTTCAGATGCCGGATTTAATTGTTGAATATGATATGACAAAAAGGACACTTGCCATAGTCAAGCAGGAGGAGGTGAGGGATGTTCGTGGCAACATCAACAATGAACAAGTGGAGATTAGTGAAGTGAGCGACTTCTCTGATAAGTATTGTTGTGAGATGAAGGAAGTAGTTTCTGAGGATGGAGTAAGTGTTCCTCTCACGATCTTATATTCCCGAGAAGCATGGAAAAAGGGTTTCTCTCCGGGGCTCTTACACGGTTATGGAGCGTACGGGGAAGTTCTGGACAAAAGCTGGTCTGCAGACCGCCTGAGCCTACTCGATCGTGGTTGGGTTGTGGCGTTTGCGGACGTGAGGTTAGAACTCACAACACGTTTCAGAATTATATTAAGGGAAAATTGCAAAATGTACCAGTGAACTATTCAATTTTTGCAAAAAGTCGACGTGAACTTTTTTCATTGCAAAAAGTAGTTTTGATCTTGCCATTTTTTTGCAAAACGTGTATTTTTTCCAAAAATGACAGAGATTACCCTTGAAATTTTATTTTAAAAATTAAAATTAATTTTTTCATATTTAAGCTCATCAGTTTTCCTCTTCTTCGACCAAATACCACTGGCCCGTGTCTTGATAACACGACGATGAAAAGGGGGAGTCAGACCAATGTTTGGCTTTTGGAGAAGAGAAAATAGGCAAGCTCTAGTTGGGAAAAAATTATTTGAAATTAACTTCAAGGTCATTTCCGACATTTTTGGAAAACTTACCCATTTAAAAAAATGATAAGTTCACTGCTACTTTTTTCAATTTACCATTATATTAATTATAGATTATATGTATTTTTTTTTCTTCACAGGGGCGGCGGGAGCGACTCTTCGTGGCATAAATCCGGGAGCGGGTTGCAGAAACAAAACTCTATGCACGACTTTGCATTGTGTAGTCGGTTTTTGGTCGACGAGAGATATGTTCAAAAAGACCGTCTTTGCGCGATGGGAAATAGCGCCGGAGGTCTTCTCGTTGGTGCAGTGATGAACATGTATCCTGGTTTGTTTCGCGCTGCTATATTGAAGGTACTTTTATTTATATCAATGCTCGATTTTTTTCCTTCTTGTTTCAGGGATTATATATTCAGGCTAAGCATTTAGAATAATTATCGGTTGTGTGCAACTGAAAGGTTGATGAAAGGTTGAGTTCCGAACTATAGGAAGCTTTAGTTTTCAATGAAATAGAAATTTCATTTTGTAGCTTCATTTACAATGCTTCTTATTTATCGAGCCTTTTAAAACATGCCAGGCACTAATCAGGCAGAGAAGATTTATGGGGACTAATCGGTTTATCGATAGAATCCATATATATTTGTTCATAGAGCTTACATATAATTTCTTCAATTGCAAATAGCACGTATAACTAGTGCTGTAAATGAGTCGAGCTTTTAACAAGCCACTCGAGCTTGATTCATTAAATATTCTGTTCATGCTCACTGTAATTGAACTCGAACTCAAGGTTCGCGAACCGCCTTGGTTAGTATTTATTTAATTATATATCTTTATCAATATATTTTTTAACTTTTAACAAATATTTATAATGTAACTAGACGAACCGGATCAAGCAAGCCCGATCATTTAATATTTAATGTACTATATATTTTGTATCCAATATAAGATATAGCCACATGATATTTTCAGGTACCTTTTCTTGATGTCTGCAACACATTGTTGGATCCCGATTTGCCTTTGACCAAACTCGACTACGAAGAGTTTGGGAACCCGCAGGTACAAGCGCAGTTCGAGTACATAAGAAGCTATTCTCCTTACGACAACATTCCTCAGCAAACTTGCTTCCCTTCGGTTCTCCTCACAGCCTCATTTCTTGATTCAAGGTACATAAATCGATGTTTTAAAAATTGGCCCAGGCGGGCCGTCTAGGCAGTGATTTTTAAGACTCGACCTGATTTCATATACTTGCAAGTCAGCTAGGCGAGTCTAGACGATTTTTTTTAATTTGATCTAAAAAATACCAAGTAAAATTATATATATTAATAGGGACTTTTTTTAAAGGAAGTGAATAGTGTTCTAAAAATCTCCAATTAGTTAGTACCTGATTCGTTCATTATTCTGACTGGCAAATAATAGAATATTTATGTTTCTATATCGATCTTCCATATTTTTTTGAAGAATAATATTTATTATTCATATGTATACTATAATTCATATTTTGATTGTGTTGTGTATGTATAATAATTCATTTTATAGAAATAGAGAAATATAAATCTGATTAATCCGAAAACCTTGTCTGATCTATTAGCGCCCGAGGTTTTTTTAGAACACTGCTATAAATATTTTGGTTGGCTGAGTTCTGGACTTCCTTTTTCTCAGGGTTGGAGTGTGGGAAGCGGCGAAATGGGTGGCCAAGGTCCGGGACATCACGTGCCGTACATGCTCACGTGCGGTCATTTTGAAGACGAACATGTCCGGAGGACACTTTGGCGAAGGTGGTCGGTATGCACAGTGCGAGGAAACGGCCTATGATTATGCTTTTCTTATCAAAGTTACTTCCATGTAACGTCGACGACCAATGTACTCATTTTTGCCCATTCTTAAAGAGTAAAATGTTTAGCGTCCAGCGAAGAGCTGATATCTGCGATCCGATCAAAGCATGAACGAAATCACAAAAAAAATTTTACGCCCGATAAAGATTTAGTGCCCCTGATTCAACAGGGTAAGGGGTGATAATAACTAAATCCGTCCCGTTCTGTTCTACAAAAGCAGAAATCTCCATACATAATATGCACTTAATAATGTTTTAATGAGACGGGAATTTGTTAATACGTCTTATGCCTCAAACTTGTTTTGTTGTCATATCTGATTTATCTTTTCGAATAATCCATCAGTTAAAACCCATACTAGGATACATTTTAGAATTTTTGACTGTTTCAGACAATTTGTCAGCGAATGAGATCGTGACACGACATCCAGCACGTACTCGGAGACTTTACTTTGTTTGGTCTGTTTCGAACATTATCTTCATCCATTATACTTGAGAATCGAACAAGGTAAATATTGAACATTCATCGCACATATTTTTTTTCAAAAATCATACATTTGATCGAATTTTTTCTGGATCTTACCGATAGGGAGCCAATAAGCATCTCGGTCAAAACTCGATTTTACATACACCTAATTAGAATTAACATTTTCAGCTTATATATGACGTTGTAATCATGAAACTATTCTTATTTAATAAATTTGGTGTTACAATAAAGTAGATATTTCGAATATTTGAACCCCAAAGTCAAGTTGTAAAGTCGATAAACCTTAGCTTTTATTCCGGCTCAGCTTGCCAAAAAACCGGACAATCCGGCCGGACCACTTATATTCCTCAACGCCGGTGGTCTAAAATCAAAATCCAATCAAATAATTAAGAATTATTATAAAAATAAGGACTAAATTCTGTAAAATTAATAAGAAAAATCGAAATAAGAGAAAAAATTGTTCAGTGACATATACCAACGCGTATCGGTTCCTCAGCTTCCGGTCGTACGTCTTAATGGTGTCGGGAAGTGGTGTAACGAGGGGGACGGGCGGAGTCCAGAGGTGGCGAGTGGGCGAGTGGTGGAGCGGAGGAGATATTTCGGCGATGAGCTTTAACAGATCGGCGGCATCTAAGGATGATGGAACCGGCAGTAAGAACCCAAAATACCGGAAAGTCCACTGTACCAATTATGTGTTTCGGTAACACAATAAATTCGATTTGTCACCTTTAATCAAAGATAATGTAACACACCATACTTTATGTTACACTTTAAATATCACCAAATACTTTGAGTGACAATGGATATGTGACACTATTGGGGTGACACACAAGTTGTCACCTAACACTTTAGGTTACATATCTCATACTAAGGGTAACATAAATATAGTGTCACCTTAACACATAATTGGTGTGGTCGCCGATCTACGTCGGTAGCGGAGAGGCGGCGCGTGCACGAGTTTCCGGTAACGATCATCTAGATTTTGTCAAATCGAACGGATAGAACCAACAATAAAAATCCAAAGTGATCGAAAAATCTTTCCAGCGTCCCTGCCATGTGTCCTCTTCCACGTGGCAGAGGACGCACCATATACATACGGTTCTCACGTTGTGGCAAGGTTTTCACCGGATCGTCTCTCTATATATATTATAATGACAATAATTGGTGAAGATTCATGAATGACAATAGATCGGGGATCGATACCTACCATTGCGCAATTAAATAACAGTAGACGAGCACACGAATTGCTGAAGCTACATGACATAATTATAATAAATAACAAAAATCAGTAATTAATTACAAAACTTTAAATAATTTATTTCATTGAATAAATTAATTAATTAATTAACATCGTGAATGGAGATAGAGAAAACATACATGGTGAATGTTTCGCTATCGTCCGGAGGCTACAAAAAAGAAAACATAATTGCAAAATATAAGAATAATTGAATAGGATAATAATATTTAAGAAACCATAATAGTAATTATCATTTTCTTAAATATTAAGCTTATATAATTCTCACGTCTTCTCTTGGTTCTTGGACAAATTTTCCATTAATTGGAGAGAGATACGCTTCGGCTTCACTTCCATATCGTGGCTACAAAAACAAAACAAAATGAAAAATAATATAGAAGAAGAAGATACATTAACCCTAATTAATTGTTAATTGATCTCTTTAATTTATCTTAAAAGAACAAAAAGCTTGTACCTTGTTCTTTCGGACATGTTAATTGCTACAATATTATTAGATGATCAATCTCTAATATTAGAAAATCAAAATTATATATAATTTTCTTAAATATATATAGGAAGAGTTTGGACTTAGGGTTTAATGTAATTAATTAGTGAATATCTGTTTGCTTATTTTCCACGTTATTAAGGGTTAGGCTTCCAAATATAAAATACAGTCAAATTTGGGGGTTGACTGTTTGATTATATGATTTTTTTTAGGTTTTTGTAGTACTCACATTTGTTTCCTTTTAAAAATAATAAATAAGTAAAATCGGTCCAATTACAAAATATTAAGAAAAAAATTTGATGGTACAAAATATTTGTATATTTCACCTATAAATTCTAACTTGAATGATATACAACTACTCAAAAGTGAAATGATATATATACCCACACTAGTACAATTATTTTGATGGTGATGCCAAATATATATATATATATATATATATATATATATATATATATATATATATATATATATATATATATATATATAAATAAAAGGTCTTGTTCAAGTAATAAATAAGAGTTGCGTGAGAGTTCGTGAGAACTCCCAAATACAACGAGGGGGCGTATATTTTTCTATAGTATAGAGAGAAAAGTGTTACTCGTTGAGAGGAGAGGTGTTATGAGGGACTGAAATTTTTTTTATCTGGCATAATAATGTTATAGAAATACATATTTGAAAATACAGTTATGAAATTACATGACATAATAATATAAATATGCATGGTTCTCACAAGACCTCCTGATTCGCATATATAGCGAAGAGACGGCCAAAAGAAGCCAAGAACACAATATATTTTGTCTCGAGCTCTTGTAAATACATAGCAACGATCCAATTTACATTCCAATAAAACAATATATATATAAATAGTTTTGGCCTGCAAATATTAATTTCTCTATATAAATTTATTGATTGGTATCTTCTGACTGCTTCTCTCTGCCGGTTTCTGTGTCCGAACTCTTTGTTTTAAGCACATATATAATATATGTTTTTTAGGCTCTTACATTTGTTATGCTTCCACATGTGTTTTGGTCGGTCATTGACAGCTTCAAAATTGTGCTCACATTTGCATAAATAGTGATTTTAAGGCAAAGTTGAGAGGCCATTTCTTGTTTTGCTACGACAAAATGGCTTCGTTTTTGATGGACGATTTCGTCGGCAATGGAGCTCTGAGGGATTTGCTCCCGACCCTCTTGACGGAGGGTTGGGAGGATGTTCCGACATTGAAGATCATGAACTCGGACGACATGGCCTCGATAAACATGTCTCAACAACAAAAGGTTCGTGATCGTCGTTTATTATCGTGTATATTCACTAACATGCGTCGCTGGTATAACAAAATGGTGTAGTGTGATAGCGGTAAAAGGTTAAAGTGTACGATCTCATGAAATTATTACGTTTAATTTTTTGCGTAAATACTGTATGTTATATATATTTGAACGTTTAATAAATAATTAAAAAGACGAAAAATCACTGAAAAAAATGAAGAATTGCAAATCCGATCATAATTACATTATCATATTTACAAAATAATTTAAAATTGGAGGGAAATGTATTCATTTTTGTTTATTTTAATTTTTCTATTGCCTTTCATTGTAAATTTGCAAAACCGTCCTTCAAAATCTCTTATAAGGCGCTCACCCTCTTATTAGGATCAAACTCTCGATCTCATCATAAACAATACTTTTTATAAAAAAATTAAATAATACACTGCGAGTTTTTACGTTTATCTAAAATAATTAACAAGATTTTGGTTATCGATGTTCAGGACGCGTTGGAGATGCGGTCGTACCTGCACGACCGCGCCCTGATGCAGTACGGCGACAGGCTCGAGGCCTCCGGAAAGTGCCTGCCGGAGCTTCTCAACCTAAGCAGTGCCGATCTTGGTTCTCAATTCAGCATGAAGAGAGGTCACATAGCTCGTTTCATGGATCGAACCACGGCTTGTGCAGCTCCATTTCCCAAACCCGCCATCATGAGAAGGGAAAGCAGGTTTTTTTAATTAAAATACAAATTTATTTAGAACAACTTTTAATATCATTTCAGGACGAGATGGAGAGCGGCGGGGATTCTCTCCATCCCATTAATGGGGGACAGGGCGGGGATTTTTCAGCGAGGAATATCCCGGCCCCGTCCCTGATATAATAATAATAAATATAATTTCAGTAAAAATAATAAGGATAATGACACTTTGTTACACCTAACTATAGCGAAATGACACTTTCATACCCTAACTATTTTTTTCTCTTTTTATGGTGGCCTAACAATTTTTTTGTTACAACTTACCTCTAAAATGCCTAATATACCTAAAATACCCCTGGTCGGGTAAATGAATCTGATTTGAACCGGCCCAATTTGAACCAGTTTGTTTTCGCTATTAGTTTAATTCATTTTTTTTAAATTGAACCAGGGGTATTTTAGGTATATTAAGCATTTTAGAGGTAGGTTGTCACAAAATAATTGTTAGGGTACTAAAAAAGAGACAAAAATAGTTAGGGTATGAAAGTGTCATTTCGCTATAGTTAGGTGTAACAAAATGTCATTATTCCAAAATATTATTCGTAAGTACATATTTTTATCAAAAATAATTCTTTAAAATAGTAAAATACACATTTTATTGAAAGAATTTCTCAACAGCACTTCGGGTCGGGGGAATTAAAAATATTAGCGGGGACAGAGGAAACTCTCTCCCAACGCACCCTATTTTCAGTGTGTAAAAATTTTCGACTTGTCCGATTTACTTTCAAATTAATCACTTGCTAATCTCTGAAAGGCTGACTGAATAGTGTTTTACAAAACGGCGTAAAAGAAAGAATAAATTACGATTTAACCGTCTGTGTATCAAGATTTGAACTCAGGACCTCATTTAAAAAAACCCTATTTTCAATGCTGTAAAAGATTTCGACTTGTCCGATTTACTTTCAGATTAGTCACTTACTATTCCCTGAAAGGCCGACCAAGTAGTGTTTTACAAAACGGCATAAAAGAATATGATTTAACGTCTCTATCAAGATTTGAACTCATGACCTCATTTAAGAAAACCGAACTCCCTCCCCGACTCGCAGGTTACTGTCCGGGAACAGCAACATCTACAACAGCACCTTGTCCGTGAACTCCAGGAAGTTCCCGAGCATGTCCCGGTCCCCGGCGAGGAGCTTCGCGGTCGGGGAGCGGTCGTTCGAGCAGTCGATGGCCGAGTTCAAGATCAGGGAAGGGTACGTTTTCAAGGGGGTGGTGGCGGCGGAGGGGGCGGAGCCGAGGCTGTGCGGCTGCATACAGCCGGAGCCGGTCGTCGACAGCGTCGCGCCGTACTCGGCCATCGAGGGCATTTCCGTCCAGAAGCTCACTCCCGAGTACAAGATTGGGATGGAGAGGCTGGTCAAGACCAAGACCCCTCCGATGAAGGCCTCCGACTTGTGGCGCAACCGGCCCGCCATCCTCTTGTGCATCCGGCGCCCCGGGTAAGTTGCGACGACTTTCTTTTAGCATTCTAAAAAACGGTAGGCGCTAGTCGGGTGGATTGGGTTTCTGAGGAGTGATCGAGGATTAGTCGAAAATGATAGGCCCGAGTGTAGGACTGTGCACAGTTCAATTTTGAGTTTGTTCGATTTTAAGATAATAAAATACAAACCTGAAATGATAGAATTCGGTTCGGTTCGGTTTTTTATGAACTGAATCTCATACAATTATGACAATTTAGGCCGTTTTGAGTCTTTTGACTTATTACTAGATTTCTCAAATTTTGATTTGATTTTCTTTTAACTGATTTTCATAAAATTATCACATTTTGGGCTGATGTTGATTTATTATTTAAATTATTTTGTGTTGGCCCAATATTTTTAGGCTTAATTAATTAATATCGATGACCTAAAACAAGTCATATGCCTAGATCGATGCATTTTCCCTTTTTTATTTTATGAACTGAAACTGATACATAGTTTTTGTTTGATTTTAAACTGAACCAACTCGATTATTTTTGGGCATCCCTACTGATGCAGCGTACGTGGCTAGGAGGAATTCTTTATCAAAATTCGTTGATTCTTGCAAATACCGAAGGTGATAGATTTGAGGAAAACCTCAATTTTTTTATTAACTTCAAAACTAATGAATAACATAAACGGCTAACAGTGTTTAATTTAGCCAAAACCTAATTGCAGAAAAAGAAATTCTAAACTTATTGAAAAAAGAAAAGAAATTATAAAAATTGCAAATAGTGCCCGGAACTTAGGAAATTGCGATTTTGAACCCCAAGATGACCTCGGATGGCCGAAATCCATCGTACGTCATGGCCGTTTCCGCCCAGAAAACACTAGTTTTTTGTCGAAATCCGACACTTTCTTGTTTTGCACTGCATCACCTACTCAAATATGTTGTGACAACTTTTTGTTCGGGTTTTTTTTGTTTATTTAAATATAATGTTCTATGGAACGATAGGTACTAATCGATTGGATAGAGTTTCTGGAGAGTAATTCAAAATTGACAGGAGATTAGTAGGATGATCAGACTAATCGGGAACTTTGGAAACAGTGTTTATGTGCCAGGTGACCGACTTGGTGCACGTGACTCTCATCTCGAAACGAAACGAGTTTTGTGATTACGTCTCCACTCTAATAAAATCGAAAATATCGTACTTTTATTGAGTTTAGAGCAGTTTACTTCTTTATAAGAATGGTAAACGAAAAATTTTAAGGCGATTTTGCGATCCACTCTGATTTAGATCTAAAATATCGACTCTCCGTTAGGATTGATAAAAGTACGGTCTACTTTTATCATTATTAAATGTTCACACGTGAGTTGAATCGCGCTTGAAATTATTACAAGTTAAAACAATGATTTGATAGGTTAATAATTTAACCTCGAACGCGTTCCTCGTTGATAAGACCCGATTTAACGTTGTCTTGTCGATGGAACAATAGGTGCATCATGTGCAGAGCCGAAGCACACCAACTCTACGCCAAGAAACCTCTATTCGATGCGATGGGAATTCAACTCTTTGCAGTGATCCACCAACACATTGAATCCGAGGTAGGACTGTTTACGGTTCGGTTTGTGTCAGGTTGGTTCGATTTTGAGCCGAACCGATCAAATCCCTTTTCAAAATATAGAAATTGAAACCGACGAAATTCAGTTTGGTTCGATGTTGAACATGTTGATTTTTTATTCGGTTTGTTATGAACCGAATTTTATGAAATTCTCACATTTTATAGAATTTTCATATTTCATATCGGTCTAGTGACAAGTTATCCCACAGGTGAAGGACTTCTGGCCCCGATACTGGGGCGGGGTCGTGATCTTCGACCCGCAGATGGAGTTCTTCAAGGCGTTGGGCGGCGGGGCAGTGATGAAGGAGAAATTCATCTCCGGGTTCGTGCTCAACCCTCGAGCCATCGCGAACTACAGGCGAGCAAAGGCGATGGGGCTAGAGCAGAACTTCAAGGGGGAGGGGGAGATCAAGGGGGGGCTCTTCATCGTGGGGAGCGGGAAGAGCGGCATTGCTTACCAATTCATCGAGAGGAATTTCGGGGACTGGGCGCCTCCCATTGAGGTTCTCGAGATATGCTCCCAACTACAGGTATGAGGATTGAAACCAGTGACCTGACACTTGATATGTAAGTGTTTGTTTGGTTAATCGGTGCTTTGTTATCCTATTGCAGAATCATCGGCGCGACGAAGGAGATTCCATGATATCGTCATCAATAATGATGGAGTACTGAAGAAAGAATCATTCGACCTTTTATATGTTTAAGATTTTATATCGTCACTTTGTCTCGAATCATGTTTGTTTGTTGTCTCTGCACATACAGTTTACATCAATATCGTAAGAGTCGTTAGGCGTTAATTAGACAGACATAGCTTTCAAGAATTAATCAAATTTTTATTTTTATTTTATTAAATGTATTAATATGTGTAATCAAAATATAACTAATATAAATTATTTTAGTTTTGAAGTAGAATTTTTTCAAAAAATAATTGACTAAATATAACTAATATGTATAATGCTGATTTTTATATGCGAGACTACCGAACTAGCTAATCCCAACTATGGGGTTTCGATTCAATTTTCAAAGCATATTGAACAATTTCTTTATTTCAATCCTGCTAAAGACATTATTACATTACTTGTCTTTCTGAACCAAATCATTGTTCCAAAGTTAGTTTGAAACCTGAACTCATCAATGAATAGAGTTTCACGGTAAAGTTCAGTAAATCATGAGCTTTTGAAAACTTTCACATAACTTCCCTACAAAAAACATAAAATCCTATTGTTTACCGAAACACCCCGAAAGCTATTTCCTGTCCGTAGCGTTGCGCTCCTTCTCGAGTGAGGCTAGGAACTGCCTCAAGGCTCTGATGGTCTGCAGAGGGTTCTCCAGGTGAGCTGCATGCCCGCAGTTCGGAATCTCAACCATGTCGTGGATTTTGTTGTCTCTGGTTTCAGTTTCTTTCAGCATTTCACGAGCGATTCGCTTGAACTTGAGATCTTTCTCTCCAGCGACGAGCAGGAGAGGTACTTTGCATTGCTTCAACTCTTCCCACAATGACCTGCGAAAACAAAGAGTGTAGAGCGGTTTAGTCCGTGAATTGGTCGCTGCCTGCAAGAATGGCTTATTTGCTCGTGTTTTTTTATCATCGAGGGAACATTTAGATAGTAATTTCTGAATACAAAGAACGTGATAATTGATGAATGTTAAAAAATGAGTGTTTAGTCCATGAAACAATCGTTTTCTGCAAGAATGACTAATTTGCTCGTGTTTTGGATCGTCTAAAAGAACATTTACAGAGTAATTTCTGAAAAGAAAGAGCATACAAATTTCTGAATGTTAAAAAACAAGCATTTAGTACATGAATCAGTCGTTTTCTGCAAGAACGACTAATTTGCTCGTGTTTTGGATCATCTGAGGGAACATTTACAAAGTAATTTCTGAAAAGAAAGAGCATAATAATTTCTGAATGTTAAAAAACTAGCCTTCACTCCATGAATTGGTCGTTTTCTACAAGGACTAATTTTCTAGTGTTTTTGATTGTCAAGTGAGAATGTAGGTACTTAATAGTATTGCCATGTATATATCGTCAAAGAAAGCTTACGGCTGTCTCCCGGAGCTAAGATCCGACAGAGTTCTTGCAAGATTCTTCACATCATTGTGCTGTGATCGGCTCAGAGCTATATGGTCGAAATGGGGATGTTCTCTCAAGCTGTTCAATGCACGAACATACAGTGATTGTTTACTAAACGCTGTAAGGTAATAGTAAGAGAAGTGAAGCTAAGTACCTTTTCCACAGATCACTGGAGTACCATGAATCAAGGAAGGATTGTAATCCATGAGCAAGGAGCGAGCGAGCTTTGGAATCATCCTTAGCCTTGCGAATTCTTCTTGCAGCTTTGCCTCTCAACCCGGGGCTCCCGGATATTATAACAGCTCCTTCAATCTTCATGAACACGAATATTTAGTTATTGGAAAAATTGCAAAAAGGTGCCCTATTATATGACACTCTTGCAAAAGGGGATGTGTTGTTTGTTAATGGCAAAAATGTGTTGTGTTGTTTACATTTTTATGCAACATGTGTATATTTTGTAATTATGTTATATAAGTCTTAATTCTTAATTTCAGGGACAGTTTCGTCATTTTTATAAAAACACACATTTTGCAAAAAAATGCAAACACAGCACCTTTTTGCAAAAGTGTCATATAATATGGCACATTTTTGCAATTTTCTCTTAGTTATTTACACACACTCGTTATGTTTTTTTAGTCAAAGACAAGGCATTTTGGCCATACCTGATTGCTGAACCTCAGAGCCGTGAATAATGCAATTCTTGCTCCCATTGAGTACCCGACGATGGTGACTTTCCTATCAGTGACATGTTCGATCACTTTGCATATTACGTCTGTGACATTCTCGATTGACAATGTGAGCTCCTCGGAAGCCAGTTTGGTGGCGTGATCTTGGATAGTTGATCCACCGTGCCCGGGAAGGTCAATTGACATGCATCTTGCGGATCCTGAGACGGTTTTCATGATGCTGATCCAGTCTTGGCCAGTTCCAAGGAAACCATGAAGAAAGACAAGTACATTGCGCTGCATTGGAACGACTACAGTGAGCTTTAAACAAGGAATGTTCGGAAATTATGGAAGAAACAGGCAAATACAAGAAACTGTCACATTCTTGTCACTCTCAAAAGTTTTTGCTCATTGATCGTAATATGGAACACTTTTAGGAATTCAAATACACGTGTGTTTGTGTTTGTGTTTTTGTTTGTGTGAGAGATCATCGCACTTACATCGTTCATTTGTCCGGTTTCTTGCACTTTGATGGAATAACAAAACCCCTTTGAATCTACATTCAACTGGTATTCACGAACTTGTTCTTCACCGAGAGTTTTCTGAACGACTTCACGATTGATCTGGAAATTCTGTAAAACCCTATTAGCATCCACAACGGACGCCTCAAAAAACCCATTATCCGGGTTCCTACAAATTCTGAGAGGATCTGCAGTCACATCTTCTTCAAGCCAGCGGTAAGTCCCGAGACCATGAGCTATAGGCTTGCCAAGTTCCTTGTTCATCACCTTGCATCTTTCCACATTCTGCAGTTCAAGATAACACGAAAACTGGGCATACGCCGACAAACCTACGCTACTTTCAAATGTGGCGCTGAGAACTGCCATTTTCCCGTGCTGCTGAGCCCATCGTGCAATCATTGATGCGTTCTCAAACCCCCCAACAACGCTTGGTTTGATAACCTATGAAGACAAAAGTAAAATGTTCAAAAGTATTGGATCGTAAGAAGTGTCTCAATTTATGTAATTCAGTACTCCACTGATCATATTATGAAAATTCAATCACTTACAACAGCAACGATTCCTGAATGAATGTACTTTTCCAGTACTTTAAGAGGATTGCCTTGAATGTTTTCGATCGTTTCATCGAGTGCTACAGGTAAGCCAGTTTCTTCGCAAAACTTGATGATATCATCTTCATTACGGACAGGTTCCTGGAAATAGTGGAAATGAAGATATAGCATTGAAGCAAACAATCAAATAAGATAAAACATATGACTCAATTCCGGGAACCAAAAGGGCTCAAAGAGTTACACCAACCATCAGTCCTCAAAGCGTACCTCAATGTATTGTAGGTTACAATTTTTGACGCGTGAAGCAAATTCAAGAGCTTCTTCGTAGTTCCAGCTTCGGTTAGCATCTACACGGAGATCAATCTGGTGCCCTACCCTTTTCCTCACTTCTAATATAACAGCAGCATCTGCAGTTGGGTCTCCTCGACGTGCAACCTAAGAATCATAATTAGCAAATGAAAATATGAACTACTTTATATGGTTCGAGTAAGGTTAACTCACTTTAAGCTTTATAGCAGTGAATCCTTCTTCCATGAGCATAGCAGCTAAATAAGCTACTTCTGCAGGAGTCCCGTCAGAATCAATAAGCGCACAAACTTGAACTCCCGACGACCTTTCAGAAATTGCTTCCTCTTTCAGAGGATGCAGCAAATTTAAGAAACTGGAGCCTTTTCTTGCTGCTATGGCGCTGAGAACAGCCATTTCGAGCCCACATCTGACACTCGGGAAAATTGAACTTGGCTATACAAGTTATGATAAAAAAAAATTAGTCAAAACAGATTTACTTTTAAGTCTATCAATGTAGAATATCGCTGCATAGACCTACTGGGATTCCTAGTTCGTTCCATATCCAGGAAGAAAAGGAGCCCATTAGGAATGGGACGGAGTAACTGATCTTGGCTCCTTTTATTGCATGGAGAAGAAACTTGAGTTGCTCTTCTACGTCTAACAAGTTCTCTTCGTGTATTTCAAGTGGCGCAACCTGTCAAGTAAGAGTAATGCATATGCAAAATGAATTTGAAGCTTGGTGGAAAGTTTGAGCAAAGAGACTTTTAAATCCCCGATACAAAGGGAATCATACATACTTTTTAGGCGGCATTTTGACAAATATTTTTCATAATTTAAGCAAGCAGCCTCCATTTTCAAGCAATAGAGAAACTGAAAAGGTTCTGTAGTTCTTCGATTTTTTTATTGCATTTCCTTGACTTTGATCACAGTCAATAGTATTACTAAGTAACCGAAAAGGGCAAGCGTAACTGCACAAGGCTTGCATTTCCCGAGTTACAACATATACAGTTCTTTCATATTTATTTTCATGGTATTGTAGCAAATAACAGAAACTAACCTCCCCAAAGCCAAAACTTCCATCGTCAAGACATAAAGATAAAATAAAGCCTTCTCTGTAAAACCTGGTCTGATCGCTAACAAGTGTTGAAGTAGGTGGAGCGATGAGTGCAATTCTACAAAAAAAAGAGAAAAAGTTATTGATTCCCTCGTGCCAAAATGAACTTCGAGATATACAGTATTGAACAAAAATTCACCTATACAGCAAGAACTCCATTTTATGAATTTTGCATAAAAAGAACCCGGGTGAAAGTGAATCTGGAGCAGAGAGCCCTGAAAGCATGCCTAAAGCATGATCAGCTGCTCGGGATGCAGAATTCCGAAGAATACTGAGATGAAGTACATAATAAGTCAGCTCAATACTTGTAATCACTAGTTGACTTAAGAGAAATTATAATTCAAACAACGTTGACCTGTGGAAAGAGGCATTTGAAGCAATGGAGCTTTCAACTTCAATTACAGAATCCGCCTCTTCATGTTGAGATGTGAACAAAGCATCTTGAAGTTCCTCCTTTGTCTGCACTCTTACATGCTTTACACTACACATTATCAAACCATTTTAAGTGAAAGCAAGAAATTTTCGTTGAATTGTAAATTGTAAGAGAAGAAAATGTATATAAGTTATTAAGTATGTGCCCATTTCCAGCACAGTGTTTGATTCCCATTTTGTTTTTTTCTATCTTAATGTATGAGCCATGAAAGTGTAAATAAAATTTGTATGCACCGGGAAAATCTTTACCCATGCGCTGAGCATAGCTTATTGACTGAAATGTCATGAGAGGTATAGAAATACTGATCCAAGACCCTTGGGTCGGTTTGGTTAGCAATGGGGAGAAGACTGAAGATTGCACCGCCATGATTGTTTATCACAAGTACTGTCATCGGTTTTCTTGATGCCCTGCAAAATTATGGATCACTTTATTAACACAACCAATACATTTAACCATACATCAATGGTACATAAATACACAGAAAACAGAAATCTGATTCTGTAAAGAATATAGACAAATATCAAGGGACAAAATGGAAACCGATAAGTAAAATACAAGATCAAAAAATTGTGCGGAAAAAAATCGAGGTAAATCTTTATGACGGTGAACATGGCCTACCTTTGCTTCAAGATTGCCAAACCGTTTGTGTCATGGAGGAAAGAAACATCCCCGATCACACAAAATACCTGGACGATAGTAATAGACAAAACTTGAGTATGAACTATGATCAAACGCTAGAAAATGTACAGCATGAAATTTAAAGCTAGATGGGAGCAAATAGCAAGCACTCACTCGCTTGTTGCATCCTACAGCAAAACCAACAGCTGTGCTAAGTAAGCCGTCGATACCACTTGCTCCCCTATTTCCAACCACCTGTACTCCATGACATGGTAAGTTCAAGTTGAAAAGCGTCGCTGCGACACCATCAGTCCATTTACCCCAGCCATGTCCATACATGTCTATGTCGCGTATCGCCATACTGTTCCCGACAAAAAGAGCGCATTCCGGTGAAAGAGCTCCTGAAACCGTGTAAGCAAGTTGAGGTTCTGTTAAGGAGTGTGTGGCAAGAATCTGAAATGAAAGATCCCGAGAAACCTGTAAAACAGGAAAGATAGCCAACAGTCATTGGAAGAGGTTCTGAATGTAAGAGATGAAAATGCAGAAACAAGCTTCATATCAAATACCGTCATGTTCAATGCTTGAAGGTAACCACTCCAGTTTTGGCTTTTTTGTTGAAACCGAGAACTGAGCAAAGTATCAGCAAACTGAATAATGTTACTCTGGATCCTGTGTGTTACAATGTGAGAAGGATCGTGGCGACAAGGATGATTCGCAACCATGATGTATGTGCTTGGTAAAATATCCTCTAACATCTGAGAAACACGCTTGCTCGTTATCCTACTCCCAATCTGTTTATGATTCAAAATATGACCGCAATTTATAAGGAAAAAAAGTAGATAACTTATGAGTATATTACCACTATCTCGTCGCCTGATAGGGTTAATACATTAAACACATGAAACATTTTATTTTGGGAAAATTGCAAAAAAGTGCCCCACTATGAAACTTTTGCAAAAGAATGTTGCGTAGTTGTTGCAAAAAAGTGATGTGATGTTTGCATTTTTTTTGCAAAACGTGTATTTTTTATAAAAACGACGAAATTACCCCTGACACAAAAATATTTTTTTATCTTTTAACTAAAATTTGTATGATCAAATTTTGTAATTATACTGTTTTTAAGTTAAAAGTATGTTATAAAACTCTTAATTCTTAATTTCATGGGCAATTTCGTCATTTTCATAAATACACACATTTTGCAAAAATATTCAAACAACACTGCACTTTTTTGCCATTAACAAACAACACATCACCCTTTTGCAAAAGTCTCATATTATAGGGCACCTTTTTGCAATTTTCCCTATTTTTATGTATAAAAGATGGCATGCGTGTAAACCGTAACTGCTTCACCCAAAAGCAAATTAAAATAAAATGTACAATGATGATTTACCTGAACAATTGCATCTATCTGCACCCAATTCCTGACAGAATCCGAGAGAAGAGCATGATCGAGATGATCAACAAATAGCAATCCACCTTCGATTCCAGGAAAAGTAGTTAGAAGCTGTCTCAATCGTAAACCAGACAGGATGTCAGCCACAACAGGCCATGAAAGATGCTTAGCCAAGAGAAGAGCCGCCCATATCTCATCTTTCGTATGGATTGCACCAATAATTAGAAGCCCTCTGTTAGCCTTGTTAATAAGTTTTACGATCTCCGCCATTTGGCCATGAGCATCTTTACATACATGAAAATGCTGTGGTCGAATATACTTTGTAAATGGTTCGGGACTACACTTCCAAAAGTCTAACCCTTTCAAACAGCTTAGCATCCACTGGCTCGGACTGTTATCTAATGGCTCCCTAAAGGGGCAATTAATATGAACAGGTCCATATGGTAAACTGGTCGCCCAATGCACTGCCGAGTCAAGGGTTGTAAGTACCATCCGGGCGGGAATATGATCTGCCGGTACTGGGAGGCTGAAGAAGAACCTCACATAAGAACCAAAATGGTTTACCTAATATAAAAATATGTATATTAAATGGTTCCTTCAGCAAAATTGTAGAGGAAGGTACGTATGTTTTACATATACATATTGAAGTTAGGGAAAATAGTAAAAACATGCTCTATACTATCACACTTTTGCAAGAGGGTGTTATGTACTTTGTTAATGGCAAAAATGTGCTCTGAACTTTGATTTTTTTGTGCAAAATGTGTGCAAGTGACGAAATTTCCCTTAACATTAAGAATTATTTTTAAAATCAAAGATCAAAGCACTTTTTTACCATTAACAAAGTACACACCACACTCTTGCAAGTGTGATAGTATACAGCATGTTTTTGCCATTTTCCATTGAAGTTAAACAGAAACTATTCTTGCTCTGCAACTAAAGAGAAAGGAAAGTCAGTAACACACTAATAGATTAGACCGGTTAATCCAACCTGATTAATAGCTTGGTTTGCTCCAGCGTCATGAAGCTCTGGAGGACGATCTGCCGTGAGAAGTAGAAGTGGTATGAAATCTTGACTCGCCTCAACAACCTGTGAAGTCTCAATAATATTATGATGGGTAAATTTTGTGCAGGAAGGCCAAATTATTATGTCAAATAAGATTTTCATATACTCATCAATAAATAAAATATTTGCATATTTAGTAAAACTTACAGCGGGAAGAAGATTTGAAACTGCAGTGCCTGACGACGTTATGACAACAGCTGGTTTCTGAGATCCTCTTGCATAACCAAGGGCATGAAATGCAAGTGAGCGCTCGTCATAACATGCAATACATGTTATTAATGGATGCGATGAAGCGGCAATGGCAAGAGGGGATGATCTTGATCCTGGAGCAACACAAAAATACTAGAATGCAGACAAATCAGATGACGAAGAGCTTTCATAAAATTTCCCAATGTGCGTAGAAATAGCTCAAATAGTTTCTGAGTACTAATTAGGCTTACCGTCAAACCAAGTCGAGAGCATTCTTCAATTATGAGTGACGCCCAAACCGCATTAATGTTGGCATGAGATCGCAATGCAAAACTCATTTCAGTGGCGCGATCCAACTGATAAGTAGAAAGAGACATATAACCCGAATATCTCACCAAAATTTATTTCTTCTAACATTAAAAAGTCGCATACCAAATACAATGACAAATATCTAAGAAATTTAATTTGCAAACCAAACATGAAAAACAAAATAGATCACTGCAATACAATGACAGACTGAGACTGCAAGCTAAGAAGTTCAAGGTTAATAAGAGCTTTGCAAATAATCAAGCTCAAGAATTGAGCAATACTCACTTTTCATATTTTATAACAAGTGACAGACCAATGATAAAAGACTGAAAACTTTAATTGATTTGAATGAACTACTATCAACTATCTATATTCCGGACTAATTAATCATTTGACTAGGATCTCAGCTTGACTCGGGAAATCGTTAAACCAAAAGTCCAGAAGGACATCAAACAGCTAGATATTCCCCAATATGTCCTGTCCACAGGACACATATTTTGGAAATGTGGTAGTGTTTCAACTATGACACCAGTATATCAGACGATACGGCCCCCAATAAATAATGTTGAAGTTACACTATGAAATCAGCAGGCTTGACTAACTACCTAAGATGATTTCCTTATTTTCCCTTCTTCTAACTCATAAATAAACACTTGTGGGTGCAATTTTTTATGAATACAAGCTTTTTAAAATAAAAATAAAAGAACATACTAATATGCAAGCATCATACCATGTTACTGGAAACAGCAAAGGTTGGTGAAAGCTTGAAACAGAACTGACGAGAAGATGGGGCGACTTTCTGCAAGTCAAATCGAGGGGCATAAGACATACAATCCTAGAGTTCAGAATTCAAATAAATAAATAAATAATGACAAGATAAGGCGAGCAAGTATATTAGGTGCCAATAACAATTTGCCGCTGTTTAAACATACAAGGGGCCAAAAAATGAAGGATGATTAATTACCAGGAAGAAGGGGATACCAGTTCCAAGGGATCTGCCACAAAATCTCTTCCTGTGAGAACATTCGAGTATACCTACGAAAGTATGTCACTCAATGATAAAGCACTAGAATAACCATCAAGTAATGCATGAATGAGTAGATACGCTAAACAAATGCTTAGTTATCCAAAAGATAAAATCATTGTAGTTCGTATATATTAGAAAGTAACCTAACTGATAAGAAATTAATCAATTAAAACTAGAACCAGTCAGCCTTCAAGTAAGCCAAACCCCTTGTGGGAAAAATGCAATGCAATAAAAAACGATAATCGACCAATCATATTAGAGAAATGAATACATCACGCGGTGCATGTGTAGAGAACCATGGCCTAAAACTTAACATAAGATGATGAATTTATACCATTTGAACAGTTTTAGTATCTAACACATCGAGCTTTCTGATAGTAGATAGTATGCCAGATATGTGGCATTTCTCTATACCAGGCCAGAAATGAGAGCTTGCCTGAAATGAGTATTAATTAAGACATGAATGTAACACACATAGATTTAGATAAGTAACCAAATGCTTATCAAAAAAAGATAAGGAATCAAATACATCTAGGAAGTTGTAAATAAATAGTATGTAGACATTTCAAGATTAAGTTCCCATACAAAATTCTACGCAAAGTAGGAGATGAAGATATTGATTACTGTGAAATATCATATGAAGGTAAGTAAATGAAAAAGATGTTGTCAGTCACCATGCATTCTATTCATTCTTGATCCTTAAAACATTTATCAGGGTCCAATAAAACTATCAACAGTATTCAACAAAGTGAGGAACCACTCAATCCAATTAACTTTCCGATTAGTCCCCATAAGGCCCTTTCCGCCCGACTAGCGCCTAGCATATTTTAGAACATTGACCATTACCAAATTAATCACTAAACCAGCTCATTTGATAAAGCAAGTAACGATAACAAAAAAAATTCATCCTAGGGTGAAGTCGCCAGTAACAGCACTTTGATAGTGGAAATACCTGATTGACAGATGACTTGCAGGAATGCACGGCTTCCTCGAATGAATGAAGGCAAGTTTCATTCCATGCCAGTGTTACTGCTAAAGTAGAAATGCCAACATTCTCATCTAACTCAATCTGTCAAATTAACATTTTATTGCATATATATACAAGTTTAAAGGTGCTTTAAATTGGAAAGCATAGATAAACATCAATACTACCACCTAGTCATTCAACACTGTCGAATCAAACAACAATAGACACGACTTAATCTTAATGTTTGAGGTTAAACAAGAAGAAAACTGAGACAGAAAGGTGCAAAGTTCTTGCCTGGTTTCAAAAACAGAAATACAATAACACTCATGTTTACCTGAGGAATGAATAAGTAAAATGAACCAGCTTCTTTCTTTATGGAAGATGACTCCGTGTCAAAATCAATGTCCAAGAAACCATAAACTGTTATAAGAGTCGAATCATTTGAGAGATACCTGCATAATTATTCTTCCTTTCTTTAGCCGATTCAATTAACAAGAACGCATGTTGACAAGTCGCGGCAACTTGAAACAACCCACTGAACATATCTATTTTCATGCAACTAATAGTTCATTCCTATAATCATAATGCAAACTTAAGAGCATGATTTAGCTCACTTGCCCAAAGTATACTTTAAAAGACACCCACATAGTAATATGAGATGAAATCATGGTAAAACTAACCTTCTGATCGTCCTCCCATCTTCTTCATTGCCAGAGGAAGACATAGAAAATCGAACTGCAGCTCCTATTCCAAAAACACCGTGTATATCGTGCAACAACAACGATTTGCAAGTCGGGTTATCCGTCTCCTTGGAAAGAAAAAACTGGGGAAACACCCCCGAGGACCCGGGTTGACAGCAAAACCAACTCAATGCCTTGGCACTTGGAGGCACAGCAACCTGCAAATTCAAAGTACAAGAAACTTATTGAAGATTCATAAACACATTAAAGTCAAAATGCTTATAAAGCACTTCATTTCTCCATAAGCACACAAAACCCAATTACACAGATCAAAAACTGAAACAACAACTCGAGCCCCAAGTACCTGAAACCTCAACATTCCTCTACTAGAGCATGGAGGACCCATCTCCAGCTTCTCCAGAGCCTCCATAATCGTCTCCAGCCCGTGCTCCAGCGTCAACGCCGGAGCCAGAGTCCGCACAATGCAGGTCTCCACCACCAAACCTCCATCGTCAATCTCCGGCGAATCGCCGACACCCACCACCGGAACATCGAATCTCACCGCCCCAATCCGCTGAAGAAAAAAAAAACTCAAACCCAAAATCAAAATCAACCCAAATAAATTTCTCAAACCACAAATCCAAAACCCATTACCCTGAGGTCAATTTTCCGATGGGTTCGAAGGAAGCTCGAGTTGGGTACTCGCCGGAGCGACCTGGCGGTGGCGCGAGGGCTCAGAGACCGTTTGGCGCGAAATGGGAAGCTCGGAAACGGCGGAGAGATCGCGTTGGGTCGCTGCAGAGCGCGAAGCTCCATTAATGGAGAAGAAGATTTGCAGAAGCGATTGAGCGAGAACGATGACTGTGAAGTCGGTGCTGTTTTGTGTTGATGATATGATTTATTTGTCTTATCCATTTCATCGTTTTAACGGCTAATTTTCTGGATTTAGGTGCGGAGCCCACCTTCTAATTAGAAGCCCATAAAGGCCCAGCGAGGCCCATTTATATTGCTTCGGTCTGAAGCCCAGTAAAGCCCATAGAGAAGTGTCTCTTGCTGTGATCTGAAGCCCAGCCCACTAATAGCTAAATTGTGGACTTCTTTTCTTTCCCAACCAAGAATTCTAAATATGACTATGAGAGAACTGTTGTGCGAATTCCCGACTAATTTGATTAATTCTCGATTAATTCATAAATAATAATTTATTAGTACGATTAATTTTTGATTAGTTCTTGATCATCTTTTAGACTGTCCATTTGAATTCTTAAGTTATTCGGATTTTGAAAATTGATACAACTCGAATCTAAACACCAATTTAAAAATCGTTATTTTCCAAATGAATAGTTAGATTTATGACACGTTATATGTGTAAACAGTCTAATGGAACAATCAATTCATAGAGTTGTTCTCAAGAATTAAAATGGGTCACAATCAAACCAATCTTAAGGCTCATTAAGATCCTAATAATTTTTACAAATTTTGATTTGGTAGATTTTGTTTTCGAAATGACATCATACCCATTGATTGTTCAGTCCACAATCTCAATCACATGAGTCCATTTTTATCTTTATAATCTTATGCGTCATATGGTAAAAAATCTATATTAACACAATATATTTATTATTTTTACAAAACTAATGCAAGAACTAAAAATATAATATTTCACTTTTATAACAAGTTGTTTGTATGCCTTATTAATCACAAAACCATGTCATGAAATATTAAAAATATTATATTGTTTCTCAACAAAATATATATATTCGCCTTTCTTAGATTATTTTGTAACATTGTTAGTGAAGGTACAAAAAAATAAATTCACATGAAGAATTTGCATTTAAAAAATATGAAATATTTTGTGAGTTTGCAAGATTATAATATTGCACCGTTTACTTTTACAAGTATCTCTAAACAATGTTGTAATATGCTAGTCAAACAAGTAAGGTCTCTTGAGATAAATTGAAAACTTATCAAGTTAATTCGAGACTGATCAGATTAGTTTAATTGTCTTTTCAAATTTATACTAAATTAATAACGAGGATCTCTTTTAGTTTTATGTTTCCCTTTGAAATGGAACTATTTGATAGTACAAATATGCTAAAACTCGATAACAAAGCTTTACCGACACTATTGTATTGATGGTTAAAAATTGTCCACATCACAAGTTGCAGAACTAAAGAGTGTGTGGTTAGTGAAAGGTCACATTCACTATGGGGTTGCTCTGGTAGGCCTCAAAGTGTGTCTCCAAATGGGTTCAAAGGTTATGAAAAATTTACACTCATGTCATGGCCACTCAACACCTTTTGTGGTTTGGGCACTAATGAAATGATCATGAGTGGTGCTTTCTTCTCTTCTACCATGTCAAGCTCACAAACTTGAAGAAGTTTTGTCAATGACACTTTGTGTCATGCATTTACCGTAACGAAATTAGAGATGATTCGTGATTCAGATAACTGATTTCTTTTTCTTTATTTTTCTTGTCGAATTAATGTTAATTTTGATGGGTTTTATTGATTCATGGCTTGTGACATATTGTTAAAGACACTTGTGTCATACATTTATAGCATGACGATCGATTGTTTAGAGAACTTGAATTTCAAACATTAGATTATTTACCGTTTAATGTTAATGTTGATGATTTTTGTTGACTCGTGATGTGTGTTGTACTGTTGAAGACACTTATGTCATACACTTACTGTAATGATGACCGACTTTTAGGGATAAATTGAAATTCAAACATCTGATTATTTTGATCACTTAAACATTTTATCGTTAATTTCGATAATTTTATCGGTTTGTGATTCATGGCGTATCGTTAAAGACATGTGTGTCATATACTATTGGGATGACAACCCGTTTTCAGAGATAATTTGTGATTCAAACAACTATTTTCTCACGATTTAATATTAATTTTAAAGATTTTTATTGAATTGTGATTCTTGACGTACTGTAAATGTGAATGACACATATATCATACTTTTTATAATGACAACTAAATTTTAAAAGATAAATTTACAATTCAAACATCTTATTATTCCAACTTTTACTATTTAACTTAATTTTGACAATCTAATTTGAAAAATAAGAAAATCATGGGTGTCATAACCATGGTTTATCAAGAGTTAGATAATCCTAATTGGTGGTGGCATGAACTGTTTAAATGTAGGGTTTAGGGCATGAAATGGGTCATACATCTGTTACTAATGGAGACATCAAAAAGCTTGTCCACCCTTCCTTTTCCTTTCTCCTTCAAAGGTAAGTTTCAAAGGACAATCATTTTGAAGCGTCAGTGTCACACATTTAAAAGATACAGATTATTACATCGTTATGTAATAAACATTTTAAAATCTTCATTTACCAGATTAAGTTTTTAAATTAATCAAATTTTAATACGGTTAAGAATTTATAACTTCTGATATGTATTCCATTAGTCAATAACATGTCTTTTATTTTATAAATCTCAATACGATTACTCTAAAAGTTGACTAATATATTGTTTTACGACAATTACTTTACGAGCTCAACTTGTGGTTTTATCGGTTATATAAAATAAATAAAAATCTAACACAACCCTAATTTAAATAGTTAAGCATAATATAATGTTACATACACTCTTAAACAAGTGATTAATTAGAATTCGATTAGAGGATGAGGATAAACATTGCTATTATTATTGGATAATAAGATTAAACAAGTTGTTGATTAAAATAATGAGATATTGAGACCCAACTTTTGTACAAAAACGCACCCAAAACGCAACAATCCAAGTTGGTTAGTGACTTAGTGGATGGATTAAGACCTTAATTACGTAAGCCCCCGAAAAGGAACATGCGTGCTGGTTTCGGATAATTTTATGTTGTAAGAGCATATTGCAGCATCCACCATAGTTATTAACTTATTTATCATTATAAGGACAAAAAAAATAAAGGGATGAGAAAAAGGTAGAAGCCACCATGACAAGTGTTGGGCGTGTCTTGATCGAATCGGGTCCCTGTTATAAAAATCTCCGACTTATTAGCATGTTAAATAATACGCAATCTTCGTGTCAGAGTTAAAAGTTTCCAGTCTCCCACCGAGCAGTTCATTTTCTCTTGTCATAATATGAAACTTCATTTAGTGTTATTCAAAATATACAGTGTAATGTTCGAAAAAATACTAATTAGTTTCTAATAAATTTATGATTATTTCTCGAAAACTCTATTCACATGATTAATCTGACGGGTATTAAAACACGTATATCATCTTTTATCCTCTCTCTTTTTGTACTATAACACACAAGGACAATAATGTTGTTGATGGAGTTCTATGTCAATGCAATTTAGGTCAAGGAAATAAGGTTTGTGGAGAGAAAATTTAGATGGTGATGAGCTTATCTTGTTTTGGACCAATGAGACAATAAGAAATTGTGATGACTTCATTGAAGAAATAGTATATATGTTGTGGAGATGATAGGGTCACTTATGTAGGGTACTGTTGGTCTATAGTGCACACTTATAGGGTACCCTACAAGTAAATGTACTCAAGGTGTTCCCAGATGTCCCCAAAAATCATTTTTGGTGGATGGTGTTCAATCTAGTCTCCTTCCGTACAACTCTCTTTCTCTCTCTCATCATTTATGCGTTTAAGTCCGGTAAAAATCCACGTGTGAGGATAGGTCACACGACGAAAGGTTACGGTGTATGAGAAAAATTTATACACATCATACATAAGACTTACTGGTCTGGTTTTTCGGTCAGATGTGAGCTTTAATGTGTATACGTGCTTCTTTGTGGTGTTCTCCTTTCTGGTAAGGCTCGGTTCTCTCCAAAATGTGGTATTAGAGGCATGTTTGCACATATCTCATCAGGTCGGCATATAAGTGAATCTCATGTGAATCGAGTCAGGTGATCCAATAGGATCAATTTATTAGAGGCAGGTAAGCCTCAATCTTCGAAATTTTAGAAACTTAACATATTAAGGACATCAAATCCCTATCAAACATATATTGTTTTATTCTCTCTCTTTTGAGGTATCCTTAGACCTACATTTCTAGGGTTACTATCCATACCATGACCTCAAAAGAAAATAGTTTTAGCCACTGCACCACAAATTCCACCCCCTCTCCCCAAGTGACTTCAATTTGGATAACATTTCCTCCATTCACAACTCCCACCACAACTTGGCAATGTCTCTTTTGGACACTCACTAATCGATGCACAAACCCAAAACCCGCTAGGGTTAGCATACACGACGACACCTATACCATCATCCCAATACATTCAAAATCGCTAGAAAAGAAAAAACAAGCCAACATAGTCATTCAGAAGAGAGAGTCAACGAAAAACAATCCTCTAGAAAATGTTAGGTGCTAATCAGGCAAAAATGACCTTTCGAAGGCTGATCTAATCAAATGGTTAATCGGAGACCAATTAAAAAATTAATCAGACAAGTCGGAGATTTTTAGAACTCTGACGAGAAACGACTGTCAAGATCATTGACATGTGGAAGATAGCAATGCGCTAGATCAATTCATTTCCCAAACAAGGAAACATAACAAAATGGTCTAAGGTACAAAGTACAACCCTCCAATCCTATTTCTGGTTTCCAAGGATCATTTTCTGCAGATGTTACAGATACCAAAACTACACAACACTTATCCATTTTCTGCCCAAAAATAGCAATCCAAATTCTCCCATCCAAGGTTAGTTCTCTAGTGGAAAATCGCCTAAACAACGCGTTGCCACAAAAAGAAACGAATAATCTATGCCAAAACCCAAAACACTGCACTCTATCAGAAAACAGCAAGAAACCACATTTTTTTGTCTCTGCAACTTGCAGCCTATAAGCTTAGCTAATAGATTTGTGATCACTTTTGGTTTCTCGGCTAATCTTCTTTTCGCTTTCTAAGTTCTCTCTACTTTATGCAATGCTAGTGTACCTCTTAAGTCTTAAGCCGAATCAGATCAGCCACAAGCATATCGAAAAAATATCCAATACAGAAAAGAAGTAAAGAGCCAAACTTGATCATACCCTTCATAGAGGCGATGCCTTGTGTGGATCAAGCTTTGGATAACCTGAAAGAACTGTCCTTTTCTTCAATCTCCTCCAAATCAACGCGGCTGCGCCAAGAATAATGATTAGAGAAAAGGGTTTCTGATAACTAGAAAGCAGAATTTTTCTTTTCAAAACATTGCCAGCAACATCATTCTTAGAGCTTTGATTTAACATAAAGGGAAAATTGCAAGAAGGTGCCATGTAATATAACATTTTGCAAAAGGGTGTTCTGATGTTCGTTAATGGCAAAAATGTGTTGTGTTGTTTGCATCTTGTTGCAAAATGTGTACTTTTATAAAAATGACGAAATTACACATGAAATGTTTTTATGTTTTTATCTTTGAGAAATTTCGTCATTTTCACAAAAATACACATTCTGCAAAAAAAAATGTAAACAACACAACACCTTTATGCAAAAGTGTCATCATAGGGCACTTTTTTGCAATCCCCTAACATAAACAATGCAGTTAAAAAGCAAGATAAGGAACTATGATTAAAGATCATTAAACAGAGTATCATACGAGGATGTAATAAAATGTTCTTGTCATGGTTCATTTCCGTGACAACTGTAGAAGAACGAAATGGCTAGGATTCTAGGTGACTGATGTTAATAAATCAGATTACCAAAGTGCTTAAGGAGTCATCAAATCTCAAAACTATAATAATATGGATGCATACAATCATTGGAAGCTTAAAATTTGTTTAATGATCTATCGTTACCTTTAAAACTCACGTCATTGCCCGTTCGGCGCCTTGAAGTTCCATCGTTCACGCCTCTGGAAATTGGCTTCATAGAGGAAAAGGGTTGACTTTCCTGCACATGTATGTACATGTCCAGTCACCAACATGCATGCAGCATAAGAAAAAAAATGTGAGTCTTATTGCAGTTCCATATGTGACATTTAGTATTTACCTTTAAAAAAGCCATTCCATTTTCTTGGCCCACCCTTTTTTTGTTTCTCCTATAAAAGCCTTTCAATCCACCACCATTCCTCAGCAAACTATGCCATACACATAACATCCAGCGCTCGCTCGAGACATGGATCCATCGCTCTTTGGCACGCCAAGCCTCGAGTTCTTGAACTACGCGATCCCGAGTTATGAGCAATTCACTCATTCGTCGAGCGTGAGCAACAACTCGACCTCAGACGACATGGAGCAGCTGAGCGCCACCACCATTATCGACGAGAGGAGGCAGAGGAGGATGATCTCGAATAGGGAATCGGCCAGGAGGTCGAGGATGAGGAAGCAGAAGCACCTCGACGAGCTCTGGTCCCAGGTTGTCCGGCTCAGGACAGAGAACAATGACATCATGGACAGGCTCAACCATGTCTGCGAGTGCCACGACAAGGTCGTGCACGAGAACGAAAAGCTCAAGCAAGAAGCTTCTGATCTTCGGCAAATGCTTAGAGAAATCCAAATCGGAGGCCCTTTCGCCGCGCACTGCAACAAAGCTCACCTCAGAGTGGAGTCTTCGAGCCAGTCCATGAAAGCCTCCATAGACTTGCTTCATTGAGTTGTTTATCATTTTTCATGAAATAACCAATCTCCATGTCCTTTTGTTAATCCGTCTTGTTTCATAATAGCAGCTATTAACCATTTCACAGCTCCTCTCGCCGCATATACAAATCAAACACTGAATCAATAATCAAGATTTAAGAATCAAGAACCACAGCACATAGAACTATTGGATCACAAAAAATAGCAAAATTAGTACCAATTATCATGATGACATGAGCTAAAACAGTAAGTTATAGAGAAGATTGCAAAACCGTGTCATATTATATGACATTTTTGCAAAAGGGACTGTTTGTTAAATATGATTTTGCCATTAACAAACAACACAACACACTTTTGCAAAAATGTCATATAATATAACACATTTTTGAAAATTTCCCTGACACCTATTAACCATTTCACAGCTCCTCTCGCCGCATACACAAATCAATCAAGAATCATGAATAATGAAATTAACTATGAGAACCCCCACCTGCATCAATCACAGCAAATGGGACTATTGGATCTTAAGGATAGCAAATTAGTATCAATATCATGATGACATGGGCTAAGACAGAGAATTATACCCTGAGGACAGGACAAAGGGTGGTGGAGTTGGTGGTGGTAGTGGCTAATCATTCAAGTATTTACTATAACAAGCAAAAGCCTTTGAAACATTATCCACTAGGAATGCTGAGGAACTGTTGCTAACTTATGCCAACAAAGAGGGACAGTCGACGCTTACGTTGTTGTCACCAAGTGGGAGCAGAGGCGTATTCTTCAGGTGCTGCCTGAAGGCTGCTTTTCAGTTGAAATTTCACCTGGCTCCTACGCTTGGACCCTTTTCAGGATTGAGTGCGTGCAAGCACATGAACACATGTCTATATGCATATTAAGGGTTAAAACGCTAAAACTAACAACCTTTTCACGATCAATCAATCTGACATGAAAAAACAGGCAAATCATCAAGTACTACCAATAATCACACACTGATACTGCGTGAAAAGACTGCACGATTCACGACAATCCTTAATTTCCCCAAACAAAGTTGATAAAGGTAGCTAGGCAATTTCCGAAAATGTGGAATTCAATTTTAGCTTTGGCTGCAATATCATAATATGACACAATAATGTTGAATAAAATCACCTCCTCTTTCTAGTATAAACACGTGATGACAATGCTTATATTTAGTATATACAAAATAGCGAATGATAATACTCTGAACAATCAATTTCATGGATGTTTAGATACTAATACTGTAAGTAATACCCATTTCAAATATTTGGCAAAAATGACAGCAACACATTGAAATAAACCAATCAAATCTGTCACCAGTGAAAGCAGCATTTCTCAAACAGATAGACCTAAAGAGACCAAGCAACAAAACTCTATCAAGAGACAACAAAAACACTACTTTTATTTAGCTAATGAGACCAAGTTTTGACACAAAGTTGCAATTTTTTTCCTGTAATGCCCTAAACCTGAGTTGGGTAATGAATAGTGAACACAGGATCTATAAGTTTTTGACAGTAAAACACCAAAATCAATGACACCCAGAAAATTTCAAAACCAAAAATCCAAACTTTGACAAGAATCCATGACTTGCCACTAAAAACAAGACTCTAATGAGGCATTGGGAGAGAAATAAAGCAAAAACACTGGTGAAATGTTAAAATGGTAAAATCTCATGAACATTGAAGATAGAAAAAGGCACAGTGAATCCTAAAGATGCTATGAACAAAAAGTGGGTATGAGAATAGTGACCTTTGTGAATCAGTGAGAAAAGCTTTGAAATGTGAGATTTGGGCTTCAAAGGTGAAACCTTTTCCATGTCAATGCATTTTTAACATGGAAAGTGAAAACCCTATGTCTTCTCAACACAAAGGGCATTTGGTCTAGTGGTATGATTCTCGCTTAGGGTGCGAGAGGTCCCGAGTTCAATTCTCGGAATGCCCCTTTTTATTTCCTACCTTTTTTGGAGTTCCCATAAATTTACATTCGATTAATCTCTATGAAATCGTGGCTTCGTACCCTCAAAAATTCTCGGAAAAATCACATTTTTAACAACTGAGAGAAGGATTTCTGTGGGACAGAGTGATCATCGTTGAGCCTCCATAGCTTTTTTTTCCGCTCAGCTTGCTCGAACCCGGTGAGTTCTTCTATTGGGTTTGTTCTGATCGATTTTTTGAGTTCTGGGTTTTGCTCCTTTTCGATTTTAATCATCTAGGTCGTTAATAAAATTGATATTTTTTTTGTTGTTTCATGTTTTCTGGTTGATAATATACTGATGGGTTTTGGGTTTTGATAATGGTGCAATGTTGTGTTTGGATCATCCTTTTGTTTGTGCTTGTGAGTTTAATTGGAAGAGTTTGTTCTTGTTGATCCTTAAAAAACATGATACTTTTTTATTTATGATTTTGTGCTATTAACTGTAAAGTGAGGGTTGAGCCAAAAAAAGCTTTCCCCAATTTTTTGTTCTTGCCTTCACTGCTTGTGCTAAGATGTGGCAGTTTTTGATGATGATAGTGAATTGTAAAGTCTATCAAGTGGAGAATTGTTGAAATATCTTGCAATCTGCTTTGTTTGGTTTGTGTTTGTGTGAATGATCAATTCAATCTGCTTATAGTTAATGCAGTAAGTATTGATTTATATTATTAGTTTACATGTGCAAGTTTCTTAAACTGATGAAATGGGATGCATTGGATTTATGGCAAATTATTTTATTTTTTAGAGAGTTTGGTGAAGTTTTGCAGATTGGAAACATCGTAGAACCATCTTATCGCTTGGAAAGTTATTCTTTTTTGTTGCATACCAGTTTGGTGTATTTAAGAGCAAAAATTCCATTTGTTGCCTCTCAATCTGCGTTTTAATTGAATTTCTTATGAAGATTATATTATTCTCTGGTTTCTATGGGCATGGGCAGTCAGCTATTTTCCATTTGCGGGTTTGTGATCCATAGTAGTTAAACTCATTTTTTTATGGATAGTAGATTTGCAAGTGTTCGTTGAGTTGGGTTAAGCTTCTGTTGCGGTCTTGCGGCTGATCTGTTCATACCGGAAACCTTAAAACACCGATCATAGTTTCCTATGTTTTTTTTCTCTTTTGGCTTGTGGGTGTTAATTTTATTTTTTTTTCTCTCGATGTTTAGTTGTGGCTGTTATAATTTGATCCACACGCCATTCTGTTACATGTTCTCGGGAGTCGGGATTTTATAGGGTTGCTATTAGCCTATTACCCATTTGTTGGCGAATTTTCTTGTCGTTGACTGTCGAGGAAGTGAGTGGCATTGTTGATTTGTGTTTTGTTACTTTCAGTAAAAATCTAGTATTGCCATAACCAAAGAGTAGTGTATGTATATTTTCTGAAGCATTCCTTTTATTTTACCGTCACATTTGAATTGTCTGCCTCTCGCCTTTTCTCCGGTAGCATAACTAGTCGGGATATTGGAAAGAACCTGTCTGCATTTTAGTTTCCATAATTCGAAACATGTACTGAACTCATTCACATGTCATGTACTCATGCTCATGTTTTTTTTTCACAAGAATGACTTCTCTAGCAGAAATAACTAATTGGGATATTGTAAACTACTTGTCTGCGTTTACTGAACTCATTCATGCATCGCGTACTAATGCTCGTGTTTTCCCCATATAAACGACTTCTCTAGGCTCTAGCTGTATTTACCGAACTCATACATGTCATGTAGTGCATTCGTGGGAGAGCAACACATACGCCATGACTGCATTGTCATCTTCCATTTTTTGGTGAATGATACTCATGCATACTTGCAAGACCGAGCACATTGCTCTTGTCAAACAAAGCTTGAACGTTTTCGCTTTCCTCACATTCGTGTTTTTCCACATAAATGAGCAAGTGTGTATGAGTATTGTTTTTTTTCTTACTTTATAATTTTTTCTTGTCTGTGTCCTATTATATGAATTTATTGATATTAATACAGAGGCTTACGCCTCACGATGCGAAGGGAAAATGCCTCAGTTCCCAATTTAGCCTTTTTAAACTTCGTTTCCAATAAATGATACTCATGCCCACTTGCAAGACCGAGCGCATTGCTCTCGCCAAACACAGTCCTGCATGATTTTCATTTCCCTTATCATACTAATCTCGTGTCAGATTGACAATGTACTCACAATGGTGTTTTTTTCCACAGAAATGAGCAAGCGCAAGGCGCCAGAGCCCCGCTCTGCCTCCCGGGGGGGCCTACCGCCCACCGACAAGCGCATACTATCCGTGATCAAGAACAAGGAGGACCGAGGAATCGCCTCAAGCGCCCTCTCGTCCGAACTAAAGACCCCCACCGAGCCAAACATCCTCCCCGCCATCTTCAAAAAGTCCATCGCCAACCTCCTCGCCCTCAACCTCATCAAGGAAGTCGTGCCCATCCGCAAGTTCGGGAAGGGCAAGCACTACATGGCGACCGAGTTTGAGCCCTCCCCCGAAATCTTCGGCGGGGCCTGGCACTCTGCAGGCGCCCTCGACACGACCCTGGTGGAGAACTACAAGATACACTGCTTCAACGCGATCAAGGAGCTCAAGGTGGCGACAATGGAGATGGTGTATGACGTCGTGAGGAGGAAGGGGGAGATCCAGGAGGCGTGGATGGCGGAGGAGATCGTGCAGGCGCTGGTGCTGGAGAACTCGGTGGTGGAGGCGAAGAGCACGGGGGAGAGGGAGTTCGAGAAGGTCAAGGCGGGGAGGGTCTGTTACAAGGTGAGGGGAGGAGGCAGGAGAGGGGAGGGTGGTGAGGGGGGAGGAGCATTGGCTTCGGTTCCTTGTGGGGTGTGTCCTAGGATCAATATGTGCACTCCGGATGGTATTGTCTCTCCATTGTCTTGCACTTACTTCACCAAGTGGTTGGAGTTTTAGGTTTAGGTTTTGAATTTGTTCCATGGTTTTGGTTACTTTGGTTTTTGGGTTTTGTTTGAGTTTAGGGAGGGTGTTGGTTTCTTTATTTTTTTATTATGATAGATTTTGAGCTTTTGGGATGAGAGAAAATTTATAAGGGATCGGTCTGGTTTACGGTTTGAGTTATTTCGAGTTTAATGTATCAGTCTGATTTTTTATTATAATTATCTCAATTTACATATTTTTACTCACATTCATAGAAATCTTCGGCGTTAGTGATATATGTATATATATAAGGGAAGCATTCCATTGAGAACCAAATATTTCGTGAGAACGTGAGAACAACTAGACATTCACTTATTTCCGATGGACATTCACTTATTTTTAATAGTCACACCTTTTTCGTTGGACATTCATTTTCATTGGATATATCCTTTTTTATTGAACATTCGTTTGTTTCAGTTGAACAATCACCTATTTTCAATGACCAAAGTCAGTTCTCAAATTCTCACAAAATGGTTTGGTTCTACCTGATATATATATATGGTTTAGTTTGTCTGCGCGCAACCTACTTGTAGGATTTTTCATAGTTCGACTTGATTTTGAGAAAATCAAAACTGAATTGATAGGATTCAATTTTCAGTTCGATTTTTACGAATCAAATTTCATGAAATTTTCACACTTTAGGCCGTTTTGACTTATTTTTGACTTATCGGTTCTTGGTTCGATTTGTTTAACCGGTTTGCATGAGATTCTCACGTTCTGGTCCAGTCTTGACTTATTTTTGTTGGTCTAATATTTTGTGACCCGATTAATAAAGATCGATGACCTAAATGAGAAACGTGTCCAAACTGATTGGTTTTTGTTTTAGTTCAACTTTTTATCGGTTTTTATTTTATAAACCAAAATCAATCGATGAATTTCGGTTCTGTACGATTTTAAACCGAACCAATTCGGTTTATGTTTGGGAGGCCTACCTACTTGTCCTAGCATGCAAATAGGCAAAACCATAGGGGGGCACCCTGCAATTAATAACCCATTCATTTCAGATGGCGCCAACGTGTCAACGCCACAGCTATCAACACAGAATAGCAACAAAAACCACATGTCCTCCAAATCCAAATTCCAAAATCTGTAACTTTCTCGCCTCTTTTCTCTGTGACTCGGTCACTCTCTCTCGTTTCTCGAAAACCCAGGTCGAATCTTCGAAAACAGATCGAGAATCGAAGATGTTCTTGGTGTCGATGCTGATGGGCGTGAGCGTGCAGTCGCTCGTGGATCTGGCGGTGGCGGGAATTTCTCTCGTGATCGGTTTGGGCTTTTTCGCTTTCGTCGCTACGATTCTCTGCTCCGCTGCGTTCCTGCACAACGCCAAGGACGTGTCCTGAATCGATCCTCGAGATTTCTGAGGTGAATCGGTCGATTGATTTATATGGGTTCTTCGGAAATTGAGTTTTTGTTTGTTTCAGCTTCTGGGTTTAATTTATGCTTTGAGAATTGAATCTCAGGTTCGTGTGTGATTGGTAATGGTCGATGATTAGTTGCTTGTGGAAATTTTGTTTTTGTGGGGGAGGGTATTGCTTGATCCTATGCATGTGATTTGGAATTGGGCTGAGTTGTAATCTTGAAATTTGTGATTTCTATTATAGAATTTGAAATATTGGATTTCAAGTACAGACTTGATGTTAGGGAATTGTGGTTTATTTCAAATGAGGGCAGGAATTTCTGGGATTTTACATTTGCAATGTCTTGTATTCGTCGTGTTTAGAAGTATTTGAATGAACATAATGTATGATTATTGATTTTGTATACATGTGTGATTTGTTAAGCTTGGAGGATTGTGATTTGGGTTTGTTGTGCATTGTTATTTGTTCGGGTTTAAAGCACATAGGCACTTTTAAGGTAGTTGATATTATGTGGAGATTATTGGAGGTTTTGGGTTCTGAGATCACATACTTGTTTCGATTAATCAGTTATCGGAAAATTAAGAACTAAAACATTAGGAAATGGTTATGACTCGGCAATCGGCATTGCTTTTCAGAAACTGCTTGGTTTATTTTAGTATGTGCACTATCTTGCAACGAATATTGTTTTTTCTTGGCACAATGAATATTGTTGTTTTTGGAATGATTCTCTTGTGCTATCACATGTAATGTTGTTGATATAACAATGTAATCGGTAGGATGTGGTCGATGAACTGAAATTAAGACTGGCACTGCAGTTTAGTTACTCCCTTATATGCATCAAACTTCATAGTATTGCTTTGCATCTTTGTGTTCACGCCTTTCTCCATTCGCACCTTGTAGGTCTTCCTGAGGAGGAGCTGCATGCATCCGTGGGAAGCAGGTTTTCCACGTAACATTACTCGCTTGTACCGGCTTCTGTAGATGGTAGGGTGTCTTGTAATTTTGTACTCAGCAATAAAAGAGTTCTGAGAAGTTGAACTCTTCTCTCATGTGTCGTGTATAGGTGTGAAATGTTTAATGTTCTCTCGTAGGTCTTTACATCGCAATGCAAGAGGACTAACTGTGTTGTTCCTAAGTTTTCATTCAGGCATATCGTCGGGTACTTGGCAGACGGCATGAAACTCCCGAGCCAACTTCATTTACAATGATGTGGAAACTGATAAAAACCATGTGTTCCAAACAAACAGGTCGAGCTTTTGACGAGTTAAATATTCAATTCTCATTTGTCTCGTTATAATTAAATTAAATTTGAAATTGAGATTGTTTAACAATTGTTGTTAGTCAACTCATTGAATATTTAATTGATTATGTGTGATATATTTTAGTTAATATTTATAATTAAATTAACCCAGTTAAATCGAGCATAGGGGCGGCACATTAAATAACTATATATATTTTTATTTAATATTAGTTTTAACTTTTAAAATTAATCGAACTAATCGAGGTACACTTTGATCATTTTCTAATCTTGATTTCAGTTTGAAGTGAACATTTTTTCGCGAGGCGAGGTGATAAATTGACGTCCGATTCGACTCATTTACACACATTACACCCCTAAATCGGAGGAATCAAATTAAACGAATTAATCGAGCTCAAATAAATTTAAAAATAAAAAATTAAACGAACTAATCAAGCTCGATCATTTTCTTTCTAGCCAAATTCGAACTTCATCGTAAAGGTGGAACTTAATCGAGACTCATCCGATATTTAGAGAATCAAGAACCGTGGTTAACTGATCAATTTTGATTCTTAAATTGAAAAAATCGGTTAATTCTGATTTGGTTTTGATTCCTAAAAGCCAGAACTGTCGTATCAGCAACAACCGATTTTTCGAAGCCAGAAATATGCTGTTTATTTTTTATTTGCAATCGAGTAAAATACTAAACCGATTACTTGTATAATGATTCCAATAAATTCGATTCGGTCGGGTTCTGGAGCAGTGACACCCCCTCCCCCCTTCTACTTCATTATACAGTATCATTTAAGCTTGAACTAACACTTTCTCCACGAACCGAGTTGAGAAGTCAGTGTTCGATTCGACTCGTTTACAAGAAATTAAATGGAAATAAAACAAGTAGAGAGGATTGAATTGTAAAATTGTTTCTCCTTTTTTTTCATTTCTTTTTCTGTTTTCTCCTATAGACCATTCCTTTGATCCCACCCGGGTCGGCCACGAAGCCCAGCGGGCGGTAAAACCCGAGGACCCGAGGCTCCGAGTAGAGGGCAATGTTCCCGATCCCCTTCCGGAGCAGCTCCTCCACGAGCCTCTCGATCACCGCCTTGCCGAGCCCGAGCCCCTGGAACGGCGGCGCCACCACCACGTCCCATATGATCGCGTTGAACACGCCGTCCCCGGTCGCCCTCGCGAACGCCACCGCGCGGCTCGTCCTCTCGCACTCGATCCACGCCACCGCGTCCGTGTTCTCGAGCGCGACCCTGATCTTCTCCGGCTCGCGCTTCGGGAACCCGACGGCGACGAAGATCTTGTTCAGCTGGTCGAGGTTGAGGCCGTCGGTGGTGCGGCGGAGAGCGAAGCCCTGGGAGGTCAGTGACTCGTCGGAGATGGAGAATTGGCCGCCGGAGCTCCGGATCTTGGGGTAGGAGCGGTGGAGGGAGGGGATCGGGGGGATCGCGACGCGTGGAAGCATTTGGACCGTTGGATTTCCTCTCGGCGGTGGAGATGGAGATTTGGTGCGTTTTTTTGGGTTCTCTGTGTGGTTGGTTATGAACCGTTGGGAAGAGATAGTGTTTTTGTTTGGGTGGCGCGTAGTGGTGGGTTTAATGGGCCTTGTGTTATGGGCCTAAAGACTGGGCCCGTTAGGATGGACTGGGTAGGGGTAGACACTTTAGACCTTCAGGCCGCAACAGGTCCCCAACCGGGCTTGGGCTTGGCAAGGTGGTTTAATTTTGATTTTGATTTTGAATTTGAGAGAATCATTCGATCTAGCTTCGGTTTGGGTTATTGAAAATCATAACTACGTATAAGAAATGAACCCACGATGAGAATTCAGGTTGTCATATTTTGCCTCTTGTCTAATCATGTATATTATTTATCTTTTGTTGTTATTTTGTTTGCAAACTTTATATTTTTATTGAGTTGTAATAATTACGTGAAATACATATTAACATTCATTTTTCTCTGTTCTATTATGATTGAGAATATGATTTTTTTTTTTGTCTTTAAGTCGGGCTCAAATTCGTTAAATTGAGCGTGAATTTGAGATCGAAAATTAATTGATTCTATTCATGTAAGAGCGGAACCAGTTTCAAAGTCGAACTATTTTTCACATGGTGATTCCGAGTTGGATCGGTTCTGCATGTTTGTTATCGTGCCCACCCCTTTAGATTTTTTAACCAAATTAGATTATTCAAGCCGATCTCAAGCTGACTCGTTTAATAATTTATTTATTTATTTAAATTTTAATAAACATTTGTATTAAAAATTAATTGAATCGAGTTCGAGCTCGAGCCAAACACTTCTTTCACGAATTGGAGTTGAGTCATGCCAAATAAAGACTTGATTCGACTCGTTTACACCAACGGGAAGTAGTGTTTGGTTTTATGTGATATGGGCCTAATGACTGGGCCTAATGGAATATTTTGGGAACGGCCTGGCCCGTTTGAGACTATCGTCCTTCTTCCAATCTGGGCAAGAAAAACAGTCTCTTTCCAAGAGCCGACCTTTTTACGTGCGATCGAGCCACTACTGGGTGGTGTTTGTTTCCTGGGAAAATTTTCTGGGATTGTTCCGGGAAAATAGTCGGAACTCGGAAAATCTGATATGGGTTTGGTTCAATACGTCAACTCCATCGACTGGGAGCAGGAAGCGTATCCGGACTACGAAGATTTCGCGTTGCTTCCAATTTTTGCTCTGCTCTTCCCCACCGTTCGCTTCTTCCTCGACAGATTCGTCTTCCAGGTTCATAATTGTTTGAATTTTAACGAGCTGACAAGGTTGTCTAGTGTCTTTTTGTCAAAATCCAGATGGGTCCTTCAGTTTTGTTTCATGGGTTGTTTGTGTTTTGTGTTGGTAGCTAGTCATGGCCTTTTTGGATTGGTGTGAAGTGTGAACCATTTGTTTGTAAATGTGTGTGTGTATCTTACTGTGAAAGCGATTTTTGATCAGCCACTGTGAAAGAGATAGAGAAGTTGGTGGATGCTATTGTGTGAGAATCTATACTGAGTTATTGTACCCTGATGTTGATTTTTTCTCATAAATATCTTGTTAGTGAATAACTTGCTTAGTGAGATGGTTCAAGTGGTCAAAATTTGCCAATGTGGGTAGAGATTGTTTAGGTTTGATATTTCTACCTGCATTGTAAATTTGTTCATTGCAAAGCGTGTGACTGGCACTTGTCTATTGTCTTCTTTCGTGTTCGATATGCTCATGTTTGACACAGTATACTATATTACGGTTCAGTCTTTAATAGAATCAAGCGACATTCAATTCTATGCTCATAGATTACTCAGAGGATGAGTTTTCCACGGAGTGAAGGATTTGCTCGGAGTCCTTTCACAAATCCGTTAACTTGGGGTGAGGGATGTGCGCAGACATACAGAGTATTAGGTGGAGTTTTGAATAAGGATCTCAGCCGTGAGGTATCAATTCCCTTGGATGAACCATCATAAATTGTATTTGGATAACCTATGATCTCATTGGAGGCTGGGGGAGCAAAAGCGCATCAATATGTTAAGAGATGGTGCTTGGAGCCTCTGCAAGCATGTTTCCCCACACTGAAGATTAGAGGGAGCTTCCTCACAACACTGATTTAGGTGGTACTATATATATATATATCATAATGTATAGCAAAATCAAAATAGAGCTGAACTCTTGGTTACAAGTACTAAGGAGGGTGTATAGGTGGCCTTCAAGCCGATGAAAGTACCTGGGAATCTTGAAAGTTGAAACAAGTGGTGACTGCTGAGCGATGATATATTCTGATGGGTGGGAAAAAAGATTGACGAGATTGGAGATCCTTTGGTATCTTTCCTTTGGTACTGCTGTATCACTTTTTACTCAAAACCGCATTGATAAATATGTTAATAGTCATAAAAAGATGCAGCTGTTTATTCATGGATACTGTAGCTAGTTTTCTTACAAATGTTTGATATTCCCTTGTTGATAGATTTTCACTTCAAGTTTTAAGTGAATATATGTGTTGCAGAAGTTGGCTGAACGGTTTATTTTTGGGAGTGGGAATCTGACGCTGGATCTCGCGCCAGCGGAGAGAACGAAGAAGATAAAAAAATTTAAGGAGTCAGCTTGGAAATTTATTTATTTTCTCTCGGGAGAGCTTCTTGTTATATCTGTAACTTACAATGAGCCCTGGTTTACGAATACAAGATACTTTTGGGTAGGACCGGGAGATCAAGTATGGCCTGACCAAAAAATCAAGTAAAATTTCCTGCCTACGTTTCAGAAACTCGTGATTTGGATTTATGAACTGTAATGAGTATATGTGTTGTAAATTCCAGGCTAAAGTTGAAGACGGTGTATATGTATGCTGCAGGGTTCTACACATACTCCATATTCGCTCTGATATTCTGGGAAACAAGGCGTTCTGATTTCGGGGTATCCATGAGCCATCACGTTGCAACGGTGATTCTCATCGTGCTGTCTTACATATTCAGGTATGTTCTGATGGAGCTAATTTTTTATAGCTTGATCATGCTCCTTAAGTCAAAATCCCAATAATAATAATAATTTATTCCCTTGTAATGCTATTCCTCACAGGTTTGCTCGTGTTGGTTCAGTTGTTCTTGCTCTTCACGATGCTAGTGATGTGTTTCTCGAGATAGGGAAGATGTCCAAATACGGTGGAGCTGAAGCAACCGCTAGTGTCTCCTTCATTTTTTTTGTTTTATCTTGGATCTTGCTGCGCCTCATCTACTACCCGTTTTGGATCCTCTGGAGCACGAGGTTTGTACAAGTCGATGCACAATTCATGTTAGTTGTGAAAATTGTCATCACAATTGGTTTTATCCATCTGATGCATAGTTTCTGTATTCGTATCATCTTCATAGCTATGAAGTTCTTCTTACATTGGACAAAGCAAAGCACACGGTGGAAGGACCGATTTATTATTACATTTTCAACACTCTCCTGTATTGCTTGCTCGTTCTTCACATATACTGGTGGGTGCTGATATATCGAATGCTCGTGAAGCAAATCCAGGCGAGAGGCCAGCTCAGCGACGATGTTCGATCTGGTATGCAAGAAACATCTTATATGGATGAACCATAATGTAAGAAATTGTTAAAGCTCTTGAACTGTCTGCATTTCTTTAAAAAAAAATTGTATTTTGTTCTCTTCTGCAGATTCAGAAGGTGAAGATGATCATGAAGATTGAGCTGTAACCAAAATTAACAAACCACTCCTTGTCCCCATGCAAAGGTGTGATTTTTATATTTCATTCCTCACATTTCATACACAACTCAGATCATTTGTTTGTGTAGAGCAGGCAAAAAGGTCTAACTCAAAATTCTAAAAATGCCAAAAAATTGGCTTTCTTTTAATTTTTCAAAACTATAATTTTTGGATTGATTCGATGAATACATGCTATATGATAATTCATCATACTCGAACACCAAACAAAAAACACAACGGGTTGATTTTGTGTCTGGGGGAATTTTCTGCTGCAGGTGAGGAATTGCGCGCCGAATGTGTTCTTCAGCTGAAACATAATGGTTCTGATCTGAAAAATCTCCTCACAATTTTGAGGGATTGTACATTGATTTTGAGATCAGACATGGAAGCTGGTTTTGCACATTTTGGGATAGATAGAAGAAGGAAGGTCGATTATTTACAGGTTTCTTTCAGTTTATTTTTTGGTGCCACTGTTCAGAAATATGGTATTCATGAATCCAAACTTTGTTGATCTCTCAGTACAGTAACTGTCATTTAAAGAACTCTGATTGCTATGACCCATAATAAGTGAGTTATTTTCTTCAGTCAACTATGCACTTAAGTGAGTGTCAACGCTTTTTATTAAATCCAAAAGTGGCTCGTGTCTTATAAGTTATATCTAAAAGTCGTCAATCTTGTCATCGTTTAGATAATATCTTGCAGTCTCGATCTCAGCTTTGTCAAGTCTATTTTATGGATCAAAGTGATTTTCCTCTTTTTTCCCAATAAGTTTACGGCCTTACACCATTGAGATACATCGAATAAACTCGAGTACATATAGGAAAGACCGGTGCTAAAACCCTTTCTCAAGATCAATTCCATACTCTTTTGCTGTTTAGGTATTTTATGTGTCAATTATATTTATTTTTTTTCAACTGAACCGAGATATTTTAAATATTTTATGTGTCATTTCGATATAGTTAAGTGTAACAAATTATCATTATTTTTAAATATTATATTTGTATACTAACATTCACCAACACTTATGATTCTGAACTAAAAAATTATATTTTATAGATCACAAAAATGGCACAACATTGGCACACAAAAGACAAGAAAGAAAAGAACCTCAATAATTGAACATGGTACCATTTTCGGAGCCATTAGAGCTACGAAAAGCCACATATAATGTAGATTCCATTTTGGCAAGGAATCAATGTCTTTGTCCCATCCATCAAATCTATGATTGAAATTGAAACCTTCTCAACACTCAAAATCTCAATCCATTGCATGATGCCAATAAGTTGGAGTTTGGTGCTTTTGTTTGCTTTCTATACATTATTGGTGCACCCCAATATTCGACGAAAGAAAAAATAATAATGAGGTGGTTAAGTCTATATTTAAAATAATCACCATTTTTTAGTTATGAAAACTAATAATAAGTATGTCAATTTAAATATTTTTTTATGATTATTTAAAGTGTATAGCTCACAACTCAAAATTATATAAAAAGTTGAAAGCATCAATGTGATATTATTCTTTGATTTATATAAAATTATGTAGCGTCCATATTATTTAAAAATATATTTTGCTATTAATAAAAACTACTTTATGATTTTTTAATTTATTGTTTACAAGAGGGTTAAAACACACCGACAATGATGAAATTAAAATCATGTATGATGTGAGATAAATATTATTTCAATTTGGCTTACACTTGAGAGTGAGTGTTAGACTACCACATCTGAAAAATATGAATCCGTTCTAGCTCCATCTATTAGTTTGAGATTTTGCTCAATATTATATAAAAAGTTAAAAGTATCGATGTGATATTATTCTTTGATTGTTATATAAAATTATGTAGCGTCGCCGTCTATATTATTTAAAAATATATTTGGTTGTTAATAAAAACTATTTACTTTATGAATTTTCTAATTTATTATTTACAAGAGGGTAAAACACACCGACAATGATGAAATTAAAATCATGTATGATATAAGATAAATATTATTTCAATTCGACTTACACAATATGAATCTTTTAAATAACAGTTCTAGCTCTATCTATTAGTTTGAGATTTTGATTGGGTTAGACTTCTAATGGTTATTGAGGTGAAAATTATTTATTATGGTGCAAATTAAGAATCAATCTCAATCGTCAAACTAATAAGATCAATGGTTGAAATTAAAACCCGTATATCGTAATATATAATTTTAATTAAATTTTAAATGTACATGTTTTTCTGATTAGGTTTAATTTTAGACTCATATTTTACTAATCTAACCATTAAGATTGATTGATAGCTTTGATCATGACAATAGTTTTCAAGTGAGTAACATCTTGATAGTTGATATAATATATAAATATTCTTTTTATTTCTTTCAAATTTGTGAATTAATATAGTAATTAGAGGTGCCAAAACAACTTAACCGGCCAAATTAAATCGAACCGTTCAAAAAGAATTGAATTGATTCAGTTCAAAACATAACCGAACTGAAAATTCTTCGATTCGATTTTAATTTATAAAATGAGAACTGATAGAAGATGAAATCGAAAACAATTGATTTGGAGATCTGACTCGTTTTGAGTCATGATATTTATTAACCAAACCTATAAATATTGGTCCAAGAAAATAAGGCACATAATAACGACTGTCTAAAAATATAAAAATTTTATGAAAATCAGTTCAAAATATTTCAGCCGACTATTAGTATATAACTAATATGTTAAAACGGTCTAAATGTGAAAATTTCATAAAACTCAAATAATAAAAATTTAAATAAAAATCAACATGTTTGAAACACATGTAAAATTCCATCAGTAACACAGTTTTCAATTTCTTAAAAATCAAATTAATCTATTTAGTTCAAAAGTAAATTGAACATACTATTAAAACCAAATTATGAACAAATATATTTTTTATTTGTGGATTAATAATTTCTTATAATATTATAATCATATATTAGATGGGCCATGCTGACACATGGGTCACAATAGCCCAACCGCCCCTATTCCCTGCAGCGTTCTGTTTGGCTCCCGAGAAAATCATAACTGTACAATGTAGTCACATGAGTGAAAAAAAAATCGAATTTTTATTTCATTAATTAATGCAAATACCATTTATATAACAAATCATTTCGCAGCCTCTCTCCTCCCTGAAGAGTGAGTCTCGGAGTCGTTCTGTCTCTGGACTCTCTCTTCCATGAATTCCAATTTTCTATAAACTCGCAGCACTCTCAGAAAATCTCGGAAAATCACGTTTTTTTCCCGTCGAAACGAATCATCAACTGAGAAAAGGAATTGTGATCTTCACCGAGCCTCCGTATTTGTTTTCTGGTTCTGCTCAAAGCAACACATCACAGCTCGCTCGAGCTCGGTGAGTTCTGATTCTTTTTCCACTGTATTGAATCTGCGCATTGAGCTCGTTTCGATCGATTTTGGATTCAGGGTTTTGCTGGTTTTCGTGTTCTATAATCTGGGCAGCTGTTATTTTGGACTCTGAAAATCAGATTGTGATTACTCTTTCATTGATGAAATTGGGTTTTTTCACAGTTCAATTTGTTTTTTTTTCTTGATTTTTTAATTTGGATTCTGATTTTGTGATGTTAGCTGTAAATGGATGGTTGAGCCAAAAAAAAGGTCTCTACACATTTGTGCTGTGATTGTGACAGTGCTGTTGAAATTAGGCATGTTTGGTTTGGTTTTGATTAGCTATTGATTAATCTCACACATTGTTTATAGACCAACCTTAATTAATGTGCTAATTGTGTGATGGATAATTAGGTGGTGATGTATGAAGTGTTTGTAACATACAGATTTGGTTTAGTGATCAGTGTGGATTGTATATTTCAACCTTTGTAAAGAATTTTATGGTCAAGGATATATGAGAAACTTTAAGATTTTTTCTTTCGCATAATAGCATTATGTTTGTGTTCGTTTCATTGACTATGGGGCAACTTTTGGTCTAATAAAATTTGTATATAATTTTTCGGTGTTCATTTCACTGACTATGGGACAATTTTTGGTGTAATAAAATTTGTAAATAATTTTTCGGTGTTCATTTCACTGTCTATGGGGCAACTTTCTGTGTAATAAAACCTGTAAATAATTTTCGGTGTTCATTTCAGGATTTCTTAAATTTGTAAGATTCAGATTCGGTTTAATGTCTTTCATGTTACCTATGCATATATTTCAACCTTTGTAAAGAATTTCATGATCAGGGATATACGGAATTTAAGGATTTTTCTTTCTCATGATCACCAAACAGTACTAGTTATCAGGATTTCATGAGAAGCCATATTATTGTCTGAAATATATGGTTGTGTTCGTTTCATTCACTTGGTGTCGATTTTTGGCGTAATAAAATTGTTAATTTATTTGCTACCTTTTTATCCCGGTGTTTCCTTTCTGCAGGAGCCAGCATACATCAATGGCTAATGATGTGTGTGGTACCGATGCCCAACAGAAAAAGCAAGGTCTCTTGAAAGACCAAGTTCGGCTGGTTAAGAGAAAGGACTGCAATCGCTACGAGACTGTTCCATTTAAAGAGCCTTTGTCGTTTGAGAAAGGGTTCTTTGTTGTGATCAGGGCGTGCCAGTTGTTAGCTCAAAAGAACGACGGGCTGATACTGATGGGGCTAGCGGGGCCTTCTGGGGCCGGGAAGAGTGTGTTTACAGAGAAGATCCTTAACTGTATGCCCAGCATCGCTATCATATCGATGGACAACTACAACGACTCTAGTCGGATTGTAGATGGAAACTTTGACGGTAACATTCTTGTTTTCTTTTTTCATTTTGATGTTTATTCTTGTCTTGACTTTCCTATATTGTGATGATGCAGTAAGTAGGAGTTGTCGGAAATTCAGTGAATCTTGTCTTCTATAATATACTTCTTCGATATTCTCAACTTTGGCCGCCTTATGTAGTTTCAGGAATTTTCCTTGTTCATTGTAGGTTTATTTACTTGCCCTTACAGTGACTGAATTATTTTCTTGTCAATTGTTTCCGCGGTTGATATATATTAGTGAAAATGACAAAATTGTGCTCTATAGGTGCTGTGTACGTTACTAATGGCAAATAAGTGCGGTGAACTTCGCATTTTTGTGCAAAATGTGTATTTTTACAAAACCGACAACAAAGTGCCCAACATCTCTTGCAAAAATGTCATAGTATAGAGCACCATTTGGCCATTTGGCCATTTTCCTTGATATGAATATCTTGTACTTTCTGAGGTACTTGTTTCCTCTGTATAGTTGCATGTCATGCATATATAGTCTTGTGACTATATTTTTTAATCTTTCCATCGAAGTAGTGTAATGATCTGAAGCTGCTGTCGCATAATTCCATATATTCGAATTAATTTTCCAAACAGATCCAAGATTGACAGACTATGATACATTACTCCAGAATTTATACGATTTAAAGGCTGGGAAGCAGGTTGAGGTTCCGATCTATGATTTCAAGTCCAGCTCCCGTGTCGGATACAGGTTAGACAGCCTCTCTCGCTCTAAAACATTGAGATCACCCATTTTACTAATTAATAGAAATCTACCTATGTTCTTGAGATCTTCGATTATGTTCATGCTAGTCTCTGAAACTTTTAGTTACCCGAAATATGAAGTACTTAAAAATTGTCCTAGATTTTAATTTTATTTAATTTTCTTATCTTTTTAGTTCATTATTGATTCAAAACTCGGTCAAGTTTTAAATATCGACCTTGTCGATGATGACAGGACACTTGATGTCCCAAGTTCCCGTATCGTCATCATTGAAGGTATCTATGCCTTGAGTGAGAAGTTGCGACCTCTGTTGGATCTTCGAGTCTCTGTCACTGGCGGTGTTCACTTTGACCTTGTGAAGCGTGTTCTACGGGACATACAGCGTGCTGGTCAAGAGCCGCAAGAAATCATTCATCAGATATCTGAGACGGTTTGTTTTTCCTCGTTCTGCTTATGCTTGTTTTCAGATGATACCGGTTTTCTAATTCTCTTATATTTATTCGCCTTTTTTTATCAGGTATATCCAATGTACAAGGCTTTTATTGAGCCAGATCTCAAGACGGCTCAAATAAGAATCGTGAACAAGTTCAACCCTTTCACCGGATTTCAGTGCCCGACTTATATTCTAAAGGTTATTCTCCATGTAACATTTTATAAGGTCTTTATGTGCTGGTTACAATGAATTGGTCTTCAAGTGATGAATTGTGATTTTATTCCTTTCAGTCGTCGAAGAATGTGACACCGGAGGAAGTGAAGGCTATTTTTACCGATGAACATACGGAAAAAACAGAAGAAACCTATGATATATATCTTCTGCCGCCTGGTGAAGATCCGGAATCTTGTCAATCGTATCTGAGGATGCGGAACAAAGATGGAAAATACAGTCTCATGTTTGAGGTAAGCACGTGAAATTCATGTGACCTATACATATATACGGGTGACTAGCATATACTGAGAAACAATATACAATTTTCATGTTTGAGGTTAGCCTGCTGAAATTCATGTTACCTAGACATATAGGGCTGTCTAGCATATATTGAGAAATAATATACAATTTATTTTCATATTACATATACATATACGGCTGACTAGCTAATATTGAGAAACAATATACAATTTTCATGTTTGAGGTTAGTCCATGAAATTCATGTTACCTATACATACACGACTGACTAGTATGTGATAAGAAACAATATACGATTTTAGTGGTTTTATATGTACCTTATGGATATTCTATATCTAGTATTCATCATCTGCAATTAACCCTTTTCTGTGCCTCGAGTTTTACTATTTACATACCTATGATGGAAAATGTCACCGTGTTTGCATATTATTGCCTCATTTGATTTACTCTAATCTTCAGGAATGGGTGACAGATAGTCCATTTGTCATATCCCCAAGAATCACTTTTGAAGTCAGTGTCCGTCTTCTTGGCGGGCTGATGGCCTTGGGATACACGATCGCAGCCATCCTCAAGCGAAACAGCCATGTATTTACCGATGATAGAGTGTGTGTGAAAATCGATTGGTTGGAACAGCTGAACCGTCACTATATTCAGGTAATCTTTACATGCATTTCCATTACACGACAAATATGTGTAATTACTATCTTCACGACAAAGTTCTAAAAAAGGCTAGGCGGATATGGACATGAGGATTAATCAGATTTGTATTTCTCTATTTTTTTAGTTTTTATTAAATAAATTATTATATACACACAATCTAAATATGAGTTATAATATATAAAATTAAAAATAATAGATAACTAAGATATAGAAACATTAATATATATTTAATCTTACATTCATATCCTTAAAAGACAATAAAAGTACATGTTAGTTTTTGGTATTTTTTATCTTTTTTGCCTAGACCAGTCTTGGTCCACCCGATTTCACGATAAAGATTAACTAACCATGAAGTTCGATTCTAAGGATCATAATTGTCATAAATTACCTGATTTTGCCGTTCTTGCTTATTGATGAAGGTTCAAGGAAGAGATCGTCTAGTTGTAAAAGAAGTCGCCGAGCAACTGAAACTTGAAGGCTCATACACTCCTCGCACCTACATTGAACAGATTCAATTAGAAAAACTCGTAAATGAGGTTATGGTACGGCGATTTCTTGAATTAAGTGTTTTTATTTTATTTTCACAAGTATTAGCTGTTGTGATGACCCGACTATCCCACAGGCTCTGCCGGAGGATTTGAAGACAAAGCTCAGCTTGGACGAGGATCTTGTCTCAAGCCCCAAAGAGGCGCTGTCTCGAGCCTCCGCGGTTAGGGTAGCCCTAAGAAATAGGTACATTCGCTTCAGAATTCATTATCGTAATTGGGTTATCGAGTACATGAAGAAAATTTCCTTTAACATGGACAATAATGCTCATCGGTGTCCTAAAAAATCGGCTCAGGCGCACAAGTACAACCTAAGGAGATTCTTATAACTCTGACCAGATTTGAAAAGAATGAATTAAAATACCTGAAACAAATATTATGGAGACGAAGAAGAGTTGGAGTAGACAGTTTTGAGGATATTAATGCCATTTAGTGGTTTTTTATTTTATTTTCTGGATATGAATGTAATAAATATTAAAATATTTATTCTTATTACTATCATCATGTAGTATAATTCATATTATGATCAGTGTTTAAAAATAAAAATAAACGCCTACTAGGGATTGGTTAGGGATTAATCGAACAAGTCGGAGATTTTTAGAACACTGGTTTTGATTATATATATATTGAAAAATATAAATTCTACTAATTCCCTGTCAGTGCCTGATTAATCCCCGTAGGCCCTTTCTGGCCGACTAGTTCTTATGTTAAAACCTCGCATTTTGTTGGTTGCTAATTAGTTATTAGACTCACCAATGTTTCTACTTTTCAGCGGCATGTCACGCTCGTATTCAGGACAAGGCGACAAAAATACGTCGGGTTTCGGGTTCTCGTCCAGCAACGGAAGGTCTAATGGCACCGTCCCCGAGTCAACAGTCGGACAGCAGGTGACACATTTTTACGCTCATTTCCGTTCTATTCTCCTCTGCTACATTTTTTTTCAACTTACTGGTATTTTCCTTGCGTAGGGGGTTTTCACTCAGCTTTCCGAGCAAATCTCCTCTCTAAACGACCGAATGGATGAATTCACAAATCATATCGAGGAGTTGAATCTGCAGTTGGTCGTCAAGAAACACTCTGACAGTCAGCTTAACATTGCTCTCCAAGCCGAGGCCTGCAATGGCTCCGCTCCAACTTCTCAGTTCATCTCGGGTTTTGGTAACGCATCCGTGATGCCTAATTCCATATCCTCTTCGCAGTTGGCTAAGGAGTCACCGCTCATGGATGAGGTAAACACGTCTCGGGTTCTTCATTTCTCGAATCAATATATTGTGTGTTCTATTAATGCACACAATATATGTTATATAAGTCTTAATTCTTAATTTCAGGGGTACTTTTGTCATTTTTATAAAATACACACATTATGCACAAAATGCAAACAACACCACATTTTCGTCATCAACAAACAACACAACACCCTTTTGCAAAAGCGTCATATATGTTAATGTTCCGGACTCCAATCTCCGTGTTGGCGAAAAAACCCTGATAAGCTAATATAGTTGTAGTCGATTTTTGTTACATTATCTGTAATTTAGTTCACCAAACTTTTCCACTACGCTCACAACCCTGCGATCATCACAGATATCAGGCATCACTCGAGGGCAGCGCCAGATCATGCACCAGCTCGACAACCTCAACAATGTTCTCCGGGAAGGCCTGGTCGAGAGGACACGCCAAGGAGCAACTCACCGACGAGCTTCAGTTTCGGCCAAGGGCGATCCGATCAAAGTGCCTCTAATACTGTCCTTTGCTGTGGGAGGTTTGGGAATTTTCTTGCTGAAGAGCTATCTAATAAACCCCAGAAATTGATTCTGAAGATTCGATTTTCATAGCTTTATTTATTTCTTAATATTTTAGTCATCTTGGAGATTAAATGATCATAAGTAGTTTTATTTTTAATGTACCCTTCGGTTCGGGAAATAGACAGTTTCAGTCAATTTGGTGGATCCATCGGTTGATTGTGTTTTCAAGGCATTGTTGAGTTTGGTTTAGACTTTAGATTTATAATGGTGGGTACTTTACTTGACTAACAAGTTTTGTGACCGTTTCTTGTGAACCTTACACAGTGTGTATAGCTACAGTGATTCGGAATTGTTCCAAGAACTCGAGTCTTTTTTTTCTTTTACAGAGAAACTTTGTTAATAACAACTGACATCAAAATTTAACCGTCTCATCAAATAGTGATGAGACAAACTCCTCACCGTAATTATAATCCGACTGATCTAGAGCAAATTTGACAAGTTCATGTGCTGATGAGTTTCATGGCCTAGGAACAAAATTAATCAAATCTGAAACGCAAAGCTACCAATGATACAAAGAGACAAATTAGTCTCCACCACTACATGGCTTTAATAGTTGCGCTTAATTCACTAGAGAGATTCATTCACTCACGGCCTCCAACTCAACTGGGTGGAGAATCCTCACGAAGCGTCTGAAAACGCCGCTACCACCCTGTCCCCACCATCACGCCCCACACTTCACAGTCTTCTAATTGAATCCACTTCTCCATCGACATTTATTTATAAAGTTTCCAGAGCGGGAGGTGACCACTTCGGCTTAGGTTGCCTAACCTGCAAACTACACTTGGTTTGGGGTGGGTTTGCTTCCATCCACATACTTTTGCACGACTTTGCTACGAAAATCACCTTAGATGGAAGAAAAATCTACTATTTCCATATGTTTATGTTTTTCCCTCCCCAAATTGCCCATATGAACATTGTGAATATCGTTGCCTCGTTTCCCCCTCGCACCACAAGTCCCAATCCTTCACGTTTGTTATTTAGTTAATTTATATTTTTATCTAATAAAAATTGAAAACTAAAGAATCAAGCTAAATGTTTTTTCAAGTTGGGCTCAAACTCATAACAATATAAACTTGTTGTAACAGACGTAATACAAGCGCAACATTTTAAAAGGTCAACAGGACTAGCTCGTTCAGCATGTGATTAAGATATAAATTAAAAATTAAACAAATGGGATCAAACTCACATTTGATTAAATTTCTAAGTCTGAATTCAAATTTAATACAAAACATTATTTTTTGTGGCTGCTGGGAATCGAGCCCAGGTCTCTACGGCCACAACTAGAATTCTTACCACTAAACTACAGCCACTTTCGATATTACCATATTATTATTTCTAAATGCAATAAATTTATTTGAATAAAAAACAAATAATAATACACGACCTTTATTTAACAAAACAAAATATATCTATCGGGTAACGATCACCATTTATTCACGCACAAATAAAATAAGGAACAAATACAACACGATCCTCAGTACAGACAAGAAGTAAAGAACAATCTATGATGAATCATCGGTGAGCACAAATCACAAGCAAGTCCAAGAAATAGAATACAATAAACAAATGATCCAAGCAACAGTAGCAAGAATGAAGAATGGTCGGTGATTAAAAGCAAGCATCAAGAGCACAGCAGCAACACAGCCCAGCACAGCACCCCCTCCAGAACCCATGACCCCTCCTCTTGGTCTCTACCTTAACTGTCCCTGTCCCTGTCCCCTCCCCATCTCTCGTAGGGTACCCTGCCGGAGCAGGCGGCGAGGCCACATACAGACCCTTCGCCGCAGGCGCCTGACCCTGGGTCTGGTACTCGTGCTGACTCTGACTCATCTTCGAATAAAGCTACAAAGTAGTCGTAATTTTGCAAATGCAGACAGGAGGGCGGGGATGGTGATGGAGAGACATGATATACGAGGAAGGGTTTATATAGGGTACAACAAGATTGTGTGTCTGATAAAAATAATGTATAGGGAAGGTTCTTGGGAACAAGAAGAGACCGCGTGAAGAGAATGTTCTGAAAGACTTGAGGAAGCTGAGGTATTTAGAATTTTTCAACTGTGTTGACAAGTCTGGGCTATGTGTACACACTCTATGCCTATAGTTTGAAACCAAGTCCTATCAAAATAATGCACAGTTGATTCCAGATCATGTATAAAACAAACTAGTATTCAAATCTCGTCTAATCTTGAAGAAACAGAATAGTAACCTATTATCGCCTAATGTTGCAGGTGTACACATGAATAAAGTAGAATTCAAATCTCGTCTAGAGTGGCAGAAATAAAATAGTATTCAAATCTCGTCTAAAGTTGTAGATTCCCACACAACGATGATAGAGAACAAGTAAAATTTGACATACCGGCCGCCTTGCGTAGACTAAAGCGACGATGCAACGATCCTTCCATCACTGGTTCTCCACAGCTCCCGTTAAACACCTGATGGACAATGAAAAAACTGTCGGTAACAGAAAACCAGTGAAAAAAACTCTGTCGGTAACAGAAAACCAGTGAAAAAAACTCAGGCAAGTTTCTATATCATATGCTTAGTAGCAGAAAAAAAGACGGCTAATGGTAACCACCTAACAAGCAAACCAATGAACAAGACAGTATAGTATAAGAACACATCACACTTTATTATAAGTTTAGGAAGCACAAATGTGCAATAACAGAAACTGATACATAGTAAACGACACCATGAAGGCGACTGCTGCTGCAATACAACCACAGCAGCGCTTCAAGCTGGAAACTGATAACATGAGGATATGCCTTTAAGGCAATTATTTTACTTAACCATATACGACTTAAAAGCAGATACTACTCATCTTCTTCAGCTACTACTCATCTTCCTCTTCGTCTCGGAAGCAGCTTTTCAGGGTTGATCTAGGAGACCCACAGCTCTCAGACTTATAGAAATTCTGATACACTATGGAGCCGCCGCCCATTCCAAGCTCTTCAGAGCTACTCTCTCTGCGACAATATCCCTTCAGATCAAGGGAACACTTCTTCTCAAGACACGAATCCACAGCATCTGCGTGCACAGCAACGGAGAACTCAGCTGGACGGAAACAGGCCAGGACTCTCTCGACCAGATGGCTCAGACTCATAGAGTTAAGATCATATCCCGCGGCCTCAAAGCTCGCGTAGCTGAACCCGTCTTCAGGGGTGACATGGATTGTTGAAATTGCAGACCCTTCAATAGCATTCATGGAATAACCGCAAGGGTCAAACTCAAAATCGCAAATGTGGGAGTCTGGGAGGATGTTTCTGATACCAGAGTCGATGGTCATTCCCACTGCTGAGCTCGATTGGGTTTTGAAGAACACAGATGCTTTCTTCCTGTCCAAGCCAGTCATGCACATCTCGAGAGTGTATAGAGGGTCAGTGGAGCACAGGGGTAATGGTTCCTCTGACGCAGAATAGACATGCCATTTCTCTGGTTTGTCTGAACCAGCGCCCATCACGTAGGCCTTACTTCCCGAGCCAAGCTTCCCGAAATAGCCATCGAGCACAGCGACTTCTTCTGAGAAGCTGCGATGAGGGTACGACTGAGCCCCAGGGAAAATGAAACTCCCGCGAGTGTACATCACTGATTTAATGGTGAGTGAGAGGGTCTCAGCCAAATTCAGGATGGGCGGGATCGAGAGAAGCAGCTTTGTCGTCCCACAGGTTTTGATGATGATCTTGTAAGGGAACACAAAGAGGCTCGACTCTGAGAGGACGTAAGAGTCTACATCGTCATTAGCCAGTGAATCAACAATCGTGCACTCGGCAGGCCCTAGAATCTCATCCAGCTGGAGTTTAGACAGAGCTCGGAGTCCTCTCCCTTCTGGGTCCCTGAAGATGCCTGGCTCAAAAAATGATATCTCAAGCCTCTTCTCGTAACCTTCAAATCCAATAGCAGAGACAGCCATTGCCATGATGACTTGCAGAGGCAGTTTTCCCAAAGTTCAACGTCGCAGAGAGAGTGAAAGAAGAAGGATGAGCGCCAAAGTGAAGAAGAAACCTACAAATACTCGGAATGATTTAAAAAACTAATATAATGTGATCACTTTATGTGATCGAGCTGCGCACTTGAAACGTCTCAGGATGGTTTGCGAGCGCACTGCAAAAAAGGATAAGAAAATAGTTAAGACCAACTTGAAATTAACCGTGTATAGAAAACCAGCAAGAGTATGCTAACTGGATAGACAATTACGTTGGAGTAAGCAGCAGATCTGAACTTCTTGATTCCACCGTTGGGTCGGATGTCTTCGATGCTGTAACCTAGAGGGGCTTCGTAAAACAAAGATTTACTACTACTACTACTAGACTCTTTTGCACTTTCAGCCTCCATTAAAACATTCAATTTTTCCTGATACAATTCAAAACATGAAAATTACATGTCAGGAAATATAAATAATCTGTCTGCTGATAAAGAAACATAACATAACTATTGAAACCAAGACAATGCTTCAAAACAAGATCTTTGGAGCAAATACAACCAATAAGTTGGCTTATAGACCACCACTGGCAATGAATATGGAAATTTCACAAATAATGATGCAACATAAGGGTAATCAAACTTGTACTGGAAACTGTCTCTCTAAATCCACAAACTCGTCAACAATATACAGATTTACAAGATGCAAACTAAATAGAACAAGAATTATTTGTAGTACGGATGACACAAATAGACATAGTTACACACGAAAGGTTCAAAAATTCATGCATAAGTACAAGGCATAGAAGCATTTTTCAGGTTATTCCTCAAGCATTTGTCAATAACATTCCAAAACATTGTTTGTAACTTTTTTCTTGGCCATTTTAAGGAATACAAAATTAAATTATACACCAAAGTGGGAAAAAAAATCTCCATCAACCAATAGTTACTAAAACAACAAAAGCTAGCTACAAATCTATATTCATCAGATTGATTTCGCAATACAGAATTCAAAACCACTTCAAAACCCCTTTTTTCTGATTTTACCACAACATGTGACTTACATCAGCATATGATTTTTAGTAAATAGTTTTCCAAAATTGAATTATTCAACAAAGTGAGAAAATAAAATCTCCATCTATCAATAGTTATTATAACAACAAAAACTAGCTACAGATCTATACTCATCAGATTGATAAAAACCAAGATACTCATAAAAAAGAAGATACATAGGTCCATAATCATAACTCCAATAACAATCAATATCAAAATCCAAACAAATTCACTACAGAACAACAAAATCTGACTATTAACAAACACATCAAGCAATCTCCAAATCAAACAAAACAAAAAGGAAATGAAAATTCACACTCACAACTCTTGATTTGATCTGTAACCAGAAGATTCCCCCAAAACCTCCAAAATCAAAGTCAAAACCCTGCAACAAACAAAGAAAAAGCTAATCAGAAACCAAAATCAACCGAAACAACACAACGAAACCATAAATTCGACGAGAAAGCTTACCGAATCTAGATCTTTGAAGATCGATGAACCAAGAACACTCTAGAACACGAAAATTTGGAGCTTAATCTGAAAAAATGATTCTGAGAACTCACGGAAATGAAAACCTTGTGAAGCGGTAGGTTCGTTTTATAGGTAAATTGAGTGCGAGCCAGAATATTGATACCGAAATTACCATATTGCCCCCACCTCGCTTCCGTGAACTTTCCTCTCACACCCACATGCACCCTTTTACGAAAATACCCTTTTTCGTACCAATATTTTCATTTATTATGGGATGGTGCATGAACCTGATTTTTTTTATCTCTCTAAATGTTTTAAATGAACTCGTATAAGAAAATTTCCGTTATATTTAATTTTTTTGAATGTAGAAGCGAATTTTATCAACAAAATAGCAACTAACCCGATATGGATCTGTACAACTGAAGGTATAGATGGTGAGACAGTCCCCTCACTGTAATCCCAGCTATAATTAGTTAAAACAAATATGACTAATTCGTGAGCCATTTGATTACGAGCTGAACAAGTGGATAGTACGCAACACCATTCGCTAATGATTCCTCCATGAGTGTTCACCTCGACCCGTTCAACATCATGTAGAGCCACGGCCTCCAACTCATACGGATGGAGAAACTCCGTAATCTTGCTGCAGAATGTATTACACAGGCATCCATGATAACCCCGGAGTCCAATCGACTCGAATCAGTTACCATCATGCAGAGCCCCGGCTTCCAACTCATACGGATGGAGAAGCTCCCTGATCTTCTGCTTTATTAATAAACCCCGTTATATTTAATTTATTAATCATAACCGAAAATGTATTAAATAAATTTTTCCTCATAAATAAGTAAAAATTAATATTGGCAATAGGGACAATATGGTCATTAACTAATAGATTTTTCGAAAGCTTTTAGGTGCTTGTCGGATTGGGTTGGGAGATAAGATTCTCTCAACGTGATTGGTGGACTTGAGTGGACCACACTGCTGACGTGTAATTGAGTGTACCTAAATATTTTATTTTATTTTGTTTTATTTATTTCCACCCATAATAATTGCGTTTTTTTTTCTCTGATTCGATATCCTATTCTATCAACTTGTTCCCATTATTTTTTTTGTTTTACCTGTCAACTTGATTCACAAGAAGTCAATTAGGAGAAAGCCCAAGCCAAGCCCAAGAAGTCGTTGAAGATAGCCCAAGAATAAGCCCAATTAGTCATTGGAGAGAAAGCCCAATATGATGTCAATGAGTCCAAGTAGGAATATCCTTGAAAAAAATACTAGAGAGAATTCAAAATGTGTTTTGATGATATTGCTCAGTGTTGACAACGTTACAAGTGTTTAATTAGGCAATCAAATATTTTATGTTTAATGTTATTAAGTACGGAAATCAACCAGAAATCGTGTATGATTTCTTATTTGATTTGCAGAATCTCAACATAAATCTTATTGAGACAGGTCGAGTAAGAAGATTTTTCGAATCGGGACAGGGAAATGATAGGTTGGGAAGGAGATTTTTCGAGTATCAATACGAAAATTTGACAAGTGAGAATGGAGCATTTGTGAGGAATCGACCAGTTAATTAGCATGTCGAAGTGGAGGATTTTCAATTAGGAAGGATTCTGTTGAAAAATTAGGGTTGAGATCTTGAATCTTAAGGAAAGCAACCGAACATATTCAAAATGAATTTATTGATTTCTTCCCATACCTCTCACCAGATTAGGAATATGCTCTCCTTTAGTTTTAGGGTATTTTACCTTTTTAGTGACAAAATGACGAATTCATAGTAGATTTAGTGATTATCATCTCTACCCTACCGACATGAGGATACATGTCTTTATCATATATTTAATAGGATAAAATCGTTAATTTCAAGACTCGAACGAAAAAATCCACCCAATTGCCATCCCTAATTCCAAATCCCAAAAAGCATCGATTTCCTCCTTTTCAATTCAATGAATGAATCATAACAACTATCATCAATATCATGGAATGTATTAATTTTCTTTACATTTAGTAGTTAGTACAAAGAATATGACCGTTGAAAGCTACAGTAGCACGAGCACCGATCAAAAACATAAGATTGAGTGAGGAGCAAGAAACCGAAAATAACAAGAACAATGTAAACCCAATCCATCAAAACCAAGTCCAGCTACTCTAAAATCAATGCGTACTCTAATCAGTGAAGAAAAACAAAGTACGGACCTTAAACCAATCCTCGATTCAGACACTGATCTTCAGCGGAAACATGTTATCCATCTTGTCCGTGATGAACAACGCCAGCGACGAATCCAGACCTCCAAGATTGGAAAAATAGTCAGCTTCGAGCCTTCGAATGCAGGCAATGTCAGCTACATCTTCCGGGAGGCCTTTGAACCTAATCTCTTTAGGCCTATCATTGTTATTCGGGTCAACCAGATCGAAACACAATAACTCGAAAGGGATTTTATTGGAGCCGCCTCTAACCATATAAATCTTATCGAGAGAGCTCGAGCCAACAGGAAGGCAGCGAGGCCTGTTCAGGTCGGAGAGAACATTCACTCTATAATATGTCCATACCTGCTTCAAATGATCCTCCAATACCCAGATGCTCAAAATGTCGTGATTGTTGCTGTACTTGCAGTCCGTGAGGGCGAGCCTGCCTCCAATCTCGATCGGGTACCTGATCCTCCCCCGGAGGTGGGAGGGGAAGGGAATCCCAGGGAGGAACGCCTCGCTCGCGACGTCGAACACGGATATGCGCCTCTTCCCGGAGGTGTCGGGGTTTTGTATCCAGTGTATGGCGTTGTTGACGCAGACGCTCTGGATGTGAGGCCTGCGTGCGCCCGACAATTTGCACTGGTTCGAGAACCTGTAACGGCCCACCTTGATTCCTCTCCACGAGTTTGTCCCCAGGGTGATGACCTCGTAGTTGTTTCTTGTCTTGGGCTTCGGGGAAGGGTTGTTGACTCCAGTTCTGGTGGTGACGACGGTGTTGATCTTCAGGACTTTGTACTCGTAGGCCTTTGAGTCGAACCCAAATAGGAAACAGGAGTGATGGGTTTGTGAAGAGTTTTTTGTAGGAGGCGAGGATGGAACGGGGAGGTTGATAATTTCTCTGGTGGTGAGGTTGCAAACCGAAATGGAATTGGGGTTTATGAGGCAGATTAATCCATTGACAACCTGCAAAATCCCAATCCAGACGTTCAAATTCAATTCCTTCAAAAGAAAACATTCAGAACACAATTGAGTGGTTGAAAACCTGCAAAATCCAATTGATATATTCAAATCCTCTCTAAGAAAAACAACATTTGAAACACAATCAGGGGTTAACGAGACAGATCAATCCATTCGCAACCTGCACAAGCTCAATTCAGATATTCAAATTATCTAAAACAAAACATCCAAAACACGATCAGTGTTTATGAAACAGATTGATCCATTGACAACCTGCAAACCCCAATTGAGATACTCACATTCTCTCTAAGAAAAACAACACCCGAAACACAATCAGGGTTAACGAGACAGACTAACCCATTGGCAACTTACACAAGGTCAATTCCAATATTCAAACTCCATCTAAAAATAACATCCAAAACACCACCATGGTTTATGATACAGATTAACCCATTGACAACCTGAAAAATCCCAATTCAGATGCTCAAAATCCATCTAAAAACAACACATAAAACACAATTATGGTTCACGAGACAGATCAACTCATTGAAAACCCGAAAAATTTGCTACACTCAAATCTAGACACAGATGTATATATATACCCCAATTCAGGTATTCAAATTCTCTCTAAAAAACATCTGAAACACAATACAGCAAATTGTTACACTCAAATCTACACACACACATCCCAATTCAGATATTCAAATTCTTTCTAAAATCATCAGAAACACAATAAAGCAAATTGTTAAACTCAAATCTAGATAAACACACTCGTATATCCCAATTCAGATATTCAAATTCTCCCCATAAACATCTGAAACACAACACAGCAAATTGTAGCACCCAAATCTATACACACACATATCCCAATTCAGATATTCAAATTTACACTCAAATATAGACACACACATACCAATCCACACGTTCAAATCCTCTTCAAGAACATCTGAAACACAACACATCAAATTGCCTCGCTAAATCCAGACACAGATACACACACATGAACAAAGCTCCCGATCAAAGAGAACAACCTGAGAAACGCAAGGGTTCCCGGCGGAGCGGATCGGAAACCTAGGGTTCACCCTCCCGGAGGCGTCGGAGATGAACATGCGATTCTCCTCCGACCGCCGATCGGTGAAGGAGACGACAATGGAGGTCCCCGGAGGCGCTCTGCTCTCCGAGCAGGAGCTATGAAACTTCGCCAACAGAGGATCCTGAATCATGGAGAGCCAGAGCTTGGAGACGAGCCTGAACCGGATTAGGGTTTTGGCGGGAAGCTTCGGGAAGATGTGGGCGAAGAGAACGTCGTGCGGTATCGACCGCTCCTCCGGTTCGGCGATCCTTCTCCTCTTCGCCGACGCCATTGGAGCTCTGTGTGAAGAGAACGAGAACGAGAGCATCGAATCTAATCGAGCACAAAAATTGGGATTCGAATCGACGCACAGTCACAGAGACACAGTACTGGTTTTGTGTTTACGGAGAAGACAGAGACTGAGAGAGACGGTCAAATATAAAAACTGTGAGTTTCTGGGCTTATTGGGCCTGAGAAACAAGGGTTCATGGGCCCTGTTCAAATGCCGGCCCATATTCTTATCATCAAATTTGGAAAGCATGAGAATTGGGAAACAATAATTTGGAAAGTGAATATATTTTTAAAAATGATAGATTTGGAAATATTGGGGAAAAGGATATGCAACGCGCCTATATCCTTAAATTAATCCATATTCATGGCTCGATGGTCAAAATTCAAGCCACATGTGAGCAGGGGTGGCCACTTCAAACTTAGAATTAAGAACCGAACTAAAGCTGAAATCGAAATTGAAGAATTGAGTTAATATTTTGGTTATGATTCTTGAATCGGGAGAATCGATAAATTTTAGTTTGGTTTCGATTTTTAAAATCAAGAACCGCTCAGTGAGCGACATGAACCGAAACTAGTTCGATTAATTAAATTATTGAAGTGACTGTGAGTTCGGGAATCAGTTAGTGAAATTTTATTTTATTTGCAAACGTTATGATTTGATCAAGTTGTAATAATTTAGTCTTAACGTTTGATTTCTGATATAATTTTCAATAATTGTAAATTTGAAATTCTAACGAGTACAGCAAAAAAACCAAACTAGACCTTTATATAATGGTTCCATACTTGTTTCCCAAAAAGTGAGGACCTGATGAGTCCGGACTCGAACCCATACCCATCCCTACATTTCACATGTAAGAATTAATGAGCAAGGTTCAAACACACAAATTTACGTGTAAGAATTAAATTATAGTTTGGTTTCGATTCTTAAAATCAAGAACAACTCGGCAATCGATAAAAACCAAAACTGGTTTGTTGAATTATTGAAGTATATGTGATATGTGAATTCCGGAATTATTTAGTCGAGTAGTATTTTATTTGCAAACTTTATAATTTGATTAGGCTATAACAATTAAGTTTTAACATTTGATTTTTGATAAAAATTTTAATAATTGAAAATTTGAAGTTTTTTTAAAAATGTCGTGATAAAAGTTGTCTAATTCGAATAATGAATAGTATAATTAACAGAAATTACAAATTGACTAGTTTTAACGGGTAAAAACAAGAAACCAAACTAGACCTCGACGTGATTCTAAATCCGTTTCCCAAAAATTAGGAACTGGTGAGTCCAGTTCCGACCCGTACCCACCCCTACATTCTACATGTAAGAATTAGAGAACAAGGTTTTTAAAATGATTTGTTTAATTAGTCTCCGATTAATTATTCACTTCTCGACTATTTTTCAGAAGGCTTTCTCCACCTAACTATCGCCAATTTTTTTAGGATACTGACACCAATCCACATGAAATCCACAAAATCAGAGCTACTAACCAGTAAATAGCAAGGCAAGTTTTGAATGTACACAATAGCTATTAACTTCAACCAGAAGCTCAAAAAATTACAACTTCAAATCAGAGTCTTGATCTCGAGCACAAGAAGATACAAAATACATTTCAGCAGAGAAACACACATCAACACATATATGCAAAAACCAATAGCTGGTTATGTTAAGCTTCTTCTTGCTACAAAACCACAAAAACCATACCTTCCAAGAACATGAACACGGCTTGAAAATGGCAGAGAACCAATTTGCAGCAACATCATGAACAATTCACTCAAAATCGGAACTCCCTAGGCGATAAGATGGTTTCAACACAATCAATGGGAGCAATCTTGATGAAATATGGACCTGCAGATTGGCATATGCTATCTGGACTCCCGGGCAGCTCCACCTTCCTCAGATCGTTACTCTCCACATTGTAGAGGAACAGAAACATGCGATTCCCGACAACTCGGGGAGCAAGCACAATCTCGCCCGTGTGGATGCTGCTGACGAGAAAGCTCGCGCAATTTCCTCGCAGCTCCTCCCATTGAAAGGGTAGCGTGATCTCCCGCTCCCTCCATGTTTGGTTTCCGTAGTCGTCGAGGATCCACATTTTCATTGCGCTGAAGTCAAGGAGCTGCTCGTAGTCCAAAACAGCGAGAGAGTCTTTCATCTTCATAATAGTTGATTTGTGGCCGAGAATTGAGGCGGGTTCGGGGAGAGGGATGGTCCTGAACTCCTCGGCTCTGAGGTCGAAGGCCATCATCACCGTGTTCCCCGAGAGGTCGATGGTTCTGAAGTGTATCGCCCCGTTGACGCAGACAGATTCTTCTCTCGGCATTTCGATGGAGCTGTTGGGTTTGACTGGTCTCCATGAGCTGTCGCCTAGCGTGAGGATCTCGTGCAATGTCACGAATCCCTTAACCCACGTTCTCAAGATTTTGTATTGACTTGTCGCAGGGTCAAACCCAAACGAGAAGAAGCTGAGCATGTTAGCGGCAGAAGAGACGATTCCACTTCCATGATCTTGAGTTGGAGTCGGGAGGCGGATAATCTCTCTGGTGCTCGGGTTGCAAGCGGAAATGGCGTCGTTGTGTTCTAAGAAGATTATACCATTCAAAGACTCGGAAACCTTTGATATCGCCAAGTCGGGCCGGTTCAGGAAGTCAACGGAATTGACAGCACCGTCCTGGTGGTCAGTTGTGAAAAACGAGAGCCCCGGTTTGAGATAGGTTGACAAGGACACGAGGAGGGTGCGGGCACCGGGGCGATCGCGTGAGCGAGCGAAGTGCGAGTCGACAAATGACTGGTCTGACATGATCGAGCACCAGTACTTGCTCACACACCTACATCCGACGAGAGACCTGACGGACAGCCTCGAGAGTATGTCGGAGAGGATCTCGTAAGGAAGATCTTTCGGGGAATCGCCTCCCTTGTTTTTCTTCCTCTTGTGCCTCTTTCTCTTCCTACCCATTTCAGCCTTCTACGGTATTATCACACCTGAAAACCCAAATGCCAACAATTCAAATTACATCTAAAAAATTGAATCACAAGCGAAGATAAAACAGGAATGGTTTCAATTTTCATTGAGCAAGAATTGGTTACAGAAATTTTGCTCATACAAAAAAATTAATTTAATTAATGACAATTAATAAATTTCACATGTGTTGAACACGTGAACTCAAGAATAAAAGAGCTGATGTGTTTACACTGAACTAAGGAACTCTTCATAATTTTAAACGACAATTACACTGCTCACACAATTTCTGATTTCTCGAGGCGGGGGGCACTGCTCCTTGCCCCTTCAATTTTTTCGAGCAACACCCCATATCAATTCCCAATACTTCCTCCTTCTCACACCATAACCCAAACCTACCCCATGAACTGATTGAACTTCTTCATTCTTATATCGCATTCAAAATCTAGATCATGAACTAATCGTGCAACTAGTGAACTTTTTTTTCCAAATCCAGCTAATTCATGTCAAATGTAGAGTAAGCTTACAATATACTGAATCAATGCTAGTATATGGAAACTACCCTCTATCTAACTTGGTTCATAAATACTTTGAAATTGTGGCTAATACCCGAGTTAAGGCACTACATTTCAAGATCACCAGTGAATTCTTCATTGTAACCACACATTCAGCACACGAATCAATCAATGAGCATCATGTTTCCAACAATATGATATCTCAGTATGATTTAGGCTACAAAAAAAACAAAGCTTTGCCAAAGAGGGTCAAATGTTGCAATAGTTACTAATCTTCAGGGAAACCAATGCACTGAAAGCTACTGAACTTACAATAACCTTCATATTGAGAGTGAAATGCAATATGCTTCCAAATTCAAAATTCAGATCATTCACGTCGAATGTAGAGTAAGTTTGTGAAATACAGAACAAATACCAGTATATGGAAACCAGATACTGCTCTAGGAAACCAACCTTCCTAACTTGATTCACATTTACTTTGATACAGTAGCTTAAACCCGATTTAAGGCACTCCATTTCAAGATCATCAGTGAACTCTTCAATTTAATCACAAATTGAACACAAGAACTGATTCACGAACATCCGAATTTCAAGAATATCTCTCAGTATGATTAGGTTACAAAGAAAACAAACCTTCAACAAAGAGGGACAAATGCTACAATAGTTACTAAACTTGGGAGAAACCAATCCACTGAAGTTACAATAGATCATGCTCATGAAACCTTCAATTTGAGAGTCAAATGCAATATGCTTCCAATCAATTTGGGGGAAAAGGACAATGGAAGTTATGGTTTCTCAGCTCAAAAACAGCAAAACCCAGATCATCAATTGAACCAGGAAAAAAAAAAACAAAACTGCACCTTATGATTTATGAGGCTTAATGGGTTTTCAGATTTAGGGTTTTAGAGCTCCAAAAACCAAAACCCAGATGGATCAACACATTGATATGTCGATAAAGGATCTGGGTTTGGGTTAAAAATCTTACCTTGACAAGAAGAAGATCAAGAAATTGCATGCAGGACCTTGAGAGAAAATTTTCTCTACGGTTTTGGGTTTTGCTATTGATGATACTGATGAAGAAGATGGGTCGTCTCGTCTCGTCTCTGGGCTCTGTTTAATATATTGACGGTTCGAAGTTCCACGTGGCACGCGATTAAAAGAAAGCGACTCGACGTGGATCAATCTCCACCGACCATCCTGGTCTTTATTGTGTCAAACCCGCAGAGAAATTGGGGAAGAAAAAAAATGGCGGCTCCTCCGTCGACCCGCCACGCGCCGCCGCCGAATCGCTTTCCGCCGCCGCCAGTCGGACCTCAAGGAGACCATTTTCGTCGCCAATCTCCAGGATCGTCTCGTTCTGGGTTCGAATCCAATGGGTCTGCGGCTTTTTGGTTGAAAATTTTGTCATGCCCAATTATCTTTGAAGCTCTCTGGTTGTGTTTACAGTTGAGTTTTGCACCAGCCTATTTCTTATCCATGATTGGTCTGCAATTTTGAGGAAGGAAAGTTTCTATTTTGATTTTGAAGCAACTTTGAAACCCAGAAATGTTTCTGCAAATGGGTTCTGCAAAATCCCTTTCTTTTGGGATGATCTATAATGCTGTGGGATGTGATATCTATATAATGGTGCAAGTGTCAAGGACTTGAATGTCTCTTTGTGCAAATTTAGGCTCCAGACACAAAAACAGTGACTTCATGTCATTGTTATCAAATTTGTTTTAGCAATACAATTTCTCATACACATGATTGATCATCATGAGATTAAGGGTTCTGAGTCCATTGAGGACTCCTTGACCATGCTTTTTCACAGGTCGAATTGGCTCTGCAAGGATTGGTGTATGAAATGAGTAAGTCCTTCGGTTAGTTACTATAATCGTGTATGATGCATATTAGCTGTATCAAGTTATCAACCATTGCTTGTGATCTTATGAATCTTATGATATTGTAGCAGAACACATGAAGGTGCTGAATGAGTTTTTTTTTAACATAAGCCAATTCTCGTTTAGCTGAACTTGCATATATTATCTGTAGATACCGTGTTTTCACAGATTGATTTTGCTACTCGCTTGAATTTGCAGGAAAGCGTCAAACTTGAAATGGGAACGCGCTCAATTGGCAAAACAACAAAACTGAGGTAACATCACAAGTCAACCCTACTGTTATCATGAAAACTGAAAACTAATCTCGAATCTTTACAATTATCGAGCAATGTGGTAGAAAATGTCTGAAACGCAACACAACCCAATTCATGGCTTTGAGTGTAGATTGTGCAAACCAGAGGAACCTTCCATGGCCTTGCCACAGCCAGCTCGAGAAAGACCTCGAAACAAGAAGGTACAAAAAGTCAACCTCTCATTTCCTCATTTTCTGCTCATGAAATCTAAATGCATTAAAGAAAACACCAACTTGGAGTCTAAAAATTGATTTGCATTGCAGCAGCTAATTACTTACCAAACGACGAGATGCATTGTCGTTTCGAAGCCTGTGAGAACTTGGTAAAAAGCATGTGTGTGGAGATGAAAGTGATTCTTGTCTTGTAGTGAGTTTTGGTGATAGATTTTCACACTATGGTGGATTGAGAATTGAGTGAACGTACGAAACCATTACAGGACAATTCACGGGTCTGTGAAGAAGTGTTCTTTAATGTTTAAACTCTGGTTTTTGCTGACAATTTTATGGTTTATTTATTTATTTTTTGAGGTTTTTTGTCGAAATCATTTTATTCTGTTTTTCATGTCGGTGAAGATAGATTTATATATTTATTAACAGCCAAAAATGAAAAGGTAGAAGCAAAGTTTGATTTAGTCTAATAAAATATTGGAGTCAAGTCGTCACCAAAAAGAGAATGGGTCCAAGTTGACAGAAACGTATTAATAATTAATTAAAATGGTATTTTTATTTTATTTTAAGGTCTCTATATTGGATTTTGATTCGGACCCACAATCCGTGTTCATATTTTTTTTCAGGTCTCTTTCTCTCTCTCTTGGGGTCTACATGAAGACATCAAAATCTGCTGCAAATTGGAAAATAATAAATTATAACTTCAGTGGTTGAAGTTGAAGGAGTGGTGAATTAAAGGTACTGGTTTTAGCTGCATTTGCTTGATAAAGTTGGCATCTTTGTCCTTTTTAGTGGCTTTAGTGATCTGGGTTTAGCTTCAAGCACTGATTGGTGATTTGGTGATCTGGGTTTTCAGTTCTAGGTTCAATAGTGGTGATTTGTATAGTGCTTATGCTGTTTTTGTGACCACTTTGGGTGTTTTAGTGACTTTTTTGGGGAAAGTTGATTTGCTTGGATTGGGTGTTGCTGTTTAAGATTTGGTGGTTGATTTATTGGGTTTTGCTTTGCTCCTAGTTGAGGAAGATGTTGACTTTATTGTTCTTGAATGGAAAAAGATTGAAGATTTGAGGGTTTGGGAATTTTGGGTGCTGTTTAAGATTGGAGGTTGATTTATCATTGGGTTTTGCTACTAGTTGAGAGAGATGTTGACTTTTTTGTTCTTGAATGGAAAAAGATTGAAGATTTGAGGGTTTTGGAATTTGGAATTTTGGGTGTTAAGTTATTAGTATGTCATCTACATCACCATCACCAAATTCACCTTCTTTTGGTTCAACTCCTCCACCTTCCTCCACCAATAGTTCTAATGCACCACCACCACCAACACCCTCTGGTGCTCCTCCACCACAAAACTTGTCACCACCACCACCTAGTTCTGATTCTCTGCCGCCATTGAACTCACCACCACCACAGCCCTCCTCTCCTCCCCCTAGCATTGCCAATCTGCCGCCTTCAGTTCCGTCTCCACCTCCTCAAACCCCTTCTCCGGTGACATCATCGCCTCCTCCGGAAAGATTATCGCCTCCTCCTCCTCAGCCTGATGTTTCACCTTCATCGCCATTATCACCTCCTCCACCAAGCCCGCCTGTGCCACCATCTTCTAAACCACCACAAAATTCGCCTCCACCTCCACCACAGTCAAACCCGCCTATAAATCCACCACCTCCTCCTCCTCTGTCTCCATCATCCAGCACACCGGAGGAGTCACCTTCGCCTCCGCCTCCACAGTCAAAACCACCGATAAATTCACCTTCCCCTCCACCTCCACAGTCAAAATCGCCTATAAATTCCCCTTCCCCTCCACCTCCACAGTCAAAATCGCCTATAAATTCACCTCCACGGTCAAAACCGCCTGTAAATTCACCTCCACCTCCACGATCGCCAACATCTCCTTCAAGCTCTTCACCTCCCCCGCCAACCTCAGACCCGCCTAAAAGTCCACCTGTCTCAACTCCGAGCAATGCACCACCACCTCTTACTCCATCTCCTACTCGTCCTGCTTCTCAACCAGTATCATCGCCTCCCTCTCTTCCTTCCCCTCCTTCAATTAGTCCGCCTTCTAACAATTCCACTCCCTCTCCGCCGATAACCTCAAACTCCAGAGGCATTGGAACTACGGGAGCAGTTGCTATCGGTGTAATTTCAGGCTTCTCTGTGCTTGGCCTCGTCGTGTTTCTTATTTGGTATTGCTGCCTGAGAAAGAAACATTCGAGGTATGGGCTCAACAACGGCCACATTATGCCATCGACAGTAGGATCTTCACCTACATCAGGTATAAATATAATCTTGGGAAAACGGCAATAACATGCTCTATACTATGAAACTTTAGGAAGAGGGTGTCGTGTACTTTGTTAATGACAAAAACGTGCCACGAACTTTATTCTTTCGTGCAAAACATTGTATCAATACAAAAATGACAAAATTGCCCCTGAAATCAAGAATTAATATTTTATAAATTATATTTTTTTCCATATAAGTTAAAACTATTTTATAAAAATCTTAATTTCATGGGCCATTTCGTCATTTTTAAAAAAATGTATACATTTTGCACGAAAAAGAAATGTTTACAGCAACCTCTTGCAAAAGTGCCATAGTACAAAGCACATTTTTGCCATTATAGTGCCTCATCCATTGCATTACCTAATTTTGATTATCGACTCATTTCCAGATTCGTCCTTCAGAAAGGCACATTCGTCAGCTCCCATGTTGGGCACCGGCTCTATCAGCAGTAGTGGCGGGTTAGGCAATTCAAGGCCATTGTTCACATACGACGACCTAGTGAAGGCCACAAATGAGTTTTCAGCTCAAAATCTTTTAGGACAAGGTGGGTTTGGTTCGGTGTATAAAGGGCACCTGCCAGACGAGAGGGTAGTTGCAGTGAAGCAGCTGAAAATTGGGGGTAGCCAAGGGGAGCGAGAATTTAAAGCTGAAGTCGAGACTATCAGTCGCATCCACCATCGCCATTTGGTTTCGCTCGTTGGTTACTGCATTTCTGAGAACCAGAGATTGCTCGTCTACGAATATGTACCTAACAACACCTTATACTTCCATCTCCATAGTAAGTTTATATGACCGAATTCTGAACAATAGCTTCAAAAACTGTATTTGCTGCTAATTTGGTTTTAATTGATTGTAGGGAAAGATAGACCTGTTCTTGACTGGCCAAGGCGCGTGAAGATCGCTGCTGGTGCAGCTCGTGGGATCGCTTACCTTCACGAAGACTGTAACTACTCGCACCTTCGCCTTATTACCTTATCATTAACAATATGACTGAGTTTTGGCAAAAACGATGGATCTCCATATGATCTAACTTTGTCGGTTTTAGCAGCAACATAATGTTACATTGCTCGAGCCTGATAACCCGTCTCTCTTTGGTGCAGGCCATCCTCGTATTATACACAGAGATATCAAATCATCGAACATTCTCTTAGATGAGAATTTTGAAGCCAGAGTATGCATTAGATTTTTTCCCCTCTCAAACTACATATTTTAGCAATCCATGTTACAGTTTCTCAAAACCTACTTGTTAAACTGCAGGTATCGGATTTTGGGCTCGCCAAGATAGCGCTTGACATGTATACGCACATAACCACACGCGTAATGGGAACATTCGGGTAATCGCCCTTTTCCTTACATTCCTAGAGAATACTTATATGGGAAGCAAATCCTGCATAAATATTTCCATGAAATCTGTTTCGTGTTTTATGTAAGTCTCAAGTGTTCTGTTGGTTGGTTTTCAGGTACATGGCACCTGAATATGCCTCGAGCGGGAAATTAACCGATAAATCCGACGTATTTTCTTTCGGGGTTGTGCTTCTTGAACTGATAACCGGAAGAAAGCCCGTGGATACCTCCCAGCCACTGGGAGATGAGAGTCTAGTCGAATGGGTAAGTGAGTTTTCGTGTTATCAGTTATGATCCATCTTTAGTGTCCTTATCCCGAGTTCTTGAATCAATAACGTTGGAAACATGTCTTGCAATGCACCTCAGGCTCGGCCTCTGCTGAGCGATGCCATTGAGACCGAGAGCTTTGGAGGCTTGGTGGATCCAAGGCTCGAAGGGAACTATGTCGAGAGCGAGATGTTTAGTATGATCGAGGCTGCTGCTGCTTGCGTGAGGCATTCGGCTGCGAAGAGGCCTCGAATGAGCCAGGTAAAAAGATAGTGCATGATCATAACACAAACTCAGTGTTCTAATACCCCCGAATTTCCCCAAGAACGAGAACTCGCGAAACAGATTTACTTTTGGCGTCGATGAATTTTTCTTGATTCCGAGTTTTACAACCTTTGACACTTACACAAAGTCACAAACTGGCAAGAACAATGTGACACGAACTTGGTGAAAGAAAACAGTGTCTTATGTACTATGATTATGTTCTTTTTTCAGGTTGTGAGAGCTTTTGATAGTGTGGCTGGTTCGGATCTGAGCAATGGGATGAAACCAGGACAGAGTGAGGTTTTTGACTCTGCACAACAGTCTTCGGAGATCAGATTCTTCCGGAGGATGGCTTTTGGTAGTCAAAAATATAGTACAGATTTTTTCAGTGCCAATGTTTGAGGGCATTTTGGGTATTTCGGTAAATATTGGTAGGAGGTCGGGTTTTAATCTCGTAACCATCTGATGTGAAATCTGTTATGTCACATGAATTATGTGCGAGTCCTGGTGCCCCGTCAGAAGAATATAATATCTCGATAAATCATTCTTTTGAGCTGATCTGATCTTGAAACTAATCACGGATCGAACAAATAAATCAATCTTGAAACTAAAGGATATAATAAAATGATCAAATTTATAAATTACCATGAAGAATACATGATCAATCATGAAGAAAATACTGAAGTGTATGATATATAAATAATCGTTATAAAGTTGATCCTTTATAAAAATTAGTACATTGAAACAAATGTAAATAAATTTACAATTGACCAGACACAATGATTAGTATTTTCTTATTGGCATAATCATTGGCTATTGAATGTAAGAGAACATGCAATGATTAAAAATAACTAATCTATAATTAGAAACTTTTTTGTACGGACAAGAACAAATCTTGAAACAATTCTTTTTCTCGATTGACCCAGAAAAGAAAAATCCCCAAAACTGTGTAATTACCAATTTTTTAAATATTTTTTTTACAATCAACATAGAAAAACAAAAAACCCCAATTTCAGGCATCAATGTCAACTCCGCACGACAAACAAATAGACCAACTAAAAGAGATCTTCAATCGATTCGACATGGACTCCGACGGAAGCCTCACCCAGCTGGAGCTTGCCGCCCTCCTCCGGTCCCTCGGGCTCAAGCCCGGAGGCGACCAGCTCCAGGTATTGACGGAAACAAGAGTAATTGACAGAAATTGAAAGTGATTTTCGTCAATCATATTATTCACTTGTATTGTGAATACTATAATTCGTGAAAAAGTTTTTATATGTTCTTTTTTCTTTATGTACGAGTCGTTCGAGCTTGATTTGTTCAATATTTGGTTCAGCCTTGTTATAATCGAGCTCGAGTCGAATTCGAACTCGATGATGGGTTCGTTTAATAAATTTTCGAGTCGGCTCCTTAGTAATTAACCAATTATATTTTTTAGCTTTTATTATAAAATCAGACAAGTCGATCTCAAACTGGCTGATTTAGTAATTAATGAATTATATGTTGAGGTAGAGGCTAATGCTTACGCGCCGTGAAAGGAAATAAGCCACACGTCCACGCGCACAAACACGAGGAGAATCTTAATCCCGCATGCAAAGTATTGAAACTAAAAAATAGTGTACATAAGGGAAAGAGTCAAGACAAATTAATAAGCTTAAAAAATTGTGGAGTCCAACTTTTTTTTCTACTACATCCCAGTCTTATACGAACCCAGCTCCATTCTCGCTGCCTATGTGAACAAATTAAAAAACTTTGCATAACCAACTTAATTAAGTAGAAAAACCTAAACGATAGTTCTTAGGATGAATCCAGATATATACGACACCGTTTTACATTATATATTTTAATTTAAAATTTTAATTTACATTTGTATTGAAAATTAAGTGAACCGAGCTCGAGCTGATTTATTTTCTTTCGAGCCAGGCTCGAGTTTAATTGTATAACTTCGTTCGAGACTGAACTAAACACTTTCTTTACAAGCTGAACCAAGTTCTTCTTAATGGAAGCTCGATTCGGCTCGTTTACACCCTAATGTCAATTTCAGTGTAGAGATTTCTCTGAGTCTATGAAATAAATCATCTCAGAAATTGATCCGGTTTACCCCAGGCCCTATTGGACACCATGGACAACAACAACAACGGCCTGATCGAGTTCGACGAGCTCACCGCGGCGATCCTGCCCGACATGAACGAGGAGGTGCTCATCAACCAGGAGCAGCTCCTCGAGCTGTTCAAGGCCTTCGACCGCGACAGCAACGGCGTCATCACCGCCTCCGAGCTCTCCGGGTCAATGGCCAAGATGGGCCAGCCGTTGACTTTCGAGGAGCTCGCCGATCTGATGAACCGGGCCGACACCAACGGCGACGGGGTTATTAGTTTCAATGAGTTTGCTAACATTATGGCGGCTTCGGCGGCGGATTTTCTTGGGATTGCCATTGGCGGCGGAGCGGTCCCAGGGTAAGGCCCCTCCGCCGCTCTAGCGGTTTGTACATGTTTTTCTTTTATATTTGTTTTGTTTTGATTGCTTAACTGTTTTTTTTGGAAAGTGTAAATATTTTTTGAAATCAACTGTATTTTAAAATTATTATTTTTATATATGTCAACACAAACTAAAGTATAATTATCTTAAACTATGATATGATATGAAAAGTTATACTAACTTATTCTAACAGAAGTTCAAAATCAGCAGTGAGAACTTAAGGCGAGTTCAACCCGAATTTATTTATAGAAATTTGAAGAATTTCGAATTGTTCACTTAAAAATTAATAAATATTTTGTATAATTTAGAACCGGTCAAATCTGATATACATTATGGTATGTATATCATTCATCTCATTCGCATATGATGTTCGATACTAAAGACTAATTAATTTGCAATATAATTAGATAAAAACCAGTGTACAAATTCGCTTTTCCTTTAAAAAAAACAACGGGAACAAGAAATTAATATCTAACAACTACACTTTGGAGGGAAAAACTAGTACCATGCATTATAAAGGTTGTCGGAAACTTATTGTTAGTATTTTATTGAAAAAATCTCGAATGTTTACGTCAACCATTAGTTGTTTCTCACATAATTATTCTTAATTATTTTAGAGCGGCTCTCTTGATATTGCTCTTTTTTTTTCATTGGTCGATCTTGACCCATTTTCTGAATTTCCACATTACGAAAATTAATTATATTGGATTCTCTCATTGGTTTTTGTAAATTTAGCTCTATACTCATAAGATTTTATTACTTGTAATGACCACGTGTACTAGCGCATATATATAAACTCGTAGACAACTGTCCATGTACGTACTCAACAACGAATCAAAATCAAACTTAATGTTATTATATATACTTGATATACTCATGCGCCGTCTTAAAATTTTATTTCATTATATTTAAATTAATTATTGCCTTTGAGTATTTATAACTAAATCAGTTAAAGTAATAACTGTTGTAAATGAAATGTGTGGACCCCACCTCTTTTTTGGTTGGGAAGCAACTCTTGGGTTGCTCGGTGATGTGGCCACATATGCAACACATGGCACACATGCAAAGGCCATCTCATTTGGCTTGGTAGAGAAGTCATTTGTTTTGCCGGTTGAAGAACATTATAAATAGGAGAGCATTTCTTGTAATAAGGTGTTAAGCTAACAGAAAAAGGAATGAATGACCAGTGACTTTCTCTACTTCTCTCGTGTCTGTTTCCTTATAAATTGTGTACCTCATCTCTTTATTATCAATTACTTTCACAACAATAACCTATTTTTTTTATCTCTTCCAATATATACTACTAGTTTAATTCTGAATCCAAAAGGGAAAAACCTACTCGATAAAAAAAATATCGTGGAAATAAATATTAAACGTCCTTGACGGGTCGAGACTTGGAAAATAACACCAGTTAAATTTCCTCAAATGCACCAACTTTCCAAAATTAGACTTTATTGACTACATAAATATTCTAACAATAAAACAGTTGAAATTTCGAATTTCCATAAAAAGGCAACGGTAATTTCAAAGTTCACTAATAATTAATGGAATAAAATAATTAGCATTATTATATTTGCAAATCCACTAAAAAACACCTATAATAACCTGATTCTTAAGTACATTTTATGGAGATAAATTAAAACAACAACCTATGATGAGCATCTCCAAGGTTTTGTCTATAATGTTATGCTTTGTCTTCATCGTTGCTGCTCGAAGCTCTCGTGGACATAGAAGATTTCTCAACAAAAATGGTATATATTTTTATTTTCTCAATCTCGAGCACGTCTTAATTTATCATATGCATGTTAAATTCACGTCTATTGAACTTGAATTTGTTTGTTAATTTCAAACAAGTTCGAAATTGTGTCGTATGGATTAATTTAAAACAAGTCTAGCTATTATTTTTGATGGCTATATGCATGAAAATATTATTATTATTTTTTATTTATTTATTTATTTATTTACAGTAATAACTTACTCCTGCACGATGTATAAAAATAACATTTATTCAAATGAAAATATTTTAAATTTCAAGTTCTCATACCCAGTCAAATTAAACGATTAATAATAAGTTAAATGATATATAATTTGAATAAATTTATAGCTATAATAAATTAATTAAATTATAAGTATCAAAACAGTTAAAATATTGTATCAAAACACTAAAGACCTTGTATATAACAAGATATTAAGTACTTTATAACTCACCCGGTTTCAGCTATTGTGACGAGATTTCTAAGTGATTATGACAATTTTTTTGATATATGGTGTTTAGTGTTTTGGTTTCTTGATTGTATGATATAAGTTATGGTGTGATCGTGACAAATGACTTATACCAAACCGACGAGACCGTGAACTAGATAGAGAATATATATTCCAATTCATCATTGTAATTGATTTATCGTTGCAGATCGGTACGGCGAAGAAGCTCGCTTTCCCATGCTTTACTTCAGGAAGATGAATCTTAAGTCAAGCAAATCCCCACGTGACGGCAGTGGTTCGATTGGCACAAGTGCCCCCGGAATTGGAAAACACGGCTAACATACTAACGACCTCATATTTTATGTTATATTAGACTTTTTATTATCTTACCTACAACCTCTAAGTTGTACGGTTAATGTTAAAGTTTGAATTATGTTAGTGTGTAAAAAAGAAAGAAACATGATATTACACGAAATGGAATCAAAAGTTTTATGTACTTATTTTACATTTGATTTGACAATCTTATACATATTCACCAATCACCACCCATCTCTTTGTCATAGCTCGCTCGTGATTAAAAGAAAATTGACAGGAGAATTCGAAAACATTATGGGTCATCAGTAACAAGGTGTTAGGACTGAACCATAATAAAAGTTGAGTAGAGAGAAAGTATATTATTAGTGTGGGATGCATTCCAATACAAATCTGGTAGAACGTCCGAAGTTTTACCAACCGTTGGATAACTCAAGATCTGGCTAGATTTGTCTTAGCGCGCGACACGTGGCAATGAAGTTCTACCACAACCATTTTCGTGGTTCTACTGGGTCTGTCACGTTTTACCAATTCACATTCATTTTCCATCGGATCCATATGCTTCTGTCAATTCATATGGGCTGGTTTCGAATCTAATAAAGAAAATTAAGAAGATTTCAGTTTGTCTACCCAAAAAACTATGGGTACTACTTTATATATGTTTCACCATATATAAGGGTTGTCCGAAACTTACATTCATATACATATACATCACAAGTTCATTGGCATATATATATATATATATATGGTGAAACAAAAGGTCACGTTTGGTTACAAGACATTGCTGATCATGGTCTTAATGTTCCTTCTACTAGAAGCAACTCCGATATCGACTCGGATTTTATCAGGTGAGTTTTAACGCGTGATTCATAGTAATTGTTAGATTATATTATGTTTTATATTTATATTTCCTTTCTCACATATATTAGGGTTTCCTATTCTATTTTTATTACACAACACATACATCAATAATATAAATCTCTCTCTTATTTCTATCAGTAATGAATAGTAATCGGCTACAAAATTATGTCTCAAATACAAACATACGGATTAATTTTGGACCACATAATAGAGTATTTAGGTAGAGATTTTATTTTGATCTTTTGAACCAGAACCTTCGTTACACATCTCCTCCAATATGATTCACCCACTGGTTATAGTATAGAACCCGAGATTCTCATTACATCTCTTCCCTTGTTACAACCAGTTTATCATCTCATTACAATGTTGAAAAAATGAAACATGTTTCAATAAATTAACATCAATTTATTAACTAATTTGCTCTTTGTGAATTTAAGTAAATTATTTGTATAATAAAATATGGGTAAAATAAGGGTTTAATCAATGGTTTATATGTTTGTAATCAAAACAGGATTTGCAAAGGAGTGTATAGTATTTTATTTGTTATTTATATGAGATTGTTTAAAATAATTTATTTGTTTTCAACAGATGATAAACTTGGTAGCGACTATGATGAATCAAAAATTGAAATTAGCCCAAGCCCCTCACCAGAGGCTCATCTCGCTGCCACGAAAATGGGCTCGATCGGGATTGAAAAAAAAAGGTGAGTTATTCCAAAAATAATATATTTATTTTGTTAAAAGAAAATTAATTATTTTATTTAACATGTTAAAATACAGCAAGACTAGTACATTTGATACTGTTTTCATTTGATCTCTTATTTGTATGCGATTTGGTCTTATGACATATTCAGTGATTCATGTACATGTTTCATTGGATCAAGAATATATCATTTCTGATATTTTCTCTTGCTATGTGAATAGAAACGAGTGAGTTTTATAATCCAGTCCTCGCTTCGATCGATAGTACTAAATCTTCATAGGCTTGATGTATTTTGGCATTCTTGTTGAGAAAGAGATTTTCCTAATTTACTGATAAAAGAAATAATTTAACCATATATTACCTTTTATAATTTTTTAAGGTAAAACGAATTTTATTAATTAAATAACAACTAACCCGGCATCAAGCCGGACAGCTGATAGTGGGACAGACCAGACCCTTTATTGTTCATTTAACATTATTAGTATAATTATTAATTTCAAATTCAAAGTTGAATTTTTTAATAATTGAATTGAATACAAACTTAATATTATTATGCTCGACCTACCCTTCATGAGCCGCGCTACGCTAAAATTTTATTTGATTATACATAATCTACTTACATTAATAATGATTTTTTGAGTGTTTATAATTTATAACTAAAGTAATTAATTGAATTAACTTGAATCGAATAACTAATTATAAAGTGTGGTTCATATATTTACTCCGATTTTAAAAATAAAATATCTGATCAAGTGAATCACGATCGAATCTACTACAAATCAGTTAAGAATATATTTATTCTCGTCCAATATATACTATATTAGTTTAATCTGAATCGAAAAGGAACAAACCCACTCGGTGAAAAATATTGTGGAGATAATTAAACGTCCTTAATGGGTCGAGACTTGGAAAAATATGCTCAAAGTTTCCAAAATTGGACTTTATTGACTTAAAGATTTATATCATATATATAACAACAAAACCGTAGTTGAACTTTCGAACGATTGTGCATAAATTAGGTAGAAAAAAACGTAACTAATGAGGTTGACATATCAGTCGTCGAGTACAGTTCGATGACCCAATTTTGCATGGTATCAAAACGGGTCGATTTGCGCCCGTGCTTGTGGGTCCCCCCCTAAATATTCCACTCTATGCAAGCCTGGTTGAATTATGATCCGCGTGAGGGAGAAACTCTACGTGCATAAAACACGTGTAGAATATACATGAACCAATAAGATTGACGTTTTAGTTATGGAGTCTGACACGATGTATATGACCCAATTTATATAGTATCAAAGAGGGGCGATTTGGGCATGTGTTGGTGGGTCTCGCCTTCCCGTGGCTTGCTTCTTGTGAAGCTCAGTTGAATTACGTCCTACTATGATTCACGTGAGGGGACGTTAAAAATAAAAAGTCTCGTATCAAAATAATTTGATATAAAAACTGTATCTGAAAGGTTAGAACAACCCAACTTACAAAGTTAATGTTCTTACTTACGGAAATCTGCCTAATATATATGACTCATTTTTACGATAATTGAAATGTCAATTTTATTAATTGAAGTTGTTCAATTTTTTATGTATACCTTTGTTTGTTTCAAATATTTTTAAGACGGAAATTTTATATTTTCAACATTATTACCCAAAAAGGTAATGGTAATTTCAAAGTTCACTAGTGGAATAAAATAATTAGTAATATATTTGTAGTTAGGTCACAATTCACTCGAAAACACCTATATAATAACCTGATTTTAAGTAGATAAAAACAACAATATATTATGAGCAATTACAAGGCTTTGTCTATAATATTATGCTTTCTCTTCATTATATCAGCAACTCACCATAATCACATTGCTGCGAGGAGCTCCCATGGACATGGAAAATTTCTCCAAAATGGTATTATTATTTTTTTTTGTCTTTCTCGAGTCTCGAGCGCATATTAACTTATTGTCTAGGCAGGTTCACATTTAACATAAATTGATTTGTTTACCAGTTTAAAACAAGTTTGAGATTTTAAAATTTTAAAGTGAAGAGTCAAAATTTAAAATTATTTATGAATGAATTTTGAATATTTGATATGCATGAATGTCTGATTTTCTTATATCTTATATGTTGTGTATCAGATCGTTTTCGTGAGAGGAAATTAAAGTATTTGATCAAGCATAAAAAGATCAGTGTCGCGCCTTCATTCTCACACGGTGCTGGTGTAGGGCACTAAGTTTGATAAAAGGCTGGGAATATGATAAATTTATTGTCAATCGGAGAAGATTTTCGTGGTATGAAGATCATATTAATTATATATTTTCGGCAAGACTACAGTCGCGATCGGTGTCTGATTGCAAGTTGAAATTTTATCGGACAAAACCCAGATATCTTATATAGAGAATAAGAAATTGATGTAATAAGTTATACATAATAATAATAATAAACTAAATGGTAAATGTAGCTACCAAAAGTCTAGAGTGATTTTTTTTGAAGAAAAATCGGTTTTATTAAATTAACCGATGAACATCGCAACGGATATCTGACAAAATATCATGCGAAGTATACTCTCCGCTCGAGATCCAACTCGGAAAAAATAAAGCAGACTTAGCAAGCACATAATAAGCACAATTTAAGGTGAATAAATAATTATTAGTGTTAATTTATTTGTGAATTACTTAATAAACCAAACTCATTATTGTCTTAACATTTATGAATTTTATTTAGTAGGAGGACAAGCTTAATTAAAACAGCAACATAGATGACATAAACAAAAGAACATTATTAATTAACTAAGACCACCATGAATTCACAGCTTCATGGCTTCATCTTCTTCATGTTCCCTTCTTCACTTGGGTGCAGCTGATTTACTAGTCACCTGTATTAATTTGTGCATAAATACCAACAAAAGATCATTACACAATACCAATAGCTCACAATAAATAAATAAATAAATAAATAAAATATGTTATTCATCAAGCCATCACTACAAGTCACAAGAAATCATTTTATTGGTGTTTACAAAATTATTTTTAAAATTTACCAGAGTTCAAAATCACAAAAAATTGGAAGTTCATGAATTTTTTCACTTGTAAATTGGATCAAAACTGCTTTTGATGTATATTTGTAGGTGCGAATTTTTGAACATCAAGCTCTGATTTCATGTTAAAGAGTAGTTTACTTGAAATTAAAAAAAAATGTATTTTCATTGACTTTATGTGGCTACGTGGTTCTAAAACCTGTTTAATCGTGAAAATTTCTTCAAAGCAAAAAGTGAGAATATTTATGAAATTGAGGAAAAATCAGCGAAACAATTTTATATTTAATAATATTATATGTACCAGATACTTTCAAAACAAGTTAATGCAAAAAGCAAATTATAAAATAATTTCAAAATGCGTGAATTTATTTTTTTAAAACGAGACGACTGAGTGATAACAAACAACGAGTTCAAAATTGTGATCTTAAACTCGATCAATCTCAGTTTTACCTAATTTTCGGGAAACCTCATGAAGTATCGGAGAGTTTTAGAACACTGTCGAATAAATAATAAAGCGTACCTTCTTCCTCGGCTCCCTAGGTTTCACCTCGGTCTTCTTCAGGGCGGCCTTGGTCGCCGGAGCCTTGGGAGTGGCGGCGCTAGGCTTCTTGGCCTGACCAGAACCAACCGGTTTCACAATCTTCTCCGAAGCCATTTTTAATCACAAGAAATCTAATTAATTAATAAGCCTTTTAATTAATTTTGTGTGTGAATATTGAACAATACAAACACACCCATTTTATAGGTGAGCTTCAAGAATTGGAACCACCAACTTGCAACAAATATTGTGACATATAGATATATGCTGTATCAGATGCTTGAAAATAATGTAGCTTTTTTTGGGACAAATATGCTCTCAACCCATAAAATCAAATCGAATTTGATGTTCCCACAAACACCATTGGTTTTCAAGAATATTTATATTTAGGTACAAATTTGACGTGACACTTGTTTTTTTTGTTTTTGGTACCCATATTAATTATTGTTCTTTTACCATGTAGTAATTGTTGTATTTTAAAAATAAAATGTTACTTGAGTCTTAAATGATTAGTCTAGCTATAGCAAACATGAGTATATTTTAAATTCATGCATGAAAATGAGAAACATACCGATTACTATATTCTCAAATCGTGAAAGTTACACCAAATTAGTAATAATGAAAATATTACAGAGAGATGAATCAATTGCGTAAACTGTATAGTCGTTTGATTCACAGGAAATATAAGTTTAAGAATAAACCTAATTCGAGATGAAATATATAATTTTAATAAATTTGAAGTGAGTGAAATTTACTAACTAAAAAGTATTGAGTGGTCATGCTAACATTCAGTTGGGTATATCAACTGAACATGTTAGTCGAGTATGCTCATTTTCCCAATAATATAACCCTCCACACATTATAAAAAAGAATATAAAACAAATTATATTTATTGGATTTTACCAATAACTAAACATAAAAGAATTCTTATGATACAAATAATATTCTCATTCTACTGTATTGTTAAATCATGAAAATTACATCATTGTAACGATACATGTCATTATCTCAACTTTGTCTTATTTTCAAATCAGTATTTCAAGTTTGAAAAGTTTTTTTTATCAGTACCTCAAATTTAATTAGTTGCAGGTATTAATATGTTAAATCAAACAAAATTGGGATGTGAAAAGACCAAAATACCCCTAATGTTTATTATTTGAAATCTGACCGTTCTAGCCGGTTTAATTATTAATAATTAATATTACTTTAATTATTATTAATAATAAATTAATTATTATTAATAATAATTGATATTATATTGAAACTTTCAAATGGAATAACTCTCCTATACGACATCCGTTTCTGGCTCATAAAATATATAATCGAAGAGAATCGAAAGATAAACAACTTTGAAGAATAATATTAATGATTAAATTTTAAAAAATATTAATATTATTTAATTATTAATAATTAAAATATTTTTATCTAATTATTAATATTATTCTTCAAAGTTGTTTATCTTCCGAATCTCTTTGATTTGATATACCATGAGCCCGAAACGGAGGTCGCATGAGAGAGTTATTAAATTCGAAAGTTTCAATGTAATATTAATTGTTATTAGTGATTAATTTTTATATTATCATTAATAATAATCAAAATAATAATAATTATTATTATTATTTTAATTAAACCGGTCAAATTTCAAATAATAAGCGTCAGGGGCATTTTGGTCTTTTCATATCCCAATTTTGTTAGATATAACAGATCAGTGCCTTATCTGCAACTAATTAAACTTTAAGCACCGACCAAAAAATTTTCAAACTTGAGGTATCAATTTGAAATTGAGGCAAAATTGAGATACTAACGTGAAATTACACATTTCTTGAATATTCAAATATTCATACATGAATATAAATACAAGCGTATGTATATATAAACAGTTCAATATTTAAAGATTCAAACAGCTGCGTGGATGGCCAATTTCATCCCCATTTGGCAATGGTTGGGAATCCCGCAAATAAAAAAGTTCATGCCTGGCTTCAGGACGATGTGATCATTTCCGGTTGTGTGAGTAATTGCACCGGGTGGGACTGTGCATGTGTCAAAGCTCTGTTGGCACACCTCGACCACATTGTGTGTTTGAGGAGTGTACGAGAACACTACAAACAAACGCCGTCACAAAAATCTTAGTTAAATTACAAACAAATAATATTAATTAGTTAGGGGTGGACATTTTGAACTCGGAACCAGTTTCAAACTTAGAAACTAAACTGAATTTATAACGGTGATTAATATTTCATTTTTATCATGAGTTCAATAGAACCATTTGTTTTCGATTTGATTCTAATTCTCAAAATTCAGTATCTCTAGTTAACTAATAAGAATCTGACCAGTTCACATTACCAATATTTCACCATACATACTATTTATTTTTCATTATTAGAAACAAGAGAAATATATTATTAATATTGACGTGTATAGAGAAAACAAGATACTGAGAATATATGAAAACCTGATACACAACATAAACCCTAATAGACTTAACATAATATTATATATACATTTTTTCCAATACTTTATATTTCGATTGATGTGTAATAATTAAATCTTAATATTCAGTTATTATTATTATTTTTCACAACCACAAATATAATGTTTTTGGCTACAAAGCATACTATAATTCGCCCCTATAAATCAAGACTGGATAAAAAAATATAAACTAACTCCAATCAAATTGAACCAAAAACCACGACCAAAATCAGACCATTTTCTCACGCGTCAATTTTAAATATCGTTATGATAGTTAGGGAACCGGAGGGTCGGGTCGGGTCCGGTCCAAATCAAAACCGTGCCCACCCCTAATTCAATCATCACAAATCAATTAAATTAATTTTAATCAATAAATTTGAAATTCTGATGAGAAAGTAATAATTGATAAATTAGAAGACACGTACCCAAAACATCACCGGCTCTAAAGTGCTTGCCGACGGCCCACGGTTCGCTCCGGAAGGTCCAACCCGACTGGTCTCCCACAAAATAGGTCGGGTGGGGCCCATGTGGGATCGGGTGTGGGTGACCCGCACTGATCGTTTGAGAAATTACCAAAATAACCCCCACCAGCATGAGAAACTTGGTCGTTGCGTGAACTGTCCCCTGGGCCATTTTCGTCTTATTCTTTATTTTTTTTATTTGTTGTTTTTGTTTATTGTTTATGTGTTATTATATATACTACAATTCGATCATCGGTTTATACTTTATAGTGTTCCTCGTACTATTTATGTCGGTGGTTTTGCGATTTTAGCTCCTACGTTGTGCCAAGTGTCAACACCATTGAGCATGTCTATATTTAGTTAAATTGTTACAATTTAGTTTGGTTTTGAATTAGTCGGTTAACTTACTGTTCATTTTTTTTACGTGTTTAACTTATTTTTTATTAGTTCAATACTTTTAGGCCCAATGACTCGAAATGAGACATGTGGTCAACCAGTTGAGTTTTAATTTGATTTTATTTTTTTTATCGATCTTAGTTTGATAAACCATAATCGGGAGGATGGAGTTTCAGTTTCTTCATAATCAAACCGAACCAATTTCGTTCTTTCCTGTATGGTTATTTTTCAATTCGCCTTGGTCATTTTTGGGCAACCCTATTTAGATATGTTAAATAACAATTTTTATTTATAAAAGCATGTCACGTCTAAATTTAATCCGATTCTGTTACAAAGTTAGAAACTCGAGCTGATATGTGTCAGTTGGAGGCTCGTATTGTTATACAAGTAGGTGAACAGATTCATAGCGTAACACCTCAAATCAGATTGAAATGCACGTGAAAACAGACGAGCGGGCACGGAAACAACACTTACAACCTTGTTTAGATATTTTAAATAACCATATTGTTTTGTGATTTTCTTGATATAAATGTAACCTTTTGCTTATTTTGATCATATGGTAAAATATTATGATATTTTTCGGTTCGAACCCGTTAAGTCGTTAACAGCAGTTGTCACAAAATTAGATTCGGATCCTAACCGAATTCAATGCTTCTCACAAAATTAGAATAAAAACCGAACCAATATCCATCGTTATTGATATTTTTAGATTTCGGGTCCAAAACGAACACCCCAGTAAGAAGATTGGTATTTGGGCCAAGTTCATGGGCTCGCGCCATGAATCTCTGGCCCATTTAGAGATTCTGGAACCTGAGGCTTTTGATTTGATTCAGCTCAAGTTTTGGGATTTGTTCATATCTGATCAGATCAGAAATGTCAGAGACATTTTCAATTTCACATCTGGGCATGGTCTTTCTCTGCCTCGCAGTCACTTCTCAGCCATAGCTATGGAGTTGGAGCCTCTCAGTTCTCAGGTACAGTGAGGTTGGTGATTGAGCTCACTCAAGTCCCATATAGTCCATAACATGTATATATATATATTTGTGTGAGCTTACACTGTAGAGACATTAATGTTACTGTTACTATTACATGGAGCTGGTAAATTATTGATTGAGTCTGTTGTGTGATTGATTTGGTGGGTCTGTTGATGATTCTTGTACAATGCATGCCAAGTGTTTGATAAAAGTCCTCTGAGAACTGTGTGACCCAAATTGGGTCTGGTTTTGGCACTAATGGGTCATGGATGATTGCAGTAATGCACGAGGTATTCAATGGTTTGGTTCAAAATCAATAATTTGATTTCCAATGGAAGAAGCTTAAATTCTGCTTCAGCTCAAAGGTATTGATCATTCACGTTGAAATTAAGTTTATTTTTGTAGTGAACTGTTTCATTTGCTCTGCACAAATTATGAATCAATGGTGCATTGTTGATTGTTTTGTTTCATTGTGTTGATCACGAATCAATGATATGATATGCTCAAATTATTATTATTTTATCAAGGGAAAATGACAAAACACCGGGTGTATACTCACACTTTTGCAAGAGGGTGCGATGTAATGATAAAAATGTGCTATGAACTTTGATTTTTTGTGCAAAATGTGTATTTATACAAAATGACGAAATTACCCTTTATATTAAAAATTATTTTTTAAAGTTTCTCTAAAATATTTTTTCAACTAAAATTTGTACAATTTCTCTTTTATTAATTATGATTTTTTTCATGTTAACGTTGATTTATGAATAAGCTATCATTGGATCAAAACGGTTTAAACACATACTAAAATGAGTCTTTGCATGTATATAATATGTGTCATTATTGTATAACAAAAAGAGATCGCTCATTTGTAGACTTTTGTATCACTTCTTTTTGACAAAACTTAAACATAACACTACCCCATTTTTCGTCAATGAGAAGTACATTATTCAGCTTCAAACACAAAGCTATATGTAGCTATTTGCGTGATCTTTTGCCCTAATTCATTGCACCTGGTTCTTGCTGCTTTGTAGTCTATAGGGGTTAGAGGTAAAGGTGTTGCAGCCTATATCTCACCTAACACAGCAACATGATCAGCAACTGATGAATCATGAACATTCAAATAACTAATAGAGAGCCCTCACAAAAGCAGAGCATAACAGAGGAAAAAAGTGTTGTTTCCACTTTCCATGCCATAAAAGCCAGTCGTGTGCATGATCTTAATTTTTCTCTTTTGTGTCATTGAGTTTTGTTTATCAGCAGCACAGCCATTGACTCAGAAACCAGGTTAATGAAACAGTTACGCCATGTGCATCTCTCATTCTTCTTCTATTTCCTCTGTTTTATGCTGATCAGGTAAAGAGTCTCTCCCTTTATGATCATCAGGGCATGAAGCTCCAAGGTATTGGTTTTCTATGAACTTTCAACAGTCTTCTTCAAAACCCATTTCAGAGGAGAATATATTTAGTTGTGTTTGTGCCTCTTGGAAGGTTAATACCTTGGATTGTGCTTTGCTCTGTTGGAGGAACTGATGAAAGGAGATTGGCCAAGTAAGTAGAACTCTATTCAGCACCTTATTTTCTTATGACATACTATAGTTTGTATTTTTTTTATTATAAGAAAATTTTTTATTGCACTAATTTTTACTTTCAAGTCTCAGCATATATGGCATTAACTATTGTTTTGTGGTGATGTTGTGTTTGCTGAACATGAACTGATCACTAAGCTGTGTGATATAATACATTGGTGAAACGTAGAGAATAGTTAATGCTATGTCGAGATTTGAAAGTAAATTTTCCAACACATTTGACATTTACATATGTTGATCAAGATCATATAGGTCTAATTACACACAAAGATTTGAGTTGATATATTTCTAGTCAATGCTCTAAAATTCTTCGACTTGTCCGATTAATTTCCCACTAATTATCGATTAACTCCCAGAAGGTTGTATCTGCCCGACTCATGCTAACTTTTTTTGAGTTTTTTAGAAAACTGCATCTATAGTATTGTATTGCATTATTGATTGGAAAGATGAGTTGAGAAATGAGTGAATCTATCCACATTGTGTTCAACAAATGAATGTGATTGTTTGAAACAGACCCACCACATGTGTGGGTGTGGGCCTTTGTTTTGCCAAAATATGGAAGTAGCTATAGTCATTCACCAAATCACTCAGAACATGAATATTATCCACTCTTTCTCAAAATAATCATGTTCAAAATTAAGTTTTATTTGTGTTTGGCTTTTCAATTTTATCTTCATGTGTTCATTAGTTAATTTCTTATAATGTATTTGTGAGTAGATAACATTGACAAGGGTCAGATAATTTGTGGTTGTGATCAAACTTCAGTTACTTTGCTAGCTATATAGAAGTACTATTGTTAGTCTGCATCTGCAATAATTGGTGCTTTCTTTACATGCTGTTTCACCAATATCCACTTCTTTTGTGGCTCTGTCAAGTAGTAGCTATATCTAGAGGGTAGAAAGTTGAAAAAGTAGAACCATATGGAAAGGAATTGATGGTTATATATGTTACATATATATATGGCCACAACATATATACAAAGGGAAATTAAATTAATTTGCTAGAGACCATATGAATTTTCCTAGCAGTTAAAAACTAAGAAAACAGAATATAGACTCAACACACAAGTGATGGATTCTTCACTGTTCATAATTAATTTCTCTGGTAGCAGAACAAATTTTAATCTGTTCTATATTACATTTTCACAATAAATTCTAGTTTTTATTACTATATCATTAATATTTATTTTTCTAATATTATATACACGTTTCATGTTTTCCCACATTTTTGCAGGACTCATCATCAAGACTTTCATTGAGACAAAAGGTATAATTAATTAACCAATTACCAATATATCAATATGAGAATAGCCCAGGTACATGTATCTTCTTCTGTTAACTTCTATGTATGTCTTTATTGTTGAATATGTGCACATGTTGATATTGTTGTAACTACTATTCGCAATCGTAACTCGTTGAAGTCCCCGATCTAACCAATGTGGATTGATTGACTATTTAATAAATATCTTGAGATCTTCACTTATCAGCTTGAGCTTCTAGATGAACTGAACTTTAACATGGTATTAGAGCTGATTTGGGTCGGTTTATAGTGATTTCTGATGCTAGGTCCGCACGTGAGGGCAATGTTGAAGTCCCACGTCTAACGAATGTGAATTAGTTGACCATTTAATTTAACATACATTTTGACTTTAACACATACATGGTTCAGTTAGTGAATGAAGGAACCATCTTGTGTAGTAACTGTAGTTCTGGACAGCTGGAATGTTTCTATATATATGTGTGTGTGCGCGCATAATGCAGCTGAAACAAATAAAGATTTCAAATATCAGTGACTGACATACTAATACAACAACATATAGAGTCCCTTATATGTATACTATAATGTATATATGGCATACTAGTATAACAACATATATAGGGTCCCTTATGGACACTATAATGTATATATGACATATAATATAACAACATATATAGGGTCCCTTATGGATACTATAATGTATATATGGCATATAATATAACATGTATATATGATTCATATGCGTAGTTAGCCAACCAAGACTCAACATATATGTGATAAACACGAGGTCATTGATTTTAATCTACAAACGTGTGTATATTGCTGATAAGAAAAAGAGTGAACATATATATGTGTATATATATATATACACACACGTAGTGAATATATCAAATGAACCAAGTTTAGTAATCATATATATGTCTAGAGACTCTTTACAAATTAGAAATTCCTTAGGTATAATCTACACTATATATCTATTTGTTGATTTGGAAAAAGACAATCAACATGCTTCCCATGGAATCGAAGGGGATGAAGTTTGAAAGGTTAGTTATCGGCTCTTTTGGTCTCTAAATTGTTTGAGACAGTCACTATCTTATAATATCCCTAAAATATTGTTATATTAAGTGTCCTAATATTTTTTGTTTTCACATTTAACGGTTTGGCAATTACAAACTATATATATCCCACGAAAATCTTGATTGTGAGTGAATTAGAAGAATCTACCTAAAATCTTTTTATATATGTTTTGAAGTTTTGCTATAATTCCAATTCAAAATTATTTCGCACACTAATATATATATATATATATATATATAGCACGTACATATCCATAAGTAAATGCAAAACTATATGATTGCACAATCTAATCCTAATAAGATTCAACCACACTCTTTTTTTCTTGATTTACTTTATCCTAATTTACTTCAGTCATCATGCATGCATAAGCTGTAGGAAAGTATTTGCATCAGAATTCTATAGCTCTTCACACACAATGCAACAAATAATTATGTTTCTGGTGTTTTGACATGGGTGTGTGTATGCATATACTCTAGCTAATATTTCCAGAAAAATCAACTAACCATCTGGGAAAATGAAACGTATATATAGGGCGTTTTTTCCCAAGAAATTAATAGCAATACTGTCAGCATGGGGATAGGAATAAACATGAGGTCTCTGCCACTTCACCCACAAGCCCTTATATATATATGTGTGTGTGTGTGTGTATGAAAGCATGATTTTCTTAATGAAAAGTTGTACCTGGATCTTATAATTGGTTTCAGCAGCTAGCCCTTTGTATGGTGGTTTAATTTCATCATGCACCTCAATATATATGGAAACTCTTCCACAGTCGTGATGAGCTTACCAACTTTCCAAGGACATGCCACAGATCACAAGCAGTGCAGAAAATCCCCCAATGGTATGTGCTTGTGTGTGAATATATGTATAATATATTCAGATTTGCAGATTTGTAGTTTCCTTAAAATTTTACACAACTATATGTATAGATTTTAAAGGTTATTAATTGATGTGCATTGTTTTGTTTTTGATAAGAAATAATTGCATATATATGAGAATTAAAATCAATGTCCCAATATATAATTCTCATATATATATGTATGTCATTTAATTTCTCTTACAGCATATTATAACACAAAAATATCTGGATGATATTAATATACATGAAAAACAAAAACAATATTGGTTGATCCCTCATTCAATATAGTTATTTCTCAGAAGAAATACAACAGCTTCCATACACAATTAAGGTACTCTTCATCAGCTAATTAACAGAATGATTATTAAATTGGTTTTACACATGCAAAAAAGGAAGGGATAAATTATATATATGCTCCAATAAATATAGGATACTTATAAGAGAAAATGGTTTCCCAGGAATTGGGAATGGAAACCAATTGTACGCGAGTTTATGGCTGTGAATACTGGAGAAGAATTCCCCAATTCTAGGGCATTTGTGTTCATGAAAATTGAATTAGGAATAGGGTTCATCTGAGGATTATTTGGGGTTGTCCCAAAAATCGAACTAGGGTTCCACTGTCCATTTGTGGTTGAACGATGATGAGGACAATGTTCTTGAGAATTTGGGTTGTTTTGTGCCTGGACATTACCTAGTGTTGTTTTTTTGCTTGTCATTGCATAACAATCCATTGCAAACTCATTTCCAGCTTCATTATTGGATGTAATAAAACCCGGAAACTCAAGGTTGTGATTTGGATCAGCTTCTGCTGCAAAATGAGGAGAATTATCAAATAAAAATTCTCAACCTAATGTGCTTCTTGTAGAAATTACCTGAATCTCTGCAGCGCTGTTTTGTTGATTCATTATTGCTTTGCCGTCTGGCCATAATTTTCTCTCTTGTCCGCTCCCTAGCTCTAGTTCGCGCCTTGTCCCGACTCTCCCTTGCAACAGCTCTTCTTCTTTTTCTCTTCTCTCTAGGTTTAGTAACTTGCATAGTGATCTCATCTGTCTCATTGGTCTCTGATACTGAAATGCAGTACTTGTTGTTGACAGCGACGAGTTCCTTGATTGCAGGTTCCGAGTTCTTGAGAAGCCACTCAATGGTTTTGCTAGCTTTGTCAAAATCCAACCTGTCTTGAAGATCAAAGAACTTTCTTGCAACCTTGACGGACAACCTCATTCTCCGGTCTCTCAGGCCTTGCGCTGTCCGGATCTTGCTGTGCCTGTCTCTCTTCCATGGGAGCTGCTTCTTTTGGACCAATAAAGGTACACCATCCTCATCTCCATCTCCAATATTGCTCATGATCATATTTGTTGCTAATGCTGCAGGTGGAGGCAAGTTTTGGTGTTGCTCATCATCAATATCATCAAGAAAAGGCCAAGGGATCAAGTGGGAGAGAGGCCCTTCCAGTGCTGATGATGAGGAGTATGTACTGTATGGAAACATGTTTTCGTCTTTCAGGCGAATGAGCTGAGCTAATTAAGGTAAGCTCTCTAATGGCTGAACTATATGAGCTTCTTTTTTGTTGTTCTGCAAGTGAATATAGGTGGTCAAGATTTGTAGAGAAGAAAACTTGAAAGAGAATAATATATATTGTAAATATGTAGATGCCTTCTGAAATATAAGAAAACACCCAAGAGAGAGACAAGAAAGAGATGTATGTATATATAAAGAGAAACAGGAAAAAGTTACCTGTCAGGGTTCAAAATTAGGGCTTGGAGCTTAACTATATATCATCCTTGCTGAGAACTTGATTATGATGGATAATTGCAAGTAGTTTCTTCTTTGTGAAGTTGATGATTATTGTGTAAATGTTCTCACTAATTACTAAACATATTTGTAGATAAATATTGTACTTAAGGAAAACACTGATTTTTTAGTATTTAAAAAAGAATTACACTAGTCTGATCAATCTTATATTAATTTTTGATCATCACAAGAGATATGATATTTCTTGAAACACGAATTTTGGATATCGTCATGTATAGTATGTTATATTAGACGTACTTTGATAAGTATGTTGAGTATAAAAAGCATACCTGACGCACTTGATTAATCTCGTCGGGTATATGGATCACATACTCGACGGAGCTTTTCCGACGCATATAGTAGCCGAAATACATGCTGCCTGGCATTTTCTACCGACCAATTATGAACTTAACACGGCGCACTCCACGTGTTATGTTAGTCTGGTATGCTCAAATATACGTGTTAGTCAGGTGAAGTTAGGGGCGACAATCATATTGTTGTCCAGCAACACTCATGTGGTTTGACCGAGAACATAGCTGACTAATAGGTTATGCCCGACTATAACCGACTAGACATTGCTCAATGTCCAGTCGAGTATACTAGACTAACATCTAGTTGAGGTACGAATACCCGACTGTTTTGAAGCTCTTACCAGACTTACACTGTTAGTTGGGTATGACCTTTTTCCAGTGATGTAATAAATTAATCCAATTAATTCACGATAATTCACACAAGCCCTCTCCATACGACTAGCTTCTAACAATGTATGTATACATATAACCACCTTAGATGTGTGTACATACAGAAGATGGAGAACCAAAAATGGGATGTAATGTGTTGGTGGGTTATTGAAGAGATGATGCTTTTCAAGTCATATATATATATATGGAGGGTGAGTTGTTAATATACATAGTGAGTGACATAATCACATGGGAATAATGGGAAGTGGATGTGTGGTTTTTTCCTCAAAGTGATTGATAACAACCCTTCATTCATTCTAAAACACATATTGTTATTAACATAGTACACACACTCAGTCTCAGGATATATATAGACCTACCTATATGTATATATTGCTCTGTGCTCTAATAGTCATCACCATCACCTTTACTTACCTCTATGAAACCTAGAGAGAGGAGAGAGAGGCTGTTTTTGAAGAGACACACACATGGGCAAGGGCATCATGAGCCAGTGGTCAAAGAAAGCTCTATATAATTGTACTCTTCACTTCTCAGCTCCTCACTCATGCTTTAATTACTATCAAACTTAATTTGTCTTCCATTAATGTGTGCATATGTTGTTTTGTTGGTGTACTGTACTATATATACACAGCTTTCTCTTTCTCTCTCTTTGATTTGCTGGTGTACTATACAAAACTTTTTCTTCTTCACAGTTTCAAACCCTAGCACTCATCTATATATATATATATGTTCCATGAAAATACATATCTTCTATACACACATGTACATACTCTCTTTAGCTGTTTCTACACTTCATTATACTCTTCTTCTATTGGTGCAGGCACAAATCCAATACTAAAGAGCATGTAAATATGTATGTGAGATTTATAATTCAATGGGTTGTACTTCAAAGGGTGGTGTGAAGGCACGATTCGTACTTTTCAAATATTGCACGATGATAACATGGACCCGTTATCTGATTGTATGGTTAGATAAGTCTTTTTTGCTTTTTTTCACATCAGAGTTTTTCTTTTTCATCTTAAGAATTTGATTCTTTGCTTTTTTTCACATCAGAAGTTTCTCTTTTCCATCTTGAGAATTTGATTCTCTTTTATTTAAATGATGAATATAATTTTGCTGATAAAAGAACATTTTGTCTCACATGTTCTGAACATCGATTCCAGTTTTAATAAGATATTCATATTTATTGATAAAAAAGAAAAGATTATTGAAGATGTGGTGTTTTGATGTGTTTTTTCAGTGATGATGTGTTCACAAATAAAATAGTGATCATAGAACTTATTTAAGATTTTGAACTATACTTGATACAACCGTACATGTAAATTATCATATCAATTTAAAATATACCTGTAAAATTAAATAATCTATAATTTATATATTTTGTTACAGAGATTTAGTTTAAACCAATTGAGAGATGACATATATAGAAAAGCGTACATTTGGTGACAATGGATGTTATAATACTGTGTGTGTGTATATATATACACATGTCGTGTTCATGGAATAGAAGAAAGTAGATTATCTAATTAACTAGTGATCTCTCCATTTGGCTAAGCATCGCTGTCAAGCAGCAAAGGCTCCACCAGTACTAAACATTAATAATGGTTCGTCAAGAATATATGTTAGTAAGGTACGATGATGCTATTGTTCTTACATATCTTGTCTTCCATTTGTGCATAATTGCCGTGGAGCGTGCTTTGGTAATTTGAATAGAAAGTTATTTTAGCTATAAAATTACAATAGAAGTATAACCGACACGTCAAGTTATTAAAATCTTATAATTATGATTTAAGGAAGAAAGTCAAATCAAGAATATCAAACCTTCGTCGGATTGAATTCGAATCAGAAACAAAGATCATTATTTCAAAATATTTCAAAATTTTACTATCCCTATATATCATCTTCTAGTTTATTTTCCGTATAAACTATTTTGACTTATCCGATTAGTTCGTAAATAATATTTTCTAATTCCGACTAATTCTCAATTTTTTTAAAGAAAAATATTTCATTGATTCATTTAAACCGAATGGGACAATCCCCACACTCATAGACTAAAATAGCACTATGCAAGCCACGAACTGGAGAAACCCCGCAATCCTATTACACAACGCCTTAACCAAACTTACACGAACAACACTCAATTAGTTCTTAAGAAGATCATCTCTAATTAACTAGATTCTAAGTAAGTTTTTTTACAACTAAGTATAATTGAAATAAATAACTCTGCAAAAAGAAATTATAGAATTATTGCTAGAATTAGAATATCACCTTATTATGAGCTAACTGGAAAACAAACGTGGCACTGGCTCATTGGTTACCTCTCCAACTACATTAAATAGTGTAAATCGCCTTAAATCAATACTCATTTCAAATGGGCCATTCGTAGAGTTCAGAGTCTACTCAAGACCCGTTTGCTTAAGAGAAGAAAAGGACACAAACAAATGTACTGATAAGAACTATTTCTAGTGTTTCTGCAGAACAAATACTGTAGACTCCCAAAAATGGTACAATTTTCCATAAACTACACAATCAACCAAAGGTTTGTAGAGTTTAAGGTATGATTACCACATCCGAGATTGCTCTTCAGAGGAGAGCGAGTTGTTGTTTTCAGATTGCAGCATTTGCCTTTCGTTTGGTCAGTGTGTGATCCTCACGATCGTTGATCTTTCCAGTTCACAGAGCCTCCTTGAGGCGAAAAGTTCGAGCCATGTCCCTTGCGCTATCGTACTCGTTCAGTTCAACCAGCATCTTTTTCAACCGACGAGCGAGTCCACTAGTCTCGCCCTCAGTCATACCCGAGAAGTGTTTCTTCTCCAGAGTCTTTCCTAACAGCTGCACGTAATCCACCAAAGGCTGCAACTTGCGACTGCACAATATTGAGTGCAGTCAGAAAGACAATACAGAGTTTCACATATTCATAAACATATGCAATCAGCTCTTATCTGATAAAAACTAAAGAGAATGACGAAAACCTGTTGTATACTATCACATTTTTGCAAAAGTGTGTTGTTTACTTGTTAATGGCAAAATTGTGTTGTGGACTTTGATTTTTTGTGCAAAATGTGTGTATTTGTACAAAAATTGATGAAATTGAACTTAACATTAAGGATTATTTTTGTCTAAAATTAAATATTTAAAAATATTCTGAAAATATCTTTCAACTAAAAGTTGTATAATCAAACTTTTAATTTAAATTTTTAGTAAAATTATTTTATAAAAATCTTAATTCTTAATTTCATGGGAAATTTTGTCATTTTTGTAACACACATTTTACACAAAAAATCAAAGTTCAGAGCACATTTTTGCCATTAACAAAGTACACATCACCCTCTTGCAAAAGTGTGATAGTAGTATACAACAGTTTTTTGCTATTTTCTCTAAAAACAATGAAACTTTTGCTCTAGCTTCTTCAGCAGAGTGACCCCAGAAATCATAAGATAATGGCAAGCTATTAAGGAAATTATGGGATCGCCCAGATAAGGAATCACAGAGCTAAGTCCTGTACTAGTTTCAAAATATGTATAAGTTTCTGGCCATATAATCCTATCATTTATTGCATGCATATGGGAACAAAAAAACTTGTTCCATTGAACAGTTTAAGTGCGTACCTGCGACCCCCTGTGACACTTGGACCAGTCCAAACGCCAGATAAAGAAGCAATTATCCTTTCACTTCTCGTGACAGCATCGTGAATACTCGGTGTGATGCTTCTGACATGAGGAAGGATTTTGCCGCACAAAAGCTCGTCAAGAGCAAGCTTCTCTAGAGCTGACAATGCAAGGATGTCTTTCCACAAGCTGATGTTTCTCAGCAAACGAACAGCCACACCAAACCGATATGCTGCAACTCTTGCCGCATTTGGCACAGCCTTCAAGATAAGGGGACTCCATGTTGGAACCTGATAATGAATACATTAGAAATAAATGGAATAGTATTACAAGTAAGCTTATCCATCCTTTTTTTATATACATGAGAAAAGCAAGCTCCGATGAAACTTTAGTTTATATAAAATGCATGTGTGTTGGTGTGAGAGGGAGTGAAAGAGAAAGAGCATGCATGTGTGTTGGTGTGAGAGGGAGTGAAAGAGAAAGAGCATGCATGTGTATGCAAATTACAGGTATTCAGATATAAACTAGACTTGAGTTTATACCGGATTCTCCTTGTAGCCCAAAGGTAGGGAATGGTCATGGTTTCGAGTCTCGTAGAATACAGTAAGTATGTTGGGTGTAAGGTTCTCCAACTATCCATCTACCAATTAAGAGTTCACGGGATCAAGCTCTGGAATATACGCCTGATAAAGTAAGTTCCTAGGGCGTAGGGTTCTTAGACTATCCCTCAACCAATTAGTCCAAAGGGGGCCTACCCTAGGTTAGGTAGCCCATGGGTTTGTGTGTTGGGAGGGCCACCCCCATTTGTGCAGTTCAAAATATTATATCAATGAAGTCCTATCCTTAAATCCAAAAAAGAAAAGAAATTATACCGTTACGTTCATGACTGCATCACCTATGCGGGTTCGGACAGCAACTAATAATTCTCCAAGAGCTTTGCTGGAGGCTGGAACATAGTTTGTGACTAGACCTGTAGCTGAGACAGCATTCTTCGTTTCTTGTGAGCTAAGCATGTCCCAACAGTGGACAACTTCATGGTGCAAAATGGGAAGGGCGACCTTTTCCACTAGCCCGGGAACTAGATTTGCATCGGCGTCATCAGGGGCAAATTCACTTCCTCCTTCTAGCATACCATAATCGAAAAGCAACGAATGCCTGAACATGATAAAAAGAAAATTTAGCATATGTCGGACACAGAAATGTACACGCAGTGATGATATGAAGTTATATCAAGTACCAGTTCATGTCGAAAAAATCTGACTCCTTATGAAGTGGATCCCACTTCAAAAGCTCCAGCCTTACGTATGGGGAGAAGATAGCTGGAACACTCAATGCCATGTAAGCATCACGGTAGCTTGATGAAAAAAGTGTCTTCCATCGTTCAAATCTTTCTTTAACAACTGAAAGTTGGGAATACTCTTCAGATGCATCACTGAAAATGAGATCAGCGGTCTGGAGCAACGTATCGCGATTTGACTGGTATGCTGCACTCTCACTATCACTTTCGTCAGTGCTTGATTCCCCTTCTATTCTTTGAGATGAACCATCCACTTCCATGGCTGACAATCTCTTGGAATCAGAAATTGCTTTCCGGCGTTGACGAGCATCAGCCCTACGTCTCATGTCCATACGTTTCTGCAAGTTCAAATCTCTACCCATTTCATCCAACTTCGGTGGAAGGTTTTTTTGTTCTTTGACAGCAGCAGACGCAGCCTGGGCTGCACTTGTGGCAGCAGCCAGCAATGCAGCTGTGTTGCCACCTTTACTAAGCTCGTACATTGCCGCGTCCACAGCTGCTTCTACCTCCTTTATTTCATCCTCGTTATCAGCTGTTCTCCGTTCCATAATAGCTGATGCTCGTGCTTCGTGAAGTTTCTGCATCTGTTCCTCAAGTTCCTCTATGTAAGGAGCTTTATGCTGCAAGAAAAAGGTAGAGCACGTTGATAAATGATGAACAGTCAAGAATCCTAATCTACAGATACCATCAAATAATTATATGCAGTGGAGAAGAAAACACGGAATAGGCATTGCCCCATTTGCAGTGAACTAAGAAAAATTACAAGCAAGAGGATGATAAAACTAAAATTAGTTATGTGTCACATGTAGCATGCCTCGAAACCATGTTGATTTAAAGCTGAGGCAAATGCAGCGAGAATAAAGAGATAGAAAAAAAGGTATTGAATGTTTATGCGGGCTTAGTTTGTTAAAGAGTCATTTAACAAATATTATCAACATATTCAGTCACTGAGAACCAGATGCTAGAATGCTAGATATTTTCTAGGGCCTACTACAGAGTACATGGCTCAAAATTATCCTTTCTACTTAAGGTGTGGGCAATTTTTATTTTACATGAGGAGGATTTTATGTCAACGATTCTCAAATACTATAACTCATCTAACTCTAGTGTTCAGATCTTACTCTCACAAAACCAAAGGCAAGCGACTTTAACTCAAAAAAGGATAAGAGCTAGAATTTCTTGAGCTATTATAGTGCCTGTGTTGAGTGGAGATTTACAACAGATACATAAGAGAAAAAGAGACTGGCCACCTCTCCAAAAGAGAGTGATGGCAAAAGAAATAGTAAGTAGTCATGCTACTCATGTACATGTATGAGATTTTGCAAGTCAAAAACCAGAAACAAGAATTATAGGAAAATTATGACTTCTAACTCTTTATAGGCAAGTTAAATGTGCATGAACAGAAATGAAGCAGATAGAATAAGGTCCATACCTGCAAAAAGTCACATATAACGGAAACAAAGTCACGAAGCTTTTGCATAAAAATGAACTTCTCACCAGCAGCAGATAGCGAGCTTTCAAGAGCGGTGATATTCAGAAGCGAGGCCGATAAATTTTCATCAGTCTTTGTCAATGATGACACAGTTCTGCCATGAGATTCCTAGTAAAAGCAAGATACCAATGTCATAAATTCAACTTCTTGCATAAGTTAACGTTCTTTAGATACTAGTTGTGCCATGCAAAAATTACACAAAATGTAGTAAATTAAGATTTTAAATTGTCAAAATTCCAAGCATAATTCTACCACCAAATGAAATTGGATGAAACCAAGGCATCCTAAAAGTCTAGCATCCACCAATATCTATATAAAAGAAGTCCATAGTATAGTCCTGCATATTAAGTATCCCTTGATATATGTGGTCTCAGTTGGTGATACCCTAGAATTTGAAACTATATGATTAGATCTGAAATTTGGCATTAGTTATTAATTGAAAACTTAGACTTCAGTTTACTGCTCTATTTTAACAATGTTTTTAATCTCAATGATAAATTAGATTTGTAGATATACCACCCAAAATGCCATGATGCTCTTACGTTATGTATATTTCACTATAAACTCGCTTCTTTTTTTCCTATATCATATTAGTCAAACCCTGTTTAGACTGAGTTCTTCTGAGTGTTTATTCTATTCATAAAGATTAGAATAGCTCTTGAAAATAACATCATGTCCTCACGTTATTTATATTTGACTATACATTCGCTTCTTTTTTAAGTCCTATACTCCTATTTAGACTGAGTTCTTTTGACTGTTAACTCTACCGATAATGATTAGAATAGCTCTTGAAAATAACATCATGCCTCGACAAACACTCCCAAACCAATGATTCAGAAGATGAGGGTTAATTCCCACTTAACTTGAACTACAGCTTCTCTATGTTCTCACATGAAAATACAGAATAATAAGCATATATTTGAGAATTATATTGCATGACATAAAGCAAGCACCATACCTTAATCCTCCTGGCGTTTTCTTGCAAAGCTTTCATGGCAACCTCTGACTTTTGAGATATAGACAATGCATCCCCACTTTGTCTTGCTCCGTGAACCCCTCCAATACTCGGCGCCATTGACACACTTGTCATCGGAGTATACTTCTGTTGTTGCACAGTGTGAACCACTGGGACACTACTAACGAGTTTACTGGTTTCATCGTCCATTCTCTTCCCCAATCCTTTCCTGAACTGCTCTTCTTCCCAAATCTTCTCCTCCTCGTCTTCATCATTATCTTCAGCATCATCATCCTTCAATCCCTCATCCACTGGTTTATCATCGATACTCTCGAAAACGCCCTTCTTCACACCCTCCACCTTCTCACCAAACATAGCGATCCTCGATTGAAACTCAGGCTCTTCGTCGCTCAACCCATCTCTCTCGCCGTGATTGCTCCCTCCATCTAATGCAATGTAGTCTGGAGCAGCTGCTCGAGACTGTCTCAGCTGCTCCCTCTTTGCTCGAATTGCATCTATCATCGCCTGATCAGGGAACAACAACGCGTCTTTTCCCTTCCCAATCCTCATTGAAGCCAATCGATTTCGACTCTCCGAATCGTCCCTGTCCTTCTCATTCCCTCCATCTTCTCCTTCGTCCTCGGAGTCCAATTCTGAAGCTTCTCTCAAGGTTTCAGAGATTGGCTTCACGAGTCCCCTGAGAAGAACGATAGGTTGGGACTGGGAGGAGACAGGTCTGGAATCTGAAGAAACTCGCGAGCTCGAGCTCGAAGCTAGGGTTCGCGTGTTCTTCTGGAGCTCGCGGAGGGCCTCTTTCGTATAGGTCCCGGCCTGAGGCTGCACGTTGGAGGCGAAAACCGCCGGAGACGACGGCGCGAGGCGGTCCTTCACGGCGGTGATCTTGTGAGACGACGAGGGCTTGCCGAGTCGCGAGGAGGATTTGGTCGAATTCGAGGGTTTTGGTATGGGGCGAGACGACGGAGAGGTCTCGCTCTCTTCGTCGTCGTCGACGAAGCTGAGCCGCTTCGGGCCTTGCTGCGGCGGCTTCTTCGGCTTCGCGGCGGTGGCTAAGGGTTTCGGCGAGGGCTTGGCGGCGGCGATGGTGGGAGTGTCGTCGGCGTCGTCTTCGTCGTCTCCGGCACGGCGACGGAAATTCCTGCTCCTGCTACTCATGGCTGTTGGTGAGACTCTTGGAATTGCTCCTTCGAGCTCGATGGAGGCTAAAATTGGCTCTCCAATGCCGTAAAGGCGTGTTTGGGGAGCGAGAAAACGCGCGGCCGATTTGGGCTGATTTATTTTCCTGGGAAAATACAGAGAAGAAAGGAAAAGGAAACTTCGTTTTTTTTCTATATTATTGGGCCTTAAACTGGGCTCCCCAAATCATTAACATGACTGGAATATGGGGCCTACTGTTGGGCTTTCTCAGAAATGGGTCTACGTGGCTCATATTGAACATGTGAGGGTGCAATCATAATCGTCCGGCTCGTGAAAGAAGTCTTCGGCTCGAGCTCAGATTTGGCTCGAACGAGCTTATACAACTAAACCCGAGCTCGACTTAAAATAAAATTGATAAACTCGAGTTTGAGTTCGGCTCAACTCTATTCAGTTAATTTTCAATACAAATATTTATTAAAATTTGAAATAAAATAAAATAACACATAACTCATCAATTATTAAACGAGTCAGCTCTAGACCGGCTCGACCTGATTCGACTTGTTTAATTTTGCTATCAATATTTATTCAAAGGTAAAAACTATATTACTACAAATATATGATTAATTAAATATTAATGAGCCAGTTCGCGAACTTATCGAGTGTTAGAAGGTCAGGCTCGAGCTCGGCTCATTTATCAAACGAGCTCCACCTTGAGATCGAATCCGACTCGAGCTCGATTATAACGAGTCTGAACCGAATATTTAACAAATCGACCTCGAGCAGTTCGTTAAGTTCTCGACTCATTTATAACCCTAGGCACCACAAGGATGCTAAAAAGGTAACTGATTCAAATCGATTTGAAAAATAATCAATCTGAAAATAATCGACTGAAACTCCATGTGTTCTATTTTAATTTATAAAATGAGAGGTAAAAAAATTGAACCGAACAGAATATTGATCAACTTAAAGAAGTGTCTCATCTTAAATTTTCAATTTTTATTAATTGTACGTACAAATATCGGGCCAATAAAGAATAGTTAAATAAAATTTGAGACCAATCCAAAATATAAAAATTTCATCAAGATCAATTTAAAGAAAATGTAACAAAAAACTTAATAAGTCAAATAATAAATCAAAATTGTACAAAATGTAATAATTTTATGAAATTTGGTTCATAAAAATTAAATTATAAATCGATATTCTTATTTTCTTAAAACCGAACCGACTCGACTCAGAGTCGAACTTTGGAGAGCCCTAGGTGCAACCCAAATAGTCAACTACCATCGTCCGGTATCAAATCTCAACCGTTGATTACAGCAGAGCCGCCATCCAACGACGTCAATCAATCTCCCGCCAGCCGAATAAAACTAATTTTCCTTTTTCTTCAATATCTGCATATATTAATGTTGAACAATTGGAGACTCCTATTCTATTCTGTTTCTGGGTTTCGGAATCGGAGACAGAGGAAGCGACCACATAGGACTCAGGAGACAAGTGAAGATTCAAGCCAAGACAGAGCCAATTTCACTGGTTCTGATTTTCCTCTCAACCGATGGCTGGGTGAGAAAATCTATTTCCTTGATTTCCCATTTTGGGTTTGTTCTTGTCTCTGATACTGTTCCTGTTTTTGAGTTTGCTTTTGTCCTATGAGATCTTGAAAGCCAACTACTTGATGATGAATTTTTGTATTTTGAGGGAAAAAAGTGGTGACCCAATTGACTTTTAGCTGTGTTTTTTCTGGGTTTTGATCGGTTTTCTCAGTTTTGTCATGGAAGATCATCTGGGTAGTTCTCTATTTTTGTGCATAATGGTTCTATTGAGCACTACTGGTTTTTTTTATAGTTATATGCCATATTTGGATTTCAACATATGTTTGGAGGGAAGTGACATCTGTCTCCAATGGCAAAAGGTCTTTGGGGTTCATTGTTTGTCATCTAGCCTCAGGTTGGTATGATATTCACCTGAGAATGCTAGAGCTGAGAGTTCTAGTGATGTTTCAGTGATTCTTATTAGTACTGATACTGGGGTGAGTTAGTTTTGTGTTAGTGGAGGGTCTTTGTCTTATAGGGGTTATTTGCGGTTAATTTGTGAAGAGGAGATCATTGATCACTTGTTTTGCTGGTTCTGAAAGATAAGGCATTTGTTCCACCCGTGCACATTTGCTGTGTTTTCCATATTACATGTAGGTTCACAAGTTTTCTGATTCTTTAGTGTCTTAAATAAATGTTTCATTCTTTGTTTAGGAACTTCTTTTGATATGAATTAGAATTACCAGTAGCGTTATTAGTTTGAGTTGGTTACAAACCACTTACATGTTGTGGAAAGGAAGTGCTAATTCTATTAGTCCTTAATCATAAGTCGTTGCTAAAATATCATTGAGACACTTGCTTTGGAGTGGAGGGTGCATATATCTCGTTTATTTGCATGGAAATCAATACTCAAGTTCTTAGTTCGAGTGAGGAACGTGAGGTTGCCTTATTATCCTCTGCTGATTGTGTCGGTTTAATTGTTTTTTATTTATGTTTGTGCTCGCTAGTCGTTATGCAATCATTCATATTTGTTTCTTTTTCACTGTTCTGAATGAAGGGTTTACTATGCATGTGTTTGGTTTAACTGTTTAAGTTGATATCCCGTCGCAAAAGATTAGAAAGCAATTGTGAGCGGTGCATTTGATCGGGTACTATTGATGTAAGGTGGAAATTGAAACTTAATCCATTATTGTGCTCTGTAGTTATCGAGGCAGTTTCTTGTCTTTGAGTTTATGATTTCACTCTCATTTTAAGCATGTCACATACTTTGAATAGAACTACATAAAATTAATTATGTTTATCAAACAGTGCATGTGTGTCGAATACGTGCATCAATAAACTTTTGTTTGACTGTAGTAACAATTCTTTTGCTTATCACCGTCTATGGTGATTTTATAGGTATTTTTCTTGTTTCAGCTTCTGAGAATGTTCTGTGGTTGGCTCTTGTCCATAGTGTATATTGAGACTGATTCTGTCTTCAATGTCTGAATACATTTTCATCATTTCTATTGAGATGTATTTATGTAAATGTTGTTAATGTACTTGCAAATTAGATTAAGAATCATTGAGCTCATATAAATTTTAGTTTCTAGTTTTCCACGGGTTGGATAGTCCAATAATTTGAGCTTTGTCTTAACCATGCAGAAGGTGTTGGTTGGTAGATAGTAATAGAATTGCGACAAAGATCAAGAGTGCATCAGGCTCGTGTGATCCCGAAAGAGTAACATGGAAAAGCAACCCGACTCGAGCTTGCCCAAATTGCCAATATGTTATAGATAACAGTGATGTATAGTTTCTATAACTTATGGCTAGAATCGTTTTAGACTATTGAGTGTGCATCGTGGTTCGTGAACATACAAATGTGTCTGTTTTAGGTTGCTCATGAATGGCCAGGACTACCTAGAGGCGTGAAATTTGATCCATCCGATCAGGAGATCATGTGGCATTTGCTGGCTAAAGTAGGTGTTGAGAATATCAAATCTCATCCGTTTATCGATGAATTCATCCCAACTGTTAACAAAGACGATGGTATCTGCTACACCCATCCTCAGAAACTACCAGGTGCCAAAAACATCACTCATTTTTCTGTTGTGATGCTAAATTATCTCTAAATTTGAAAGTACAAAATCTTCAGGTGTTAAGCAAGATGGTAGCGTATCACACTTTTTCCATAGAGCCATCAATGCCTACAATACTGGAACCCGTAAGCGTAGGAAGATACAAGGTGACAATGTTGGTGATGTGCGGTGGCATAAGACTGGGAGGACTAAACCTGTAATCTTGGATGGGGCTCAGAGAGGGTGCAAGAAAATTATGGTTCTATACTTGAGCCCCGTCAAAGGTGGGAAACAAGAAAAGACTAATTGGGTTATGCATCAATATCATCTTGGAACGGGGGAGGATGAAAAAGACGGGGAGTACGTTATTTCTAAGATATTTCACCAGCAGCAACAAGTTAAGGTCGCTGAAAGTGTTGATCATGCCATGATCACGAGAGTTGATCCGGTTACTCCCAAGTCTGTGACTCCTGACCCGCCTCGTTCTGAAAGCTGGTGCTCAGAGTTCAATCCAGGACATGATTTTACTACCTTCGTGGATACTGATGTTGTGGTAAATCTCTCTTTTCGTTACTTTTGTTTTTATGTCCACATAAATTTACTTTTTATATGAAATGTGAAGTTTTGTACAAATGAAACATGTAGCTAATAGCTATTGTGTTTATTTGAACTATTTCGGTTTTAACTACAGCATAATAACACAGTGCATGATGAAGATGAGGCGCAGCCTCAATGTGAAGAGATTGATCATAATAGCATACCCACTTCCGGGAATCATGATGAAGATGAGGCGCAGCCTCAATGTGAAGAGATTGATCATAATAGCATACCCACTTCCGGGAATCATGATGAAGATGAGGCGCAGCCTCAATGTGAAGAGATTGATCATAATAGCATACCCACTTCCGAGAATCATACTGATCCATTGTTAGATAACGAAGTTGAGGAAGATCCAAAATGGTGGGATGGCGAGTCGCAGTTTTTGCTGGACTCTCAACAACTCGCCGAAGGGCTCTCTCTATGCGATGATCTCCTTCAGAGCCAGTCTCCAAATTGGGATGGAAACAGAAACAAAAACGAAAGAATATTAGAGGGCAAGCCGTGTCTCTCTGATTATGCTCAGTTAGGGCCCGAGTATCTGAAGAAGGATCTCGAGGCCTGCCAGAGTCTAGTCCTTGATCCCGCTAACATAGATCTCGATACACCTCCCGAGTTTCGACTGAGTCAACTTGTATGTTTTCTTTTGACACGTTAAATTCGTGAAATGGCATTCCCGTGTGAATTACCTTAAACTGATAACACGATTCTCAATTTGTTTATAGGATTTCGGATCACAGGAAAGCTTTACGGCTTGGGGTGGGAGCAAGGTGCTTTGACTATGCATCTGCAAGGTTATCCTTGGATGGCGTATAAGAAGCTACATGTATGTTCTTCTTTCATCCAAGTTTGTCAAAAAATTTGGAGTGTCGTTATCGCATAGAAAACTTTAGTATATCGTTCTTTGATTAGATCAATGACTGTCTTGACAATGCTAGATGAGTTAACGTTCAAATTTACATGCATCGAGATTTAGGATCAAATAAAATGTTATTTCATCCAAGTTTGTGAAAAAAGTTTGGAAAATATATTTTTGCAAAGACAAATATAGTTTATCATTATTTGGTTAAATCAACAAACTGTCTACACAATGTAAGACGAGTTCATGTTCAAATTTACCTGCATCTCGCATTTTGACTGTCTGTACAATGTTTGACTGAGTTAATATTCAAAAGCACCATCAATAGGATCACATTTGTTAGGCAGAAACTTGCTTTTACAGGCAAATTGTTCATTTCTTTTCTTTATCACGTGCTCTGTCGCAAGTAGAAAAAGTTCGGAAAACTATATTTTTCTCATACTCAACTTTATTTCATCGCTCTCTGATGAAATCAGTAACTGTCTTGACAATGTTACATGGGTCCATATTCAAATTTACCAGCATCAAGAGTTGAGTCTCACACCTGCACATTTGTTATGCTCCTGCAGAAACAAAGTTCTCATAAACAATTATATTTCATCGATCTCTGATATATTCAGCAACTTTCTTGGCAAGTTAATATGCAATTTTACCAGCATCAAGCGTTGAGCCTCATACGTGCACGTTTTTCCTTCCAAAATTTGCTTTTACATGCAAATTGTTAGTTTTTTCTTTATCAAACGATCACTACAGGGGAAAAAATTCAGAAACTATATTTTTCTGATAAACAGCTTTATTTCAGTGCTCTGATGAAATCAGCAACTGTTTTAACAATCTTAGACGAGGTAATTTTCAAATTTACCGGCATTAAGAGTTGACTCTCACACGTCAATATATGTACTTCAGAAACTTTGCTTTTACAGGCAAAATGGTCGTTTTTTCTTTACCAGACCCTTTTCGCAGGAATAAAAAGTTCAGAAACTATATTCTCCTCATAAAAAACTTTATTTTTATCATCTTTGACAATGTTAGGCGAGTTAATACTCAAATTTTCCATCATCAAGCGTTGAGTCTCACACGTACACATTTGTTCTGCATAAACTTGCTTTTACAGGCAAAATATTCGTTTTTTCTTTACCAGACCCTTTTCTCAGGAATAAAAAGTTCGGTAACTATATTTTTCTTATCAACTTTATTTTAACGATCTTTGACGTTGTTAGGCGGGTAAATATTCAAATTTACCATCGTCAAGCGTTAAGTCTAACACTTGCACATTTGTTCTGCATAAACTTGCTTTTACAGGCAAAAATGTTCGTTTTTTCTTTACCAACCCCTTTTTACAGGAATAAAAAGTTGGAAACATTATTTGAACAATCCTTGACTATGTTATGCGAGTTAACACTCAAATTCACCATCGACAAGCGTTGAGCCTCACACGTGCACGTTTGTTCTGCAGAAACTTTGCTTTTACAGGCAAAATGTTGGTTTTCTCCTTACCAGATGCTCTGCTGCAGGTATAAAAAGTCCGAATCCCGCGTGGACCTACCACTAGAATCATTGGAGCAAAGCGTCAGTGTATCAGCAGACAGGTTGCGCGAGCCATGGAAAGCAACGACACATGGCTCTGATCAGGTGGTTTGAGGGCATCCATGGAAATGCGAGTCGGGTTTTGACAGGTCAGCCTCAGGGTTCAGGCTCAGTCTCGGGAGGGCCCTGGCGGCCGCGGACATGGCGGGCACGATTGGGACTTGACGAGGAAGCAGAGAGATGTGAAGATAAGAGCAGCAACATTGTTGGCACCATGTTTTTTTTTGTGTGGCTTGTGTGTTGGGATTGTGAGAACTTGGTGTGTAATGACAAACTGTGGTTTTGAGTTTTTGTTAGTGTTTCTTGAAGGGTAATGAGTTGTGGTTTTGTCCTAATGAAATAGGCAGTTTAGGTCTCTGAATATGAACACTGGCTAGTTTTGGACTTCATGGGAATGGTGGGTCCTACTTCCACTGCATTTTGGGTCTAATATAATAATCATAGACTTTGTGTTGTGTTCATGCACTTCATGGAGATTGTGATTAGGATAGAAAGTTGATTTGAATGTGATTTTTAAATATTTCGTTCGAATAAGTTATAATTAGGGGTGGTCACTTTATATCATAACCAAATCGGTTCGAAATAGAAAAACTAAAACTTTTAAGTAGTGGTTCAATTTTGGATATTAATTTAAAAGAAGTGTCCAATTTTAGTTTGATTTTGATTCTTAAAACTCATACCTGCAACTTATTCAATAAAAACTAAATTAGCTTGCTTTATTGTGTGCTCGATTCTCTTGTTTACCCACACATTATTTATCTTTTATTATTACTTTATTTGCAAATTTTATATTTTGATTGTAGGATATTAATTAAATATTAACATTTAGTTTTTTTAGTATTTTGTATAATTGAAAATTTGATGTTTTCCGGTAAGGTCTTTAAATCGATCATGAACTTAAGATTGAAAACTAATCGATTCTAATCAGATATGATTGAGAGCAAACATACCAGAACCAAACTCGATTTTATCTATCCTTTGGTAAAACTGAATTATTTTTCACATAATGATCCTTTATTTTTCACGTAATGATCCTTAGAGTTGGTTTTCATATATTGAGAATAGAGGTATTCGTGGTGGGTCGGTTCTGAACGGTTCAAAACCATGCCCATCAAGTTTTAATTAGAAAATTGAATATATATATATATATATGATTTTATTCAAAAAAATATTGTTTGTTTATAGATATCTCTAGTTTGTTATAGATAGAATAACCATAATTAAATTTAGCAAAAATAAATTTAATGTAAAATGTCAAAATTATGTTCCATAATTTTTTTTGAATTAACTATAGTTACATATAAAGTATCTTAAAGTTGGGTTTATAAAGTATAAATTGAGGCGGAATTGAATTCTATTGTGTTTTATCGAGTTGTAAGTTAAATTCAAAATTTTATTAAATTATAGGTTGATCGACGAAACTGGAGATCTAATGCGTTATGCAAAAAGTTTATGAGATTTTTTCATTCGTGTGAGGTAGAGGTCGTGACCCTGCATGATGAAAGTTGGTTCGAATTGATTGATCTCCATGAATATCATGGAGTTATGTTTAAAGCATTTTGTAGCGGAATTACGGGATTTCTCCATCCGTATGAGATGAAGGTCGTGGCTCTACATGATGCAAAACCTGTCGAGTCGAACATCTTTAGAGATACTATTAACAAAAGTCGTTCTTGTAATTTTGTGGCTCATAAATTAACCAAATATGTTTTAACCAACAATATTTTGAATCACGGTGCGAGCTCTGCCTCACAATTTATTACTTCAACTGTCTGGTGTGATGTCGGGTTACTAATATACAGCTTTTTAAAAAAAAAATAATTAAATATATTTTTCCATCTAAGTCCGATGTATACCCATACCATAAATTTAAGTGGTCCCTTGCTTCAATAAACACACATATGTAATATAACCGATTGTTTGGAAATAAGAAAATAAAAAAAAGAATTTCAGACAAGTAATGCATGAGGATAGGGTTGTAGATGTCGCACGTGGGCATGCCAAAGCCTATGTCTCTTCATTACGTGGCACCGCCTTTTGTGGCCGACAACACGATTTCACTACGTTGTCGTTTACACTCTCACTTCACTGTCCCTCACCGCTTTGTCCGAACTCATGTTATATTGGGGCCCACCTCATTGCAGCACACGTGGCACCTACTCGATATGGGCTGGACTCCAATAATTCGACCAGGCCCACCACAACAGCTTTGACCACAAACGTTCAAAATTAGCTCCATCTACGGACCACAGCCCATATAGGTTTATATATCTACAAATTCATCATTATTATTATTTTAATAATATTATTTATTTTATTTATTTATTTTTAACAATGTTCGATTTTTTTCTAATTCAAATCATAATTATGATATTCTTATAGAAAAAACTTTCCTAAATGTATTTGTAATGATACAATGCTTGAATTGTTTTCTTATTCACATTCTAATTATGATATTCTTATATTAAAATAAAAACTATAGAGCTTGGTTTGAAAATAATTGTAGTGGACAAAAGAGATGGGTTTGGAGTGATTAAATTGGCCCACATGTTAATAGTACAAATTGATATTTCTATGGATGTCAATTGATATCCAAAACCTTATGCAAACACTTTTATGCATCTTTATTTCATTTTATTTTCCAAATTCATGGGCACAAAAGGTAGGAGCCAAGAAAGCCACTACTTTTGACTAATGATTTGCATCCACATATCACTGTCCTCATCAAGATTAATTATTTAATTTGGGTAGAAAATGTAATTGATGTTAGTTAATCTTAATAATATTTATAAAAAAAATGTATTTTCACTCTTTAAAAAATGTATTTTCACTCTTTAAAGTGAATTTATTATGAAGATGTGATGATTCAATTCCTTTGTAATTTGATGGAATTTATTTCCAATTATTGTGATCATCATTTATAGGCTCCAATTAGTTTGGGGTTGACCATTTGGTGGAATTGCCAAATCCCACAAAATCTCCATGTGGGTATTGCATAGAATGGCACCAAATGATGAAACCAAAATAGAAATTGAAAAATATAAAATAAAATCATATCTACCAAGAACCCAAAATTGAGAAGCAAAAACCAAGAATTCAAGATTCAAGAACCATATATAGCAAAAGCTTTTCCATTGATTCTAGCTATGAGATTTGATTATACATCCAAAAAGGCTCCTAAAGAACAAAAAAAAATAGTAATATCCTCCACCATAGCTACATGTACACTCCACCAAGAACAAAAAGAGGACCAAAACCCACATCTCCAAGCTTCTTTAATTTGAAGGCATGAGGTTGATCATATATGTTGAAGAAGCCACTAATCATGCCAACAAAGGAGCATGACCACACACCTCCTTATGATGTAGAGCCTAGCCCTTTGTTCCTTGAGGACCCCACCAAGCCCTCTACTTGATAGCCTCTTCTTTGATCCTCCCATGCTTGAGCTCTCCATCTTCATGGTGATTCTTGGCCTTTCACAAACTAAGCAAAAAAAAACAATGTTTTGTGCTAAGGTGAGTGAGTTGAGCTAGAGAGAGAGAGTGAGTGAGTTGTTGTTGTTGTTGAGGCTTGTTGTGTTGAGTGAGGAGGAGGGAGAGAGGGAGAGATATATAGAGGAGAAGAGGAGGGTGGTCCTAAGTTGTAAGGCACATTGGTCTTGTAATAGAGGCAGCTATGGGACATGAAAGGGTGTGCATTGTGCCCCCCCTATTCCACAAGACAAGCACCATTTTGACCCCACCAAACCCACTTGGGCATCCACATCCAAACACCTTGCTAAATCTCAAACAAGAGTTAAAACAATATATCTCAACTTAAATAAACCGAGTTAGAATCCGTTGCTAAAATATCAAACTGTAATGTAAACACGATTCAGAGAGTGCACGAAAAAATTATCATATACAAATTACATAATTTAACAATTTCGTATCAATGCGAAAATTCTTTATTTATTCAAATCACAATTCAGTTTATTTTTATAAATAAATTATTGTGAAATAAAACATTGTGTAGAGGTCATCCCTTAAAATTTCTAAGGAAAGTAATTCATTTTTCATGTGTTTACCAAACACATAGTTACAAATAATCGAGTACTTAAATAAATATACATATCTGCACGTATTCGTCGGTATATATTTATATTGAAAACTCTAACCATGTGTAAAGCTTTCAACCTCTAAACCAAACAAAACTCTCTCTATATATTCTTTTCACAGATGGGCTAATGTGAATTGTCACAAACTACATGCACATACTACAAATTTGTGTAGGCATCAACCACCAACATATTGGGTCGGCCATTGCTTGAATAAGGTAACAATGTTTTGTACCATGTGTGACTTCATGGCCTAGCTACAAAAAATATACCAATTATACCCTTCAATCTTTTCCAATTGTTTTTTTCCTCTTTTGTTGGATCCACCTATATATATAAGCAAAATTAGGGGATTAGGGTTAGTTGAATCCTACATAACAATCCAACAATAAACCCTATTTTTAATCAGCTACATTAACAACCCTAATGACCTCATCTTATCTTGGTTTTTGACCCTAATCTTGAAAGTTAGCTTCTATGCTTGTGATAATCGAGAAAAAAAGTAGCCGAAAGTTTGTAACGTCGAGCAGGTGAGGACAAAGATATCGCTTTCTCTCCATTTTAATTAACGATGCAATTTTTGTTTTCTTATTGATATGAATCAATATCTTCTTTAATAAATATCTGTTTCTATAAAACATCGAAAGAATATATGTTTAATCTTGAACTCGCGTGCAAAAATTTAAAAAGGTAAATTCTTGATAAATGAGATTCAAGAAATTTTCAATTTCAAGGGCCATGATCACAATTCTTTTCATTTTATTATTATAAGATGTATAGGAGGAGCAAGAACCTTAACAAGATTTTTGTTGATTAATTAATTTACTAACATATGAATGATAAATTAAATCATCTTAAGAGAAAATGCATGGCAATAAAGCACCCGTTGTGTCTTGTGTTTCACCAAGTCCCTCAGAAAACCTAATTAAATATACAAAAAAATGAAGATGCTAAATATTTTTAAATGTTTATATTGTGATATTTAATTCTGACTTTAGATTAGAACATATTTATATTGGTCATTGTCAGTAACACTTAGACAAGACATGCACACGAGCAAATTAATGTTAATTAACTGAACGAGGTTGTGCACACTTCAAAGCTTTGAATTCAACAAGAATTGACACAATAAAAGTATATACGATGTGTCTCCAAATAAACCTCATACTATTAATTAATGGAGAAATGTGGGTATCGTTGCAGTGGAAAAAGTTAAAAAAATAGATTTAGGACATAATGTAATTCAAAAAAAAACAATTTAGTCCAAATATTTCAGAAAACCGCCACATTGCACGACAACGTCATTTCTCCGTTGCACTATCGCCTCGAGGATTGGATTCCGATGAACATTCTTGGAGATCAATTTCGACATGACACTGTGACATTTGATTTCAGACCAGATGCGACATGTGTAAAAAATCGTTCAATCACATATAAATGTTATGGATTGAAAATGATGTTCGACAAACAATGTATATGATAATCTATGGTATTGCAAATTTGTTAAATGAGTAACGCTTGCCTTTTGACTTTATGTAGTGATCACGAGTCGATCTCCAAAAATTAGAAATTAATGGGTTTGGTTCGCTCCGGTTCCAGAACCGTGCTCACCTCTAATTTCTATTATCGAGTCCAGTTCGCTCGCTAAAATGAAATATGTGATTTTGCAAAAAAAAAAAGTAGAAGTAAAAAGTAAAATCTCGAGACTCTTAATAGTAAGTGATTGAAATTTACATTTTAATTGAACTATTTTGTATGTATGTTAAATTCCTTGATTTGGGCTTAATGCACATTATCAAAAAAATTTCTTTTATTGAAATAATGTTAAAGCCCACTTCGATTTCTATATATAAACACACATCATCACAATTATGAGAGTAAAAAAATCACAATTATGAAAGTGTCATCAATGAAGCCATCTCAAGATTATTCACCAGCGGCCTATGAAAATTGTTCGTGTGAAGCATGTTTGTTTTACGAAAATTGTTCGAGTGAACAATGTTTGTGCTGGGCCAAAGCCACCCTTTCGTTTTTCCTAGGTGTTTTGTTTTGTCTCCGTTTCGTGGATCAGAACGATTATCTTCCGATACCTATTCGCATTCAGATAGATGATTTGTATTTCTCGTCTTTAAATTTAAACATTTCATTTTCTTCAAATTCGTCATCCTTAATATCTGCAAATTGGAACATCAGTCTGACGGGAAGTAACATCAACTGGAAAACGAACATGTCGATCGAGAACGCCACAACCACCCTTCTCTACCGGGGATCCCCAGTAATCGCGGCGGATGCGCCTCCATTGCACACGTCGGCGCAGAGAACCGTCACGCGCAACGTTACGTTTGTGTCCCACCATCGCCTCGAGAATCGTGTCGCGAAGAACATTCTCGGAGATCAGATGCGGCACGACGCCGTGGAGTTTGATTTCAGACTGGACGGAACATGGGCCAGAAATCGCCCAGTCACATACAAATGTGACAATTTGAAGATGATATTCGACAATGCCATGCTTGACGGGACATGTGCTAAAAATCAATCAGTCACATATAAATGTGACGGATTGAAGCTGGTATTCGGCAACGAATCTGACCATCCACGGTATTGCAAACTTAGTAGATGAGTAACGCTTGCATTTTCTTTGTAATCAAGAGATAATTGATTGTATGATCATGATCTTCACTTTTCTAAATATCAACAATTGTTGAATAATTATTGTTCAACAATGTTAAGCTCGCCACAATAATAATAAAAATTGTGAGCAAAAGAATATTCATTAAATTAATGAAAATTTAACAATGGAAGACAAAATTAAAATATAATTAGTCCGATAACTGTATATCGATTAACCAATAGTCTTGTGCGTTGATTCTATCTTTTTCATCTTGCGTTCCAATATTTTTTATGCCTTTTCTTGAACAATCTTCTTTACGTTCCATCCAAGAATTACTTTGTATGTCAGGCAGACTGCCTAGCCGCACTAAACGAAACACGGTTACAAACACGACCATAAATAGAACGTTTAATCCCGCCGAAACGAAAACAAGCAAATGATCAGATAATGATGGATCAATTTGCTTCACGTTAAAATGTCTGTCGATAAATTTGGAGCAATACATCAAGTAAAATGAAGATAAGACGCTCCCAACCGAAACATCGATAAATACGAGCTCCTTTAGTACTCTAGATTGTTCAATAATGTGTTCATAGTCTGTGTTTGTTGAACTCATTTTGTTGCTAATTCTTTCTCAAACCCTCTTTACTATTAGGGTTTTCCTCCTCAAAGATACGTTAACAACTTCAATTGACTTATTTATAATATTTAATTATTAAATATATATGGTATTAATAGTAATGCTTCAAAACAATCTTAAATGAGTGTATTTGAGAGAATAAAGTTGTTACTTAATAACAGGTCAATTAACTTAACTTGGGTGGTGGAGCGCTTCTTTGGGATCCCAACAATATTGGGCTTAGCTTCTTTCTGAATGGGCTTGGGATAAAGGCCCAATATCTACTACATTACTTATTATTTCGGACTGACATAGACCGAATGTAAAAATAGATAATCATATATTTTGATAATTTGGAGCGAGTCGTTAATTAACAATGCAAGATTAGGAAAAAATGAAGCCAAAAGAAGCTCTGTGATGATGTATTTTCACTTATCATCTCCCTTCTCTTATATAGCAAATTACATGAAGATTTGTATTTTATAAATAGAAGCTCAAAATATAGTTCAGATACGATTTCTAAAAAACCCTAACCACCACCAGCCCTAGGTTTCAGTCATGGGCTCCATGGCCGAGCCCAAGCCGACATTGTTGATAAAGAAGGCCCAATTGTATAATTGTGCCTTCTTATATACGGCTTTGGATTGGGCCAAATGTTGGAGTCTTGCCTGTGTATTCGCAAATTGAAACATCAGTCTGACGGATAGTAACATAATATGAACATTTCGATTAAGAATGTCAGAGACACCCTTCTCTATCAGGGAGCTCCAATGATCTTTGACAATGACAGACTTGATGGGACATGTGTCAAAAATGTGACAAATTGAAGATGATATTCAACAACAAATATGATCATGCACGGTATAGCAAATTTATTAGATTTATTAGATGAGTGTAATGCTTGTCTTTTCTTTGTAAGAGTAGATAATTGATTTTAGGAAAATTGCAAAAAGTTTCTTATAATTATGTTTTCTTGCACAAACTCTTTCAAACTCATGTTTATTTCAACAAAAACTCTCACTTAGTCATGTTTATTTTTGTACTGTTTATGCAAATTCGTGAAAATTAATGAAAATGTCACTTAAATTATAATTCAAACGTGCTTAGGGGTGGACACTTTGGCAACGAAATTGGAGACCAAATTTGAATGGGAGCCGAGTGATGTGGGGCATTTATGCTCCTTTCCAAGCCCAAATGCCCCCCATCTTAGCCCGTTTTTCCCTCGTTTCGGCCGCTTTAGGGCCATTTAGTGCGGAGATCTACCGTGGAATCGAATTGTGTGCAGGGTCGACTTTGGAAGGTGTTAGGAGCAGAACCGAAGAAAAAAGGAAGGTGGCTTGCGGCTCAAGGAACCAAGGACTGAAAAAAGGAAGATGTCACGATCGTGACAACCAGCGTCACGATCGTGACGACGACAAATGGGGCTCGACAGGAGCTATGTCACGATTGCCACAACGATCGTGGCAAATCATCGTGACAAAGGCGAAACCAGGCTGTCACGGACCTGCCACGATCGTGACAGCTTCGTGACAAGAAGAGGACAAGAAGCCAAGTCACGATCGTGACACCTTTAGGAGCGATCGTGACAAGGCCACAAGAAGCAGTCACGATCGTGACCACTTTAGTAACGATCGTGACAAAGCCACATGAAGAACAACAACGATCGTGACATCGAGCGCAACGGACCAGAAATATTCAAACGATGTCACGATCGTGACACTAAGTGGGACGATCGTGACAAAGGCAATTTTGGCAGTCTTATAAATAGTCAAGAGCTAGGTTGACCTAGCTAGACCCACTTTTTGGAGAAGAGAAGACCAAGACTATTCAGCCTCTCTCCATAGCTTGCCACCACCTTCTTACAAAAACACTATTCCATTGAGCAACCCAACACTTCTACTTCCACAACACTAACTTTGGAGCAAGGAGATTCAACAAGGGAAGCACAAGATCACACCTAGAAGACCTCAAGCCCATCATGGGCCATAGTTTGCTTTTCTTCTTTTCTCTAGCTACTTATGTTTATGTTGCCTTGTCTTTCTTTCATAGCACCATGGTTGTAGGCTAAACACTTGCAACCATGGGTGCTAGACATTGTATGAACATTGAGATTGTTAACATTGAGTAAAAGAGTCATGTTATTGCATTTGTGAATGAGCTACTTGGTTGAATGCTTGGTTTGAGTTATATTGTTATGAGTGAGAGCTTGTGAGAATATAAGTGAAATTTTGCATACTTGAGTGTCTCTTATATTTTGCATGTGAGAATGTGTGATATTAGGAAGCATGATTGTTAGCTAAAGAGTTGTCCGAGAGGAAAGTCTTAAAGAGCCATAAGTAGACTCAAAGTTAAGAAGCCTAGCTTCCCGCTTCGATTCGAAAATAGTCGTGCTTAATGTTTGACTAACGTCAATTTAACATCCCGAGAGGGTCGTTGGCGTTAGAAAAAGCTTATCCGAGAGGTTAAGCATATATGACTTAGATCATTCGCAAATGTGCTAGCATGTTAATTTACTTGATGTATCTCATTGCTCTTGGTCTAGCACCCGTGGTAACTAGATTAATCGAAAAAACTTGCAAGTGTTGCGTGTTAGGAATTCTTTGGATTGGAATTTGTGAGTTAGGAAGTTTTTGCATTAAAATTTGTGACCTTAATTAAACACTTTACCACCCAACAATTGAGTAGTTTAAATTATTTTACAACACACCGAACTATCCGCCTAACATTCAAATACCCACAAGTCGATCCTCGAGAGTTCGACCCGGCAAAGCCGGAAACACATTTTCTTGTAACGATTAAAGGGCGAGATCCTTTTTTCGCCTTTCAAGATGGCGCCGTTGCCGGGGATCGACGGTGTTTGAGTGTTAGATTAGTAATTCGTCTTTGTGTGTTATCTTTTTTCTCTTTCTTTTTACTAACTTGAATAGCGTAACTAACTTAACGTTGTTTGATTTCACAGGTAGCAATTAGTGCATGACCCGTTCCTCCGGACCACCTCAATTTGCACTTGATCAGGAAATCGAAGCTACTTGTAGGAACAACAATTCAAGGAGAAGGCGAATGTCACATCACGGCACCGTCATTATCGGTGAAGACGAGGGAACACCCGAGTTGAACCTTGATATGGAGCCGGATCGAAGGGTAGTCTATGATAACCCTCTATGGGAGAATGCAAACCCTAACTTGGGTGAAGCGAGAGGAGGAATCGGACAACATGGGAATCCTAACCCGTCCCCTCAAGGTAGGGAACAAGCACCGAGACAACACTTTCAACCGCCACCTCAAGGTGGGGAGCAAGCACCAAGAAATCAAGCACCAAGGAATTTCAACATTCCCCAAGGACCTTGCATGGTGCAATTTCAATACCCTCGAGCGGCTTTTGAAGTCAAACCAATTATGTTGAGCCTCTTGGCGACAATCCCTCAGTTTAACGGCCTCAATGGTGATCAACCTCATGTCCATTTGCAAAACTTCACCGGGATTTGTGATTCAATGGGAGGCAATGTCCCTATCGAACTATTGAGTAGTCGCCTCTTCCGATTTTCTCTAGCCGGGCGAGCACTTGACTGGTACTTGAATCTCACTAACATTGAAGCCGACAATTGGGAGTGGTTAAAGGAAGCATTCCTCACTCGATTCCTTCCGAGGAGAAGAACCGCGGACCTTAGAAGTGAGCTTTTCTCTTTTAGGCAATTGGATCAAGAAACATTGCACGAAACTTGGGAAAGGTTCAAACTATTATTGAAGAAGTGTCCGGACCATGAAATATCCGACCGGGGGTTGAATGAGATCTTTTTCCGAAACGTGAATTCGACCACTCAAATGGCTCTCAATGCGGCCGGACGTGGAGCGCTATTAGATCTAAACCCCACCGAGGCTTATGAGGCAATAGAAAAATGCGCGAACAATTACTTCCAATGGGAATCCCCAAGAGAGCCCGTTCATCGACAAGTGGCCGCGGTAAGGGAGAACCAAGCCATGACGGAAATTTCAAGCAAGTTGGGAGAAATGTTCGAGTACATAAAGGGGAGTGGAAGCGCAAATCCACTACCAAGAGAGGAAGATGCAACTCGGCAAGAAGGAGGATGCGATATATGTGGAGATCCGAGTCATGGATACGAGCAATGTGGGCTCAACACACAAGGTGTGGCTTATGTCAACGAACAAATCTTGAAGAATCAACAATTCAACCAAGTGACAACGAATCAGGGTGGACCACAAAGGCAAGAGCGGGGTTACTACGGAGTTTCGGGTAATGGCTACAACATGGGGAATCAAGGGCGAAGCGCCTATGGAAACCGGTATAGCAACAATGACCGTAACTACAACAACAAGGATCGTAATTACAACAACGATCGCAACTTTAACAATGACCGACAATACAACAACAATTTCGGAAGCTATGGAAACAATCAAAGAAACAATGGGAACCGAAACTATGCCTATGACGGAGGTCGGCCTACGAACTACGGGAATGGAGCCTACCAACATCAAGCCTCATCATCGAGTCAAGGTGCCGGTGACGGAGGAGTCAAGGACTTGCTCATTGAGTTCATGAAGAAGCAAGAGGAAGCAAATAGCCTTTTCCAACAAGATATCACAAGTGTAGTGGCAACCGTCCGGAATTTGGAAACACAAGTAGCTCAAACCCATGCGCCAAGGCAAGTGGGAGGTTTGCCGAGCGATACGGAGAGGCCACGACCTCATGGAAAAGATGTCAAGGTTATCACCCTCCGAAGTGGAAAGTCGCTTCCGGGTCCTCAAGGGTCGAGTTCGGGTGCGGTGCAAGAAGAAGAAGGTGAAGAGCTCCAAGAGAAAGAAAACCTTGGGGAAAGTGAAGATGAATTGCCGGAAGATGCACAAATTCCGGCCAACGCAAACACGCCCGTTAAGGCTTATGTTCCTCCTCATCAACGACTTCCATTTCCACTAAAACCAAGGAAGAGCAAGATAGATGATGAACAATTTGCTCGATGCCTCGATGTTCTCCGCCAAGTAACAATCAATATACCACTCATAGAAGCATTGGGGGAGATGTCGAAGTATCATAGGTTCTTTAAGGAAATCCTTGCTAAGCGAGAGCGGCTACAAGAATGTTCGGAGATCAAGCTTAGTGAAGAATGTAGCGCGATAGTGCAAAACAAACTTCCCCCGAAGGCCAAGGACCCGGGTAGTTTCACTATCCCGGTAGCTATCGGAAATCACCAAGGATTAATGTCTTTGTGTGATCTTGGTGCGGGCATCAACCTAATGCCCTTATCGCTCTACAACAAAATGAAAATCGGTAATATGAAGAAAACGTCCGTTATCCTTCACCTAGCGGATAGGTCCACTGTGAATCCGGAAGGAGTGCTTGAAGATGTTCTAGTTCGGGCCGGGAAATTCATCTTTCCGGCCGACTTTGTAGTACTTGATTTTCCTGCTGACAGTGATGTTCCTCTATTGCTCGGTAGACCGTTCCTCGCAACAGCAGACACCGTTATCCGTGTCAAGGCGGGAATCTTGGAGATGACAGTTGGTAGCGAAACCATCTACTTTAACATTTTCAAGTGAATGAAGAACTCTAATGCGGATCTACCTACATGCTCGGTGGTGGATATAGTTGAGGAGGCGGTGAAAACTCATCTTGAAGCAATGGTAATGAAATACGACAATGACATCAATGCCATGGTAGTGGAGCAAGGTAGTGAAGCGGAGACAAGACTCTTGCGGGAACTCACTACCGTAGAGGGGGTGGAATGCCTACAGATTGAGACCTTGTATGACGAGTCTAGAACCACTCCAATGAAGAAGCCTTCCACTATTGAGCCCCCCGACCTCGAGCTAAAAGCACTCCCCGAGCATCTCAAGTATGTGTTCTTAGGCTCAAACAATTCTCTCCCAGCAATTGTCTCCTCATCCTTGAGCACGGTGCAAGAAGACAGACTAGTGCAAATTCTCAAGGCACACAAAAGAGCTCTTGGTTGGAGCATAGCGGACATCAAGGGAATTAGCCCTTCAATTTGTCAACACAAAATTGTGCTTGAAGACGAGAGGAAGGGGTCCATCGAGCATCAAAGGAGACTAAACCCGACAATGAAAGAAGTTGTGAAGAAAGAACTAATCAAGTGGCTCGATGCGGGAATCATATTCCCAATATCGGATAGTTCTTGGGTGAGCCCCGTGCAATGTGTGCCAAAAAAGGGCGGGATCACAGTTGTTGCCAATGCCAAAGGCGAGCTTTTGCCTTCAAGAACGGTTGTGGGGTGGAGGATTTGTATGGATTATCGCAAATTGAATGAGGCAACTAGGAAAGATCACTTTCCGCTTCCTTTCATCGACCAAATGCTAGATCGTCTTGCGGGAAATCAATATTATTGCTTCCTTGACGGGTACAGTGGCTACAATCAAATAAGCATTGCTCCTTGCGACCAAGACAAGACTACATTCACTTGTCCATTTGGAACCTTTGCTTTCAAAAGAATGCCTTTCGGATTGTGTAATGCCCCTGCGACTTTTCAAAGATGTATGATGGCAATATTTCACGATATGACGGAAGATTTTCTCGAAATATTCATGGATGATTTCTCGGTGTTCGGGAAATCTTTTGACCATTGTCTTAATAATTTGGGAAGAGTTTTGGCTAGATGTGAAGAGACGGACCTTGTGTTAAATTGGGAAAAATGCCATTTCATGGTGGAAGAAGGAATCGTGCTCGGCCACAAGATATCCGAGAAGGGGATCGAGGTTGATCGAGCCAAGGTTGAGACCATTGAGAAGCTCCCCCCACCAAGTTCGGTTAAGCAAATTCAAAGCTTCTTGGGGCACGCGAGTTTTTATAGAAGGTTCATAAAAGATTTCTCCACAATAGCCAAGCCTCTAAGTGGGCTATTGGAGAAGGGAGCAAAGTTCATTTTTGACGACAAGTGCATGGAAGCCTATACAAGATTGAAGGAGATGTTGGTTTCCGCGCCTATAGTAATGCCTCCCGATTGGACACGCCCTTTCGAGGTGATGTGTGATGCAAGTGATCTTGCACTTGGAGCCGTGCTTGGTCAAATGCATGATAATATATTTCGGGTCGTGTACTATGCAAGCAAAACTCTCTCGGGAGCACAACTCAACTACACGGTGACGGAAAATGAGCTATTGGCCGTTGTCTATGCATGCGAGAAATTCCGCCCCTATCTCATCGGGGCAAAGACAAGAGTTCACACGGACCATGCCGCTATCAAATACCTTTTCGCAAAAAAGGAATCTAAAGCGAGGCTTATTCGTTGGGTCTTACTCTTACAAGAATTTCAAGTAGAAATCGTGGATATGCAAGGAAAGAAGAACCAAGTAGCCGATCACCTCTCAAGGCTTGAACAACCGAGCGAGAAAGAAGGGTGTTGTATTCAAGAAACATTCCCGGATGAGCAACTATTTGGGGTAGCGATGAGCCGGCCATGGTACGCGGACATAGCTAATTACCTAGTTGGTGGGATTATACCCCCGGATATGAGCTCAAGTCAAAAGAAGAGGTTTTTGCACGAGTGCAAGGATTATTATTGGGACGAGCCCTACCTCTTCAAGCAAGGAGTAGATCAAATCTTCCGACGATGCATCCCGGAAGACGAGGTACAATCTATTTTAACATCATGTCATGATTCCTTGTATGGTGGTCACTACTCGGGTGAGAGAACCGCTTTTAAAATTTTACAATCCGAATTTTATTGGCCTTCGATTTTTAAAAATGCGTACACTTTTGCAAAAAGTTGTGACAAATGCCAAAGAGCGGGAAGAATTTCCCGTCACCGTGAGATGCCCCGCACGAATATCATTGAAGTAGAGTTATTTGATGTGTGGGGCTTGGACTTCATGGGTCCATTTGTGTCATCTTTTGGCAAATTGTACATCATAGTTGTCGTAGACTATGTTTCGAAGTGGGTGGAAGCGGAGGCATGCATTGCCGATGATGCGAAAACCGTGATACGATTCGTTAAGCGAAATATCATATCTCGGTTTGGTACACCTCGAGCTATCATTAGTGATAGAGGCTCGCACTTTAGAAACAAGCTTTTCAAGGCACTCACAAAAAAGTTTGGGGTTAAGCACAAAATGTCTGTGGCTTACCATCCTCAAACCAACAGACAAGCCGAGGTTGCGAATAGGGAAATCAAGAGAATTCTCGAAAAAACCGTTAGCCCCACTCGCAAAGATTGGTCATTAAGGCTTGATGAAGCGCTATGGGCTTATAGAACCGCTTACAAAACACCGCTTAACATGTCGCCTTATCGCATAGTTTTCGGTAAAGCTTGCCACCTCCCTCTTGAGATAGAACACAAGGCATATTGGGCGATCACTCGTTGCAACTTGGATCTTGAATTGGCGGGATCCAAGAGATTATTGCAACTCGAAGAACTTCAAGAGTGGAGGAGGGAGGCTTATGAAAACAATGCCATTTATAAGGAGAAGACTAAAGCGTGGCATGATAAGCATCTTGTTAAAAGAACTCTCGAGCCCGGTTCATTGGTGTTACTTTATAATGCCCGCTTGCATATTCACCCCGGCAAGCTCAAGTCGAGATGGTCGGGGCCATTTAGAATTTTAACATGTTTGCCAAGTGGTGCAGTGGAGCTTCAAAACTTACAAGACAAGTCTACCTTTACGGTAAATGGACAATTAGTAAAGACTTATCTCGGAAGCGATGGAGAAGTGGACATTCATGACGACAAAGGCGGACATAGAGGAGGCGATGTGGTAGCACCAGATAGGGAAATTGAAACAGTGATGCTAGTTATGATTGATCTCGGGGAGATAAAATGAATCGCTAACCGTCCCGTCGAGCTAATGACGTTAAACAAAAGCGCTATTGGGAGGCACCCCAACTTCTAACCTTCTTTGTGAATCCATGAATTTGTAGGTTAGATTTTTACCCATGTGAGTACCTCTTAATGATTTGACAAGTTGTGTCGTTATAGGTGAAGGTAGATCATGGCGCCAACTAAAAGGAGAACACAAAGCAAAGGGCGTTGCTACCTATACTATACGCACACAAGTCAAGAAGCTAACTTGGACCACAAGACATCCGACAAGGTTTGATCACCTTCATTGTTACTTGAAAGGTCTTCTTGATTGGGTTAGTGCATTGAAAGAACGGGGATGATCATGGTTTTGTTTTTCGTTTATTTTGATGGTATGATGAGCACAAAGTGTGGTGTGTATCTTATACACACCACACTAAGGCTAGGGTTGAGTCTTATTGGCACAATCCTTCACAAAGGCTTCAAGTGTGGGGTGTACTACATACACACCACTATCAAGTGGACCAAGGTGAGGTCGGGAGGAGAATCGGGTTGTTTTTTAATGATTTTTCAAGAGTGTGCAGGAAGGGAGAGAATTGAATGCTAAGGGTAACAAGGAGTTGATCACCAAGAACAGAGGCAGAATATTGAAAAAATAACGTGTCACTATCGTTGCAAGGGGTGCCACGATCGTGACACTTACAAATCTCCTCGACAGAGCAAGTGTCACGATCCGCACAACGATCGTGACGAAACGGCGTGACAAGGGCAAACTCGAGCTGTCACGGACCTGCAACGATCGTGACTGCATCGTGACACAGCAACGCCAGGCAGAACGTCACGATCGTGACAAGGATCGACACGATAAAAATCGAGAGGACAGAGCAAGTGTCACGATACCCACAACGATCGTGGCGAAACGGCGTGACAAGGGCAAAATTGAGCTGTCACGGACCTGTCACGATCGTGACAGCTTCGTGACAAGAAGAGGAAAGGTCAAGTGCAACGATCGTCGCAGAAGGCGAGACGATCGTGACAAGATGAATTGAACGAAACAGAGCTAACGTCACGATCCCCACAACGATCGTGACGAAACGGCGTGAGAAGACAAAATTGAGCTGTCACGGACCTGCCATGATCGTGACAGCTTCGTGACAACCTTATCCAAGAGACGTCTGCGCGGTGTCACGATCGTGGCGCGCGGCATGTCACGATCGTGACACCTGCAAGTAAAACAGAAATCAGACTCGTTTCTCTCTCTCACGCGAAAAACAAAACCCTACCCCTCTTCTCTCTCGACCTCCCTCGCCGGAAACCGCCACCAACGACCAAAAAACTCCGTCTTCACCACATACACACCTCCCACATCTACTTCCAACACCATACCCAACCTCTCATTCATCACCCATGGCTCTGATTCAGAAAAGGCAAAAGAAAAGCAACGAGGCCGGAGGCTCGGGATCGGGAAATCGTGAACCGGAAAATCCATCTCAGCCACAGGTGATTGTGCGACTTCCTCCTCTCCGAGCAGTGCCTCCAAATCCCGAGGTCGGGGTGCCAAACGTGCCATGCCACATCTTCACCATAGCCAAGCAACGGGAGCGGTTTGAGGCATTCAAGGACCTCCCGATGAAGAAGAACAGGTACTTTGATCGAGAACTTTGCTCTGAATTGAAAATTTGGAGAAAATTGGAGAGACAATCGGTCACCCTAGGTTGGCCGGGGATGCTTCATTGGCAGCCCCCGGTGTATAAGGCGTTGACATTAGAGTTCCTAGCAACTCTCCACATGCTCGCCAGTGATATGACCCGGCTCCGATTCCGATTGTGTGGCCGGAATTTTGCTATCACCTTGCACAATTTGACAAAAATATTCGGGTTCACTGAAACGAACACCGAGCAATGGGACCTCAAGGACAATACCGACCTGTGGAACGAGTTGACTGGCCAAGTGGGTTACCGAACCCTAAACAAGGCACACAAAATCCCCGAATGCGAGGTCGAACACATTTATTTGCAGAAGTTCCTAGCGGGGACATTGTTTGGAAGGAAGAACACCCAATATAACGTGAATATGAAAGAGTTGTGGGTGCTCACGGCCTACAAGCGAAATCTGAGGGCGCCATGGGAAGATATCATCTGGGACCATCTTCGATCCTTCTTGAAGGAACCTTCTGCAGCCGAGCTATATTGTGGCTGCATTGTATCGCAAATTGCCTTCAATATGCCGATCGACGCATTCGATGATAGTCCGAAGATTTGGGTAAAGAGCGAGGTTAGACAGTTCATGTTGGAAGGGTCTATGAATGCTACAGTAGACGCGGCATGCCTGCCGAGGTTGAAGAAAATTCTGGAGAAGATCATAGCGGGAAAGCCGTTGGACGGAAGGCGGCCACCATCGGGAGCCTCTGACCTGACCGGAGAGGGAAGCAGTAGCCAAGCAGGAGGCGCAGAGTCCCTCACTCCCGAGCAATATCAAGAATTGCTCGAGCAATTCAAATGAGTGCACACCCGCATTGACGCCGTTATGAAGACGCAAGAAGACCACCACAAGGAGACCACGACGCGATGTGACGGGATGGCACGAGACATAGGAGAGATGCTCGGTTATATGTGGAGGGCCTACCAATTGCCGGGAGGACAAGCGTTTTTCGACTCGCAAGGCGGCTACGCTCCTCATGAGCAAGCCAATGAGGCTAACCCCGAGGGCGAGGAGGACGACCCGAATGCGTACTTCATTCCCGACAATGATGATTGAGAGGTACAAACTCTCCTTGCTTTTCTTGATTGCTTTTAGATTGAGACACTTCGGATGTTTTTCTCCTTTGTTGAACTTGTTATTTGGATGATGTTTGGTTTGGGAGCCCTTTGGAGTTGGCTCCCTAGTACTTTTGATGTTTGGACACCGTTTTGGTGGTTTTCTTGGTGATGAGATTGGGTTGATTACTTTTGAACGTTAAGTGTTGATTGTTTTGGTTGAATATTTGCTTTTGATGAACTATGTTTCTGAGCCTTTTGGAACGAATACCAATGATGACCTTGCTTCTAACTTGAGAATTATAATTATGCATGATAGGTATATAGGATTGGATGAGTCTATATGAAATGCTTCACATGAAAATTGCATTTACTTTTGAACCTCGATTACATGTCATTGCGCAATTGTAACATTTCTCGCATCCCCACTCGTGTGTCGTGTTTAGAACTAGCAACTCGACCACACTTTGTTCGAACCAAGGGTTGAAGACTGTGGATAAAGGACTGTAGGCCTTCTTTGGACCGATTGAACCTAAAAGAACCTACCCGGACTACATTGAATCCTTAGTACCCTTTTCGAGCCAAAAAGCCGATTTTAATGTCACTACATTACAAGCCTATGTACCCTCTTGTCTCTATATCCATTGTATTCTTGAACCCTCGCATCATGCTTAGTTGCTTTGAGTGTGGGTTTGAATGTGGGATTGGTAGATCATGTATAGGAACAGGAACGGGTTTACTACTTTGGGGAAATTGGCTTGACACAATGATTTGCCGAACCACAATGGTTCGAGGAAAATGTTTTTATCTAAACTTGATTTGAAAATGCTTGCAATGGAAAAGTTCTCGAATTTGGGCAAAAAAAAAAAAGGGAAGTTGAGAATAAAAGCCCAACTCCGAACGAATTCGTTCTTCAAAGCAAAAAATGAGCATTTTGGTTTTAAAAGTCGAAAATTTGCAAGTTTTACGTTTTCTTTAATAAGAGCCAAATGTTGGGAATGAAAGGGTAAGGGATTCAAGTGAGTTGAGGGGTAGCACATTTTTAGGATAAGAATGCTCGGGGAGCGATTACGTAATTGGGATTGTGAGGATAAAAGCAACTTTGTGGTGATGCACCATTTAGCCCGTTTTGATATTCTAAAACTCCTACCCGAGCTTAAGCCTAACGTTACAAGCCATAAAAGCCCTACGCGAGTGGTTCTAAGTCCTCGTGTCTCCAACCATGTGATCAAAGGTATCCGGTCTAGTCACTAGCTTATGAACACCAACGCACGAGGGGACAGGGAATTGAAGTGATGCAAGAAGTGCTATGATACGTGTTACATGCATAATGGATTGGTTCAAGATTAGTATGCATTTCCCGTGTCTTGCATGTCATATGCCTTCACTAGCTTATATGCCTTATCATGTAGAATTGTGTTCCCATGTTGGTTGTTCTGAGACTATTTGCCATTGTAAGTGCTCAAGTGACCATGAGAATCGAGCAAGTCGTCAACGAGTTTGTTAATTGTGTTTCTTTAGTGATTTGAATTGAGGGTATTGGACTTGAAACCCTCGGGAGAAGCCGAGCTCCCCCCACGTGAGTTGGTCACGGGGTACCTAACTCGGCAAAACCGTGCTCTTTCTTTGTTTTTCTTTTCGGGGACGAAAAGTGCTAAGTGTGGGGTGGTTTGATGTGGGGCATTTATGCTCCTTTCCAAGCCCAAATGCCCCCCATCTTAGCCCGTTTTTCCCTCGTTTCGGTCGCTTTAGGGCCATTTAGTGCGGAGATCTACCGTGGAATCGAATTGTGTGCAGGGTCGACTTTGGAAGGTGTTAGGAGCAGAACCGAAGAAAAAAGGAAGGTGGCTTGCGGCTCAAGGAACCAAGGACTGAAAAAAGGAAGATGTCACGATCGTGACGACGACAAATGGGGCTCGACAGGAGCTATGTCACGATTGCCACAACGATCGTGGCAAATCATCGTGACAAAGGCGAAATCAGGCTGTCACGGACCTGCCATGATCGTGACAGCTTCGTGACAAGAAGAGGACAAGAAGCCAAGTCACGATCGTGACACCTTTAGGAGCGATCGTGACAAGGCCACGAGAAGCAGTCACGATCGTGACCACTTTAGTAACGATCGTGACAAAGCCACATGAAGAACAGTAACGATCGTGACATCGAGCGCAACGGACCAGAAATATTCAAACGATGTCACGATCGTGATACTAAGTGGGACGATCGTGACAAAGGCAATTTTGGCAGTCTTATAAATAGTCAAGAGCTAGGTTGATCTAGCTAGACCCACTTTTTGGAGAAGAGAAGACCAAGACTTTTCAGCCTCTTTCCATAGCTTGCCACCACCTTCTTACAAAAACACTATTCCATTGAGCAACCCAACACTTCTACTTCCACAACACTAACTTTGGAGCAAGGAGATTCAACAATGGAAGCACAAGATCACACCTAGAAGACCTCAAGCCCATCATGGACCATAGTTTGCTTTTCTTCTTTTCTCTAGCTACTTATGTTTATGTTGTCTTGTCTTTCTTTCATAGCATCATGGTTGTAAGCTAAACACTTATTCGAACAGGTTTTCTGAACAGGTTTTCTGAAACACATTTCATGAAATTCAAATGTATCAACTCATAAACAATTCAGATCAAGATTTTTCCAAAATATAAAAACTTTTCATATTTTGTAACTGAAAACCTGTCAGTTATATATGTTCGAGCCTTTCTCTTGCCGATTCACTGTTTTGAGCCCTCGTCGCCGCCGATCGAGATGTTGGGGTCGGATCTTCAGTTCTGGAGGAGTCGTGGCGAGGATCGGTTCTACGATTCGGTGGAGGCTCGCCGGCGGCGGATAGGATGAAGGGCGGAGGAGATAAGGGAGGAGACCGAGGATTGGAGGGAGGAGAGGGAGTGCTCGGCGTGTTTGCGAGAGGAGAACTGGGAGAGAAGCCCAAATTTGTGATATGTTGATTTTACCTATATACCCTTATGGGCAGTATTTGATTATTTTTTTGTAATAATGAGGTAAATAATGGAAACCATTGATGAGATTGCATCCAACAGATGATGGTGGTCCCTTTATACCTATTTGAAACATGGTTTCTAGCGAGATGCAAATCCCGTATGTATGCAGGTCTAACTGTTGAACTATTCCTGAGTTAAACTGTCTTGTAATTGTTATTTACTGTTCATGTTCTCACTCTGCTATTACCATGTAGAAGTTCATATTCTACACTTGCAATTTATGATATCAACGTAGCAAACTTATGTATTAATCATGTTTAGCTTTCTCATGTGCAAATTAATGACTCAGATTTTGGATTTAAGATATGATTCTCTTTTAGTTTGGATTGTTCCTCATTCTAATATGTAATGTGTACTTATATTATATGGGTAAGGCTCGTTGCCTCCTTTTAACTTTTAAGTGTATTTTCTACCAATTAATAAAATTATTTTCTTGTTCATAAGAAAAAGGGCCCATTTACAATTTTTGCTTGTGTTGAGCCGGCCCTGTATGTATGTTAAATTCCTTGATTTGGGCTTAGTGGCCATTATCATAACATTTCTTTTATTGAAATATTGTAAAAGCCCACTTCGATTCATATGTATATATAAACACATCGTCACAATTATGATAGGAGTAAAAAATCACAGTTATGAAAGTGTCATCGATGAAAATTGTTCGAGTGAAGAATGTTTGTTTTTCGAAAATTGTTCGAGTGAACAATGTTTGTGCTGGGCTCGTTTCTCCTAGGAGTTTTGTTTTGTATGCGTTTCGTGGATCAAAACGATTATCTTCTGGTACCTATTCGCATTCAGATAGATTATTTGTATTTCTCGTCTTTAAATTTAAACATTCCATTTTCTTTAAATTCATTATCCTTGATATCCGCAAATTTGAACATCAGTCTGACAAGAAGTAACATCAACTGGAAAATGAACATGTCGATCGAGAATGCCAGAGCCACCCTTCTCTATCTGGGAGCTCCGGTAATCGTGGCGGATGCGCCTCCGTTACACATGGTGGCGCAGAAAACCGTCACGCGCAACATTACTTTTGCGTCCCATCATCGTCTCGAGAATCGGGTCGCAAGGAACATTCTCGGAGATCAACTGCGGCACGACGCCGTGAAATTTGATTTAAGACCGGATGAAACATGTGCCAGAAATCATTCAGTCACATATAAATGTGACAAACTAAAGATGATATTCGACAATTCCATGCTTGACGGGACATGTGCTAAAAATCAATCAGTCACATATAAATGTGACGGATTGAAGCTGGTATTCGGCAACGAATATGACCGTCCGCGGTATTGCAAACTTAGTAGAAGAGTAACGCTTGCATTTTCTGTATGATCTTGATCTTCATTTTTCTAAACATCAACAATTGTTGAATAATTATTGTTCCGACAATGTTATGCTTGCCATAATAATGATAATAATAATTGCGAGCAAAAGAATATTCATTAAATTAATGAAAAACAAAATTAAAATATAATTAGTCCAATAATGGTATATCGATTAACCAATAGTCTTGTGTGTTGATTCCGTCTTTTTCATCTTGGATTTCAAAATTTATTACGTCTTTTCTTGAACAATCTTCTTCACGTTCCATCCAAGTATTACTCTATTTATCAGGCAAACTGCCGAGTCGCATTAAACGAAACACAATTACAGACATCATTAGAAATATAATACTTGACCACATCAAAACAAGAACAAGTAAATCATCAGATAATGATGGATCAATTTACTTCACGTTAAAATGTCTGTCGACAAATTTGGAGCAATACATCAAGTAAAATGAAGATAAGACGCTCCCAACCGAAAAATCGATAAATGCGAGCTCCTTTAATACTCTAGATTGTTCAATAATGTGTTCATAGTCTGTGTTTGTTGAACTCATTTTGTTGCTAATTCTTTCTCAAACCCTCTTTACTATTAGGGTTTTCCTCCTCCAAGATACGTTAACAACTTCAATTGACTTATTTATAATATTTAATTATTAAATATATATGGTATTAATAGTAATGATTCAAAAAAATCTTAAATGAGTGTATTTGAGAGAATAAAGTTGTTACTTAATAACAGGTCAATTAACTTAACTTGGGTGGTGGAGCGCTTCTTTGGGATCCCAACAATATTGGGCTTAGCTTCTTTCCGAATGGGCTTGGGCTAAAGGCCCAATACTCTACTACATTACTTATTATTTCGGACTGGCCTACTGATATAATGTAAAAATGGATTATCATAGATTTTAATAATTTGGGGCAAGTCGGTTCGTCGTAGTGAAATCGCTAAACACGATGCTCTTAGGAATCGGTGCTAAAGCATCTCGGTTTAAAATTTTCTATAGAAAAAACCACATTATTAATCTATAATAAATGAAATTTCATATTTAAGTTCGTTCATTTCATTTCATGCGAGCTCAATGAGTTGGAGTGATCCATTGCTTGAGATATGGGCCCTAAATGGCACATGAGCGAATCAATGAGTTGACCTCGCGAAAAGCAATGCCAACTGCCCAATCGAACAATCAGCTTTGGAAAAAGAGTCGCCTGTCTCGCGAGCAGCGCCATTAGCCAGGGGAACCAAAGAATCAATCGACGCTTCGTTTAGGCAATACGGAACGTTGCCGGAAGGAGTGGACGGAAATCGCAATAGAGCTAGCTAATTACCATTAGCTACATGAGCAAGGACCAACCAATAAACAAAATGACACATAGCCGAACCAACTAAAACAAACGGAGTCATTTTGGAGGATTGAAGAAGTTTCTATACGCATAAGGGCCGACTCAACTATTATTAGAGCCTAAAATAAGAATTACAAATGAAGCATTTAACTTTCTTATAAAAGAAGTGGATGTTCTCCGATAATTTTATTACTCGGTAAAAAGACACGTTCAATTTAAGAATGAGGATACGTAATGAACCTTACCCATTTAATCTAAGAACATATCGCTCATTTCACGTATTAAAATTGCAATTATCAATAAAATATCAACTATTGAACCTATTGGCAGTATAAAATCTCGATTTGTGTATGTTCAATCTTGCTAGTATGATTGCATACTATTAATTTATCTCCAACATGCGAAACATAGCATTTACTAGTATAATCATACAAACCAAGTTGAAAACATTAGTATTTAAATAAGCATTATACAAATCAAATTATACAATTAGCAACAAATGTAGTATCAGACGAAATTGGGTAAAGGTTGGTGTACAAGATAAAGTCCCAAACTTGGGCTAATTTACAGAGAGCTTAATAAAAAACAAAAAACAAACAACCCAAAACGACACCGTAATACCAGCTTCTTTGCCCCTTGTTAGCGTGCCACCTGTCCCTCTCTCACTTACAAGAACGACACCGTTTTCATTTCCAATAATAATAATAATTGCGACCAAAAGAATATTCATTAAATTAATGAAAATTTAACAATGAAAGACAAAATTAAAATATAATTAGTCCAATAACTGTATATCGATTAACCAATAGTCTTGTGCGTTGATTCTATCTTTTTCATCTTGCGTTCCAATATTTATTACACCTTTTTCTGAACAATCTTCTTTACGTTCCATCCAAGAATTATTTTGTATGTCAGGCAGACTGCCTAGCCGCACTAAACGAAACACGGTTACAGACATGACCATAAATAGAACGCTTAACCCCGCCAAGACGAAAACAAGCAAATGATCAGATAATGATAGATCAATTTGCTTCACGTTAAAATGTCTGTCGATAAATTTGGAGCAATACATCAAGTAAAATGAAGATAAGACGCTCCCAACCGGAAAATCGATAAATGCGAGCTCCTTTAATACTCTAGATTGTTCAATAATGTGTTCATAGTCTGTGTTTGTTGAACTCATTTTGTTGCTAATTCTTTCTCAAACCATCTTTACTATTAGGGTTTTCCTCCTCCAAGATACGTTAACAACTTCAATTGACTTATTTATAATATTTAATTATTAAATATATATGGTATTAATAGTAATGATTCAAAAAAATCTTAAATGAGTGTATTTGAGAGAATAAAGTTGTTACTTAATAACAGGTCAATTAACTTAACTTGGGTGGTGGAGCGCTTCTTTGGGATCCCAACAATATTGAGCTTAGCTTCTTTCTGAATGGGCTTGGGCTAAAGGCCCATATTTCGGACTGACATAGACCGAATGTAAAAATGGATAATCATATATTTTGATAATTTGGAGCGAGTCGTTAATTAACAATGCAAGATTAGGAAAAAATGAAGCAAAAAGAAGCTCTATGATGTTGTATTTTCACTTATCATCTTCCTTCTCTTATATAGAAAATTACATAAAGATTTGTATTTAATAAATAGAAGCCCAAAATATAGTTTAAATACTCGGTAAAAAGACACGTTCAATTTAAGAATGAGGATACGTAATGAACCTTACCCATTTAATCTAAGAACATATCGCTCATTTCACGTATTAAAATTGCAATTATCAATAAAATATCAACTATTGAACCTATTGGCAGTATAAAATCTCGATTTGTGTATGTTCAATATTGCTAGTATGATTGCATACTATTAATTTATCTCCAACATGCGAAACATAGCATTTACTAGTATAATCATACAAACCAAGTTGAAAACATTAGTATTTAAATAAGCATTATACAAATCAAATTATACAATTAGCAACAAATGTAGTATCAGACGAAATTGGGTAAAGGTTGGAGTACAAGATAAAGTCCCAAACTTGGGCTAATTTACAGAGAGCTTAATAAAAAACAAAAAACAAACAACCCAAAAACGACACCGTAATACCAGCTTCTTTGCCCCTTGTTAGCGTGCCACCTGTCCCTCTCTCACTTACAAGAACGACACCGTTTTCATTTCCTTTTGATATTCATGACAAATATTCATAACCTTGTCCTCAAGCTTAGGCGCTGCACTTGAACTCCAAATATTAGCTTCCCGAGTTGTTGCAGTCCATTTCTGAAGCATGAGCATTTAAACTGATTTTCAAGGCCAGAAGCAGCTGAGAAATTGTGACTCCTTGTGGAAGTTCTGCACAGTATTGAGCTAAACTATGACTAGTCTTCCCTTCTGAATCTCCACTGATTTCATGCAGGCCAATTGTTGTATTATACTGGTCCTTGGCCTCTTTCCATGTCTCTTCTGTGCTCAAATACCAGAGAAAAGCCAAACTATTCCTTCCTCCAGTTATTGTTATGCCCTCCAGAACTTCTTCATACCCGGCAAGCCGTTTATGCTTTTTATAACTCACTGCTCTATATCCCAAAACAACCTTGGCCTCAAGGTTGCAGCTTTGATACCATTGTCCCGATTGCATCTCAAGATTTTCTAACCCTGGCTTCCATATGATTTGTAAAAATGATTTCAATAATTCTTCAAGGCACCAATTTTGACGATAAGCAGCCAAGATTAACACGTGCTCGTTTCTCACTATCTTCTTAATATCAAGGTGGCTAAGAATCACCCATCTGGCCATTAGGATCTCTTTTACCTTCCAGCCCCTACTAGCATACATTTCATTTAGAGAATATTCATCCTTATCAGTAGGAGACATGAACATCATCACCAGTTCTTCTGAGCTAACATCTTGAATCACTGCCCAATTGCCCAAAACTTCATTCTGAGACTCTCTAAACATATAACACTCTCCACATGATATAACTTCACAGCATGGCCCCACTTCCAGCCGATTAATTGATGTAACCATAAGAGAATTATTAGAACCCAAATAATGCTTCAAGTTATCACTTACTTCCCACCCAAATAACACATGGAGGTTTTGAGAAATACCAATACCCGTAGGCCATTCAATCATTCCATTAAAATTTCTAGGTAACTTGTAAGAGTATAGACTAACTGGTATTAATTTTACCTCATTGTTGCTCAACAGTTCGTGAATCATCATTTCCACCAGCAGGATGAGATTACTGGAATTTTCAGCATCAAAACACCACTTCCAATAATAAGTGGTGACTCCGTCAATCTCCATAACACTTGACCAGTCCTTTAACATGCAATTTAAGTTGTCACCTTGGAATTCATAAAGAGACATTACAGATTTGTCACCATCTTGCTTGTGCAACTCAGCTGTTCCCTTGTCTTGAATAGCTTCAACTGCATATCTCCCCATTGCTTCATATACTTGACAAGCAAATTCAGGAAGGTTGACAATTCCCAAATGTTGCACACTCCTTGAACCCATTATATATTCTACCCTTTCAGTTTGCTCATTTTGAGAATCACTTTGATAAAGTAAAACAACCACCCACGTGCACTTATCCGGAGGTACTTTCTGGACCAACCTCAAGAGCATAAGTGACCACGCAATAACACACTCATCAATTTTATCATCCTCTAAACAAGACAAGCTCAGAGTATCATAAACAACAACTCTTGCAAAATCATAATTGTCACTCTTATCACCATCCGAACCATAGACAACAATTCCCCACCAATAATTCTTAACCCCATTGCCACTGATTAAATCTGCCTTCAAACCAGAATTTTTCATTGACTCAAGCCTCCCAATACCCTCTTTAAGCCTAGTGAGCACATCAAAATTACCCCTCCATTTTTCTTGATCCCAATTTAGTTTATAGCACACACTAATACACGGAGTGCCAACACCAGTAGGCCATATAACAATTCCATAACGCTCTTTTAACTAGGATCTGATAATGCTTGTTAATTATACCTCAATTTTCCCAGACAGTATGTTGAGCGACATTTCTACGAACAAGTCGTGTGCATCAAGGTCTCTAAGTTCCAGGCTAAGCATTTGAGACTTGCCTAGCACCAGTTCTGCCACCAGGACTGCAGTTTCTTTTGTAAGAACCTCTCGTAGCCATTGTTGTAAGCTTGGGCTGCTACCATTTTAGCTTGATGCTCTGCTTCGTTTTTCTTCAGCAATAGTCTCGACTTTGCTTGCCTCCAAGCCTCAATTTGATCCACCATAGCACTCATGTCAGCTCTCATTTCAAATCTTTCCCGACCCAATAAGCATAGGTACGGGTCATTGAGTTTTTCCTCTTTTATCTTCAATCGACCACTCCATTTCTTCCTGCCAATCCACCAGCGCGAATTCGAAGCCATCGTCCCCACAGGGTGCGGGAACGGAAATTAATCATGCCCGAAGGCTTTTACTGATAATCGAACCGAAATTTAACTCGAAGGAAAAGAACTAGAACAAATTGAAGCTAAACCCTAAAAAACAAATAACGAAATATAAATACTAACTTCAAAACAAACCCTTACAAAGAACGACACCTGTCCCTCTTTAAGAACGACACCGTTTTCAATTTACCGGAATCCAGATTTGCTTTTGGTCTTCTTCACTGCGCGCTTCTTGATTCTCTTCTTCGTCTTCTTCAGAGCACCATACCCAACCCAGACACAGCACGATACTCAGATTCTCTTCGTTCGTAGCACCATACCCAACCCAGACACAGCACGATACTCAGATGTATTTACCTACATCTACTTCCCTCCCCACAGGCGGCCATCGCCCTCGCCGCCATTATTGGGCTGTTTTGGCAGGTATCTTTTATGTTCTCTTTCTGTCGGGTGCTTTTTCGTGCTGCAAGACGACTAGCGTCAGCTTAGTCACCGGCCTTATCATCATCGTCGGTTTCTGCATCATCGGCGTGCTGGGAGGGAGTGGGCTAGTTTACTACTTCGTGGTGGTGAGGCGATTCAAGTTCGCCACCGCCGTCATGTACGTATTCGGCCTTTCTTTTCATAGATCTGCACAGGAGGTTCTGGAGCTTGGAGGGACTCCTGCTGTGGTTTACGCCTTTCTGGGTCTATATTTGTTGTGCGGAGCCATGTGGGTCGATGATGTAGATAGATATCACGTTATTCGGATCACTGGCAGTTGTTTTGCGCAGCCCATTGGACTTATGATCTACGAGTTCTGGTCGTATGCACATGGGTGGGAGGATCCTGGCCATTTCACTGCAGTTGTCTCCTACATGTTAGTAGGAGTGGTCGCCGCCGTCCTCTACACCGCAGACAGCCCATCAGCCACTCTTCTCGCCATGGCGAAGGTTTACTGGCAGATTCTGGTTCAGCGATTCTCTCACTGGTGGCGCGGGGAGCTCTCTCACTGGTGGCGCGGGGAGCTGCACATGGAGCACCAGCACTCATCTCCTCGGCACGGAGGACGGTCTTCGTCCACCCCTTCTTTTTTCAGATCGATGACCGATTCTTGGCGTGATGGTCGTCGTCGTAGGCGAGTCACATCTTCCTACCCCACTATGGACGAGATGTGGAGGATGGTTTGAGGACGATCTGGCCGAGAGATGTGGAGGATGGTTTGATTTTGGAGTTATTTGTATCTGTTTGTTTGTTGTTGTTGGGTTTAGGCCCTAATTGGACTAGTCAACCAAATTAGGGCCTGCCACTTTGTTGTTTGTTTTGTTTTGGGCTAGTTGGATTGGGTTTAGTGTAGCTTAAAGCCCATTAAAGGCCATAAGGAGGGTTTTGTGTTCAGATTCAGATCTGTGGATTTGGTATTTTGTTAATCTCTAGAGGAAAGGGCATATTGTTCAGATTCAGATCTGTGGATTTGGTATTTTGTTAAATTCAAGAACAGTTTTCTTTTCTTTCCCATTTATTGCAAAAAGATGAATCAGGGAGATGTAGCCAATCACATACTGCACTTAATTTTCTATCTATGGCTGGCTTGCCATTCTTATAGTTACTGGTATTTATTTGTCCCCCACAGCCTTGCTTCCCTTTCTCTTTTACTTTTGGTTATGCTACTTTGTGTTTTTTTTCTCAGATCTCTTTTCAGCAGAGAAGTCACCAGTAATATACTTTATGGATGAAATGTTCAATGGAAATTCATTACAGAGCACAACCAATCTTGGCAATGAGAAGGAAAGGGAAAGAGTGTGATAGTATCTTTAGTTTGACCTGGTAATATTTACTGTTATTTTGACATTTTATAGGAAGAAGTGGACATAATGCATTGTCAGGAATCATAGATATAGTCAAGTTTCTGTAATTGAATATATCTTCTTTGGACTAGGTGATGATTTGTTGGGTGTGTTTATGCTTTCATATAGTGTAATGTTATACATATCAGTGTTAGCTTGTTAGGGGTTCCACTGCTCACGTAGATAATGTGCGTAATAAATCTCTTATGTCAACTAATATTCTTAGAATAAATTGTTGTACAGTGATGACCTATCAGTAATTAAGGTGTTAAAACTATTGTGAAGTAATTATATTCCATTTAGAATACATATGGTAAACATGAGACAGTGTTATGGCAGTTTATAAATGTTAGCTTCTTTGTCTGCTTCAATTCGTTTCTGTCATTGATAACTATAATGTGATGAGGATCCTGAAGACTTTTGGAGGTTTGTTCAGACAAGGTTTTTATTGTTTTTGTGCAAAGATAATGTTATTGTTTTTTTTTCATTTGAATGGTGTATTAGGATTCAGCTGTTTGACTTAATGCTTATTTGAAATGGATATTTAAGATGGTTACATATAGGATTGTGATTTTTTAACCATCTTCCATGTAGCCATTGTGTAAACTTTAATCTATTTATTGGAATCTTCCTATTGCTTGATTCAAAAGGCCTTTCATTGAGTCTGGTTCCTACACAGTGGAACTTAATTTGGACTATTAGAAAACAAGAAAAAGATGGTGGACCATAATAATCAATTTATCTGCTATTTTTTTTACTTTGTACATTAACACTATTGCATAACAATGTGTTTTGGTCTTAGATTATACTAATGTTTGATGAGGAGTAATTTATATTTTAGTTACACATCCTTGCTCATTTCCTAAATGTTGCTGTAGTTTTGGAGTTGCGGGGAACAAACGTTTGTACAATCTTTCTCAGCGTGGTTACTGTGACATTTGCTTCGTGTTTCGTAAGTATTGCTGATCTATTTGCTTGTAGATTTGAGAATAAAGATCTTCAGCATCATTTCCCGGTTGCTCGGTATTTGATTATTTACTTGGTTCTCGATACATTATGTGAGTGGACTAGAACCAGAGTGTTGTGGCCTAGATAGTACTTCATTTAAGTCTTGTTTGTCCCACATCGGCCTGCCCCAAGAAACTCAAACTCTTATGGGTTTCGTCCGCCACACCGTTGACATTAGTCTTTGCTTCCACCCTCTTGGTCTTCCACCTCAGATCCAAGGCTAATATAGCAATTGCTTGTGAGTACTTAACTTAAGCTTTTCTCTGAAAAGGGTACTATAGTTTCTAGATTTCTGGTTTTTTTCCAATTCAATCATTTTATCAAATTTAATATATCAACAAAATTGAAACTTCACTCAACCCACATTGATTTTAACCACCCACACCTCCTGTGATGTTCATCAATTGGATTTTAGGTCTGATCGCCATGTACAGAACCGCCGCTTCACGACTCAGGTCCCTCAAGGTCAGTTCATGCCTAACCTCTCTGATCTGCTTATCTGGATCATCATTGCAATCGCATTGTTGAAATGATCGTTTTCATGAATTGGATCCAAATTTGCTTTGATACGGTGCTTTTGGTTTCGTGTATCTATTGGATTTTAGGTCTGATCGCTCTGTTTGGTTAGTGTGAGAATCTGAGTGAAAATAAATCTGAATTTTGCGTTGTGGATGGCGAAGATAATAAAATGCTGAAGAATTCAGCTTAATGCAACTTTGTTTGGTCCGTTCGCTTGATTTTTCATGAAGATGTATAGGTTACATATGAATGCACTGAGTTATGGAGGCTTGAATTTGGAACAAAATGAAGGACAATGTGTGCTGCTATTGCTAGTTTTGTGTGGATGCAATAATTTTGAAGTGAGACTAGTAATTGCTATTTTCTCATATACAACTTGTTTGGTAGTTGTTATAATGTATGTTCCGTGTTCTTGACAATTTTGTGGCGTATTTGATTATTTATATGGGGATCTAGGGAATGTTTTCAGTTTATCATATGATTTTGACATGTGTTGTGCTCTGATGTCAAATTATACGGGGTAGGGCCGTACTTGCAATAGGGCGCTTGCAAGATTTGCAAGTTCAAGTGTTGCTGCCACACAATCATCCTCTTCTGGGGGTCTCTTTGGCTGGCTAACTGGGGGATGATCACAGTCTGCGCCTCTTGATTCTTCGCTCCCAGGTGTCTCTCTTCCTCCTCCGTTATCTGATTATGTAGAACCCAGTACAACAATGGTGACAACTCTCCCAAACGGAGTCAAATTAGCTTCAGAAACATCTCTGGTATGTATATGGATACTGCTTTTCTTCATTGGTTTATTTCTTCCCTCGATCTAATGTATTAAATATTTACAAGCTTGTTGTTGAATGTGTTGGTTGACCAGAATCATGGAGCCTCGATAGGTTTATATGTGGATTGCGGTTCAATTTATGAGACAGCAGCCTCATTTGGTGCCTCACACCTTCTGGAACGGATGGCTTTTAGGTGTACAATGAACAGGAGTTCTTTCTGTATTGTTCGAGAAGTGGAGGCAATTGGTGGCACTGTGAGGGCGTCGGCTTCTAGGGAACAGATGGTGTATACCTTTGATGCCCTAAAGACTCATGTTCCAGAGATGGTTGAACTACTCATTGACTGTGTGAGGAACCCTGCTTTCCTGGATTGGGAAGTGGCTGAACAGGTTTGGTTTCCTAATCTATGAATTGAGTACGTGTTGGGCCATATTTGCTGCCCTTGTTTAATTTACATTCTATGCTGCACAGCGCCAGAAGCTGAAATCTGAAATCAGTGAGTTTTCTGACCCTGAGTGCTTGCTCTTGGAGGCAGTTCACTCTGCAGGTTATTCTGGTGCATTGGGAAATGCTCTTTTTGCCCCAGGATCAGCAATAGATTCATCGAATAGTTCAGTTTTGGAAAACTTTGTTGCTGTAAGTCTAATAATGTAGCTGGCCTTATTTGATTTTCTGTTCATTATGTTTGCTTTGCAATCATTTCCATTGGTAAAGTGCGGTGTTTGCTGTGGGAGTTTTAGGAAAATTATACCGTGCCTCGGATTGTTATTGCAGCTTCTGGTGTCGAACATGAGAACCTAGTATCTATTGCAGAACCACTCTTGTCTGACCTATCTAGTGGTCCTCCTCGTCCTCAGCAGCCAAAATCCATGTACAGCGGGGGCGAATACCGTTGCCAGAATGATTCAGGGGTGCGTACCTTAAATGTTCCTTTTAAACCCTTGTCTCATGCTTTTCATGTTTGCTTTGGGTTCCTAACTCAAAGTTCATGTGCTCAGAAAACCCATTTCGCTCTTGCATTTGAACTTCCAGGTGGTTGGCAGAAGGAGAAGGAAGCCATGACTCTGACTGTTCTTGAGGTTTTTGTTTAACACTATGCTCTGAATTTTATTTTGTTACCTTTTGCAACATTACAATATACTATCCGTTTTGTTTTTCCTTGTTGGAGATATTAATTTTCTAGCCATTAATAAACACAACATTGATATAGACACTACTTGGTGGAGGTGGATCCTTCTCAGCTGGTGGTCCTGGAAAAGGGATGTTTTCACGGCTATGTAAGTTCTTCATAGCACAATGAGTATTTCATCACTGATTTGGAATGTGCTTTGGAATACGAGCGAACTCATACATTGATACAAACCTTGTATAAACCATTTTGTGTTCTGTGCAGATCTTCGTGTCTTGAAGGAGTATCCTCAAGTTCATATGTTTTCAGCATTTAGCAGTATACACAACAATACTGGACTATTCGGTATTCAAGCTACTACTGTAAGTCACCTACTATTCGTGCTTGCTTTACTGATAAATGATTGGGAAATATAGCCCGTGCTAGATAAATTTAATCACTGAATATTTAGCAGTATCCAAGAGGTTTTATGATATTTATAATTGTTAGTATCTTTGTAATCTTTGAAGTTGGACATGTGCTACTTTGAGATTTGTCATTGTCATTACCAGAGCATCTGAAACACTCTTATGTTATTGGCTTCAGGCTCCTGGCTTTGTTTCAAATGCTATTGACATAGCTGCCAAGGAACTTATTGCTATTGTAACGCCTGGAGAAGGTTGGTTTACACATTTGTATTTGGTTATTTATTTCTTTACTAGTGTAATACATTTTACTAGGGAGACTCTTGCTGAGATGCTCGTTTATACTCTTTTGATCATAGTTGGCCAATCACAGCTTGATCGGGCTAAACTATCAACAAAGGCAGCAATTCTTATGAATTTGGAATCAAGAGTATGCGAACTTTCTGTCTTTTTTGCTAAATAAGTATGTATGTTGGTCAGTGCGGGAGGTGGGCTCTCTTGTACTGCCAAGTATGTATGTAACATGCTTGTATGCAGTTAAATTACATTTGCTTACTTCTCAGGTGTCTATTTGCAGAGTGTTGCTTCAGAAGATATAGGCAAACAAATTTTAACGTATGGTGAGAGGTATGGCTTGAGTCACAAATGTCTTCAACTCTATGTTTTGATATGATCCGAGTTTGGGTTTGTGTGTGTGTGTCTTCTATTACTAATGCTTCACAATAACTGTGGCTTCTTTGGGTTTTTTTCTCCTCTGGAAATGAAATAATTAACCAAAAGGAACTGAGTTCTTTTTCGAGTTTCAATTGAAAGTTAAAGTACTTTTCAAACTGCAGATATCATATCTTCCATCGTCTTACTGGAAGTGTTTTTCATTTCTAGGAAACCCGTCAACCATTTCTTGAAGGCTGTGGATGGAGTTACATTGAGGGATATTACCTCAATCGCCCAAAAGCTTATTTCATCCCCACTCACGATGGCATCATCAGGAGATGGTATTTTTTTGTGTTTTGCTACCAACATCTGTAATTGTTTTTTTTATCTGTTTTTCACAGTGAATAATTCTTCCGTGTCCTAATCATTATTTGCAGTTCTTCATGTTCCAAGCTACACCTCAGTCAGCGGCAAGTTCCGTTCAAAATAAAGCTGCTTTCATATATCAAATCGGACAGGCACTTGACCTGCTGCTGCCATATTTTTTTGGGTATGCTCAACTGCTCAAGTTCTCTCACAACCAATTGCTATTGAAAATAAGAAGTGTATAGGTTCCATCTTCCCCTGAATAAACTTGTGATGATCCCAAACAAGCAGAACTTTTCCGGGTCAGACAGAGTGGCCGAATTTTACTACAGATTTTGTTAACTTCCATTGGCTGAAAATTTGCATATTTTTCAGTATGGTCTGTACCAATGTCCTGCAACTTCTTCTTTTTTCTAGTTTCATTGATTAATAGAATTTTATATTTGGATCTGCTTATCGCTGCATTCCTATAATTTGGGATCGAATATCATCTGCTTTTTGGCATGTTTAAGGATTGAAACTCTACTGCATATATGTGTTTGTACATGTAGCAGGTCAACTATTATATGTGCTTACTCTTGGGTATTGCGCAAAGTCAACACTTTTTCAGCTTCCACAGCAATGCCAATGAGTAATGAATATGCATGGATTGATGGTTCAACTTTGGTTTGATCCATTCATATATAGAACTCAAATTATTAGTTTTTGTTTAAATTTCGTCTTTTGTATTGAATTATTAGTTTTGTTCAGTTTTGATTATTATATCACAACACTGCTGATCTGTTGTAAGTATTCGTTTAATCATGATGTAGATTGTTCTAAATATTATTTTATGCTATGGTGAATATATGTTGTTGACTTGATGTGGATGGAGGAGAAATTAGCAGGAATGAGAAAGGTTGTGGTCAAACCAGAAGAAGAAGAAGATGAGTGAAGCAAAAGCAATGACAGAGATTAGATAAACTTAACATCATCCTGAAATGAATCATCCCATAATCACCATCATTGTTGTTCTGAATTCTCAACCATTTGGGTTTGATCTCAACCAACTTACTGGGACCCACAAGAAGAAATGGTGGGTCAACCAAACTGCTGCGAAGCACAGGATCATCAGAAAGAGAAGTAACATAATTTATGGTAACAATAGCTATTGATATGGTAAGAAAGTATTTTTTTCCAGAAATAATATTAATTTACAGGGTGCTTCTCTGCCAAGGCTCAGCAGATATTTATAATAATAGTAGTAGAAGAAAAATAATAATTGGGGTATGGTAGTAATTACAAGGAGTGGTGGTGTTGGTGCTGCATGAGTGTGCTCTCTCTGTTCATTTGCTTTGCCTTGCTTACCAAGCAACCCTTGTAACTCCTCTCTCTGCAACCACAATTTTCATGCCCAAGAGAATCATCATCAGAACCACTCCATCTCAAAACCCATGTGAGTCTCTCTCTCTAGTTTTGACCCTTTTTATCAGAAACCCATGAAACTGTAATTTTCTTGCATACTGTGCCTTTTCAATATCCCAAGGTGGGGTTGGGTTTATTGCTTTAACTTCATCTCATGAGTTTCAAGTGTCTACACAGTAAGAAAATGATTTTAATTTGTCTTTTATCTTAGTATTTGGGGATTGACCCTTTTGCCATGAAAATACTAAATACATGAATAGTTTACTAATTGGTTGAGTACATAATTGAAATTAGTAGAGTAGATGGTATGCTTTAGAATGTGAGTACTGTGTTTGTGGGTTTCTTAGTAACGGCTCTGCAGCAAATTAAGGCAGTTTCTTGCCTTTTGCTTTAGTATATGTAGTCAATGACCTGAAATCAAAGGTGTGGGAGAGGGGTGCAACTTTGAACTTTACTAGTAAAATACAACATTGAAGGGTCATTTTAAACCAACATTTGTAGGATTAAGAATTATTCTCCACCAAAACTAGTTCAAAACAACTCTTGGCGTGTTAGTTAAGGATGAATTTCGACGTAGGAGTAAAAATTGTTATTTTGTGACCCTAGAGCTGTGTCAAAGCCTAAAAACAGTGTCTTTACCATACCAAGAGAAAACTGCATAAAATCAAAGTCTAGAGCCGTGTACATGTACATGTGTACATGAATACATACATATGACTGTATAAAATTAATAAAGTTGTTAGGAGGAAGGAGGAGGAGGTGGGTACCTTTTTCTTTATCTGACTGGCTATTATTCAGTTAAAGTAGACCCCAAACTGTGTTGTTTTCATATATGGGTTAAAGCAGATGTTTCATATCTCTCTCCTCCTCCTCCTTCTCTGTTGTGCTGTCTCTTCTTTTGTACTACCTGTTGGTTTGTTTTGGGGAATTTCCTCATTGAGTTCTTGGTTTTTGTTTGATAAAACTCCCCTATATGTCTATTTACTTATTATTCTCCAAGTTTTTTCTTCTCTTGCTTTTTATTAATACTTCTTGGTTGGTCTTCAATTCCTTGTGGCAATAAGCTATATAACTAAAATCACAATATTTTTCAGATTTATTTTGATTTCATAGAGTTTCATATGATTGTTTTGTGGAGAAAAGGTTGATAGCTGGTGGATATGAGTGGTGGGTTTTTGAGTAGGGATCAATATGATGAGTTTTGTTTGAAAGAGAATAAGAGGAAGAAGAATAAGAGGGTTGAAGTATTGGGAGAGAAGAAAGTGGAGGAGAGAGCCATGAAAAGGAGCGATCTGGGCAATATTATTAGCAGCTCAGGTCTCATTGATGCCAAGCTTGGAGGGCATCAGTTATGTGGATCCAAGCACTGCCCTGGTTGTGGACACAAGCTTGAAGGAAAGCCGGTACGGATTATATATACACACACATATATTAACAGATATATCTTGATACTATTCTTGCATATTGTCTATGCTTGAAGATAGAGATTTCATGAAACAAGAATCAACCCAAAAGATGGGGATTTGTATTCCTTGTTTTGTTTGTGCTTGTCTTTTGGTTGTCTGTTTTTAAGTTCTTTAATTTTAATAGAATCAATAGCTATAGGTTCCTCTTTCTTTCTTTTTTCACCCTTTCTTGTTTTTCTCTCTCTCTTTGAATTTGAATTATAACTTGAATTTGAAATGGAGTTTTCATCAGGACTGGTTTGGTCTACCAGCAGGAGTGAAGTTTGATCCAACAGACCAAGAACTTATAGAACACCTTGAAGCCAAAGTAGAAGCCAAGCACAAAATGAAGTCTCACCCTCTGATTGATGAGTTCATCCCCACCATTGAAGGTGAAGATGGCATCTGTTACACCCATCCAGAGAAACTTCCAGGTATATATATGATTTATCGTCACATCACCAATCTTTTTGCCGAGCAAAAAAAATAAAATAAAATCAACCGTATCAGGTTGATGGTTCTAATCTTCATGTATGGGAAGTGTTATGTACTTTTTTATCAGTAATAATTTAAATAGTATTACCGTCAGTGGGTATTGAAACCGCTGAACTCATGTTGATTACATGAAATCTATGTCACTTCACTCACAGTTTTTAATTTAAGATATGATTTATTATCAAATCACTGGTTCTAACCATTGACATGTGAAACGTCATGGTCTTGACAATAATACTCATGTTTGGTACTGTTGGGTTAGACTTGGAAACATTGATGGCTGATGAATTTGAAGGGTATTATGTTTTGTTTATGACTTCTTCTCCAACAACTGAAAGTCATACCTAACATTTGTTGACATAACGTTGATCATGCAGGAGTGACAAGAGATGGGTTGAGCAGGCACTTCTTCCACAGACCATCCAAGGCCTACACAACAGGGACAAGGAAGAGGAGGAAGATCCAGACAGAGTGTGACCTACAGGGCGGCGAGACGCGGTGGCACAAAACCGGCAAGACCAGGCCGGTCATGGCCAATGGGAAGCAGAAAGGGTGCAAGAAGATCCTGGTACTCTACACCAACTTTGGGAAGAACAGAAAACCCGAAAAGACCAACTGGGTCATGCACCAGTACCACCTCGGACAGCACGAGGAGGAGAGAGAAGGAGAGCTTGTCGTTTCCAAGATTTTCTACCAGACTCAGCCTAGGCAGTGCAACTGGTCTGACCGGAGCTCCGCAGCTCCGGCCACCACGGGAGAGAGGAACAGTACTTGGAGTGGAAGCTGTTCCTCATCTAAAGAAGTGATTAATAATGATCTTCATCAGCAGCAGCAGCAGCATAATATTGTTGCTCCGATCTCGAGTTATGGTGCTGTGGACATTCAACAGCTGAAGCCTGATCTCCAATTCAGCTTTGTCCCGTTCAGAAAAAACTTTGATGAGGTAATAATAGTAATTGACAATCTTTCAAGTTGGTATTATATTCGATTTCCTTCATTAGATTACAAGAGAACCTCTTCTTATATAGGAAGAGATAGAATAATCTAGAATAAGAACATTCTAGAAATGGTCCCTAGGAATCCTCTAGATACATGCCTTAAGAACATTCTAGATATATGCCTTAGAATATTCTAGATACGAGCCTTAGGATTAACACCCCCCCTCAAATTGATGTGGGTTGACCAATCAATTTGATTCCAAGAAACTGATGATGGTCGCGAGTGACGGTGAGCGGTGCGTGAACTCGAAACTCGGAGAACATCATAACTTCAATTCATAACTCGGAGGCGAAGACGTTGAGGATGTACACCCAACTTGGAGACGGAGACCGGAGCTCGGAGACTGGGGACTTATACCCAACTCGGAGACTTTGGGAATTTATACCCAATTCGGAGACGGAGGCCGGATTCGGAGACCGGACACGGAGCAAGATACCGGGTGCGCTACGGCTTCAGCACATCCTCTCACATTCAAGAGAGGCTAATGATAGAAAAAAAAAAGGAATAACAAAGATCCGAACGCCTTGAGTAAACGCCGAACGCCTTGAGTAAACGCCGAACTCATGTCAATCTGGAAAGTGGATGGTGAACAAGGAAACCGGCTGAAAAATTACGATAGCGAACGGGGGTATTGTAGCAAATCGGGGTACATCGGCCAACAAGGAACTTGGAGGCACAACTTCGAGCAACTAGAGTGCCTTCCAATGGAAATCGAAATTAGAATGCCTTGCTAAGGGAAATCGAAATAGAATGCCTCGCCCACCCGTTAAAACATAATTAACGAGTAGGCAAAGCAACATTCTCACCAAAATTGTACCACAAATCGAAAAATTTAGAAAGCCTCTGATACCATGACAATCTTTCAAGTTGGTATTATATTCGATTTCCTTCATTAGATTACAAGAGAACCTCTTCTTATATAGGAAGAGATAGAATAATCTAGAATAAGAACATTCTAGAAATGGTCCCTAGGAATCCTCTAGATACATGCCTTAAGAACATTCTAGATATATGCCTTAGAATATTCTAGATACGAGCCTTAGGATTAACAGTAATATATATCGTGTTTAAGTTATTAATATTCGAGAGTCGGTTTTATTAACTTTATCCTGAATTTAAAGGTGACACAGTACACGAGACTCTCACTCTTTTATTTAAGGTCTACGAGTACTCCAACCCAAAAGTCTCAAAACCCCACATCATTATCCAATTATAAGGAAAATTTAAGTCTCATCCCATCCAACTTATTCCACCCTTCTCCAAAAATATCATCAATTGTCACGAGAAGTGAAAAATGAGTGAAACGAAAAACTATAAATTATGGAACTACCTTTAGAGGACTCTAAAAAGGGGATAGGGAAGAGATTTTGGGTTGGAGTTCAGAGTCCCTAAAACCCCAATTTTTTTTGGAGGTTTTAGGGATTAATTGGAGTTGCTCTAAAACAAGGTTTATATATATAATCATTATTACGTAAAATATATAGTATTAGCTGTGTTTTAAAAATGCTAAATACTAGTTAGGCATATAGTGTTTTATAAAGACTAATCGAATAATAAATATGATTGAAAAATTAATTGAAAATTATAAAGAATTATTCGGGAATTAATTGAACAAATTAAAATATATATATAACACTGATTATTACACTATAATTATTAAGACACTTTATCCTTACATGTATGCATAAAATAATGAAGAAGAAAGAGACAAGAAGAGAAAAAAAAGCACTTATTTATTCAGGGTTGCTTTTATTTGGCATGCACATTATTTTACATAAACAACATGAAACAAACTCTAGCAATAGATCATATATATATGGATCAGAATATAATACAACTGAATTGTAATTGTATATATTCGCAGGTGGGAAATATTGGGGAAAGGGAAGGTCCGGCGCCGGCAGCGTGTAACAAAGAAATAAGAGATCACCGGCACCAGAATATTTCAAGTACAGCATTCCATAATGTGACAAGGCCTTCTCATCCAATCTCTACTATAATTTCTCCTCCTCTTCATCATACTTCCATTGTTCTCAACGACGACCCGTACCATGTTTCAAGATTAATGCTACAAAACGAGAGTAATTTCCAGGTAATAATAATTATTACATTTTGTTACACCATAACATAATATATTATAACCAAAAAAACTTGTTTATGTTATTTTCTTAGCTACTTCCACCAATATTGTCCTAGCTAACTTGTCACAGTCAAATATACATACATACATACATACATACATACATACATACATACATACATACATACATACATATACATGAGCATGTACACATTATATATTTGGTTGGTCTCTCTCCATCTCTCTTTCTATATATGTTTGGCAAGTTGGTTTACCAAATTTCCTCAAATGACTGAATACTGAATAACCTAATATAACTCAACATTTCAAATGTCAAACTCCACTAATTAACTAGTTGATTTTTATCTGTGATTATGCAAAAGTGATGTCACTAAAAAGCCGAGTTTTAAAGTCAAAATTTACAAAGATCAGAACAGATTATGTGAAGTCACTGCTATTTCTCTCTCTTATATTATGTGAAATCACTACTTTTTCTTTTTTCTTTATTGTTTTTGATTGTCCTCAGCATGATCAGGAACAACAACATCATCATCAAAAACTAGGATCAGGAAGGTCAACATCTGGTTTGGAAGAGCTCATTATGGGTTGCACTTCAACTGATGATCATATCAAAGAAGTAAGTATCTCTAATTAATTAATTACCATCAAATTCATGTATATTTATAATAGAAAATATATGAGAAGGGAAATAGGGTGGATATATTAAAGAATTCAAAGAGCAAATTAAAGAGAGAAAGAAAATAGTTTTCTTTATTCCCATATTTAAACTAAAGATAGTAAACAGATGGAGAGACCCTTTTCTTTTTCTCTTTTTCTCTTTATCTCTTTTATTTTGGCACTAGAATAATATAAAATTACAATATCCATAACCCTAAAAACACAGAAAAATTAAAAAAGTCTCTTATTAGCTTACTCAAATAATTATGGAAGAAATTAAATGTGTGAAATCATAGTCATGAAAAGTGGGAATAAGAAGCTGCCTATTGTTTTGGTGCTGAAATCAATGACCGACATAAACTTAGTTATCTTTTCTTCTATTCCCTTATTATGATGATGAAGAAAAAAAATGGATGATGGTGACATGAGATCTTCTTTGATGTGTGGCCTAGCTCCTCAGGAAATTACCCCCACAACTCGTGGGACGAAAAAGGACAAATTAAAGGCAGCTTCTTCATTCTGTCTTTTTTCCCAAGAGAAAAGGGTTTGTTTTTTGTACTTGAAACATAAATACCTAACAAGATTAAATATACATGCTCTTGAAGTTACTAGCTATCCTTACAAGACCCGAAGTCCAAATCACCCAAAGCCCATAAACCCCTCCCAGACCCAATCTCCTCGTGTGAAAGCAGATCGGCTTGAATATTTATCTTACATATTTAAAAAGAAATGAAGTTATTTTGAGTTATAATCACCACTTAATATATGCTAGTTTAATGCATAAAATGGATAGATTTTGTTTGTATATGTATCAGTCATCTTTTTAGAGTAAACATTGTAACCTGACTTAAAACCAATCACATATTTATGTATTGGTTGGGTCAATATTTGGTAAGGTTTAAGTGAGTTGTAATAATATATAGTAACATAAGTAACACATATGGAAGTCGCATATATAATACTGACTCGTGTGCACACACACACTAGATTAAGCTAGCTAGCCCTAATAAACCTATATATCAACCTTCATGTAGTTGAGTCATCTACTTAAGAGTGAACTAATATTAACATTAATGCGTTTCTTGCTGATATGCCATCTCTGTTGAAAGACTTACCAAATTCAATTTTACTTACTGCTTTGAGAATTTTAGTGTATGTGGGTTGTCTATGGAGAAATATTTGCAGCTTTGTGCTCAAATCAAAGATGAAAAGGTAGAACATTTGGATATCTTTGTTATTTGTTATTTGTTATTTGATTGAGATGTGCAGTATATTTGGTCTGGTTATGGTTCAAAAAGTTTCTTCTTTCCAAGAACAAGCATAACTGTATATATCGAACCAGTCATATATAAATCTTCTTTCAGAGGGTTTATTTCTTTTATGGGAAAATCTTAAAATGTTTGCTCTGTAAATGGGATTCATCAATCGAGATGGGATTGACATTTCCTAGATGTTCAGATTGTTAAGGAGTTGGAATGCTAGAAGAGGTTACTGCAACAAAACTCATGTTAAACCGTAATAAAAAGATATCATTAAACCCTGTACATGGCATGTAAATTATCCAAGGATGAGGGCGATCCGGTACTATTGTTATCTATTAATACCGACTTCATATGATATAGTAATTAGGTAGGGTTTATAACCTCTTCTTCATAACCTATTAATACCGACTTCTATGTTATTTTTCAGGACGGTAGGGGTTGTGGAAGCTTGTCATTCTCTTGTGTGGTGCGCACTGATCTTAAACTTGAGAATTTCTTACTTTTCAGTAGCCAAAAGGAGTCGCTCAAAACTATTGACTTTGGATTGTCCATCTTCTTTACACCAGGTAAAATATAGAATTAATGGACTTCTTGAAATCATTATAAGTAATTTTATGATATTTTTCTTGCCTTGCATACCGGTTAAGGAATTCAATAATTTATATAAGTTTGATTCTAGCACTACATGAATTTGTTATCTCCTGAACTGTTACTATTGTCACTTGTGTGCATTTGAAGTTTACAATGGTTTTTGGTTAAAGGTAGCACGGTTTCCTTTTAGTTTCATAATTGGACAGGCACATTGGACCGACACATGCGAGGTTGAAGCATAGTTGACGTTGAATCTTGAGGATCTACTGCTGGATAGATACCCTATATCGAATTCATAGCCAAGGCTTCCGGTTGCCTTTTTGTGTTTGTCGTGATAGGCGTCTGCCCTGTATTCACCGTATTGAGAATAATAATGCAGTGGACAAGAAAGATTGTTGAGCTTGAGCCCAACTTATGTTTTGCAACTCGCAACTTGTGTCGAGTCAAGTGGCAAAAAAAGAGCTCTCGACTTTACCAGACAATGTGTGATTGTTCATTGCAAATACAGAGAGTGCATTCATTGCTTTATTTTTTTTAATCTTATTGTAACTATGTTGTCTACGGCTTATTATGTTTTCATTTTGTATGAGATTTGTCTATTATTTGTGTGTATAGTATACACGTTTAGCGCGACTGTTTATTAGTTATTAATGGGTATAACGTTTCTTTTACGTATCGTTGAGCGTAATAATATTTCCTCACGCTGCTAGATGTGTATCGTCATTTGTTATTGATTTTTCAATGATGTATTTTATGTTTATGCATTATATTGCATATCGGTATAGTTGTTGGGCGTGTTTTCAAAGGTAGCATCGCACGTCGCATGCATTACCCTAGCATATAATAATAGCATAAAATAGCAAGCTACAGAACATTAGTTAAATTAATGATAAAATTGAACAGAGGAAAACAAAATTTGAATATCATCGTTCCAATAACGATATATATATATATATCAATTAACCAATAGTCCATTAATGCGGTAAGATGACATATTGCTTTAGTAGTTAGGAATTTTAACACGGTCATGTGCCAATTTCATGGAACTCACACGTTATATGTTTTAACTTGTTATTTGATATCGATTTTCAGTTAGGTTTTTTTTAAATCAATTTTCATGAAATTTTTATATTTTGGACCCGTCTCGACTTATTTATTTGTTGGGCCAATATTTTAGGCCAAATTAATAACGATCGATGACTTATAATTAATAAGCCATGTATAAATCGATTTTTGGTTTGATTCAATTTTTTTTATCAATTTTTATTTAATAAACTTAAATCGAGCCTATGGGATTTCGATTCGGTTCAATCATTTTTTAAATCCAAATACTATTCGTGATTGTGTTTAAGTTTTTTTTTTCTTAAAACCGATAACGAAAAAGATTTTAGGGATAATGACAGTTTGTTACACCTAATTATGGTGAAATGACACTTTAATACCCTAACTATAAACTTCTTTTTTTTAGTACCCTGACAATGTTTTTGTGACAACCTACCCCTAAAAAGTCCAAAATGCCCAAAATGCCCTTGGTTTAAGAAACCAAAATCAAATTGGTTCAATTTGGTTTAAAAACCAGAATTGAACCAGTTCTTAATAATAATAATTATTATATATATTATCATTAATTAATTGATTATATTATTAATTATATTATCATTAATCATTAACTAATTGATAATTATATTAATCAAACCCTAAATCTACACTGGCCGCCACTCCACTCTCCGCCGCCGCGACTCCGACTGGCCACTCCGTGACTCCGACTGGCCACTCCGTGACTCCGACCGGCGACTCCGCGACCTCCCGGCGACTCCAACCGGCGACTTCAACCTCCCCGTCAACTCCTTCCTCTTCGTCTTCACCTTCTGCTGCGCCTCCACCTCCGAAACCCTAACCACCTCCTCCTCCACCACCACTTCCTTATCCTCGATCTCCTCCAGCACCAGCGGGCTCGCGCCGGTCCCGCTCTCCGCGATCCGATTCTTGTCCTTCAATGCCTGAAGCAGAGCCGCGACCTTGGCCACAGTCTCCGACGCAGAGGCTCCTCCCTGACCTAAACTCGAAACCTGGAGCTCCAGCGCCTCGATCTGGAGCTTGAGGTCGGAGATCTCGCGGACGAGCGAGTCGCGGTCGCAAAACCACCGCTGCTCCTCGCGGAGCCACCGCTGCTCTTCCCGGAGCCACCGTTGCTCCTCCCGGAGCCACCGGGACTCCTCGCGCTGGAGCTCCAGGTTTCGACCAAAAATATTGTCAATTTGATTTTGTATATAATAATAATTATTGTATATATAATAATAATAATTATTATTATTAAGAACCGGTTCAATTCTGGTTTTTAAACCAAATTGAACCAATTTGATTTTGGTTTCTTAAACCAAGGACATTTTGGACATTTTAGGGGTAGGTTGTTACAAAAACATTATCAGGGTTTTAAAAAAAGAAGTTTATAGTTAGGGTATTAAAGTGTCATTTCACTTAGGTGTCGCAAACTGTCATTATCCAAGATTGTATGACATTCAAATCTTATGACATTATTATTATTTTTTAGAATTAAAATCAGAAATTGGTGCCTTAGATATTTTTGGAGAATTAAAACGACGTGTCTTCGTATCTCAACCTTCCACCTGTTCCCTCCTAAAAACCACCAGTTTCAGTTTATTTATTCATTTATCATGATAAGAAAAATAAAATAAAAACCACTGGTTTTATTTATTGGTTTTTATTTATTTATCTGAACCATGACGCAGAAAATAAACCCCAAAACTCGATTTCACGAAAACGCCATTTTCGTTTCAGAGACTGTGCCTTTGAGAGGCTGTGACTCTGTGAGCTTGTGGGTGTAGCGAGCGAGCGAGCGAGAGAGCGAGCGAGAGAGAGAAAGGTAATGGAGACTGCGGTTTGTGGAAGAATCGCTCTCACGCCTAATCAAATTTTCAATCCCAGAGCAGGTTCTTCTTCTTCTGCTCGCTCAAATTTGTTCTCTGTAGACTGTAGCTTATAAATTTCTAGATTTTGTGTTCTTCGATTTGATGGGTTTCATGAATTGAAGCTGTTTCGATCTTAAATTTGAATTTTTTGTTTAATTGGGTGTTGTTTGAGTAGCTATGCTATAAGTTTCGAATTGGGAATTTTTGATTAATTCGGTTTTGTTCGAGTAGTTATGCTATCAATTTTTCCAGAAAATTTCATTTTTAGGATAACAAGAAAAATGAAAATTTTACTGTATTTTTGTTTGATTTCATTGTCTTTATTGGGATATACCAAAATTGTCTTCTTCTTTTGTGTAATTGTGTTGCTTGAGCTTGTGTACTTTGGGATTTGAATTTGATTTGTGTATTATGAGCAATGGGTGAAGAAAGATATGCTTAATTCAGCTTGTTGTAGCTCAATTGTGTGATACCGCAAATGTGAAGCCGTCGTAGTTTCTCGATTACATCTTTGTGTATGTGTATTCTGGTTCAATCGAGTCCTTAAACTCTAAAAAACAGTTTGTTCGATCCCATTGCACCATGTTCAGCTACATTTCATTCACACGTGGAAATGATGAATTTCGATATATTCTTGAACACACTCTTGCATTTGATGATTTCACGTCTCTTGTTTTAGTTGATTGTGTAATCATCCATAATTGCAGTATTTGATTGTTTGCATGATAACGCAGTTCACTTGGCATTGCTGATTTCGGTTTCCTGATATTTTACATTATTAGGAGGCAAATACTACCATAAAGGACTGTGCCCTAGAGGTCGGGCCGTTCCCTTTGTTGTATCCGCAACAGCGCCAGGTAAAGGAGGAGGCGTGTTGGACAAGCCAATCGAGAAAACAACCCCTGGCCGCCAGTCGGACTTTGATGTGAAGTAATGAAAGACGGTTTTAGTATACTCTTTCATTTTGACCTTGCATAGAAACATTACACATAATATAGTTCAAATAAATGGATTGTTTCTAAGTAGATTGTGAGAGACGTGAATGTTTATAATTCCATACCGATACCATGTAATTGAAGATGTGAAATTGAATTGGGTATCGTAAATTTATATTAGTTAAGCGTTTCTGAACTAGAAACGCTGAGTCACATTCTCAGGCCTCAGTTCACAGTTGATATCCAGAAACCGAGAGAATGTTCACGGTTGAATGATTTGGTCAGTCATGTGTGCAATGAAACCTATTTAAGTAGTCCTTGAGTGTCATGAGAATAAAATTGTTGAGATACTATAAGTTGATGAAGTGGCTGAGACCTCGTGCAATAAGCATCAGACCGCTAATTCCAATCCCCGTGCTGACGGTATTGCTGATAAAAATGACGAGAGGCTAGAATAGAAACGATCATAGTATGTAGCTGACATTCTTATAATGAGTATTTTGGCTGCTTCCAACACCTTACTGACAGTATCTCTGAAAAAAAGAGCTGAGAGGCTAGAAACGACCGTAGTATATAGCTGACATTCTTATGGTGAATTATTTTCAGCTATCACCTCGAGTTTTAACATTGGTACTGCCGAAATTTCTTCAGGAAATCGAGGAAGACATCTCCGCCCTATCGCGTGATGCTGCACAATGACAACTACAACAAGCGCGAATACGTCGTGCAGGTGCTGATGAAGGTCATCGACGGGATGACCGTAGACAACGCGGTGAACATAATGCAGGAAGCGCACACCAATGGATTGGCGGTGGTGATCATATGTGCTCAGGCTGACGCTGAGGAGCACTGCACGCAGCTGCGGGGCAACGGGCTGCTGAGCTCGATTGAGCCCGCGAGTGGAGGGTGCTGAGACCGTTGGATTTGCAGCTGAAACATGGTAGATAGTGTGCACAACAAGTCACCTGTGCTTGTGTGTTTGTGAGAGTCACTGGTCAGTTGTGGCTATGTTATGTATGTAGGAGTTGTTTGTTATTTAGAGCCTTTTGGTCTCATCTTGTGGTCAATTTGAAGACTGGAGGATGGTTTGTGGCAGTTCATATACAGTAAAAGTTGTTAATATACACTCCACTACTTAATTTTTTTGTGTTTCCTGAATCAGGCGAGTTTTGTGATTTTCATATTCATCCAGGTCAGATTGAGATATTAGGTTTTCGTTGGATTTAGAGTGTTTGATCTCTACCACGATGGGAATGGGGTCGGTTTTGTGATTCCATCCCTGCTCCATTTTAGTTGGAAATATCGAGTTCCTGAATTAATATTAAATATTAACGATTGAAAAGCCAATGAATTTGACGCCATTGTACTTTGATCTACTATAAGTTCAAGTTGAATGAAAAATTCAATATATTTTTCAAAATCAATCTGCAGTCTCTCGTATTTGACAATATTGTATCAATGTCAACTTGTCCGCATAGTTTTCTATAATTTATAATTAACCTTTTAATCTGATTTACTTTTTAATTAATCCCTAATTATTTCTTGGAAGGCCCTCTCTAATTAACTAAAGCCTATTGCTTTCTACAGTACTGATATTTGATCTCTGAGGTGATGAGAGTGGAGGTTACGGAAATTCAAGTTCAGTAAAATATTCAATATATTTTCAAAATTAATCCGCACTCTCAAAAAGATAATTCAAAAATAAAAACGAATGTTGACTCAGTTCTGATATCATGTTAAACTTTGGTTCACCTAAAAGCTATATAATGCCAAAAATCAAGAGACCAAGGGTTTGTTTGAATAAAATTCCCCACCTTTATGGGTCATTTAGAGGATTAAATCACTAAAACTGGCAAACTTGCCATGTAACTAATTAAATAGCAAGAAATGCTTCATCTGAATTTTCCTATGACAAGATCCAAACAAGTGTCATTGTATAATATTTGTAAAATCAACAATCAATCATGGCTGGAGATTCCAACATCACAACATGGTTCTCGAAACAGTTTTCAGATCATTTCGTTGATTTCTATACCAGCCTGATGACAAACAACAAGTCCGAGTTAGCGCTGTACGGTGTGAATATATTGAACATTCATGTATTTATGTAAACTGCAAAGCTTGAATGTAGAGAGAGAGAACATAAATATATCAATTATGTGTCTGTATGTAACTATGTGTATGTGCAAAGCTTGGAAGTAAAGAGAAATTAGCATGTGACAGCAGCATAAATAAATCATGTGTATATATGTATATATATAAACACACGTGTGTATGCGTGTGTGTGTGGGCGCGCATGCAAATCTTGGATGTAGATGCATAAATATATCAACCATTTGTTTATGTATGTATATAGGCAAATCTTGGATGTAGAGAGAAATTGGCATGTGACAACAGCATATATATATCAACCATTTGTTTATGTATGTATAGAGAAATTGGTATTGTGACAACAGCATAGAAGTTAGTTCTCAAATCAACCTATAGATACATGAAATGACTTTTCCTTCGAGAAAAAAAACGAGACGCCACTCTAATATGTATATCTGCTAAACTATTTACTGTGAATCAATCATAAGAGACCTACTGACCTTGTTTAAATGGAGATTCATTACTCCACCGGTGAAAGGAAGGATTGGATTCCGAAAATAATGAAAAGGACTCCACCAGAGAGACCAACCTGCAACAGAATTTGACAAGTTTAGTGTTCCAGCTATTGCTTAGCATGGTTGTATGATTCATGACCTGTGACTGCAATATTAGAGAAGTAAAATTGAGTTATAGTCATTACGATTTTCTCGGATATTTGAGATGCCAAGCTCTTCCCCCCAATTACAGCAGCAGTTGTACACAATGCTTGTCCTCTGAAAGAACGTAACACAATTAGAAATAGGTAGAAACGTGTAATATGGTCAAGGTTCTAAAAATCGCTAGGCGCTAGTCGGGCGGATAGGGGATCCGGGACTAATCGAGAAATAATCGGATTTAAATTTCTCTATTTCTTAAATTTGTATTAAAAACTTATCATATATATAAACAACTATAATATGATTTATAATATATAAAAATAAATATAAATATTTAGAATACAAAATATAAATTTTGATATTTTTTGCATCCATGTCCTCCAAAAACAATACAAGTACCAACAAAAGTATCTATTAATATAAATTATTTTACTTTTGGCATTTTATATTATTATTTGTTTAAAAAATTTAGTTTTGAAATAAAATAGCTAAACTCCGCCTAAACCCGCCAGGTCCACCTAATCCGCCTAGCCGACTTGATCCGCCCAATTAGGTAAAATCGGGTCAGTGTTGTAAGAATCCCATCCTGGCCTAATTTTTAGAACACTGAGTATAGTACAAGAACATTAAGTTCCGGTACTCACATCAAATCAAAAGGGAGAGATATGGGCATATAACTTACAAAATTCCACCAAGGACCACGCCAAATGGGTTATTGTCTGCTGCCAAGCCGATGGTAGCCAACTGCAAGAGTAGTTATGGTCAGCGCAAAAAAGTGAAATGCCAAGACCGACATATAATGTATCATGGCGAATCTTACCTGGCTCTTGTCACCCCATTCACCGAAAAAGTTGATGGAGAATGCCTGCAGAATGGAGATTTAGGTGTTAGGTAATGTAGGGATCTATAGATTGGTATTTGATACCGTCTAAATAAATTTGGACCTTCAAGAAGATGGGCGAGAAGAACTGTAAGAAAAATGACCGCCTTTGCTTTTTCGTTTCGTCATCAACCTGGAGGAACACAAAAAAAAAGGCGGATAAATATTTCCGGAACATAAGGACAAATATTAAGTGTTCCTCTGTGGCTGTATAGATGGTAGTTTATCTGACACAAATGAAACTTGCTAGAGGACCCTAAATTTCTCCAAAAGACATGATGACATCTCCTGATCAAACACAGCTTGACACTCTAAACGCGAAATTCAAAAGGTTTACATTCAAATGTGACATACCTTGCTACCCTCTTTGCCTTTTCCGTTAGCCTTCTTCCAGTCATCATCCTGAACACACAAGTAAAATGGATTGAGGAGGAAGTCCACAAAAATTCAAGATAAAAGGAAAGTCATCAAATGGGGAAAAACCAACCAATTCCTTTTCAACTTCTGCAAGTTCGTCATCATCCCTGTGAAGTGAAACGGGATCAAAATCGAGCACACGAACATAATGCTACACACAGTGAACGTGAGAGTTGCGATAGAGAAGGAGACATAGAAAATTACCCTCCATTGGTAAATACATCCCACAGAGACCACAGCCCAAACCCAAAGAACAACACTGTAGTTATGTGGTGAGTCCATTTACGAGAGATCTGCATTATTTTCAAGGCCGCAAGAGGACAAAAAAATTAGTAAGAATATATTCAAAATCAGTCTTTAGAAATTTACTTTGGTACATGATATGATCATTTGAGAAATGATAACTAATCATGACAGCACGGCTTGGAAAAATATCTGTCTAAGACAAAATTAACACATGATTACCAGTTCAGCTAAACGACATCATCAAATCGAAAGGTGTGTGTTTCATGTGTATTTGTAATTACCCTGTTAGATTTTTAGAATTTATATTTTCACTTTGTGTACATGCTTGTGAGTTTCCATACTATAGGTCAACCTATCTGTTGTTATCAATGAGAGGTACACATAATTTTTGTTATCCCATGAGTCATGATACATATAGGAAGCTTCGTTTGCACTCAAATTTGTCTTAATAAGATTAGTTGGTAAGGATATATATATAAACTGGTGTAGCAATACAAATAGTAAAACAGTACTTACCAAATTTGGAGCAGCCCAGCCGACAATAACTGATAGAATAGTCATCACCTAAAATTGGCAAATGATCCCAAAAGAATTCAGGCCACATAAAGAGAGAAAAATGGCATCGTTACAAGTAAAAACAAGAAAGATGCACAAAAGACACTCACAACTAGTGCCGATAGACAGCCTGCTAGGACAAGCCTCCTTGGGTGTCGCATCGCCAGAATCTTAAAACAAGCATCATTTTATCAGGTAAAGCCAGTGGAAAAGTAATACCTCCATTAAGATCCACAACAAAGTTATTTTCAGATATAAAAGTCAATGGTTAAGAAACATAGCATCATGTGATTGCCTTGTATGTTTTCTCTAACGTACTCCGGCTGCTGAAGGCAGCATAATAGGGGAAACCTTACTGAAAGTACAACGCTATCTTTATAAAAAACAACACGAAAACAAAAACAAAAAACAACTATGGAACACAACTGCAAATCAAGATGATTTCACCAATAGTTCCGATCATGAAAAAATAAAACTACATAGAAGAATCAATTCCATGCCCAAGTGGGTATCCTTGATTTGAATCCAAACTTTACTCCAGTTGATAATTATTCCGCCTACAAACTATTAAATTTAAAATATATTTAGAATATATTCATTTACCAAAAGAAAATTAGCAGATCTTCAGGATACCCATACCCAAATATTATTCTATTGTTAGTGTAACCCAAAAGCCAAACTTTCACCTAACCAATTTTATATCCAAAAATACCATTCAACATAAGGATCATCAATACTGTTATTGCTAAAATCTAAACCACCAAATTAGATTGTAGCTTTTTTGCACCATATACAAACAAATCTAGCTCAGGTCAATAATTAATTCCATAAACTAAGCTACTACTTGATTGAAAATTTGAAATCGAAAGTTCAGAACAAATCCCCAAATTAAAAAAAACAATTAAATTCCAATCGTTGACTGACCGCAGCTGCGAAGAAAGTCTTGTCTCCGATCTCGGAGAGCACCGTCAAGGCGAGTGACTTGCTAAAACCCTAAATCAACAGAGAGAGAGAGAGAGAGAAAATCAATCTCAAAACCAGAACAAGACGAAGCACTGATTTGTGGCGGAATCGAAATTACCTGAACAAGCGAGGCCATGGCTCCTCCTTCTGTTTCAGAGCTACTGGAGCTGAACAGAGAAGCCGAGACCTAGGTGGTGATGGTGGTGGCGAGTCAGTGCTCTGTGACCGGTTCAGTGTCGACTCGGCGACTGAGTCGACTCGGTCGTTGACGCTGAACCAAATCGACGAAAGAGAAGAGAGCGAAAGAGAGAGAGACTTTGTGTGGACTGTATTGATTCCCGCGACCGTTGGATTAAAAAGAGGCGATGCTATATTGGGCCGTGCAGTTGGGCTCAAGTTTGGGCCGGGCCGGGTGGATTTTACACGCGCCATTGTCGGAGCGTGTGGCGCGGGAAGTGGAGTTTGCTGTTTAGATTCCGACTTGTCGGGATTGCTGACGTGGGGAGATCTGGTTGGTTTGTCTTCGACAATTTTCCGGTTAGAAACTCTTTTTTATTGATTTTTTTATAGAAAGATAACCAAACTTATTTACATGAATAATAGTACACTATAAACTCTTTAAATTAATATTCGGTAAATTAATAAACTCTCCAAAATAATAAATTTGTCCGGTTTCGACTTGAGCCAGTGTAAAAAATTGAAAAAATAATAAGATAATAATTTATTGAGATTTTCGGTCCCAAAAAAATCATAAATTAATAATTCATAGAAACTGAATATATATATATATATACTCTAACAATTCTTACTGCATTTAATAGCTCAAGTGTTGTATTTTTGTATTGTATCATAAAGTTGTGAAAAGTGTTCGATGTCATAAGTGCTTCCTTTCGCGTAACATGCTCCAAAGACACTGTATCATCTTCGTCGTCATCCTTTGCATTGTTCTCAATGATAGTACCCACAATATCTTCTAAACTCTGAACCTCCGAACATACTTCATTTTCATCTGTGTAGTTCATTAGATTCTCGATATCCATCTTATTACGATAGTCACATCGATTGATCATAGTCTCGAGGTTTTGAATTTCTTCATCAAAAGTGAATTCATCCAAATTTCTTTCAACGTCACTAGCTGAACGAATTTTACAGTGTCAAATACAATTCGATATTGTTTCTTTTCGAACATCTATTGTCCAAGCTGGGATTGCCAAATTTATAGCATCAAGGACATTTATCTTTCATGGATCAGATTGTCCCACCTCATAACCTTCCAATATTTTGCGGTAAAACTTTCTACTATAATGCATCTTGAAAGGTCTTATTATTCCAACATCACAAGGTTGAATCTTTGATGTTATGTTGGGTGGCAAGAAGAACAATTTAACGTTTATTAACTCTTCAATATTTCTTGGATGTGTTGGACAATTATCCATCACAAGTAGAATCTTCAACCATGCATCATTTGGTCAAATGAACGAACATATTCATCAAAAAACACACTAGTCATCCATGCTATTTTGTTAGCTCGATACTGACAATCCAAGCTATTCATGTTGTTTGTCGGTTAAAAACTTTTTAAATTAATAATTATTAAATTATCGATAAATTAATAACTCTCTAAATTAATAAATTTCTCTGGTCCCGACATTATTAATTTATAGAGTTTTAACTGTATTTGTTTCAGGGCAATTTTGGCTTGGGCCTGACTAAGGCTCGAGATGTATAGATCTGAACAACAAATAGAACCATGCCCAATCTATAGTTTATAAGATATTTATATACATTAATTCAAATATTTAGTTTTTTAATCTCATAGTAGATTAGGGTTGTAAACGAGTCGTTCGAGTTCAGTTCGTTATATATTTGATTCATACTTGCTATAATCAAGCACGTGTCAAATTCGAGGTCAAGATTTAACTCGTTTAATAAATAAACTGAGCTCGAGCTTAATTTTTAAATACTCGATACGCTCGCAAACCAGCTTGTTTAATATTTTAATTAATTATATATTCTCATTAAATATACTTTAAAGATAGTAAATATTTATAATGAAATTAAATGAATAGAATCGAGTCGAGCTCAAGTTGACCTATTAATATTTAATGAATCATATATTTTTATTTAAAAAAATATATTTTTATTCAAAATTAAGTAAACTAAATCAAATTGAACTGAGCTCTAAACAATACTCTTCTCACAAGTCGAAATAAATTCTGTTAAATTAAGGTTTGATTTGATTATTTTCTACCTCTTTATATATAGTATAGTTTATAATGATTTGTATTAAATAACTTACTAACTAACTCACTCATGCTTGAATTTACTACATTGACTTTTCTATGATAGCTTTTAATACCATGATCATTTTAATTTCATAGGTTGTCATGGAGCTGCACTAATCAAAGGTGGTAAATCCCAATGACATCAATGAGCTCTAATCAAAAGTGTATTTTAAGTCAATGATTCAACACATGGTGTATAAAAGCAAAAACGGTAGCATAATTGCACAGCCACCACGCTCAAAACTACTCGAAGCCTTTCTCCAAAAGCTTCTATACCTAATCATATCATTCCATTCTCTTTTATTTTCTCCTAACAATGACTCAATAAAAAGCAGAAGCTACACTGATGTCGTGGTCTAATGCGTGCTTCTTGTGGTTAGTGGTCAGGATTTCGAGTCGTCAAATTTTTTACGAGAGATTTGTTTTAGAAGTTTTGGGCTTGAGCTTGGACCGGGTTTGGCCTTCGAACTTCTAAATAGTAGCTAGGATTCGAAAATAAAACAATAATGACCCAACAAAACAGTGACATTCTGCAACAAAGAATGTGAAATAACGATTATCGTACAAATCATTCATAGACATAACACATTAATGCACCGATTTTGCCGCACAACTTTTTCGTAACAATTCTTTCGAGAAACATAGCATATTATTGTTGGATTGGGATCAACTCTGCCCCTATACCCTCATATATAGTGGGCGTTTTAGCTCCATAACGCGACTCGTTGACTAGGAAACAAGACCACTAAACAATTCATGATTTGATTCAATACTAACCATGTTTCCTACTATTTCAAAGTCAGAAAAACAAACATGAAACGTAATAAAAAATTAGGATTTCGTAAAACATAAAATGTAAATCTATTTTGAAATCGCAACTTCTAAATCTGTCATGACAAATCATTCGATAAACTTCACATCTTGATGCTCTGATTTTGCCGTGCAACTTTTCGTTATCATTCCTTTCAAAAACATAACATACTTTCGTGTTAAGGTTACATACGCACCTGTACTTTTAAATCAGGCTCTTGGTCTAAAACTCGACTCGTTGACCAGTAAACAAGACCACCGAACTAATTAATTACAGTATGTCATGATTCAATTCAATACCAACCCATCCATGACTCCTTCAATCATAAGAGGATAAAAAAAATTCAAACACGCAAAGATAGTGCAACACCAAAACATGAACTCAAAATCTAGCTCTAATTTACTTTTAAAAAATCTTAATCCCAAATGTTTTATTTTATCTTATGTTGTTGTTGCTTTTTTCTAGGACCCACCCTACACTTTTGTCTCCCACACTCAAAGCTTCCCTCCCCCACTTTTTTGCCTTTGTTCTCTCCCACAAGATTGACATGATATGCGCTTTAAATACTGCCCTCCCCCATTTTTATTATAAAATCTCCCTCACACTCTTCACCTCCCTCACACACCTCTAACAAAAATGGGTCTCCTCTTCAACGCCCTCCTCACAATCACAGTCACACTCTCCTTCTCTGTACTCGCCCACACTCGATCCCTCCCCAACGAAACCCCCAAAACGACATCGCTCGACGTGTCGTCGGCGCTCGCCAGGACCCGCAGCGTTTTCTCGATCGCCCCCAAAACGAGAAGCGAGCGGTCGGGAAACGAAAACGACGCCGTTTCGGCGAGGCTGGAGCTGCACTCTCGCGTTTCAGTTCACGGGGTGGGCAATTACAGTTACAGATCCGTGGTTCTGTCTCGGCTCGAGCGGGACTCGGCCCGGGCCGAGTCTTTGTTGGGCCGGGTTGGTCGGGTGGGCCTGGCCCGGTCGGAGAGGCTGGTGGGCCCGGTGGTGTCCGGGACTAGCCAGGGGAGCGGGGAGTATTTTTCGCGGGTCTCGATCGGCCGGCCGCCGAGCCCGGCGTACATGGTGGTGGACACGGGGAGTGACGTCAGCTGGGTGCAGTGCGCACCCTGCGCCGACTGCTACACCCAGGCCGACCCGATCTTCGAGCCCGCCGCGTCGTCCACGTACTCCCCGCTGTCCTGCGGGGCCCGCAGGTGCAGGTCCCTCGACGTGTCCGAGTGCCGGAACGACACGTGCCTCTACGAGGTCTCCTACGGGGACGGGTCCTACACCGTCGGCGAGTTCGTCACGGAGACGATCACAGTGGGGTCCACCCAGGTTCAAGACATCGCGATCGGGTGCGGGCACAACAACGAGGGGCTCTTCGTCGGCGCGGCCGGCTTGCTCGGGCTCGGCGGCGGCTCGCTCTCGTTCCCTTCCCAGCTCAACGCGACGTCGTTTTCGTACTGTTTGGTCGACCGCGACTCCGACTCGGCCTCGACCCTCGAGTTCGGCTCGGCTCTCCCGGTCAACGCCGTCACCGCGCCGTTGATCCGGAACCCCGAGGCCGACACCTTCTACTACCTCGACCTCGCCGGAGTCTCCGTCGGCGGCGAGGAGCTACCGATCTCCGACTCATCGTTCCGGCTCGACCAATCCGGCAACGGCGGGATCATAATCGACTCCGGCACGGCGGTGACGCGGCTACAGACCGACGTTTACAACTCCCTCCGCGACGCGTTTCTCAGGGGGACGAGGCACTTGGTTTTGACAGCTGGCATGGCTCTGTTCGACACGTGCTACGACCTGTCGTCCAGGAGCAGCGTGGAGGTCCCGACGGTGTCGTTTCGGTTCGGGGGCGGGGGAGGGGGCGGGAACGAGCTGTCGTTACCGGCTAGTAATTACCTGATACCGGTTGACTCGGAGGGGACCTTCTGCTTCGCGTTCGCGCCCACCGCCTCGGGACTGTCTATCGTCGGTAACGTGCAGCAGCAGGGGATACGTGTCGGTTTCGATCTCCGTAACGGCCTCGTCGGGTTCTCGCCGTCCGATTGCTGAGTGGGGACCACTGCTGTGAATTTAATTTACCGCGGTTAATAGTGAAAATTAAAGAGGGCTTCGAGTACTACAAGAGAAGAGACCGTTGAAATATGACCGTTGCGTTTGTTTTTTTTTATTCTTGTATTTATTGAAAGGAGAAGAGAGGGACCGAGAGCCAGCTAGTGGATTGATGTCAGTGATTGCGTAAAACGACGGCGTATAGTTCGATGCAATGAATTTTCTTTTTCATGAGCTATATATCATATAAAGTCAATGCGTCGCTCTCGAGAACCAAACTTGGGAGATTCGCTTTATATCTTCATATTCGGACAACATCCTAAGACGAACAAAACGACAACAAAACGGGTTGAAATCAAGTGTATCTCTCCCACACGTCACATCTTCCCGATCTCAACACAACTCAGTGGGCCTAATAGAAAAGCCCAAAACTTTGAGCTCATCAGTATAGTCCATTTCTGATTAGCGTGACATCGCTCCCTTCTATAGCGAGCCGTTGCACTTGCGATTAGGTGTAAATGAGTCTCAATTTGCAAGGCTTAGCATGGCTCGCGAAAAAATAGTTGTGACCCGAATTCAAACAAGTTTATACACTTAAATTCACGAGTTCAATGCGAATTTTTTTTTGTTCGACTCAATTTAATTACATTTTAATACCAAAATTGTAATTATAATTGAATATGATGAATCAGAATAAATAATAATATATTATATTGATGATTGATCTAATATTTACAAGCAATTATAAAGAGAAACTCTAATATATTAGAGTTAATAGTTGTTTCAGTGAATAGAAGTAGTTGTCGAGCAATCTGAATATCATTTTGATTGTCACAATGAATAGAAGTAGTTGAAACGTGAAAAACATCCATATCAAACCAACGTAACTATACTAGTTCAGATGTGGTATCGACAAATGCTTGATATTCGGCCTTTGTGCTAGAGCGGGCAACAAAAATATTTTTCTTACTTATCCAAGAAATAAGAGTTGATAAGGAAGAAATAATAGTCTATATTAGAGCGTCGATCATCAAGGTCACCAGTCCAATCAACATCTAAGTAGGGTTGTAGCACCATAGGCGGCTTACCGAATAAATGAAAATCTTTAGTCATAGTACCCTGAACATATCGCATAATCCAGAGAACGAATTCATAATGTGCAGACCACGATGCACGCGTAAACTGGCCGACGATATAAACATCATAGGCATGTCCAAGCGTGTAACAGTCAGGTAGACAAAACTACCAACAAGTTGATGATATATAGTAACATCTTCAAGAAGCTTGCCATCAACATGGTGAGTTTTTCAATGGCCTCAATTGGAGCAGAGGCAAATTTTATAGTCCGACAAGCGTGTTCGAGAAATAAGATCAGTTGCATATTTGGATTGTGACAAGTGATAGTCGTCTAATATTGAGATTTTCAATTCAAGAAAATAAATGAGAATATATAAATATTCTGTCTCAAACTGTTAGTTAAGATGAAATTTAAGATTATAAATACTCGAATTAACATTTCGAGTGATATCATGTCATCAACATATAAGAGAAGAGTGATGTGACCATGATTGGTCTTTTTGACGAAGAATGCAATGCCATAAGGAATAGAAACGAAACCAAGGTCAATCGTCTTCTCACTAAACTTCAAAAATCATGTATATGAAGCAAGTTTGAGTTTATTTAGAGCTTTTTTTCAATCGACAAACTAAATTCAGAGTATGATCATAATCAAGAGTAGGTTACGTATATACTTCTTCCAATAGATCTCCATTAAGGACATTTTTGACATTTATTTGAAAAAAGTTATACTGTCGTCCGACTTGCAAGTCTACTGAGTCTTCATAAATTAGATTCGAGCTTGACTCGTTTATTAAAAGAATTCAATATTTAACTCGAATTTGATTCTAACTCAATTATGATAAACTCGAACCGAATAATTTACTAATCGAGCTCGAACCAGTAATTAAAATCTTGATTCATTTACGGCTCTACTGACAAGAATCTCCCTGGCCTATTTATATAGCATTAACATACAGTATTAAATTCACAGTACCATGAAATAATATTAATTCTATGATTATTTTATCATTTTATTTTCCACATGGTTCTGCTTCTGATTCTTTTATGTTTTGTTTTTTGTTTAATATTATTCCTATTTATTCCCTTCCCCTAAACAACACTCTAAACGCCGTCGTATCTTTTCGTTGGTGCAGTGTGTCGTCCTAGATTTTGATGATTAAAAAGCACGCAAGTAGAGACCCACCCACACACTGAATGGTGGGCCCAGTAGGGCCAGAATGCGAGGCCCACACGAGGCCCACGTGATCGCCACCGATACTTACTTGTCCTATCCAAATTCGCAAGTGCTCATTGCTACTGTAGAAATAAAGCTCTTAACGTGTAAACATTTAATTATTTTTTTAAATTAATCTCCACATCAGAAAAGGTAATTACACTTCTCTTTCTCCTTGTTCCTGTCTCTCTGCAACTGCTCACTCCACATTTTCATGCCGTTGAGAAGCTCAGTGCCGAGCCATGGCTTGAGTTGAGATTCACCGAGATTGCGATTCGCTAGGCCGATCATGAACCAGAGGCAGAGACCGAACCACACGCGCGGCGGGGCGGGGCGCCACGCGCCGCCGATGATGGAGGTGCACAACATCGTTCCCGTCCACGACCTCCTCGCCGACCACCCGGCGCGGCGGTTCCCGGAGGTGCGCGCGGCGGCGGCGGCGCTGCGCACCGTCGGGGAGCTCCCGAAGCCGCCGTTCGTGGAGTGGAGCACCGACCTGGACCTCATGGACTGGCTCGGGACCTTCTTCGGGTTCCAGAGGGACAGCGTGAGGAACCAGAGGGAGCACCTGGTCCTCCACCTCGCGAACGCGCAGATGCGCCTCAACCCGCCGCCGGCCTCCGCCGGAGTCCTCGACGCCGCCGTGCTCCGCCGGTTCCGCCGGAAGCTCCTCGACAACTACACTCATTGGTGCTCCTACCTCGGCCGGAGATTGAACGTCAGGCTCCTCCCGAACCGCAGCTCCGACGAAACCCTCCGCCGCCGCGAGCTCCTTTACGTATGTCTCTATCTCTTGATCTGGGGCGAGTCTGCTAATCTACGTTTTGCACCTGAATGTATATGTTATATCTATCACCACATGGCCATGGAGCTTAATTATATCTTAGATGGTGTGATTGATGAGAACACTGGTAGGAATTTTTTGCCCTCTGTGTCTGGAGAATCTGCATTTTTGAAGTGTATTGTTATGCCTATTTATCAGACTATTAAGACTGAGGTTGATAGTAGTAGAAATGGGAAGGCTCCACACTCTGCGTGGAGGAACTATGATGATGTCAATGAGTATTTTTGGAGTAGGAGGTGTTTTCAGAGGCTTAAATGGCCTCTGAATTTAGGGTGTAATTTCTTTGCCACTACTGATAAGGGTAAGCGGGTTGGGAAGACTGGGTTTGTGGAGCAGAGATCGTTTTGGAATGTGTTTAGGAGTTTTGATAAGCTCTGGGTGATGTTGATACTGTTTTTTCAAGCTGCCATTGTCGTTGCTTGGGAGGGTACTGATTATCCGTGGGAGGCGTTGGGGAGGAAGCATGTTCGGGTTGAATTGCTCACTGTTTTCATAACTTGGGCTGCGCTTAGGTTGGTTCAGTCTGTGCTCGACGCTGGGACTCAGTATAGTCTGGTTACGAGGGACACTAAGGCCCTCGGGGTGAGGATGGTGCTGAAGGGTCTTGTTGCAACAGGGTGGACGATTATCTTTTCTGTTTTCTACGCAAGGATTTGGAGTCAGAAGAATTCCGATAGGATGTGGTCGGACGAGGCTGATAGAAGGATTCTCACCTTTCTTCAGGTTGTCTTAGTGTTTGTCATCCCCGAGTTGTTATCGCTGGTTCTCTTCCTTCTTCCGTGGATTCGTAACTGGATCGAGGAGTTAGATTGGAGTATCTTTTATGGGTTGACATGGTGGTTTCATACTCGACTTTTTGTTGGTCGTGGACTGAGGGAAGGGCTTGTTAATAACGTGAAGTACACCTTGTTCTGGATTTCGGTTCTGGCTTCGAAGTTCACTTTCAGCTACTTCCTCCAGATCAAGCCCTTGGTCGCCCCGACTAAGGATCTGTTGAAGCTGCAGATTGTGACGTACAACTGGCACGAGTTCTTCAGAGGCGGGAACCGGACAGCAGTCGTGTTCTTGTGGATACCTGTTATTTTGATCTACCTCATGGATCTGCAGATATGGTACTCGATATTCGCCTCCCTGGCTGGTGCGTTGATCGGGCTGTTCTCGCATTTGGGCGAGATTCGGAACATCGAGCAGTTGAGACTCAGGTTTCCGTTCTTCGCCAGTGCATTGCAGTTCAGTCTCATGCCGGAGGAGCAGATGCTGACTGCTGATCCAACGCTGGCGAAGAAACTCCGCGACGCGCTTCATCTTCTGAAGCTGCGATATGGGCTTGGCAAACCCTACAAAAAAATCGAGTCCAGCCAAGTGGAAGCGACGAGGTTTGCTTTGATATGGAATGAGATTATTATAACTTTTCGGGAAGAAGATCTCATCAGTGACCGAGAACACGAGCTGTTGGAGCTGCCACCTAATTATTGGAACATTGGAGTTATTCGCTGGCCGTGTATTCTACTTTGCAATGAGCTGCTGCTCGCACTGAGTCAGGCAGAAGAGCTGGCACACGCACCCGATCGCTGGCTCTGGTTGAAGATTTGCCAGAACGAATACAGGCGTTGTGCTGTCATCGAAGCTTACGACAGCATCAAATATTTGCTTCTCATGGTTGTCAAATATGGCACAGAAGAGCATTCCATTGTGACAAAGTTATTCTCTGAGATAGACGATTATATTCAGTTTGAGAAGTTCACCACGACGTACAAGACCACTGTGCTCCCACAAATTCACGATAAATTGATATCATTTGTTTCGCTTCTGATGAAACCCGAGAAACCTGAGAAAGACCGGAACAAGGCGGTGAATCTGTTGCAGGCATTGTATGAACTATATGTCCGAGAATTTCCAAGGGAAAAGAAGTCGATTCAGCAGTTGAAGCAGGGTGGTCTGGCGCCGTGCGGTCTAGCGCCTGATTCAGACCTACTCTTTGTTAATGCGATAGAGTTTCCCGATCCCGAGGACGCTACCTTCAACAGGCAACTCCGACGTCTTCACACTATCCTGACGTCTCGAGACTCCATGCACAACGTCCCGAAAAGTATCGAGGCGAGGAGGCGTATCGCTTTCTTCAGCAACTCGCTCTTCATGAACATGCCTCACGCTCCCCTCGTCGAGAAGATGATGTCTTTCAGCGTCCTGACCCCGTACTACGACGAGGAAGTGATGTACAGCAAAGAAATGCTCAGAAAAGAGAACGAAGACGGAATTTCCACCCTTTTCTACCTGCAGAAGATTTACGACGACGAGTGGACTAATTTCATAGAGCGTATGCGCAGGGAGGGCATGGAGAACGAGGACGATATCTGGAGCAAGAAGGCGAGGGATCTTCGCCTCTGGGCGTCGTACAGAGGCCAGACGCTGTCCCGGACAGTGAGAGGGATGATGTATTATTACCGGGCTCTCCAGATGCTCGCCTTTCTCGATTCCGCCTCTGAGATGGACATAAGGCAGGGATCGCAAAGCATCGCTTCCCGTGGATCACTAAGACAAAACAGCAGCGTGAATGGTTTAGACATGAGTTCTCACAACATCAGCAGAGCTGAGAGTGGCATGAGTCTTTTGCTTAAAGGGAACGAGTATGCTAGCGCTCTAATCAAATTCACGTACGTGGTAACCTGTCAGGTGTACGGGCAACACAAGGCAAAAGGAGATCACCGTGCTGAGGAGATTTTATATTTGATGAAAAATAATGAGGCCTTGCGAGTGGCCTATGTTGACGAGGTTCACTTGGGGAGGGACGAGGTCGAGTATTACTCAGTTCTCGTGAAATACGATCAGTTATTGCAGAGGGAGGTCGAGATCTACCGGATCAGGCTGCCCGGTCCCTTGAAGCTTGGGGAAGGCAAGCCGGAGAATCAGAACCACGCGATAATCTTCACCAGGGGCGATGCGATCCAGACCATTGATATGAACCAAGATAATTACTTCGAGGAGGCGCTGAAAATCCGTAATCTGTTGGAGGAGTTTAAGGTTTATTATGGAATCAGGAGGCCGACAATTCTCGGGGTGAGGGAGAATATCTTCACCGGATCGGTCTCCTCTCTCGCCTGGTTCATGTCAGCTCAGGAAATGAGCTTCGTGACTCTCGGGCAGCGCGTGCTCGCGAACCCTTTGAAAGTACGAATGCACTATGGCCATCCAGATGTGTTTGATAGGTTCTGGTTTTTGACCCGGGGTGGGATCAGTAAGGCGTCGAGGGTGATCAACATCAGCGAGGACATATTCGCCGGGTTCAACTGCACGCTGCGTGGTGGGAACGTGACTCACCATGAATATATTCAAGTTGGAAAGGGAAGGGACGTTGGGTTCAATCAGATCTCCATGTTCGAGGCCAAGGTAGCGAGCGGCAACGGCGAGCAGGTGTTAAGCAGAGACGTGTACCGGTTGGGCCACAGGCTCGACTTTTTCCGTATGCTCTCGTTTTTCCACACGACCGTCGGACACTACTTCAACACGATGATGGTGGTGCTCACCGTCTTCACGTTCCTGTGGGGGCGTCTCTACCTAGCCCTCAGTGGAGTTGAGGAATCGATACTGAAGACCGCTAGTGACAACAACTCGGCGCTCGGCACGATCCTCAACCAGCAGTTCCTCATTCAGTTGGGGATCTTCACCGCCCTCCCGATGCTAGTTGAGAGCACTCTTGAGAGCGGTTTCCTCCGAGCGGTGTGGGACTTCTGTACAATGCAGTTTCAGCTCGCCTCTTTTTTCTTCACGTTCTCGATGGGAACACGATCCCATTTCTTCGGCCGGACAATCCTTCACGGGGGTGCAAAATACAGGGCCACCGGTCGCGGCTTTGTGGTCGAGCACAAGAGCTTCGCTGAGAACTACAGGCTGTACGCTCGAAGCCATTTTGTCAAGGCGGTCGAGCTTGGGGTTATTCTAATTATTTACGCTAACCACAGCCCATTAGCGAAGAGCACTTTCGTTTACGTGGCAATGACGGTCTCCAGCTGGTTCCTCGTCGTGTCGTGGATGATGGCCCCGTTTATATTCAACCCTTCCGGGTTCGACTGGCTGAAGACTGTATATGACTTCGAAGAATTCACGAACTGGATATGGAGCGGCGGCGGCGTGTTTGCAAAAGCTGAGGAGAGCTGGGAGACGTGGTGGTATGAGGAGCAGGATCATTTGAGAGCAACTGGTCTTTGGGGAAAGCTGCTCGAGATTATTTTAGATCTCCGCTTCTTCTTCTTCCAATATGGGGTCGTGTATCGCCTCGCCATCACCGACGAGAACAGAAGCGTGAGTGCTTATCTGCTGTCCTGGGTAGTCATTATCGTAGCGGTTGGGCTTTACGTGGCGATCTCGTACGCTCATGATAGGTACGCCGCGAAAGAGCACGTCTACTACCGGCTGGTTCAGCTTCTGGTCACTGTGGTTATAGTGCTTGTGATCGCCATGTTGCTGGAATTCACACATTTTGTCATATCTGATCTTATTCGAGGCCTGTTGGGTTTCATACCGACGGGTTGGGGCCTGATATGCATTGCCCAGGTGCTCAGGCCGTTTCTCCAGTCCACCGTTGCTTGGGATACGGTGGTTTCATTGGCTCGGATTTATGATATGATGCTGGGAGTCGTCGTGATGGCTCCCGTGGCGCTGTTGTCGTGGTTGCCCGGTTTCCAGGCGATGCAGACGAGGATCTTGTTCAACGAAGCGTTCAGCAGGGGCCTCCAGATATCTCGGCTAATAGCCGGGAAAAAGTCCAATTGAACTTATCATATTCTCAGGTAATTAATTTCATGTCGTGCATTTTCTTCAACTTATTAATCATCTGCTCGATATAATTCAGATACCCTGAAATGAAATTGCTCACCTGTGTACCTGAATGTTGGAATTTATTTGCACGTTTTTATGTTATAACCTGAGGTAATTTCATGCTGTATGTTTCTTCAACTTCTTAATCATCTGCTCAACATGATTCAGATATCCCGACATGGAATTGCTCACCTGTGTACCTGAACATTGGAGTGTGTTTACATGTTTTCTTATATCATATTGTGAAAAAACTCAGAGATTGTGCTTTTGGACTATTGTTTAAGTAATCATTTCTTGAAACCATTCTCACTTAAATCTGAATCACCGCTCATGCTAAAATTTATAATCTTGGAACACTTGCAATCATTATACTTGTATTTATACTACTGGCAATCCCATTTTTGGTGATTTTGTGAATCTATGAGAATGTCATAGGTATAGTAAAGACTAAAGAGTAAAGTTCTTGCCTTAGCTCAAGTACTTAGTTAGCGGATAGAATGCCCTAAAGCTCGAATTCCAAATTTATAGCGCATGCATTCCATTACAAAATCTATTATCATTCTTATGTTTGGATAATATGTAATTTTCAGGCTGGACTCGCAATTGTGAAGGCAGGCAGATACTGAATTTTCAGGCTTTTCTGTATGGGACTCGATCAAGATCAAAGAATGTGCGATACTGTAAGTGGTTCCAATGTGATCTGTACATCCATATTAGGTTTGATCTTTAGCCTTTTGTTTGATTGTTATCGTTCCCTAGATTTTTGGTTTTTGATATCTATTATTAGGTAGAGAGCACAAGGAATTAGTCAGATTCTGAGTTCCAATGCTTGTGTTCTTTTCTTTGTGCTTTGAACTCAGAAATTTTGACCCTTTTGGGTGTACTTTTTGATGGGCCCAAAGGTGTTAGGGCTGGGCCCAATTTGATCCCTTCTCCTGTCTCCAGATCAACAACCTGACCTCAAGTACATTTCTGTGTTTTTTGTGGTCCATAGCCATTTCTGATATTTATTTACTCACAGGCTTCTTTTTGTTTTGTTCTGTGTTATTGGATTGAATGTTTTGGTCAGAATTATCAAGGCATTGGAAAATAGTGGGTAGTTCTAATTGTGAATAGTTGTTGGATCGATATGGTGATTATGAGTTTATAAATCTTAGAGAAAATTACAAAAAAGGCTATATAGTATGACATTTTTGTAAAAATAAAATACTTATTTTACAAAAAGAATGCAAATAACACGTCACTTTTTTGTCATTAACAAATAACACAACACATTCTTGAAAAATGCCATACTATAGAGCACTTATTTTCTATTTTTTCTGAATCTTATTTCCGCGGTGTTGAGAGACTCAATGACATGCACATAGGTGAGAGAATGACGGTTTTAGTAATTCATGTCTCTTGTTCGTCAGATCAGATCATCAGAGATATACAATATATTTTACCTCCTTTTAAGATGGTAACATACAAATTTAGTTATCTGGTTCTTTATGCATTTATCATTTTTTTTTGCAAAATATGTAAGTTTATCCGAAAATGACCATGAAATTAAAATAACTAACTTTTTCCAATTCGAGCTTGCCTGTTTTTCTCTTCTTCAACCCGTCAAGTTAGTCCGACTCCCCTTCATCATCTTGTTATCAACACACGCAGGCGGATGATATTTCGTCGAAAAAGAGGAAAACATGAAAACTAACAAGCTCAAGCTCAGGTTCGGAGACAATTATTTAAAAAATTAATTTTAAAGATATTTTCATTGGATCAGAATTATACATTATGGAAAAACAAGAAAATTAAATTAGTTCACTCTTCATATATCATGCCATATCATGTCTCTATTGTTTGGGAATCAATTCTAAGCTTGAGTTCTTATTCACAACATGTCCACTAAAAACACGACAACAAGAGATGTTCCAGAACGGTCCAAAGAAGCAGAGAGAGAGAGACATGGGATTGGTCACTCACTCACTCCCACTGTTCACACCATGCCATTACCAAGAACAGAACAGAACAAACAAGAAGATGAAAATGGGGTGGTCACGTGAGAGGAGATGGGGATGGTGCAGAGCACATAATCACCAGAGAGGAACGCGCCACGTCACCGCCCAACTGTACGACACCGTATCAGCCACATTCTCTCTCTCCTCAGGCTCAGGCACAGTGCCAGAGAAGGTTACTTTCAAGCAATGCCTTTGCCTTAATGACCCAAAAACAGTAAGTACTCATTTTAACCAAAAATTAAATGCTCTCTCAATTATTATTTATGAGATAATTCCATACACCACGTCCTAAAATATATCAAATCTTACTCAACACTCTTTAAAACCATTAATCTCACTAGCACCCCCTTAAAATGTGTAAAAATCTCAGTTGTCAAAAATTATTGAAAAAAAACAAAAATACTCCTCTCCCTCACCATACCCTCTGTCTCTCCTCCCTCCCTCCACCGTCGCCGGCGAGTCTCCTTCCGGCTAATCCCCTCCACCACCGCCACTCCTGGCGCCACCTCGAACACCTCTGCCGCTACCATCAGCCTCCCCTTCCTCCCCTCCTCCGTCCCTCCATCCTCACCTTAAACTTCGTCTCCCTCCAAACCCTCAACCTCGCCTCCCTCCCCATCAACTCAATCTTCGTCAGGATTGTGGACACGCGGCGGGAGGGGATTGGCCGTAGGGAGGCTTGCCGGCGACGGTGGAGGGAGGGAGGAGAGACAGAGGGTATGGTAAGGGAGAGGTGAGGGAGTGGTGAGAGAGGAGTATATTTGTTTTTTTTCAATAAATTTTTGACAACTGAGATTTTTGATTATTTTAGGGGGTGTTAGTGAGATTAATGGTTTTAGAGGGTGTTGGGTGAAATTTTGTATATTTTAGGGGTGGTATATGGAATTATCATTTTATTTATATATTTATTTGGGTCCCACTGCTCTGATCTGACGGCTCGATTTGTTTTGATCACATCCCATCACCATCTCATTTTTTCCTAGTTTTTTTAGAGAGAGAGAGATATAGAAACAGAGGATCAACACGCATCCTCTGGGCGTGGAGTGGAGCCCATGGGAATTTACTGATATGTTAATTTTATTATTGCTCTGTTTCTTGCAGTTTCTTTATCTAATCCTCAAGATCAACATAACCTTTACTATTTAAGAGTGTTTTTAGAAACCTATAGTGATTAGTGTGTAATGGTAGGTAGGGTTGTAAAGGAAAAAGATTCGAATTAAGAGGGATGAGATGAGACATAGATAATATTTTTAGTTTGTGTGTGTGATACTTAAAACCATTAAAAATGATACATGAGGATTTGTGTTGTGGACGCTTTAGACCCGAACCGGGAATCAAACCAAATTTGAAACCGAAAGACGAAGAATCTTGCAGGTATTGGTTTGGATTCAGGTCTGAATTTAGGATAATAGTTCAATTTCGATCCGGTTTTAATTCTCGAAACTCATAATCGTAGTTACCTAGACAAGAATTAAATTGGTTTGCTTCGTTTCGTGTCCGCCTCTCGTTTACCCACGTATATTATTTATCTTTTATTTTTATTTTGTTTGTAAACTTTATATTCCGATCGTACTGTAACAATTAAATCTTATCATTCAGTTTTAGTTGCAAACTTGACGGTTTTTTGTTATAAATTATGCTCAAATCCGTCAAATTCAGTATTTAAATCGAGCATGAACTCAAGATCGAGAACTAATTGGTTCAAATAAGGTAGAATCAAAACTATATTGACTATAACCAAATTTGAAACCAAACTATTTCTCCCATAATTACTCTGAATTTAGTTCACACATATTGATAACAACAAAATTTGGTTCTGACCGATTTGATTCTGGTTGAGAACCGTGTCCACCCCCTAGAAAAATGTATTTAGAAACTTTATTTAGTTGGTGGGTCTAGATTTTAAGCATGTGAGAAATATGGAGAATGTGATGTAGCCTGTAGGTGTAAAAAGGTTATGCTTTTGGATAATAAAGCAAGCACTATTGAAACAATGTGTTTAAACTATAGAAGATTACAACTTTACAAGTAGTGACTCTCTTTCCTTTGATTAAAGATACATAGGATTTTATTTAATTAATTTTATCTTATGCATATTTCATACATTATCTTAGTATTAGAAGAAGAAAAAAAATGGAGCAACTAATTAAGAACATGGAAGCACTAGTCTTCTTCCTCCTTTGTGTCCCTAATCTTATCCAAACCAGAAAGACCCATTACACCTTTTCCTATTTAAAAAGGCATTGAAATAGAATATTTGTCACTATAAATTAAATCTTTCTTCAATTGTGACAATTCAAACTTTGTAGTAAACAAAAAAAGCTCATTATGTGTATATGATGAAATGGGTTCTGATTCAATTGATGTGGGCCATGTTTATGAGATTTTTTTTAAAAATTGATGAGATGGATGACACCAAAACAACACCATTGCTCATTAATATATGCAGAATTTATGAAGTTGCAGGAAATTTTTTTGGGTAAAGAGTAGAGTGCTTTGCCAAATAGTGCAGAGGGTTATGGAAGATTGGATGGTGAAGTTGACGCTCTGCTCTCAGAGAGACTGAGACAGTGGTCTTGATTTGAAGAGGGCAATAATAAAAACAAATGGGGCTCATTATGTTTTTTTAAATTTCTGGGGAAAAAAAGTAGCCGTACTGATACGCTATCATGTTATTAAAGATAGAACCCATTTTTTGGTTTTCTTTTTTCATTTCACTGCTCGTCTCTTCCTTCTTCACTGTATCATATTCTGAGACCTTTTTGCTTCTTTAGCTGGTTCAGACTCTAAGATTGAAGCTCCTTTACCAGAGACATGCAGAGCTTCAAGGCAGCTCCTCCCAACCATGAGTTTTATTGCCACTCTTCTTCACATCTCAGGTACTCTATGTGTGTTCTTTGATGCTCTGGTGATGAGTATGTTGGGAATGGTCTTGTGGGTTGTGATAAAGTTTGAATCTTTTTGGAATGGTCTTGTGGGTTGTGATAAAGTTTGGATCTTTTGGGGTTTCTGGGTTTGAATTTGTCTCTTGTTTGTGTTTTGTGAAGCAGAGGAGAAGATGGTATCAGAAACCAGACGCGTTTCTCGGATCTTGGGGAGCTTGAGCAATCTGCTCCCATCTTCCATAACAACGATACTGTTGGTTTAAGCTCAAGTATGTTCCTTTAGGAACATGTGTTTCTGTTTTGTTAAATTTCATGTTTTTATTCATTTCCATGACCCATTTGTTCTGGTTTTCCAAATTTCTTGTTAGGCTCTATGTTTCATATGACATCAGATAGCCTCTCTACTGTTCCCAACAATCCATACTATGGAACTGCCTTGAACACGGTAATCATCAACAATTCATCATCATTGTAGACCTCTTGTCCTTGAATTTTCAGTACTATTGTGTTGATGGGTCCTTGTGCTTATTTATTCTGTATATAGAGTATTGGGTCTTCAGAGATGGTTTCAGCCTCAACAGGAGGGGTTGATACAGGGCAGTTCATGTACCAGAAGGGCTCGTTGATTGCGACCGCCTTGGCGAATTGCACCTTTGAGAATTGGGGTGATTCTGGTGTTGTTGCTGATAATTGCCACAGCCAACAGACAGACACCTCCACGGATCTTGACGCTGATGACAAAACCCAGGTTTGTGTCTCTTTCTTCTTCAATCCATATGCCCTAGTTCATGTATCTCTGAGATTAAGAATGTAACGAGAATTTAGTACTGTGAACAACTTCTTTGTAGTTTGCTGGCTAGTGTACTAGCCGGGTATGTGTTTGTGAGTTTTCATTTGAGGTTATTGTTTCTCTACTAGTTTAATGGAGTTCAGCGAGGAGCGCTTGTTGTTGTTGATTCCATGGATCAATCAAATGCAAAAACTGGCGACAGGAAGGTGCTGGACACGACTATAGTTTCCAAACTAATGCTTGTTAATTTCGCACTTACTTTAAGCTTATCGATGGTTTTTCTGCCTATTCCTTTTCAGGCTCTTCGAAGACTGGCTCAGAACCGAGAGGCTGCAAGGAAGAGCAGGTTGCGAAAGAAAGTAAGTGACCGTTATAGTCGTATTACTATCTTCTAACTCTTATTTCAGTTGATTTTATTGATGAACTCGGTAATTGACAATAAACATCATTGATAACATCAAATAAGTTAATTCATCAAAGCCTTGCCGATTTAAATTAGTTCCTTGAATTAGAACTGTTCTTAATTAAGTTGTTCCTTTTGAGTTATAATTAGATTATGACATTTTTGCAGAATTGTTTCATCCATAATAGTTTGAGAATATTAATCATCTTGCTTGTTTTGAATCCGGTTTTTATCAACATGAAGTCATTTCGACTTTGGGTTATAACATTAGAAGGTAATAAATGAAGCATATGTATCTGGATTGTTGATGGGTTCTGGTTTCTGGGTCTGGACAGGCGTATGTCCATGAACTGGAAAATAGTCGGATCAAGCTTGCACAACTAGAGCAAGAGCTACACCGAGCACGTGAGCAGGGCATGCTCGTTGGCTTGGGGACTCCTGGAGATCAGAGCTATTCGGGGGGAGCCTTAGCCTTCAATATGGAGTACGCGCGCTGGCTCGATGACCACCAGCGACTCATCAGTGACCTCAGGTCGGCCTTGAACTCTCAGATGGGAGATACCGACCTGCATCGCCTGGTTAATGGTGTTGTGGCCCATTACGACGAGATATTCAGGCTGAAGGCCATAGGCACAAAGGCTGACGCGTTTCACATGCTCTCCGGCATGTGGAAGACGCCCGCGGAGAGGTGCTTCATGTGGCTCGGCGGGTTTCGCTCCTCCGAACTCCTCAAGGTGAATCCTCTCAGTACCGTCTGATAATACTCCGTGATGATAATCAGAAAAAATGAAAAAAATGTGCCCTATCATATAACACTTTTACAAGAGAATGCGGTGTTGTTTGCATTTTTCACAAAATGTGTATTTTTATAAAAGTGACCAAATTACCCCTGAAACTAAAATTTATTTTAAAAGTTTTTCGTTTTTTCTTTCAACGAAAATTATGATCAAATTTTGTAATTATATTATTTTTAAATTCAAATTATTTTTTAAAATAATGTTATAAAAGTCTAAATGCTTCATTCTAAGGACAATTTTGTCATTTTATAAAACTATACCCATTTTACAAACAAAAAATGCAAATGCAAACAACACAACACCCATTTGTAAAAGTATCGTATAATAGGGCAACTTTTTGCAATTTTCTCACGATAATTTATTCGGGTATTTTTCTCTATAAATTTGATGTTAGCGTTGGAAATCCAGATTTTGGGAATCCATCTCGAGCCTTTGACGGATCAGCAGCTGATCGGGATATGCAATCTGCAGCAATCCTCCCAACAGGCCGAAGATGCCTTGTCTCAAGGCATGGAAGCTCTGCAGCAATCTCTCGTGGATACACTCTCATCGGCCACTCTAAGTCCTAGTGGTTCCGGAAATGTAGCCGATTACATGGGCCAAATGGCGATAGCTATGAGCAAACTTTCCATGCTCGAGAGCTTCCTTCACCAGGTACACACACACAAAACCCGTAAATACCTCACTGGTACTTAGATTTTGCAAATTAACTTATATACGTCGCCTTTTTTCGTATCATATTAGGCCGATCTTTGAAAACCGTATATACCTCATTAGTACTATAAATGTCAAATACTTAGCTTTAGCAATTTATAGAAATGACCCTTTTCGTATCATATCAGGTTGACCTCCTCATCAGTACTATAAATGTCAAATACTTAGCATCTTAAACTCTTTTGTACTATAAATGTCAAATACTTAGTTTTTGCTACTTAAACACTTTAGTACCATAAATGTCAAATACTTAGTTTTTTTTGCAAGAATTGACCCTTTTTTCGACTCGTATTAGGCCGATCTCTTGAGGAAGCAAACTCTACAACAATTGCACCGCATATTGACTACACGCCAAGCGGCTCGTGCACTGCTTGTCATCGGAGACTACAGCTCGAGGCTCCGAGCTCTCAGCTGTTTATGGCTAGCACGGCCAAGAGATTGATTGATTGATTGACTGATCGTAATGTAACGCTAACCATATCGAGTTCTCAAGCTCTCCATGCTTTTGAAGATGTTTCTGATAGAAATTCACATGACAGTGCTGATATGAAGATCTAAAAATGTTGGAAGAAGAAAGCATTGTAACATGAATTGGGTTCCACATTTCAGTACTTGCTATGTCACAGAATGAATTTTATATAAATTGAATGTTGAATTATAGATGCAATCATCATATATATTATTTGAATATTTCCTGGCCGTTGAGGGTTTCTTGGGTGTCAAGTTATGATTTCACTGTCTTCTGTTCTCATTATTTGCTCCCCTTTTGCTTGTATGCTCTTCTCTTGTCCTTGTTCACTCTCCCTGCAAATTTGAAACCCACAAAAATTATTCTTAGATATTCCAAAGAAATTTATATTGATCGGAAATGTTAAATTATAACTATTTTCAAATTCAACTTCAAATATCATATCATATAATGGCAAAAAAATGTTGGGAACTTAATTTTTTTATACAAAAGCATGTATTTTTCCTGTAACTTATAATCAGTGATATAAAGTAGCGATCAGTAATATCGAGTGGTGACGAGATTTATATTCAGACCGACTGAGTTGTTAACTCACCGTTTCGATGTTTTCGGGTAGTTTTGACAATTTGAGGAATGAAGACTCCTGTCCCACTGCCATTGTTTCTCCACAACCTCAAAAGCCAAGCTGGAGGGACGACAGAGCCACCACCACAACCCTCACTCTCCCACCGGCTCGGGTGGCTCCAAGGCTGCACTGAGGTGGTCAAACCACCCGTTGACCGGTCTCTCCGGCGCGGTTCTTGAAGATCTCCATCTTCCTCATCTGCTGTCAGTATCAGAATCTGCCTCTTGAGCTCAGCATAGTACAAATCATCATCAAATGCAACATCTGTAGTGTCCCTGTTCATAAACTCCATTTCAGTCCCAACTAGGGGCAGTGTTGTAAAAATCGTTTGGCGCTAGTCAGACAGAAATACTCTTTTGGGATTAAACAAAAAATAAATCAGATGAAATGATTAATCAAATAAGACAAGACAGAAATTTTTAGAACACTAGTAGAGGGAGATCAAGTTCTTGAGTGGGTTAGTTTTTGAAATGGGTTTGTGATGGTTTATATATATATATATATGTATTGAGGTTTGAGATTTGATTGGGATTGAAGAGAATCATTGAACATAAAAGTGCTTTGTTTTGGGTCAAAGAGGAGGAGCTCTTGAAATGTCTCCAAATGGATCCAAGTCCAAGGAATATGTTGGGACTTGTACTTTAGTAAATGTCCATTTCTTCATAAATATTAATTACTGGATAAATTAATTTTAATATTGATCGTGCGGTTGAGATTTGATAATGGGTTCGAGTAGTACTGGTTTTTATGGGTAAAAAAAAAGCCAAGAAAGAGAATCAAGAGTCGGTGAGGAAAATTGGTTTTGAAGTCAAGGTTCCTGAAACTACGGTTTTGCCACTGGTTCATTGGGCCTTACTTGGGCTTTCAACAGGCCAATATAGAAATCAAGAATCAAGTTCGTGCGTAGTGGACGATCATTGGGTTTGGGCCTTACTTGGGCTTTTACAGGCCCATTTCAACACCGATATTGAAATGTTGGGTTTTGAGCTTCTGCGTAGACCACTGGGCTTATAAATTGGGTGTATTGGGCCTACTAGAGGGCTTGACCCAGACCCAACGGCTCAAAATTTACGGTAACGTTGACAATTTAGATTGTTGACTTTCATGACACAAGAATTTTTGCATAGCTGTAGTGGTTTGTGGTTGCACATATTTTTTATTTGTGCATTGTTTATAGGCTTGTTGGTGAAGACTTAGATTTTTAAATCAAATATTAAGAAAAATTTATATCATATAGCTCTTTTAAATAGCCCAACTTTCATGAATATTGTTTTTTTTGTTATGGTTGGTTAATTTGAGAGTACAATTTCTAAGTCAATATGATCCTCAACCAGCTAGCAAGGGAACATTTTCAGTCCACTAACTAATACTGATTTATTTCTATTATAAATATGTTTTTAAATAATTCTTCAATCCGTTTATTAGAAGAGTTATGAAGAATATTTTTTTATTAAAATAAAATATATGATATAGTACATAATAATAATAAACATATATAGAAACATAATTTGATGAGAATTTTATTACGTCGTGAGAACTGCTGGGCGTGGCATGTTGGAAAATTATATTTTTTTTCAATCACTCGTTACATCACTCTCTCGACATGATAACACTTTTTTCTATAGATTATAATATGAAACTTGTCGACCTTGTTACATGACGGATGTATATTGATTTTCATAGTTCTCACACTTCTTGTGATTCTCGCTGGGTGCATCTCAACGTATAGTTAATATGGAGAACTTTCTTGGCATCAACTTACAATAGTCAATGAAATCTAAGTTGAAATCATCACGTGGGTAATGCTTTTGTTAAGCCAAGTATACTCAACTAACACTGATCATTGAGGTAATCACAAGTCAACCATTGACATTTTTTGGGTTAATTTGACTCCTTATATATATACACAAAACACAATGAAACAAAAATAGTCAAACAAAAAAGAAGAGAAGAAAATATGGGAAGAACTCAACCCGCCGGAGCTCCTCCTCCACTCCACCACCACCCGCCGCCGCCGGCCACCGCCTTCCCTCCCAAAGCCGACCATATTCAACAACAACAAGGCTACAATAATGTCATCACAACTCCTCCACCTCAATATCAACAAAACATTCCCATTCCGACACAACAACAACAACAATATCAACAAAACAACATTAATATTAATGGTCATGTAATGAACAACGACATCATGCGACCTCAATATTCTCAACCTCAACCTCAACCTCAACAACAACAAATGGTGTTCCATCAAAACCAGGCCATTGGAGTGCCATTTCAACAGCAAGTCAACGGCGGTGGAGTCAACGGGAAAGTGGGGTCCACTGGAAATAGTAATGGTAATGGTAATGGCAATGCCACGGTGAATCCTTGGACCACCGGTCTATTCGACTGCATGGACGATCCCACAACTGGTACGCTAATTATCTGCTCATGTTTTTTCTTTTTCACCTATATATATACAGAGACATATTCAAGTGCGAACCAGAAGATTGATCTCATTTTAAGTAATGTATTTCCATTATTATGACATGTATTTCTATGACATCGGGAGAGAGATATTTCTATTGTGTAAAGTGGGTTCTCCGGGTGTAGTGAGGGGGACAAAGTATTTTTCGATACCCAATCAATGAACCTTATCGGGAAAATGGTGTAACGGGGGGCCTCGGGGTGTAACGGGGTCCCAAGAGTGTAACGAGTGTTCGCACCGGTTCGCACGACGTGGTCTGGTTCACACCAGATCACGCCTATATATATATTTATGACCAAGTGATCATTATAAGAGAAATGTATATGATGTTTCATTTGTTGTGATTGTTTTGATTTGCAGCTCTCGTCACAGCGTTTTTTCCGTGCATAACTTTTGGGCAGATAGCGGACGTTCTTGATAACGGCCACACCAGTAAGTGTTCAACTTCCCGTGGATCGGACTTTAATCAGTACTGAATATAAGCTTATTTCATTTTCATACACGATTATGATATCATGTCAAAATTCGATTCTCCTCGCAACCTAATTTTATATATGAAATGAAACAATCTTATATACGAAGACTCGGGTTTATCAAATTAGTGAAGATCACTAACAACTACCTCATAAACACTCGTACACATGTTGAAACTGAACTTTTAAATGGACCAGACTTTAAAATAAACTCTATGTGTCATTCTGGTATCTGGTAGGGTCCAGTGTCTATGTCCGATAGGACAGAGAACGAGGATTATTAGAATCTTTCCGAACTCTCCTCGTTATCATCCTATAAATTTGCAAAATACCCTAATTGTTCAGCGCATGGTATTCCCGATCCGATGAGACCACTGAGCCCTCTCAAGTTTTCAAAGTGCGAAATATAGAGCGTAAAGGGCTAAAAGCATTAATATGAGTAATGTTAATTTTTGGGATAACTGCAGCCAGGTACACTTGAAGAATTCGGTTTTACGTTCAGTATGAGAAAAAAAAATTGAGATAATTCTCTTGTCTCACTGTCAGTCAGTCGCAATTATCCCTAAACTTTTTGTAAGTGAACTTGTTGCAGATTGCACGACGAGCGCGATAATCTATGCGGTGGCCCCATGCATAGTGTCGCGGGCGTACCGGAAAAAGCTGAGGCAGAGGTTCGGATTGGTGGAGGCTCCGGCCTCCGATTGGATCGTCCACTCCATTTTTGAGTATTGTGCTATTTGCCAAGAACACAGAGAGCTCACCAACCGTGGAATCAACCCGGCCCTTGGTAACTTTCATCTCTCTATTAATTCACACATTTTTGAATCAATATCATAAAATAAAAACGCTAAATGCTAGTCTAATGGTTAAGATATTTGAAAATTAATTCAAAATAAATTGAACTGATCAAAAATTTTAAAACACTGCTCTGAACCAAATCAGAGTTTACGACGTGTTCGAAAATTGTAGTGAGTGTTTAATGGCATCATATTTGTGTTGATTGATGTGCAGGGTATCGAGGGAACTTGAACAACAATAATCAAAACCAGCAGAATTTTACAATGATGCCACCCAAAAATCAAACCATGGGCTGATCATCATCAAGTGTTTTCAGAAACTCTGAGCAACCTCTTGCCACTTTGAACTTATTTGTCAAATTATATGTTCTCCGTTTTCAATAATTTATGTTTTTGCTTTAATGTGGGTTTGTGATTCTCGAAATAAAATGAGGCAACTTGTTTCCGAAACCTATTTTGAACAGAAGTAGGTCTAATAATTTTTTTAATCTGACTGTTGACCCAAAAAGACTTTATTTATGATTCTTGCACATAAGTGACGTAAAGAATTTTTGAACGAGCCCAGCTGAGAAGATAAAAAAAATTTAAGTGTACTTATTTGCGAAACAAATTTCATTACCTACCATTTATGATTTTACAGTGTGTTCATTCCCAATCGTATTCTTTTCAGTTGCCCACAACTCATAACCAAAATAAATAAATTCAATACTATTACTTAATAGCTTATGAATGAAAAAATATATATATGTTATATTGGAACTCGCCTAAAAGTTTAAGCTTAATAGCTTTATGAATGAAAGTCGAAAAAAAATATACATTTTTGTGTGGGTTTGTTACTCATGCAATATAAGTGTAGATAGATCATAATCTGATATCATATTAAAGACCACACACCTAAAGGGTCATGCATATAAGGCTCAAATACGGTCCAAAACAATTAACAACTTGAGAGCAACAATTCTCGAACTATATATTTTCACGCTTTAATAGACAAACATACTAAACGAGCAAAATCCATGAAGAAAAATAGTGTCTAGGGTTTCTCAGATAGTAAAGGCATAATACTTGGTAAGCCATAAAAGAGACCTACGTACGTGTTATGTTAATCACAAAACAATACAAAGATCAGAAGATAGAAACACTGCTAAAAATGTAGAGAGAGTGGCACCTTGAAAAATACGATCATCGATCCAAACATAGGGATTGATCGATCCGAATGATGTCCTAGGATCGAAACTATCTGAGTCTAGCTGGACATATGGTCAATTGTCTGAAGCGCTTGTTGAGCAAAGTAACGGACATCAACGTCCGGGTCCTCGCTCAGCTCAACCAGACTGGGCCGGATCGTCTTCTCCACCACCTGAACCAACCATTTCAATGTCACATAGGGATATACATAAACATGAATAGTTTCTTTGAGAAGGGAGAGTTAAATACAGGGGTGCCAAAAAAATAACCAAACTGAAAAAGCCTGAATTGATTCGGTTCAAAACAAAACCGAAACTCCATCGGTTCGGTTTATAAAATGAAAACAGATAAATACCAAACCGAACCAAAAATGGATCAATTTGGACATGTGACTCATTTGAAGTCATCATCCTTCATGAAATTCGGTTCATAACAAACCAAACTGAACCGAATTTCATCGGTTTGGTTTTGGGTTTCATTTTCTTAAAACCGAACCGACTCAAAACTAAACCGTGAACGACCCTAATTAAATACTAATATCCCCAGTATGGAGATTGGAACAAGCGACCTCATGCTTGTAACATAAGGTCTCTGCCGCTTCATCCATAACACGATTGGAATGAAGAAAGCGATAAGATTAGAATAGACGTGAAGAGTTACTTACGGAGTGGTCTACTATGGGGATGAGGGACTGAAGCACCTTTGCAACATTGAACTTGATATTGGGTACCCTGGAAATGGATGGTTCGGATTATTTGTAAGAATCAACGTAACTCGTAATTCGAGTATGGAATATGTATATTTGATGTGGAGAGCTAAAAATCAGATATGGGTACCTGTCTTTTGATGCAGTAACAATCATGGGAAGTAACTTTGAGCTTGTGATCTCCGAGCCCATGACGGGAGCTAGGAGAGAGATTGCGCGAATGATAGTCATGCGATAGAGATAGTGAGAATTGGTAGCCATTTCTAATACCTGTTGAGGTGAGTTCATTGGTTATGAGAAAAATAAGAAAGAAAAAGCTGGAGCAGATTGAGTGGATCGTCAAAAAACCTGTGGAACTATATGCTGCATTGCCCATTCCGGGCCAAATTCTTCTGCGAGGCGTTTTAAATTGTTAGCAGCAGCATCACGAATCGAATAAACCTGCAATCAGCACCCAAAATCCAACTTAACATGATTCGTTCTATAGCAATATATTTGCAGTCTTGTGTATGTATGATAGAGTGACACAAACCTTGTCCTGTAACCACTGCATGCAAAGTGCGCCCAGCTTATCGTCGAAGAACCCAACACCTAGCTGACTTGCCAGTAGAGGAATGTACTCTATTATTGCAAGGCGGACTCTCCAGTGTCGGTCCTCAGCAAGTTCGACAATTGCTGGTAACAAGGATTGGGACAATAGGTCGATTCCAATTACCTACAAGAATGGCTTATTTGAATGACGGTGTCGCGGTTGAAACAAATTGACTTGAATGTAGAAATAACATAAATAGTGCATACAGAACCTAAGGTTTTATACAAATTTTGTGAATTGTCCTAAAACATTAATGCCTCACATTTGTGACTAACATGAATGTCCTAAAAGGGATGGATATTATAAGGGCTTATAAATAGAGTATAGTTTGTATAGATTCTTGTAGAGGAAATAAACCTGATTAACTTGATCAAGCTTGCTAATGATATTCAGGCGCACATCGGGAAACTCGTCCTTTAAAAGGGAAAGGAAAATTGGAAGAAGCTGCTCAATGGTTGCATCCTGCAGAAACCAAACAGATGAAGTTTATGAGACAGATGTAACCAGCATATTTCTCTTTGTTGTGTACGAGCTGGATCTAACAGATTCAACGGCTAATAAGATAATTAAAAAAATAATCCTAAGCCATGCATGTAAAATTTCAATATAGAGGACAACGTCATAGCTAGCCAAAACCACACAAATTATTAGAAACACTAAACAGTGATCAAGAAAGACCGGTGGCTTGTTAGATTTGAGGTAGATCCTGGTAAAACATCTCATTACAGTCTTCTGTCTCCATTGCCGTATGCAGCATACAGTTGAAACTTGGATATTCAACATGATAGATATCGTAAACTCGTTCTAGCTAATTGGTGTTATGAAGCATAATCTTATACATAATGACGAAAGACCAAATAAAATACTAAGACACTCGTTTAAGAACAAGTACAGTAAAATGTAGAATAACCAACACCACAATGCTGCACAGCCTACAGAAGGTGCAATAATTACCTTTCCCAAGATTGGAGCCATCCCCATTATAACTGAAGCCAAAGCAGAACGTACATGCTGTGAAGAATCTGAAGACAATTCCTGTAAAATGTATTACAGAATATTAAGATATGTGATACTAAATAGAATATCAACTATCAGGTCTAATTTGAGTTCCAGAAATAAAAACTTCTTAAGAAAAATGTGCACCTTCACGCAGGGAAGAATATGCTGGATAGCAAGTTCTGGATTTAAAATCCGGCAAAACTTAGTTACTTTGCCAGCAGCTGCTATACGTACTTCAGCTTCATTATCACGAAGTAACCTCACATATGCAGGAACTAAGTCCGTTCTAGTATCACCATGAATCAAATGTCAAAAAGTGATATCATGCATATTATGCGAACATCTAGTTTATGCTTCTAAATGGTATTATATGATTGTCAATGATGATGAGGATAACACAGCAACATGAAAATGGATCTAGAACACGGGCAAATTTACTTGATACGATAGCAAAATTGCATCTAGACAGAAATGGAATAACTTGGCAGTTCCGTATCCATATATACCTAGTAGGCTCTGGGCCAACAGCTTCACAAAGCTCATACAGCTGATTTGCAACCATGTAGCGTACACGCCAAGACTTATCCTGAGAGAAGTTAACAATAACAGGAAGAATATGGGCAACACAATCTTGAGGCTCCAATAACTTCCCAAGAGCTGCACAACCCTCAACAGCCAGTAACCGGACAGAATCTTGATCTGACATGAAACTCAAATTAATAAGTAAATGGTGTATAAAAACTCATAATAGGTAAGGAATCACTGACTGTAAATTCTAAACATGTAAAAAAACAAGAAAACTAGACAAGGAATAAAAAAGCATAATTTATTTGAGTTTCATCCGTCAAGTGACTAGTACGCTCTTATTGATGTCTGTTCTACACAAACTATTACTCTTAGTCATAGCTAGATGCATATTCGGGTCAGCTATTCTTAATTAAGCATACTGGCCTATTTTTAATCCTCAACATGATACATGTTTTTTTACTGTGTAACAGTAAATCCATAAAATTTAACACTAATTAGAATGCTATGACTTGATTGCCATGTATTGCCATAATCTAAACTGCAGCATAGCAGTAAGCAATGCACTGCTATGCCTCGATTCCCATAATCATGGTCAATGGAGAGCAGTGAATAAAATAATTTCCTATTTATTGACAATGATAGTAAACAGGCAATGCTAATTATACTCATGCAGAAAATGTAGATATCTAGCTAAAAATAGTAGTACTATATATCCAATTACCATCCTGAGTAAGCTCCTCAAATATTGACATTATGTCGGTCTTCACATTTGCAGACTCAACAGTTGCAGCATACTTCCCCAGATTTGAAGCAGCAGATCTCCTGACCATGGGCATGTCATCTTGGCACAGTTGACTGTATATTGATCGCAACTCAGTCTTCATTGCCTCTGGGGCACTTGGGTAGGCAATGTGAAATAGCCCACATGCAGAAACTCGAGCTGTAAACCATTCACCAGCAGCCAACCTCTGAAAGAAGCAAGGAAATCAAGAAACATAACAAAAATGAATCAAGAAAATAGAATACTCATATACACTGAAAGTTATCGAGAAAAATCATATGCTTAGTCCAGATATAAAACAACACTTCATTTGCTTAAATTAGTAACATTGATAAGCATCAGCTGAGTTCCTTGAGCTTATCACACATTTAAGAAAATAAATAAATATAAGAACTTTTATCCCTATGATAATTTGACAATGTATCAACAAGACAGCTATTTCGAAGGTAAATGACGGGGAGCCATTTCAGACGGTTACAATCTACCTGAGCCATAGGTTATGAAGATGCAACTAAAAAACATAAAACCAAAGTAAGAACCTAACCTTCACCAGAGGAACAAACCAGTCAACCAAATCACTCTCTCTCATCTGAGATCCAATTCTAGACAAAGACTCCACAGCTTTGTCCCTAACACATGTTTCCTCAACAGTGCAAAGGGTCTCCAGAGGCGGAAGCAAAACATGGGCATGCTCCACTCCTCCAACATATGGAATAAACACTCCCAACTCTTCTGCCATTGCAAGAAGTACCTCATCATCGTCATCATTGTTTTCGCTCAGAAATGGGATCAACTCCTTACGGGTTCGGTCTTCGCCAAGGGCACGCGCAATCGTTGACAATCGGCGAATTGAATTCAATCGCAGCTGAATGTCGTCATTTTTCAGTTCATCTATCAAGACAGCTATTGGATATAGAGGCTCATCCACACCGGCCATTGTAATGCTGGTAATAACCATTGAACAATACAAAATATAAATTACACGTAATTTTATCAAAAACTGATACAGTGTGCATTTCATTTGGAAATGGAAAATTACTTTAAGAAACAAATTAAAACAAATAGCCGATATAACTACTTTCATTGAAAGTGAACCAATAATAACAAGGCTGAATGTGCAGACATAGCAACTGACTCCTAAATCTTAGACGACAATTAAAACTCTATCTCATATACATCTAACAACTATCTATCACAAAAATTCCTAGTTTTTTCTTCATTTGCATAGCCACAATTCTTCATCAATCACAAGGACATGAATGGATCGAGCCAAACACAGCAAGATCTAGAACAAGCACCTGGAAACTGAATCCAGATGCACCAAAAAGGAACACAAAACAACTACTAATCCAAACTCCAAAACAAAGCTGCTCTCCGTTTGGATGCTGAGAAAATCGAGGAAATCAAAAAATTCACCTGGCGGCTAATTCAATGAGATCTACAGATTTACTTTCCCGAATCCCCCACGATTCTCTCGAACAAATACGTAAACTCCAACCGATTCGAAGCTAAATCGATAAATCGAACTACAGATTATGAATCTTAGCTCGGAAAATTACATTTCTGCGGATAAAATCGACGAGAACGAAACGTACAGAGAAAGATAAATCTGAGAGAGAAGGGACTCACCGATCTCAACGCCTTCTTCACTGAGAGCTTCTGCTTCGAATCGAGAGAGGGAGAGACAAATTTATCAAACCTCGAGCATCAGAATTAACAAATAACTACTATATAATTTTCGTCGACGAATAAAAGTATTTTATTTATTTTTCTTTTAATTTAATAATTGAGCATGAACGATTTTAAAGACAATATTTTTTCTTATAAAAGTAACAAAACCACACATAGGATATAGGACATATATTGTATGAGTATTCAATTAAATTTAATATTTATGAACCATTGACTGTCCATTGCTTTATATTCAACATTCTATTCAGAGAAAATATATAAGATTCTTCCTTTAGAAAATAAATTTTCATTTTTGACCAAAATAAATATTTCTACTAAATTTAAGTGAATTAAATCACATTAAAACATAATAAAATTTGCTTAGTTGAATCTCTCCGACCAATTTTTAAAAATGTTGCGGAACGATAAAAATATAGATATGTCATGTAAATGTCTTAAATTATTAAGGAACACACGTCTACACGAATCATGTGTACAATCTCTGTGCAAAAATAAGAAAGGAAAAAACTCAAAAAATATACAAATTGTGGAGAATGTAAGTATGATATCGGTCATACCCGATGAATCATTGCTCCTCTATTAGGTGTAATATTTGAGTAACGAAAGTGTCGAAACTGACCATATTGCCCGACCATTGTCTCCAAATGAGACTTTTTCGACCCGAGACGGCACATGAGCACACAAGTGTAATTATTTATACAATATCGAGAACAACAATACTCACTCTTTAACATGAGAAAATATATCATGAACCTAAAAATGTTGACTGATGCAACCACATAAAAAAATGACAAATCCGATGAGCGAAATGACATTATTTATACAATATCGAGAACAACAATACTCACTCTTTAACATGAGAAAATATATCATGAACCTAAAAATGTTGACTGACGCAACCACATAAACAAATGACAAATCCGATAAGCGAAATGACAAGTTTAAATTTAGGTGTATCAAAATTAGAAACGATATTTTTTAGGTATCAATATGTCATTTCCCCTGTGAAAACCTTTGCCACAAAAACATAATTTCTCTCTACAACCATTTTCAAGCTATACATAATCATTAAAATGCAAAAGCTCCACAAAAAATGTAAAATAGAAGAAACACCAAAAGTATTTAGAAAAACAAGTCCAAATCAAAAAATAAATAACAGTGAGGTCTTGTTTTCACGTATTGACAATTTACAAAATGACTGTAACACTATAAATTTTCAATTAATCAAAATACTATAACAGCAAAGACAATTTCACAGTTTCAAGCTCTCTTCATCTTCTAAACCAACAAAAAATCAACTATTGACTCTAAAGCACCTGAAAATTCTGGTCCAAAGACCTGCAACCTCCTTTGGAACAGGCTCTTGCTCTACAATGCACTCCTTGAACTTCGCGTTCTCGCTGAGCTCTTCAAAGGCGTCGACAATGTTCTGAAGCCTGGCGACGAATTCTATCAGGAGAGACGCGAACGTAGCCAGAGACAAGGCGCTGGCGCTCTCGTATGTCTTTGACTCCTCGACCATGTCTCCGGTGAAGGAGAGGGCGGGCCACGACTGAGGCTTCCTGAACATGCTCTCTGTGGATGCCGTCCACTCTGGCGGGATAGGGCCCGCGCTGGCATTGGGGTTGTTGGGATCTCCCCAGTCACTGAAGCTGTTGATGACTACCTGTTGTTTGTTGAGGCTCTCGGGGTCTTCAGCGTCCTTGGGGCGCCTCCCACCTTCCCAGCTATCTGAGTTGATGAGGAGGTATGATTTCTGGTCGATCTTTGTTTGGAGCTCTTCCGCTGCCTCGTGCACGTCTAGGAGGATGTCTTCGGGGGATAGCCTCTCCATTTTCTCGACTTTGGATCCTATCTCGCGCAGAACTTTGGCTCCAGCGGTTCCAACCCGTTGGAGCTCATTGGCAAATACCTGTCTTTTGTCCGGTGGCGCCTGCGAGTACACATTTGGAAATATTGCAACGTTTAACAAATATCCAATAAGGTATAACAAGAGTATGGGTTTCTAGTGTACAGCAAGTCTTCAAGCAATATCATGGTTATAATCTTCACAACTCAGATCTAAGCATGAGCCAAATCAGAAAATCCATCTAAGCTTCACTGGTTCACGTAATGGACCGCCAAAATTGTAGCATTCAGTACTAAACTAGACGCCACAAATGTTCTATAAGGTTGCGGTGTTCAGTAAAATTCCAAAGACAGAGGAGCTTGAGGGCTAAATAGCTAGCGTTAAGTCTAAAGTTGGAAATATGCTCAGAACATTTTCAAGATTAACAATCATATAGTTTTACGCTAGGATTTGGCAGTGTTTGTGTCCTTGAATACTAACTATAAAGAGCATGCTTATCTTTCCAACTAACAATCAAACAGACTTGTAAAAAAAACAAAAAATTGTAGCATGTAGCTTCAAAATGATATCAATGTCACTGATCAATGCAGTTCTCTCCACTTCAATATATAGATGTACAATCTTCAACTTCAAATACGATATATAGACATAGACGAATCGTTTTACAAATTAATTAGAATACTTAATCAAACAGTTTTCCGATTGTTAAATAGTTGGCATTGACTATAATTAGTCTATCAGTCCTTAAACGGATGATTTTGAACCCGCAGAAGGTTAGTTGATGTAATACAACAGTACTAGCCAATGATTGCCTTAAATTCATTAGTACCATGACACTAAAAAGGGAATGCTGAAGCATAATAAATAACTCAAAAGATATGTATTTATTTAATCTAAAACACTACAGAATAAACGGAGAAGGTATAGTAGTCACCTGTATTTCCGAAAGTATACATCCATGCATTGCCATGACCATGAAAGCGCAATGCCTCAGCGCGCCGCTTACTTTAACATAGTTCTTCCATGGATAATTGAACGATTTATAAGGGCCGTGAGGTGGCTCCCATATTGCAAACCCCAGCTGCAATAAACACGACACAAAGGGTAAGAAAAAACTCACATTTCTCCGTCTCTACCTCTACCATTTTCTCGAAGATGCACACATACCAGAGTGTCTTCCTCGCTCGAAGATTGAACTGCCGATCTGTAGCCACTATACACTGGATCATCGGAAGCTTGGTAATGAAGAATCTTAGACGGTATCCTCGTGTACTCAACACATTCGAGGTACCCTTTAACGCAACCTAACAAAAATTAACAATAATGAGAAAATTGCAAAAGGGTGTTGTGTTGTTTGTTAATGGCAAAAAAAAAGTATTGTGTTGTTTGCATTTTTTTGCAAAATGCATGTATTTTTATAAAAATGAAGAAATTGCCCCTGAAATTAAGACTTTTATAACATAATTTAAAAAAAATAGTTTTAACTTAGAAATAGTATAACTAAAAAATCAAATTACAAAATTTGATCATACACATTTTAATTAAAAGATAAAAAAAAACTTTTAAAATATTTTTTTTAAAAATAACTTTTAGTTTCATAGATAATTTTGTCATTTTTATAAAAATACACACATTTTGCAAGTTCTTAACTAAAACTACAATTGGTTAATGTGTAAAATGTTTGAGCTCTACACAAACATGACTATGCAATTGCAAGTTCAAAACAAACCTTCCAAGGAATCAGCAACACCCATGAAGTTCTTCACAACTGATTTGTGTAGATCCTCCCCGGACCAGATCGGGTATATGAATATATTCACGACCAAGCAAATCCCAGCGCCAATTGCTATGAGCCAGAACCGATAAAAGGCCGTCTGGATAAATGTTGAGTTCCCAGAGACCAGTACAATGCAGTATGTCAACAAGAACACCCTAAACCCGTATTCATAAGGTTTCATTGTAGGGTACAGTTTTGCATAACTTGCAGCAAATCCTAAAAACAAAATACAAACCCAATAGTCAAAATTGGATAATTCTTTAGTTCCTAGAAACCGATACAATGCAATGTGTCAACAAGAAAACGTATTCGTAAGGTTTCATTGTAAGGTACAATTTTGCATAACTAGCAGCAAATACTAACGACAAATACAGATTCAACAATCAAAGTTGAATAAATGCAATATGTCAAAAAGAACACCCTATCTGTATTCATAAGGTTTCTTTGTAGGGTATAGTTGTGCAAAACTGGCAGCAAATCCTAACAACCAACACAAACCCAACAGTCAAAATTGGATAAAGGTTGAGTTCAAATATGTCAACGAGAACACCTGAAAATAGTCAAAATCGGATAAAGTTTGAGTTCTCAGAAATCAGTACAATGCAATATGTCAACAAGGACACCCAAAACCCGTATTCATAGGTTTCAGTGACAATTCTGCACAACCAGCAACAAATCCTAAAAACAAACACAGATCCAACAGTCAAAATTGGATCAATTGGTGGCAGATATCCAAAATCAAAACCCAATCCTCAAAACAGAACACACAAACAAAATTGACAATGACAACAAACAAAACTCATTCTCAAAAAAGCCCAAGCAAACACAAACCCATCGGTCAATTTTGGACAAATTTTGAGTTCCCATAAACAAGAACACCCGGAACCAAAACCCGTATTCATCAGGTTTAATTGTAGTGCACAATTTTGCAAAACTAGCAGCAAATCCTAACAAAACACAAACCCATCAGTCAAAACTGTACAAATTTTGGGTTCCCACAAACAAGAACACCCCAAACCCATAGTATTCATAAGGTTTCAGCACAAAATTTCCATAACTAGCTGGAAATCCTAACAGCAAACACAGACCCAATATTCAAAATCAGATCAGTTGGTGGCAGATAATCCAAAACCAAAACCCCAATCCACAAAAACACACAACACACAAACAAAATTGGTAATGACAACGACAACAGATACAAATCATGCACAAAAAGGCCCAGAAAAGGCACCAAATCTACAATGAAGATACTGATCACAACCCCTTTTTCATAAACAAGAATACCCAACACCCGTATTCAAAAGGTCTTCATACACAACCAGCAACAAATCCTAACAACAAACACAAACCCATCAGTCATTGTACAAATCACTAGTTCCCATGTCATAAACAAGAACATCCCAAACCCATATATATAAGGTTTCAGTACCAATTCTGCACAACAAGCAACAAATCCTAACAACAAACACAGAACCAACACTAAAAACCAGATAAGTTGGTGGCAGATAATCCAAAATCAAACCACAATGCACAAAACAAAATTGACAATGACAACAGATACAGACTAAGAACACTAAAAGGCCCAGAAAATCACCAAACCTGCAATGAAGATACTGATCACAACCACAACCTCAGCGAACCTCCCCGCCAAGATCGAAAGCTCCGCGATCCCCAGAGCCAGCGCTCCCGCCGAGAACGTCCCCAGAGCCCGATTAAACCCCTTGTTCAGCGTCGCTCCGACGCTGTACTCGAAGACGACGATCACGGTGAGGACCGCCCAGACCGAGTACTGACCCACCACGGCCTGAAGCGGCTCCTTGAAGAAGAGCACCATAGACACGAAGGCCAGAGACAGACCCATCTTCGCCGCGAAGATGATCTTCCTCGGATCCTTCCGACCCATCTCGTAGAACTCGACGGAGAGCTCCTGCAAGCTCCTGCAGAACCTGAGGATCGAATCTGAGAAGAATCGGAAGCACCTGCACTTGACTCCGCCATTGTCGCCGCTCTCGAAGCTCTGGTTGATCCCGAAATCGGAGTACCCTTTTCGAGATAGTAGCCTCTCTTTGCTTCGCTCCAGAAAGCTGTGGCGGATCGATCCGACCCTTCCCGCCATGGAAGAAGCAACAGCTAGAAGAACCCAGAAACACTGAGTCTATTTTGTTCGGGATTTACTCAAATTTTCAACTTCGGGTCAGTCCCGTAGACACCAACAGACGAGAAATTGAAGCTATGGACAAAATTTAACTAGTTTAGAGAAGAAGAGAAGTAGCAGAGAGATCGAGAACATGCTGAAGCTAATGAAGGCGCGAGCAGAGCACTTGCTTCAAGATCTGAATCTTCTGGTAATAATAGAAAATGGGATGTCATGTATTATTTAAATATAATATATCAGATAATTGAGATTTTATTTGGTAGTTAACTGAATAATAAATACATGAAAAGAAAATTATAGATATCACAGCAGCGTTCTAAAAACTCGTATTCGTCCGATTAATTTTCGATTATTTCTCAATCCCGATTAGCAAGAATCATGACAAATTTAAGAATTTTTCGTGTTTTTTATGTCTTCATTAATTTCAAAATATACTCAATAATATAAACCGATAATACTAAAATAAATTTGAAACAAACTAATTTCAGTAGTTAAATCAATAAAACACGGTAAATATACATTAAATATATATAATTTGAATATTATTAACAATATATTTTAATCTCATCCATTAATTTTATTGATTCAATGATTGAGATTGCTTTCTAGTTTGTACCGTAAAGACATAAACTTTTATATATATTTGATCATAAAAATGCAATTACCGAGAAAAGACATGAACTCATGTAGTCCCGAGATCCATGTTTGATGATGTGCACGTTCGTTGAATCTCCAAGTGGAGTGTCACATTTTACATTAGATCCAAAAGTCAATAATTAAATTGCTTGCAGAATTTACATATAATAATAGATAAGCTGTGATGGATCTCATCTATTTGTAGGTCCCACTGTCGCAATCTGATATTAAAACTGAATGGGTTGGTTCTGAAATCAGTCACTCGTATCAGCGTCAATCAAGATCGCCCAATTTTGGATCACACAAAGTTTTTTAAAGTTTCGAATCATCCATCTATACGTGTTGGTCACCTTGAACTCACACATGATTAAAGTAATTTCCAAAGGACACAAGCTCTCCTCATTTCTCTAATGGGAAAGAGCTGGGCTGGCACGAATCTCCGAACCCAATGAGGGCCTGGGAACCCCGATAATGCGAGGTAGGGGGGCAGAATCATTAAACCCGCCTCAAACATACCCCGTCTCTAATCTCTATCTTAAATAGGAGGAAATATTCCAAATCCGACGGAGCGGGGACGGGAATCACTAAACCTGCCAAGATGCCATCCCTAGAAAGACAGCATCTTCTTTGAGCAAACGTACCTGCAGAAATCGAATCAAATCCATAAGTACAAGCAGCGTTCAAGTAATTCATGAGCTTCGTGAATTACCCAAAGCATTGTCTAGAGTTATTTTCAGCTCAGAAAAACAAAGATGTATGTGCAGAGTAGGGCTGCAACAAATCATTTCGGTTATGCACATCAAGATACACAATTACTTGTAACAATGATGGATAATAGACTTCACATTACCGTCAATTTTAATAAGGGATAATTGCAGCTAGGTACACCTGCCGAAACTACTTTTGCACATAAGTACACTTAATTTTTTTTTTTTGGCTTGCGAGCTCACCTAAAATTCTTTTTTTTTCACCTAGGTAGACCTAATCGTTACAAATTTAGGCAAAAATGTAGGTGTGCTTATGTTGAAAAAAAAAACATACATAAGATTTTTAGGTGACCTGCCAAAATAATAATAACAATAATAAGTATACCTATGTACAAAAGTGGTCTCGGAAGGTGTACCTGCCTGCAATCATCCCTTTTAATAATACACGCTATAAGGTTTCTACCAATATTTATACTAAAAAGCTAAAACAGACACCTTTATGACTTGAGAAACTTGTTTTCTGATCCCATCGACACATTATGATACATTTCTATCTTCTGCAATTACAATCAACTAAACAAAAATGAACAAGATCGACAAGCCAAAGAGAAGTGCATACCTTTTGTATTTGAATCTTGACGAGGAGTTGAATGTATATGAAAAACAAGAACCAAAGCCAAGCATTTGTTGACTTGGCCTAAATGAAAATTGGAAAAACTACATTCTGACATAAAAACCAATAGCTGTCACAATGAATAGGGCTTCACTTTAGAAGGCTTTGATGAGGTTTTATCATTTATAATAGGTGCCTTGTGCAATATCATGCAAGGAAAAACTACAAAATAAGCCATCAAATAGTTATAATTCTGGATTCAAACCCATATATCAATTGTATGTCAATTTAGCCATTCGGTTAGTCGGTTACAACAAAATTAATAATTCATCAGTTTGGAAGTCATGTTCTTGACGATATCCCACATGGCCCTCTAATTAGGAAAAGGCTAGATAACAACAAGGTCCCACGCGGCCCTCTAATTTTTCAATTCGTAAGTAATTTAATTGAAAAAATAACAATGTTAGGCCGCAAGCTAAAAATTCTTGACAAATTCTTGCAACTGTCTACTCTTGGCACCCATAAAACAAAGATGTCATGATTCTGGAAAGGACCAATTCTGAAACTACCTCAAGGTGAAACTCTAAACTGATTTATGTTAGATAGTGAAAGATAACCGTGGCGATTAATTCAGTTACTGATATATTTTTCTACAACAGAAGTTATTTGATAGTGACATCTTTTTTACACTACAAAAGCGAGTTTCAGGTATACTCAGAAGTCAGAACATAAATCAGATGACATTATATTCACATTTTGTTTTAAAAATCCCATAATTATAATAATATCCCATAAAGTGAGAAATTAGAAGATACCAAGACGGAAAATCACAAAAGCTATTACCATACACCAGACACCGAGAACTAACAAATTTTAAAATACTTACTTGAGTAGGAAATACATTGAGGCCAAGCCCTAGCACACACAAAAAAAACTAATATCAGGGCATTGGTTTGCAAAAGAATGTCAAATGACCAAATTTATAAGAGAAGCAGAAAAAACTTAATGAATGAATTACTCACAAATACATCCTCTCGCACCAAAACTACACGCATAGACCTTCCAATGCTAATTCCCTCCAGAACCACCAAACCATGAATAAGATTACTTCATTTCATAAGGATACATAAGTACAAGCACTATAGAAACAAGATTAAATTATCTTACTGAAGGACATGGCCTGAATATATAGATAAACAAAATTTGAAACAAGGAATAGAGAAGCACTGATCATATCTTCACACTCATACAGATTAGCAACAGCAGATGGTATATATAACATAATAGCACAATCACTAAAATCTTATGTTCCTCACAACACAAATGTGAACACATTATAAGAAAACATTACTGAACAAAAATCAAATTCTTACTAAGCAACTCTTAAGTAGGAAAAAAGAATTTGCAACATAAACAAACATCCAAGGGTGCCAAATAAACTCCCAATGAACATACTAACAAGTTACCTTCTCCCAGGTGCCTTTTAAGCATCCAAGAACTGGGGGGTAGCCTCAATGCGGTGGCAGGGATCCTGAACCAAAAATTGAATTAGACTAAAAGATAGAAACTGACAGTAAAGTTGAAAAAAATAGGAGATACAAAAAGTATGAGTATATAAAAACTAATGACCAAATGAAAGGATACAAGGCATTGGCAATAAAAATAATAAAGACAAATCAGTCAAGCACGTCATAAACAAATTAAAAGAGAAATACCCTGTCATCGCTGACAATTGCATAATAAGTAAAGACAATCGAAGTTAGTTCACAAATAAAAAGGAATTATCTAGTTTCTCCTTAATCTTCCATAAATAGAACTGTTAACAAGAGTTCAAGGTACAAACATAACTGTAATGAAAAGACAATAGATAGAATGAAAATTCACATGGCTATAATCGAGAACGACAACATGAGAGAAGATAACGCCTTCAGCAAGTTGTCTTACAATAGAAACAGTACATCCCACTGAAAGAATTGCCAGGAAAGAATACTCCTGACCAAACTTCATCCTCTTTGACTTCAACCTCTCGAACACTGTGACCTTAGGGCCTTAGGCCACCACAGAAGATAAAGACAGACAATGCTCAATGATTAGATATCTGGGTATAAGATCACAATATACTATTTTTATCTAATGCAACAGCATTTCTGGAGTCAGAAGATCAGCAACATGGTTCACTTGCCCGTGATGAATGGATGATTCAAGGCCTGTGATACTGTCATCCTCTTCTCAGGATCCAACATAAATATTTTTTCTAAGAGATCCTTAAAATTGGCTAACATCTTTGGATCCTCCCCGGAAGAGCCTGAAATAATTGATCCTATATCTTTTGGCTTAATGTTAAACAGTGTCCGCCTTACAACCTACACAAGCAGGATATAGAATCAGTAAACATGCATGCATCCCAAAAGATGTACCATCACTAAAGGTAAAAGGAGCAGATGGGGGAAGTGAGAAGAAAAAAAATATACCTTCTTTGTAACTGGATCATCTTCAGTGGCAAGAAAATTCAAATCCTGGTCAAAATGCTGCTCAATAAATCCACCCTGCACAAAGACAAGATACATGATGGATATCAGAGGCAAGATAAAATATCTGGAAACATATTCACCATGCCAAGAACCAAAAGACTTGACCTAAGACATTGTTTGCCAAAAGCATAAACTGACATGGGAAGTTATTACCTTGCGGAGCATCTTCTTGGGAAAAGGGCCCTTCAATTCCATGTGAAGGCGCAGCATGTCATTGTTCGTATGACCAGGAAATAAAACCTTTCCTGCATAAAGCTCAAACAAACAACAACCCACGGACCAAATATCCAATGGATGATCGTAAGTAAGACCAAGAACTGCAACAGAGAAAGTATACTTGGTTAGTATGTTTACACTAGAAGAATTAAAATTCATCAATATAATAAATTTGCATCTAGCAACCATTTATACATCATTTTTGAGTGAGGGGTCAACTTACTTATTTCAGGGGCGCGATAAAAGCGGCTCACAAGGTAAGGTGTAATTTCATTTCTGCCAGCATACATTGCATTACCAAAATCACATAGCTTGAGAACATTTTTCGCCTCATTGACCTGGAAAAAATATTAAGCGATAAATAAGCACCAGAAAATCAAATGCATCAATTTATCAATATTCAAGTGAATTATGAAGACAACTTACCAGCATGTTATCTGGTTTTATATCGCAGTGCAGAACACCACAGTTTTTAAGATGCTTCAATGCGATAAAGAGTTGCTTTGCATACACTCTCACGGCAGTCAATTTAAGGCCAATATTGCGACCAAACTTCTTTAGTACCTCACGCAGATTCATGTGAAGAGATTCAAAAACTAAACATAGATGGTTCCGATATTTGAAACTTGAAAGAAAACGAACACAATGGCGCCTATCATCTGGATCAGCACCTACTAATTTCTTCAATATTCCAAGCTCCTCAATACCAGCCTTGTACCTGCACAAGTAGATGCTAATGTTAGAAAGCCAACACTAAGACTCAAAGCAAGTGATAGAAAAGCGCTGCTGAGGGGAATGAGAACTCACATTGTATCATTATTCCGAATTATCTTAATAGCCACTTCTTCTGGATCACCACTGCCAGCCTTGAGATCTTTCGCCCGCACAACAGTTGAAAAGACACCTTTTCCATGAGCAGCAGTAACTTCATATCTGCCATCTAGTATTTCACCAAACCGATAACCTGCACAAAAAAGCTAAACCACATGAGAAAAGAATGACAAGGCAAGATGAATGTAAGGATGCACCACTCCCCACGATACAATTTCTTCAAGGATAAACTTGTATAAGGTATATAATATGCCCTACAAGCAAGTAACCATAAAGCAATTGAGGAGGGAAAGTAAATCTTATGAGAACTAGGAGCCATCATAAACAAGAAGAACTCAAACGGTCATCGTCAGTTTTGGGTTTAACTACATTACAGAGCATTAACTAACTAAAAATCAATGAAGAAACGGAAAGACAATCCGCCCACACATGAAAGGGAATAAAAACTTTGGTGTGGAAATAGACCCCAAAAGCAGGATTAGGGGTAAATGAAACATGGACCACATAAATTCAGTTGAAAAAAGATACATAGCTCATTAATTTTAATCCCAGGGCTATCAAATACTTACTATAATATCCATCTGCATCATCCCAATTGTCATGAAAGCCACTCCTTTCAATATGTATGCTATCTTCTTTGCCCTGCAAAAAATTGAAAAGTAAAAGCCTCAGTGTGTCTGTCTTCAACATAATTGATTAACATTACAGGTCTAGCCATCTTATCTAGAGAAACAGTACACAACCAGACATCAAGCATGTTTGCAACTGCATCAAACCAAAAAATGTACGAGTATACAAGGAGGCAAAAGATCCTACCGTTTTCCTAACTTCAGCTGGGGACTCTCCAAAAATATCATCACAAAACATGTCAGTTGATCTCTCGCTCTGCAACATACAACGAAAAATTAGATATACTACTACATGAGATCCATTTATGCGTATGCACCCAATAAAATTCTGAAGGTATACAGAGCAAACAAACCTTTGGAGTACCCCCTCCGAGCCCTCCAGCACTTGTACTCCTCTCAGCAGCAAAAGCTCCATTTCGTGAAGGAGATTTGCCGACAGAAAATGTTTGGTCAGCGCCAGAGGTATCTGCGCCATTACTGCTGTCATCCGGTAGACTAGAGTGACTAGAGTGCCCCGCAGATGCCTTCTCTGTTTTAGGTAGAAATTATCAGCTATTAGGATGTAGGTATATAATCAATATAGCAATTCACATTACTGGTAGAAAGCATAAAAATATGACTAGCTGTTTCCTAAAAGTATCGAATTTATCCAACAGTAGGGTGAATAATGCAATATTAGTTGATTCAAAACATGCACAAAACTATATGGGAACTCCTATATTTTCCCAAACAAATAGATATTTCTAAGCCAGCCATAAAAAATTAGAAATGGTTAGCCCAATGAATATTTTTATATGTTATTTTGCGGCTGGATGTATAAACATCCAATATTAAATGTAACCTACACTGACTCAAATTGATAGGGCGCAAAAGACATGTACTCAGGTTTCAAGTTCAAATAAAAAATTTAAATGACAAATACAAGAACCACACCTTTTGCTGCAGAATCCTTTGACTGAGGCTCTGTTTTTGGCTGCGACTGCTGACTCTTATATTTTTCAAGAATGGCTTGCATTCGCCTTCTACTCTCCTCCTTGATTCTGTTGAGATCTTCCTCTTCCTGTTCAGCAAGATGCAATGGAACTGTTTCTTCATAATCTTCTTGTTCATCTTCATCTCTACAATCAATAAATCAAATATTAAAATAATAAATGAATAGATTTCATTAGATTGATCAACAAAAGGATAAACATGAAAAATGAGGAGATACCTCTTCTGTTTCTCTTCACCATCTTCCAAAGAATCGCTCTTGGAACTGTGAACCTTTGCTGAACCATTTATTCTGTTTCTGTCCCGTTGATACTCTGATTCATCGTGTCTCGAGAGCCTAGAACCTCTATGTCTATCTTGATCTACAAAGTCATCTTGAAGATATTTGTACTTCTCTCTGTCAGTTTTAGAATCCTGGATTCTATCACTTTGCCTATCCCTATCACTCTCCCGTTTCCGGTCCCTAACTCTATCGCCATCTCTGTTATTCTCCCTCTCCCCATCTTTGTCTTTCCAATCTCTTCTCCTATCCCTATCAACGTCTATATCCTTGCTCCTATGTCTTTCATAATCCCACTTCCTCTCCCTGTCTCTGCTTCTTTCCCGTTCTTTCTCCCTTCCATGATCCCTATCCCTGCTCCTTTCCCATTCTCTCTCCCTTCCATAGTCCCTGCTTCTTTCATGTTCTCTCCCCCTTCCACGGTCCCTGTTGTCCCTGCTCCTTTCTCTTTCACTCTCCTTTCTATGATCTCTTTCCTTGCTCCTTTGTCGTTCATTTTCCCTTCTAGGATCATCGACTCTGCAATCTATATCAGACCCATTATCCCTGCTCCTATCTTTCTCCCGTCTATCCCGTCTAATTTGTTCCCTCTCATTGTCTCCTACTAAGTCTCTACTGTCAGGAAGACGATCCTTACTGCGCCTAGACGTTCTTTCTCCATCAGAGTCATACACAGTCTTGTCTTTAAGATCATAATAAGAAGAATCCCGATCAACATGGTATCTTTGTTTCGAACGGACATCCTCTTCAACTACGTTATGAGAATGAGATCTCTCCCTAGCACGCTCAAGCGACCTTGATCTGGTTGAATCAACCTCATCTCGGTATCTATCACGAGATGGTGAATCCTTATGCTTGTCGCCCAAACTCTTGCCCCTGTCACTTCCTCTTGAGAAGGAATCAGATTCCATCCTCTGGGTATTGTCTCCCTTACGAGGTCTCACATCTCTACCGCCATGATCGTGTTTGCTACCAACAGAAACTGACTCATCTTTAGGCTCATCACTCATCTTATCTTCTTTCTTCAGAGTTAAGTCATTGTCATTCCAATCCTCCTTAACTGCCTTCAAATTGCTGTGTTTTTTCTTGGCTCTCTCTTCCACTAGAGAAGTAGAATTATGCTCTTCGGCAGAATTTCCCTGCACAATTTGACTAACTTCAGCATTCTTACAGCAAATAAACAACAAAAAAAGCATCATAAAGTACCCAATGTACAAAACAAAACAAAATAACAACATTTAGCCAGTTCTTACAAATCAAAAGTAAGCCATCAGCCTGCTCACTGTATCGCCTAGGGACCCTTCTTTTGCAATTTACAGATAGCAAGCATGTTCATGTGACACACACTCGGGTATCTAACAAGCTCTCACCAAAAAAAGTTCCATTATACATTCCAACAACAAGAACAACACATTAACTAGCATTTGGTCACTGAGAAAAGCTGAGAATTGCTATAAAAAAAGAGTCATCAATAAAAATAAAATCATAAAACAGTATTTCCCCAAAAACCCTTCAAATCTTTTGCTTGAAAAAACTCCAAACTTCGATAACGACTAAAATCAGCTTCCTCAGCAACCAATTTCACTTAGACAATCCGATTAAAAAAGGAAGGGCAATCAGAAAAACTACCAGATCATGCTCAATCGATCCTTCATCATCCTCGAGAATCTCCCCTTCCTCAACGTCGTCGATCGGAATCGTTCCGTTCGGCACAGCCGGAAGCTGAAGAATTGCAGGAGGAGCGTCGATTTGGCCCTCCTCGTCGCGCTTCCTGCCGTGGCGGTGGTGACGGTGGTGGTGGTGGCGGTGCTTGTGCCGCTTCGAGGACTTCTCCGCCTCGTCTTCGTCGGAGGAGCGGCGGTTCTTGCGGCGGGAGTCGCCGGATTCGCCTGCCATCGCCGGATTGGAGCGAATCTAGGGTTAGGGTTAGGGCTTTTGCTCTCTCTCTCTCTCCGTCCAATTTTTGGGGGCGTCTCTGTGATTGATTGATTTTGAGTGAAAGGAGAGGAACGGAACTTCGCGAGTCCGCGTTGGTTTTATTTTTAAGATTTTTGGTCAGCTTTCCTGATCCTAGCGCACGCGCCCGAGCGCGCGTACGATTAGCAGATACGATTGGGCCCTGAGCCCGTTAAGAAAGCCCCGTGATGGCCCAAAAGCTATATGATGAGTCCACTACCGGTACGGCCCATGTAAAAATGTCAACAAAATGATATAGGAATAATGATATGGGCCAAAATGATGGTTTTTAATTCGTTAGATCCTCTTAAAATTTGAGAACTTCATGAATTTCGCTTAGTAAAAATTCGAAAAATTGATATATTCAAAACCAGACCGAATCAATTTTCATTTGCTCGGTTTCAGTTTTTATTTTCCTGAATTCGAACTGAAGTTTGTGTTTACTTACTATATAGCAATTCCTTGCAACTACATGACATGTTACAATTATTTCGAAAATGAAATAATGTTCAAAATCTCTTACTCGTATAATATTGTTTTAGAAAAAATCTATTAGTTTAACTGCGTTCTAAAAATCTTTGATTGCTTTTAAAGAAACTCATAAACTAATATGATCATTTTCTAATATTTTTTAATCATCAAAACATTTCATTCATTCATCAAACTGGGCGGGACAATCCCCGCACTCATAAATCGAGCATACACAAACTCCTATTATCATATTTACCGACTAAATCAATTAATAGTTTTTATAAACTATATTCATCAGGCTAGTTTATGAATGTTACCATATAACATTTCTCATGAACTCACTCAACATTTTCCCAATATAATTCTCCATTTTCTCTGCATAGTAAAAAATTTCTACAAAACTGAGGATTCAACTCAAAACCAGCAACACAACAATGCTTCAGTTCTACACACCAAACATTTTCACACAGACCCAATTTTTGAGACCAATCTCAAAACCTCTCTGACCATAACATTCCTGCACAATACTGCAGCAACTTGCCCCGAGCACGACGGCTCTTCAGCAGCACTAGAGCGATTCCTATAAACGACGGTCACTGTCTTCGCCAATACGTTCACAACCACTGACTCGGTCTCTGCCAAAACAAAACAAGACGAGCAGCAATCACAACCAGCTGTTCATAAAAAAACGACCGAGGACCACTTTTCTCGTTTTGTTCCTCAAAATCTAAAATTTTACAAATAACTCCAAAGATAGGAAAATACGCATTTTTGCGATTTCCTGATAAATGTTACCTCTCAGCCTCGCCATCATATCGGTCAATCTCTTTTGACAGTCCGCGCAGCGGACATCTGCAGAGAGAACGATTTCATGAACCTGATATAGGTTCGTCGAAGCCATTAATGTTCAGAACTCGAAAAAAAATTGCAATAACGACGTTAACAATAATAATTGTTACTACCAGAGGCAGGGTTAAGGATTCAAGAGCGGCGAGGCTAGTTACAGGCGGGTTCTTGAAACTAGCCCTCGAGAGCTCCATATCAGAGCGATGATGATCGAATCCACGCATTAGCGAGCGCGCTATTTATTATATAGAGCTACGAATAATGGAGAACGGATATTATGATACCATATTTTTTGCAGATGTTGAAAAGGATCTGTGAACAGCTCCTGCTGAAAGAGCAATCCCAACCTTCAGTTTCTTGATGCTGCAAGAGAATAAAGGAGAAAATTAGTTTAATGTGTATTGTAAAGTGAAAAATAATAGAGACTTTTATGATACGTTGACAAAGATGCTTCATTCACCTTTGGCAGGTCTCACCTGCAGAATTTATTCTATGGAGGTTGGTTATGAGGCTTGGCACTTGCTCAAGGTGAAGCTCCTTTTTGCACTCCACCAATCTGCAAAACTGAGGAACTGAAATTTCTACAAATGGGTTATTTTTATTGAAAAGCAACCTAGTGGAGCATGTGCTGTTTACGGTTCGGTTTTGAACCAAACAGATTAATTTGGTTTTTTAAGAAATAAAAATTGAACCGATGGATTTGGTTTAGTTCGGTTTTGAACATACAGTTTTGGAATGGTCAGTTTGGTTTGTTATGAACCGCATTTCATGAAATTTTCACATTTTAGATCGTTTTGATTTGTTATATGACTTGTCGATTTTCGGTTGAGTTTCTTTGAACCGATTTTCATGAAATTCTCACATTTTGGGTCGATTTTGACTTATTATTTGGCTTGTTTTATGTTGGCCCAATTAATGAGCGTCGATGAGTTAAGATGAGCCACGTGTCCAAATCAATCGGTTTTTGATACGGTTCGATTTATAGTCGGTTCCCATTTTATAAATCGAATCAATTGAGTTTCTATTCAACTATTTATTGGATCGGTTCTGTTATTTTTGGACGCCCCTAAGTGGACTTACATAGAATTATTGGAATGAAAATGGCAAAAATCTCTAAACCGGCTGCGAGAATGTGGTGTTCTCGACATGATGGAGTGTGGGACATGATCACTTTTACAAAGGCAAAACATTACGAACCCATCTAGGATCCAGTATTCCCGATCTAATGGAATAATTGACGAGATCAGTTAATTCGCCATCAACCAGCATCATCGTCACTCTATAAAGACAATATAGTTCAAAACCAATTAGGATATTGTATTTCCGGCATGATAGAGTATGATACAAGATTACTAAATTCATCCTTATTGTCATACATAGTCAAAATATCTTGAAGCCAACTAGGATCCAATATTTCTGAGGGAACGAGATCACTAACCACAACCGAATCCACCTATATCCTCAATCTAACGAGGTAGAGTCTGAGATCATTAAATTCGCCTCGAGCCATCCTCATTGCTACTCTAGAGGCAAAATATTAATAACTCAATTGAGATTCAATATCTTTTAATTCGACCGAGTAGAAAGACACATCACTAGATTCATTCCAAACCAATGTCAAACATGATTATCATATACTTTTTCCTGACTACCAAACAGGATCTAATACTATGTTCCTAACACAAGAAATGGTCTTCAAAGGCAGCAAGAATAGCTTATTAACTGAATCCAAGACTAAAGAAACAGTCTTGAAAGGTTTATCCTTCAAATTTCTAATAAGAAACTGAGAAAGAGTCTTCAACACAAAAGCACAAGTTACCTTATACACAATAAAATATAGTTCAGGAAGGTCTGTTGTAATTTTCAACTACTATTTAATACAAGACATGCAACCAACCAGAATGATGTACTCAACAACTTATTAAATGGATAGAGAATACAAAGCAAGCAACAGACCACATAATGGCTATGAATGCATCATTTTAACAAGAGAACAGAAAAAAAGTGTCATTATATCACATTTTTACAAAAGAATGCAATGTTGATCAAATTTAACACACACATTTCAGAGTATAAAGTTTGTGACAAGTAACAGATTTATTGAGTATAAATCATGTACAATTACATTATGCAAAAAACAAACCTCATTCGTCACGCAAAAGATTAATATGTATCATCCGCGATACCTAAAGAGGAAATTAGAGCTCTAAGAGAACTCGACTAACTAAACTAAACTACGTTACAAATGGCCGCATGCATGAAAAGAACACTCATTGACTATTCGTTTCCTATAGATGAATGCTAGTGAGGTACATGGACATAACTGTAGAGGTTAGATCAGACACAAATTACCTAGACATGACCATGCTTGTAAGAGGAGGCACAACTGAAGAAGTAAAGCCAGAGTCTCCCAAGTATTTGCAGTTGTCGTGATCAACCTTGAGTGACGGGGGGATAAAAAATTCTTCAAAGGCCTCAGATCCCAATACTTCGGTGGTGGTGTTTGGTACGGGTTTCCTGGAATCGCCTAGCTTCTGCATCTTCTTGACAGGGCTTGGACCAACACGTCTTCTCTTTCTCGATGACCATCTCAGCTGAGAGAGGAAATCGTCTTTCGATAAATCAAGAACCGATTTCCTAGCAATATCAGCTTCAGAATCTAAATGAGACGGGCTACAACTTGCTTCAACTATGGGCAAGGGGAATGTGGCTTGGACCAATTCGTCATCTTTGGATTTAACTGGCGCTTGATCGGTTCCCAAGCCAGACGATATCAAGTTCGCGATATCTGGCCTATCCATAATGTAACGCCAAGTGTTTCCAACCCATTCTTGAGAGAGTCTCATGTCGCCGAGTCCGAAGATAGATTCTTTCTTTTCTCCTGCAAAAGAAAATATATGCAACATAAGTGTTATGCAAACATAAACAACTCAATGATGAATCATTTCTTTTCTCCTACAAAAAAAATGGGGATAATGGAAAAATGGTGTTGTATACTATCACACTCTTGCAAGACGATGTTGTGAACTTTGTTAATGACAAAAAACCGCAGTGAACTTCGATTTTTTGTGATTTAAGTTACAAAATTTGATTATACAAATTTTCGTTTTTGTACAAACAAACCATTTTGGCAAAAGTGTGAAAACGTTTTTGTACAAACACGCCATATTTCTTCATCGTCATGTTCACAGCAAACTCTTGCAAAGTGTGATAGTATATATCACGTTTTGGCCATTTTAGCAATAAATTATATATAGCATAAGTGTTATGAAAACATAAACAACACGCTTATTGAGATCTCATGTGGGAAGGAATGTGTATATACCTGTGAAGAAGATGTGAATCTTTTCTTCAGATTCTTTCCGCACAACAATACCCTCCCACCAGCCATCATGCCACCAAGCATCCACAATAGAACCAACATTTACAGCAAAAGAAACTCTGCCTTTATCGGTCTGTGGGGGTGGACGGACAATGGACCTTCTGCTTATACGTACACCATACTGATCAGGGACAGCTAATCTTGACACCAAAACCCATTCCTGCAACACAATGAAACATAAACCATGAATATACCATAAATGAGCGACTGAAAATCATAACCCAATTATATGAAAGCAATGAAAATGATTTGAGGGAAATTTGCAAAAAAATAACCCTATAATAAGACACTTTTGCAAAAAGGGTGATGTGTTTGTATTTTTTTGTTGCAAAATGTGTGTACACTTGTGAAAATGACAAAATTGGAACTAGAATTAAGACTTTTAACACATATTTTTTACTGCAAAATAGTTCAATAAAAAGTAAATTATCATACAAATTTTAGTTTAAATGTTAAAATAGAAAAACTTTTAAAATAATAATTGTTTCAGAGGTAGTTTCGTCATTCTTTTAAGAAGTACACAGTACCATTTTTTTCAATCACAATCAAATATAAATTAGGCGATGAAAATGATTTAATCATACCTCTAGTTTGTTAGCTTCATTATCCGCGTCTTGAATATCCTGGTATTGAACTTTTATCCTATCTTTCTGCTTCTTGATGATCAAAGCTCTGAACCAACAACCTCTCATGCCACTATCCTGCGACAACACTTCTACTTGTGAGCCTACAGCCAGCAAAGTATTATGTTTGATCGCCTCATTTCCAGAAACAACAACTTCAGTTCCAATCTTGCAATCAGCAGACTTATGGTCTGAATCATGCACTTCTAGACAAGACGCATTGATTGATTCTTTGATGTTGGACCCACAAAGCCTCTTTTTGAGTCTTCGTGTGTCGGTGCCATTACCATTTCTTTCAGGATTCGACCCGTCAGATGTTTGGGGACTCGAACTAGACTTTGAAGGAGGACTTATGTTCAAATATCTCAAAATCTCCTGTTTCCAGTACCCTTTGACTGTTGTTATGTCAAAAGGCTTCGCTTCGTCGTCCTCAAACTGCCTACGACATACAAATGGGTCCAATAGTGTATGTGTTCCCTCATTCATAAACTTCTTGAAGTGATCAGGGCTGAGGACGGTAGCCAATCCGTCTATGCATTCAATACTGAGATCTTGAAGACAAAGAGAAAAGTAAACCTCTCTGTCATTGAAATTGTGAGGTAATGTACTACCAACCTCGTCAATTTTATGAAACCACCGTACCACCACCGTTTTGTTGCCTCTAGAGTCTTCGTACATATCTACCAGGTATGCAACGAGTCTTTTATCTTCCTCGGCTAAGACGTAAACAAAGTCATGAACCTGCCATTGTTAAAAATATATCAATAGCCACTCAATGATCAGATATTTTCATTACAACAAACTCTGGGCTTGGAAATGCCTTCAAAAAACAAAAACAATCCATAACAGAAGCACTTACAGAGATTCTAACACCATTTCTGCGGAAAGACTGGTAGTGCTTCCGCTTTTTCCTGCAGGTCCATGGAGAACCCACCCATGTTAACTCCTTAACATAGTGACAAACCTTCCGTACTCGAGCATCCTGCAATGGACTTGTCAAAATTCGATACCGAGATAAAATGTAACCAACAAAGTAAGAAACTTTTTGAGAGATAACGTCATTTGTACCTTTAAAGTTCTAACATCCATCTCCTTAGCATCATTACAGTCCCTGTAAATACCATTTGAATGGGAAGAATCTGCAAAATTAAACAGAAGTCACGATTAATAATAATCGAATGTTTCCAAACAAATCATGCATAAAACAAGATCGACACAGATTATTCCATAACAAAAAATGAAAAGACTAGAAACAGCATATATGACCATTTCCAACCAAACCAGACAAACACTGAATATATTTCACAAAGATCTAGACCTAGATGTTTTGAGTGCATTTGAGTCCGATGTATTAGTACATGAGACACAAAGGGTTCATGTATTATTAATAATTTACTAGCCAATTATGATATACATAATAGGCTACCAAATCAAAAGATCAATTACAAGTAATACAATAATTGGTCACGAAAGATCTTGACCTAGATGTTTTGAGGGCATTTGAATCCGATTCTCTCAACCAGCTCTTAAAATTGAATTAGTATTCCTGCAGCCCAGATCATAGTCAGTTTAGAAAATCATGAACACAAAAACAGTACATGATATGGTAGCAAACAAAGGTTGACACATCAAAAGGGGGTAGCAAAAAGAGAAGCTCCGTCAACATGGTGATAGGGCCCGACAAACCAGAGAGATTATTGGATTCAAAATATCATGAAACCGTTTCGAGCCTGAAGAGCAATTTGGTACACACACATACAGGCATAGGAAACCAAACACATTGCAAAAAAACATAAGTCAATTATAAATATAAATATTTTAGATTTATGTAGAAACCATCTGCCTTCAACTATTTAGAACCTAATTAGCTCAAAATGGTCATTTGGGTCACATGAATTGTTGTTGGACAAAAACATCAAACCGATGTGTTCAATTGTTCCAGCTTTAACAAAAGGGCATCGAATTGGGGAAGAATTGAAAGCAGATTTGAACAAATCATTTTGTTAAGAAAAAAAAGATCTGTCAAACAACAATTCAGCATACATACATACAAATATAGCCCAAAAGCTCCAAATTTTGAATTTAAAATCTGGAAAAATAGCAGTCACCAATTTTTCCAAGAACAAACTCTTCCCTCCATGGCAAAAAAATCATATAACCTAAATTACATTAAAAAAATAAGCAAAAATTACAGCAATCTGTAATTTCTGATACTGTGAAAGAATTCCAGCAAAATTGAATGAAAATAACACAAACCTAAAAATTAACCAAATTCAACAGCTGAAAAGCTCAAACCTCATCAAGAACTCAGACCCAGAATCCCAAAAAATCGTCCAATAACAAAAATTAACAAAATCGACACAAGTGAAAAGTACCTGAAACAACTGAGCTGAGCCAATCAATCACCTCCCTCCGAGACTTGAGCTTCATCGAAGCCCGAAACGACCGGTTGCGAATCGCGAAATAGTACGACATGTGCCTCAAGCTCTTCTCCTTCCCCACCACAGCCAGATCTGACCCACCATCGCTCCTCTTGAGAAAATAATGAACCTCCCTCCTTCCCTTGTCGCTCGCCATCGAAACCTCCTCCCATTCCACGTAACAAGCCTCCACCATATCGATCAAATCTGCTTTTCTCGCCGAACCCAGATTCAACGAACAAACCCAGATCGAAAATCCCCAGAAAATCCCCAATTCGGGCCTCCTGGAGCTTTTAGCTTCAGCTCCCTGCTCTCTGCAGATCCGAGAACGCCCAAAAAACCCAGAAATTTCAAAAACGAATGAACCCAGAGAGTTGAATCTCAATTCAATCCAATTCTCCTTCTCCCTCTGTTTCTTTGTAAATTTTGGACATGGGTATAAGAAAATAGAAGGTTTCGAACGCGAATTTGAAACTTATATACTCTGATTCGGAAGAGAATGAGCTAGCTAGGGTTTCGAGATCGGCGATTTGGGGGAAAATGGACGGTCCAGATTAAATCTATTCAACGCGGATCGGTGACAGGGACGAGCTCGGCGCGTGAATAAATCTGCGATAATTACTAAAGGTTCGTTGTGTCGGGATTACGCAATTACCCTCACAAGACGGACGTATTTACGGGCTTGTGCGTTCGCACAATACGTGTGGGCCTGTGTTGTTTTTGGGTATCGCTTTTATAAGAGACAAAGGACAAATGTGGAAAAAAAAAAGTTTCACGCAATTTGCGCTGCTTCTAAGAGAGACTCGCTCGTTGCTGCTGACAGCTGTGTCTCTTGTAAATAAGAAATTCAATAAATAAAGAAATGTGAACACAAATATTTTTAAAATAGTTCAGAAAAACTAGATTAATAAGTTATTACTAGGACCTTCAAACAAAAAAAATAAGTTACTACTTGGTAAAAATATAATTATATATTTTAAATAATCTCGAATTTAGTGATTTCAAAATTTTAGTAAACAAACTTTGAACCTTTATAGCATTATATAAGTTATGTTTTCAAGTTTCTCTTCATTTAAATTTAAATTATCAGAATGTTTATGATATTTTTTTATGTAAAATTAATAAGTTGAATGTTATTTAGATGAAAATAGATCCTTGAATATAAGTCATGGTTATCATTAAGACATATTTTATTTATAAATTAAATAACCTCATTCAACTTTAGAGTCGTGGTCCAACTCTATGACGAGCGCCTCGTATGTACCGTTGTTAACATTTTAGGGCAATTTTGTGATCAAAATCGTGTTGTCTTAATCGGTACTTAGGGTCGGAATCATCCACAAATCAATAATGCAACATGAAGAGAGTGGTATTGATAGTTTGTAGGAGTGTAGGCAATTCCTTTCCATTGACGGGGAAGTCGTGGTTGATGACGGTCGCGGTGTTTCGAATGACGGAATAAAGACAGTGAGTTCCTACATCTGTCTTGGCGGAAATTCCATCTCTAACAGAGTTCTTACTCTCCAGACATCCAATCTACTCATACTCACTTTGAGGAGTCCACCCTAGAGTGTGTATCGCGAGGAAGAAGTTATAGCAAGGGTGGTTTTGGGCGATTCGTGCGAAGGAGATAAGTCGGTAATTGCGCAGGTCAATTAAGTGAGAATGATGTCTCAGTTATGGGAAGGATCAGGTGTAATATGGCGTCACTTAGAAAACTTGTGTAAGCATATCGAAGTAGGGAGTATCAGTTTACTTAAACTCCGGTGACATTTTGTGGTGTCCTTTTGGGTCATTTGGAGGGCTAGTAATAGAGTGGTCCAGCACATGGCACTCGATCCAGATAGAGGAACGTGGGGAATCGGTTTGTTCGCATAAATGTTATGGATGTCTTTCTAAGTGATTGTTGTAAGATGCGTAAGGTGTTTTGTCCATCCAGCTAAAATGGAGGTCGCAAGGCTTACATAAGCATTATGATATTGCGAGTTTAATGGTTGGAATAAAGCCATCTTAAAGCCAGGTTGTCAATACGTGGACTGCATGCTCATTAACCAAGTCAACCAAAGAATTCGACTAGATAGATTTATCTTTCCCTACCTGGTCCTATTATCAAGGATAGATTCATTGACTACTGGTCATTTATTCAGCAAATGTTGCATCAAAGGAGGCACATATGCTTATTAAGTTTGTTCACATTAAATTTATTGGGTGTCAGTTGTGATTTGTAAAGGTTGTCCCACCGACTATTCTTGTTATTATCGATCACGAGACATGTTAATCTTTTAATAAAGTTATAGGTTTGCTTCAAAAACTAAATAAATTCAATTAAAATCTATAAATTATACATTTGTTTAAAAAGACGTGATTAATAATACACATCTATTTTTCAGCCTAACAACTGAATTTCTAATTTACATCACAAAATTAAATTTTACGTACTTACGTAATAAATTTGTTTCAAAGTATTTGTAAGTTTGGGTGAAGTAAACAACATTAGTCCAAAACAAAATTCTCTTGACGTTACAAGAATTTTCAAAGCGACGAAATTAAACGTTCAAAAACTCATTCAAATACATTGCATATCTCTCATTATTATTATTATTATATTGCATTAATTTATTGGTTATTGATAATCGGTCATCTACCGCATATACATCTGCACCTGCATCAAACTGGTACAGCGTCAAAGCAACGTATCATTCCCATTAATTAATGTAATTTAATAATAATAAATGAAAAGATAAAGGCAAAATTAAAAAAGGTGACGTAGACCATAAGAAATGGCTCCAAAAGACAGCTAAGCCGGCCACCAAAATCAGCATTATTCGATGGCGGGAATTTTTTGTTTTTTTATTAATATTTTAAAACCATTTGTTTAATTGCAAGAAAATACAGGCTGGCACCGCCACGTGTCGGTATCTGTTGGACACGTGCCTGTCGATTACGGTGTTTGGGCTCTAAAGAGGTTGGGCTCACGATGTGAATCTACGTTGGAACGTGCAAGCCTTAAGTGAGCTTGTGGGGCCCACTATAATTATTGGGCCAGATTGTTTGGTGGGAAAATTGAATTGAGAATATAAACGTCGAAACGATCGGTTTGGTTTTAAAAAATTAAAATTTTGTCACGTTTTTTTATTCGAATCGGGTTTAATGAAATTTTCTCATGTTATAATCTTTTAAATTATTATTTAAATTTATGCACATGTACAACTTGGATACTTAAAAGAAAATGACCATAAATAGAATAAAGGCATGTTTAGCGACATGAGATGGTCGAGCAGCCATGTGCAGTATTCAAATGTCAAATCATACTAGTTATTTGGAGAACTCTGGATACTTATATTTGACAAAATTTGTAATTCGATGAGTGTAATGATTAATATCAGAAAATGCGATGCGCAAAAACATGCTGCATTTTCGAACACCTAGTAGTGAATCGGTCTCAATTAATATAGGATGGTAAATATTATGACTTAATTTATCATACCCACAGGACAACAAGTAATTTAAGTACTCGAGAATAATTCCTTAATTAATTTTTGCGAATCGAAAATACGATGCAAGTGTGATAAAAATGGTCGAAACAGCAAATAAGAGAAATGTGGTGATTCAGGGTGATGACTTCTTATGATGGTTTCGAGATAAATTGAAAGGCGAATTATGCACAGGCACAGCGGTGTTCCAAAATTTAGGGCGACGACAAAAATTCCAACAACACCTATGACTCCCTCCCGGGTAATAGAGTGTATGCTTTCAATTTAAGCAACCAGGTTACCCAAATGAAAAGTATTGAGTTTTATTAAAATTTATTAACTTCCAGTTCTGAGAACTTACGACTATTGTTCTTGTGTTAAATCCCTTCACAAGATTTAAACTCAAGCTTTAATAATATATTCTCTTTTTTTCTTCTTCTTAATTCTTTTGTAGACAACATATTCGAATATAATGACAATAAAATGATGTCAACTTATCGTGTCGCGGTGTTCTTTATATAAATCAAACGTGAAAGGGAAGATTTAATAACTTGAAAAGATTTAAAACTCGCACATTCGTGAAATCAACCATGAAATTCAAGAAACAATTAGTCCTCTAATTCATGCATAGGGTTTATAAGGTAGTTTGATGCACTTATGAATAAAAATATAATATGCTAAGTTTAATATTCGGGAATTTCGCGTATTTCATCTCATTAGATTATAAATATCAGGTTTCTGTTAGATTCAATAAAATGATAATCAGACAGTTTCAAGGGTCATCTAAGTAATTTTCATCCTCTATCCTTGTCGGGCTATAAATATTAAATCTCATATTTGAAATTTTTTCGATCCTTAATCCTAGATAAGATAAGATATAATCTAAAAAGTCTTATTATTCGAGTAAAGGCCCAATAGACGTTTGCATTTGGGCCTCAAGCTTGAAGGCCCAAAGTAGTAGATATTTATCAATACATGCATGCTTGTAGACGAAGATCTAACCATACTTATTTTGTAAGACCAAAGGACTTGGTCACATTCGGGCCCAAAGTCTGCTTCTATGTTTATTTTTTTTTGAGGTAAAAGCGAATTTTATCAGTTAAAAAATAAAAAACCTGACATCGAGCCTTTCATATTATTATAACTATAATTTACAAACAAAATTTATAAAAATGTCAACAAATTACAGATAATAATATTCATTGAAAAAATAGGACATATGTAAATCTGTTCACAGATTAGTTTTAAATCAAAATACACAGATAGTTTAATTGAATAGATAAAATTTTCAATTTTCACCTTTCATGCTCTTTTAATTTATTATTATTTAATTAATTAATTTTCGGTTCGAATACCTTAAAAATTTAATTTCACCAAATTCTCAAATTCTTTTATTTTTGGCTTAATATTTGTTTTATAGTGTTTTAAACTCAACTGATAGATACCGATGACCTAAAACCTAAATTAATAAATCAACGGTCAAAAGTTCAGGCCTTGTGTCCAACAAATCATCAATTTTTAGTTAATTGTGACAAATTTTATAAATCCGAACCGAACAATTTTATGAAGTTCCAATTTTTCCACAACCGAGCCGAACAATTTAAGTTATTTCCGGTTTGATTCATTTGATTTTGTGAATAGCATGTAGAGCAGTAAAATGCTTGAGACCGAATTAGTAAACCAAAAAAATATAATATCAATACAATTCGTCAGATGTTTTGTCAGTAACTACATGTACAAGACGACGTCGTTCTACTGAGCCGGAAGGCCATGCCAAGGAAAATCAACCCCCTCAAAAACGACGTCGTCGTCGGAGTGCTCAAACAACCCACCAACCGCCACGTAATCGTCCTCGCCCCCGGCGTAGAAACCTCCGTCCCCGAACCCGATCGAGCCGTAACTCGGGAACTCGTCGTCGAACCAGCAATACTCCCCGATCCCGGTCGAGCCGGACTCGACCCGGCCCAACTCGACCGGCACCTCCTCGCCACTCGCCGGCGGGAGGCCCAGCTCGTCGTCGGAGGCCTCCAATAAATAACCGATCTCCGGCCGAGACTCGCCGGACTCCGGCGCCGGAGAATCCGAAACCGAAATTGAAATTGAAATTTCTTCCTCCAAGCTCCTGATCACGGATTCGAGGTCCTGATTCGCCGACTCCGGGTACGAATCGTCGAGCAGATCCTCCCTGAGCCGCTTCACCTCGACCGGGTCGAGCCCCGAACCGTCCGACTCGTCCCTGGCTCGCTTCAAGCTCAAATTAGAAGCCATGACCAACGCAAAACCGAAGAATTCAGAGAATCAGGGTATTTTCGTAATTGCGGATTGGAGAAGAAATGAGAATCAGTTGTTGTAGTGGTGAGAGGTGGCAGAGAGAGGGGACGGAGCTTTTATAGTGTAGAAAAAGGTGAAACGTGACGGTCACGCGCGCGAGGCGCGCGTGGGGGCGAGTACATAGGCCATCACGCACCTCTTGCCTCTATCTTGTTTTATTTTCTCCCACCTTTTTTTCCTGTTTTCGTGTCTGGTTTGTTTCCGCTTATTAAATTGGTTTGAAACCGATTTTCAAGTCCGCGTCGTATGTGTGGGTCCCACTAATTTAGTCAATTACTGCCTCTCCTTTTTCCTTTTTCCTTTTTCTTTTCTATTTAATTTTAATCTTGTTTTATTGGACAGCTTCTGTTGGCTCGGCTCGGCTTAGGTAACTATGGTTACGCTTGGGGTCAAGGGGTGGTTAAGGAGGGTGTTTCCGTAAATTCAGTGTGCATGTAATAGATGTAGAATCATAGATTACGAATAGGTTGGAACTTGGAATCGTATTTTAGGTGAGGCGATAAAGATTAATTAGTCAACACATTAGCAGCCACATGTTTTATAGGTCTATCTTATCGGAAATTAATTGTTTTGAAATGTTTATTATGTTAAACATAGGACATATTTTTTTAGGAATATTAGACTGAGTAGTATATTATTAGATACGTTGATTTTATAAATTTAATTGTTGGTACGTAATGCGTGACGATGACAACCATAACTATTAAATTAATAAATAAAAATTATTTTTGATGTTGTGTGGAAACAACTGCTATTTATTAATACAATATTATTTAAATATATTAATAATGACCGTAACACACATTTTATAGATTTAATTTTAATTTCCTTATTTTCTTAAATAAATATCTACACGTGTCGAACTCAGCGCTTGAAGTGTAGCCGAGCCGCTTCGCTTAAACCACGTGGCAATATTCTATTTCAAATATAGAAATATTTTTTTTAAAAAAAATTAAGACAGAGAATCTACAGTTTCGTCACATGACACAGAGCATGGTTTCGAGCATGGGTCGACGAAAACGAAGAGAATTGTTCCACAGCGCGCGTCAATAGGATAGTTACTGTGTCCCTGATATCATCGCCGTTAAGGAATATACGGACCGACGAGAATAAGCCAACCCACGTGCGAATCGAGCGGTGAACTCAACACGTGTTGGTCTAAAAGTGGCCGTACATTGATTACAGCGCCGAATCGAACGGTCACGAGGTGTTGCCGCTCTGTTCGATTTGAACGGTGGATGTTCCTCGTTTCAAGTCTTGTTGGCGGCTACGTGTCGGCTGTTTTGGAGGTTTTATTTGTTTATTAATTATATAAAAATAATTAAAATAAGTATTTGTAAGTAACTAGTTGGCGTGGATTTTATATTTTTATATATTCACTTCAAAATATCTTCAAACTCGATTCTTCAATTTGCGTGCATGTGAAGTAATAGAAATCAACAAATTTATACGATAATGAATTATTGAGATTTGAAAATTCAAATGAGATAATTATTGAGGCGTCGTGTCTCGTGTCGGCTTATAATAGCATGACCAAATTTGCTAAACATTATCCAAATAAAATATAAGAACTATTTATGTTGTTTTCTAATAGGAATTAGTCTCTTTCAGTGTGATTTTTATATCAATATTAGTTTAAGATTATCAATATTATATATACGCAGTGATGTACTCCAATAAAAATCACATAATAAGTGAGAATTATAAAATTTTGTATGAAAATTATACGACAATGAGTCGGATTTTACATTATAATTAATATGGAGAGAAAAGTATTATCATGTCGAAAGGGTGGAATAATTTTTTCCCGAATCTATGCACGTGCTTCAGCTCAGCGCGTACATCATGTGTCGATCCCTCAAAGGTTCTCACGACTCTCGCAAGGGTAAACATCATCGGTGAGAACCGTTCCTCCTTGTAAGGATCGTGAGAACCTCTGAGGAAACGGCACGTGGCGCTCGTTGAGCTGGCGTGCTAACGTGACAAACGCGAAGAAATAACATGAAATTTTTTAAATCTCTCGTTACTCTTATGACATGGTAATATACATTTTTTTAAGTTATAATTTGTAGCCCGACCCCCTTCCTACATGGAGACTCAATATTGATTTTCATATTTCTCACGTCTCGTGTAATTTTCAGGAAACACTTTGTCTAATTAAAATACATGAATGTCCAACATAAATAATGGAGTATCCGGTAGTTCTCATGTTCTCACGACACATTTGATTCTCAGCCGAACTCTTCTATATATATATTAACAATAAAATTAGTATTGATTATTTTCTCCTTTAATTAGCAATACACTTCATATATGTGTGGAAAATAAAATGCATTTTCCTATTAATCTCTTGAACGTCATTTTGGTATTAAATAATTATTTACCATTGCTATATCATAAAAATATGTATTGCTCAACCGACAACATTGCATAGGTTCATTAAATTTGTTCACCCAACTACATAAAGTATTGTTTGGCTAATTATTTTCTAACGTATTGTTTGTAGTTGTGTAGGGTGGGAAAAATAAATTGAATTTGACACGACAAAGAAGGTGCCAGAATCTTAATTAGGCTAATTATATTATTGAAGGAATTAATTAACCGGTGAATGTTTGGTTTTCCTCTACATGTTTAGAGTATAATTTTCAAAAACCGTCAAAATAATACTTGCTTAAATAAATTTTAAAACAATAAAAATGTCGGAGATAAATTTATTTTAAAGAAACGGTCCAATCATCTCGTTAAATCAGATTATGAACAAAAAAATACATAAAGAAGGGATAACGGAAATGTTATGATTCTATGCTCACGATTAAAACTGAAGCGGGCTAAACCTGCCACCTCATGAGCAGCAAAATTACATGACCATCGAATTAAATTTATAGAATAATTTACATTTTGTTAAGGCATAGAGAAACAATTGTGGAGAATTAAGTCTGTCGCAAAGCGCAATTGTCGAGGGATTTGCAGTAGCTTGACAATGGGCATATTATCGAATTCCGAAAATATGCACATTGCCAAGCCAACAAAGTCAACCCCGAAAAATACCTCGACTAGAAGATGCGCATCATCAATGAAAGAGGTTGATTCATAAAGGGGAACCGATGGGTTCACTTCATTTAGTTCCTAGTCGGTTTGGTCTACTTCTGGAACCGTGTCCACCCCTATAAACAAGCCTATATTCAAACTGTTAAATTTCATTTTTGCCCTTTCATATGTGACAAAGTTCTGAAAGCATGGCCAACCTGTCTATGAGACAAGAGAGACTTTTGCCTTAAGCCCCGACCTTAGAGGGGCCCCAAGATACCCACCCGACCAACCCAATATAAAAGAAGACCCAATTTTTTTTAATTATTATCTGTATATATGCTAAGTTTTATTATCTCAGTCCAATAACACCGAAGCTTAAATATTGTCTACATTTAAACACATATATACCAATTTTTACACTTAATAACTTTGATAGCTTAATAACATAAGTTTTATACGTGATTTATTTTTCACAAAAAGAAGCGTCGAAGTCGAGCAATGGCGCCGAAAAAAGATTGTATGATATTATCTTTTTTTTTTAAATGTCTCGTTTCAAATTATTGCCTTGAACCCCCAATTTTCTAGAGACAGCCATGTCTGAAAGAATCATTGTTTGAAAGATTCTAAATGACCACCTTTAAAATATATAACATTACTTATTTTAAATCGACGTGACAGACCCCCTCAAACTCCAATAATTATATTCCTCAAATTCCAAAACATATAAAATAAAGTGCAATGGTACAAACAATGTTCATTATTATAAATAATCAGATTACAAATTAATGTATATATGGAACAAGCCAAGAACACTACGTTTTCTTCAATACATATTCTAGAGACCAACAAAAGGTCAGTGAGACAAGAAAATTAAACACGGCCAGAGCCGGCTTTGATTGATTCGGAAGAGCTACATTTTGACTTTTATGCAACACCAAAGTCAACTTATTGTGCTTTATTTATTTTTTTACGTATTTGAATATTATGGGTTATTTTTGTTTTTGTCCTTGAGTTTGAGTCATTAGTGTATGGTCATGACTCATGAAGTTTGTAATCTAGTTCATTTTAGATGCTTCTAAAATAAATAAAATTAGTTTTTTTTGCTCAATCAATCACTAATATAATGAGATCATAAAAGGTAATTAAAATCATATGTGTTAACTCTAAATTTATTTTTGTGTCGTGTTAAGATATATCTTCATGTTAGGCTTAGCTGTATAATTTTCATGAATTAATTATTTTGGTGGTATTAATAAATTTACCAACTTACCAACAAATAGATATAGCTCACTTTTAAATTTTGTAGATAGTTCTAGAATTTTCTTTTTAAATTTATATAAAAGAAGAGATTTTGAATAGACGATAAGGGTCTATAACTAGGTTCTACTTTGACGAGGATTTTGGAGCGATTTTGATAAATTTATTTGGTATAAGGTATTAACTATCTTGGTACAAAGTCTTGTGTGACTGCTGTGACATATTCTAGACATGAAAGACTTTATACCATATATGCTAGATTTTCTACCAGTCATAGAAGACATTGTAATAGCGTAGTTATAATTATTAGTTACTAATTTTTTATAATATTTAACTTAATGATATATATTTATTGAATGTGAAATTATGGTAATTATTGAATTAATAATATGTAATTATGCTAGTTACAAAATTGGTAATTATGGTAATTATCGAGTTAATAATATGTAATTATAGTATAATAGATTATTAACAATGTATGTCCAACTAAGCACCCCGATCCAAGGCGCATTCACCTTGGATTCGTCATGTGCCGTCCCGGATGTTCAAGTCCCTCCCATCCAACGACTCTCCTCCCAACACACGCACACATTGAATCCAAGAGGAACTCGAATCACATACTCACCAACTGGGTGGATATTCGTGGTGAGTACAAAATCAATGACGACGAGTTATGTCATAACGAGAAGTCAAAATTAAGAGAAATATTTAATTAAGAGTGAAAATTGACGAAATTTCCTTCCGTTGCATATTTTGCTTCAACAAAAACTTTAACCAGATGCGCGTGTATTAATATCATTATTCATTTCATTTGATATCTAAATTTATTTTCACGTTCTAACGAATTGAAATAGTTCTCACCTGCTAAGTGTGTGTACACGCACTATCCAAAAACCAATATTTCTCGTCTTAATTATCCTTGCTTAAGTTAAAAGTAAACAGTCATAAACATGATTAAATTGTTTATAAAATTCGGGAGTTTAATTTGAAAGAGAAGCTTATAAAACTTGAAATAAAAATAGGAAAAATGTTGATGGAGTTGAGATATATGTTTGGTACACGTCACTGCCGACAATGTATTATTGTTCACGATCTCCTTGTAATAACTCGAAATCAGTGTAGGCCACATCCTTCTATTTTCGTTCCTATTTGAGGAAATTAAATATTATATAATCAAGAGCATCTCAAAAGAAAAAATCGTCAAATAAATATAATAAAGACATAGAATTTTAAGTTGGAGTGTCTATTATATTGATGTTAATTATGATATTCGAGTAAAAATAATTGACCGACTATAAAACTGCACTCATCTCATTTAAATATAAGCTGAGCTACAAATTCTGGTCTAAAATCATATAACGGGTAAGACTAATCGTTAAATCAATATATAATTAGTTACATATTAATTATAAATAACAACAGTGGAATGTCTTTATTGATTAATCAAGTCTATCCAATTCCTCCAAATTACAGTGGCAACAATGGCAAATGGACTTCGAAGAACATGTGCTGCGATAAAATCTGGAGAAAAAGCCTCTGATGCAGATAGACTAGTAGTAGAGGCCCTAAAGATTTAAATTCCCCCGGCTTCTAGGAAACTAAAGATAAACGTGGATGCGGGACTAGATGCAGAGAAAGGGCTTTAGAGGGCTAGTCTGCAGGGACTCTGAGGGGTGTATTGTGGGAGCTCTCTCAAGACGGTATTTCGGACATCTACATTCCGAAGAGGTGGAGGCCGTAGGCGTCAGAGAAGCGTTATCATGAGCAAATGAAATAATTGGAAACAAGCGACACTCGAAACAGATTGTCTTCGGGTGGTGGATAGTATCCGACAAAAGAAACACACAAAAAATATGTTTGGGTGTATCATCCATGACTGCAAACACATCATTTATGCCCCAGAGGTTGATCTCACACTTACTTTTGCTCTTAAGTATTGTAATAAAGTGACTCACGAATTGGCCAAGCACCAACTGTAATTTCAGTAACTTGATGTCGGGTTAGTTGTCATTTTTTAAATAAAACTTGTTTTTAGAAAAAAAAAGTTATACAAACAAAAAAAATCATAAATTGATTGAGTGCTAAAACTCTATGATTATATTTCTTGATAAAATTATTGTAGTCCACTCCACATAATTGTAGTGTGAAATTCTATCTTTATCATGTGAAAATAACAATTATAATTATCATCAACGTGTTTTACGAAACACGATTACTTTCCAATTTCGAACTTATATGTCATTTTCCAAGATATTCCAAAAAAATAATAATGATAAAAATTGACGTTAGGCACGTTTAAGACAATCGACCAAACACATAAAAGCGGGCAAGCATTACATTGTACATTACACTACACAATTCAAATCACTTTTCAGACATTAAACATGTTCATAATGGGTCCAACTCAAAAACTATATGAAAATTATTTTTTATATAAAGTATTGTTGTAACTTAATTCACTTTGATTAAAGCTAAAACATATAAATGAAAATTTCAATGAATATAAAATAATAACATAAAAAATATATAAATATTAAGAAATATGTAATTGTTCTATATATAAAAGTCAACAAATAAAAACCCTCATTTATATAACATATAACAATATCATATTCAAAGGTTAAAAATAATTAATATATGGAGACCCAAATTAACATTTAAATATGATATACTTTATGAATTATTGACATTCCTATTCGTACATATATAGAACTGTGGCTTAAACGTCAAGAACAACGACATTTTCCAAATGGGCCATGTAATTATTTAATCTCCAAACACTGTTATTTTGGAGGATTTTCATGTTTCTTGGCTTTTAAGAAAGTGGAAGGAACATATATATTGGGGAAAACATAAATTAATTCCCTCCAACGACAAATTCTCTGTACATAAAATAATTATTCGAGTGGGTGGTCGGGTTTATCGTGAAAATATCTCCTTAATCATGAAAAAGATAATTTATTGTATTTAATTATACATATTTTACACATTGGTACTTCACGTTTCTTATATTTTAACTACTAGTTTGAAACATATATATTAATTCTATTAACAAAAACTTAAAATACAATGTTTGTCATTTAAATTTACGAACGTATGTAATCGAAATACTTTTTTTCTCTTTTTCTCCTACTACTTTGTACCTTCTCCGGCTCACGGAGTTGGACTTTGAGCTTTCTGAATCTTCGTCCTTCGTAGTGTGGTGCTCTTTTTCGAAAAAAAATGAAAAAGATTTGTCTCGCACTTTGTCAGATATGCTCGATCCTTGTTTGATTTGGAGTTTGAGATTAGAGGGAGTCAGTAAAAAGTTCTAAATTAGATAATGAAACGTGTGACTTATCTTTTACCGATAAATAATTTAGGTACTTCAAAGAAAAATTAAGTATCCAAGTAATAATTAAAAATGATAAACTCATTTTTTGAAAGTATAATTTTCAATAACTCTCTTTGTTTACATATGTATTATTACGTAACCCAAAAGAGAATTAAAGAAGACACAACATGCACGCATCATCATCAAGCATTGTTGGCCCCACAACCCACGTTCAGGTGGGGACAAAACATGATTTGTCTTCATTGGTTGTCTGAAATAAACTTGCCACTTGTTTTGTCGGTAAGGCTAGTTACTTCCTCTGATTTAATCGCACGCTTTTTTATCGGCCTCACGATCCGATTTTTCAAATTACCTCTGTTTCACACACACGACAGGTCGTATTGGTTCTTCTATTTGTTTTCGGCGACATATTGAAGAGAGTTGAGATTAGTCCGAAAACAAATTGAATATGTCATCCATAACCATTAACCGTGTCAATAAAAATAAGTTAAAATGGGTCGAAACCGTAAATTTTTTATAAAATATAATTTAAATTAAATTAAATTAAAAATTCATAAACGAAAACATGTAAGATGCGAAAGTTTAGAAAATTTAATTCATAAAAAACCGAACATAACTAAGCTGAAAATTAACATAATGAACAAATCCGAATATCATTGATTCATTAAAATTGAATTAATCGCTTCATTTCAAAACCGAACAGAACTGACTGAAGGTCGAATCAAGAACATTCTAGAGGAAGGACTAAAAATTCTCATTTCTCAAGGCAATTTCAGTCCGGATCATCATGATTGATGTAGCTCACTATAGGCCCACGAGATTGTTTACTATGAGCTCTGTGGCCCACAAAGATACTGTGTGGTTACTAATGGGCCTGAGCAGTGGATCGCTACAAATATTATGGGCCGAACCTGTATTTGTTATACGAATAAAACGATGTCGTTTAGTTTGGACTCATAATCGAGTCGCGTGCGTTTTTTCTGTGCCCGGAAATTTCTAAGAAAACGTCGAGTATTTGAGTATTGGACGACTTCGAAACCGATGTGACGCCATTGGCTCTGTACAGTGACGTCATGGGGAAATGATAAGATGACGCAATAATTATGGCAACAACGTTAATTCCCATTTCACGTATTATAATTTCAAATGTACACGGCAACACATATTCCCTAATTTGATAAGAGTTGATACATGGATCTAGTTTTGTTATACATTCGACTTGAATTTGTTATAACTCGAGATCGAATTGCATTTTGACTTTAGCTCAATATTAAGCTAAGGAGATGAATTTGGACTCAACAATTTAATTCTTATAAATATGATCAATTTAAACAAAAATATTTCGTTATTTTTAAAAAATATTTTTTATCAAGATGATCAATTTAACTTTTTTTTAGTGAAAAATATGTCCGTCGAGTCCAAGAAAGACAAGACATTTTTACCCGCAGTGCTATGCGAGGAGGGGAGACAATTATGAGAACCACACTTAAAACTAACACGTGAGCCACAGTTCGGTTATTGTGTTCTTTGATTGTACCCAGTTAAAACTGATATATTTTTCATATCAAATTTAAGCTTGATTTACGAGCCAAGTTAGATGAGATTAAGCCTTATTTATGATCAAAAAATGTAAATCACAATTATAAAATGTTCTAAAGATAGTCAAATGATAATTTTTACTTTCTATAACACAATCAAAATATAAAATTTGCAAACAAAACAATAACATAGATCACATATTTTTACTCAAGTATGAGCCGATTAAATGCGGTTTTTACGCAGTTAGAACTAGAACCGATTTAAATAAAAAAAGTTATCAAATTATTATCTATGATTCAGATCGGATCTGCATTCAGAAATAGTCATAAATGAAAAAATGTCCCCGTTTACGTAGAGGAGCTTGGAGTTATATTACTGTATAACTAAATTATATATATATTTGTTTTATAAACTACAAATTTTAAGTACTAATTGAGACACAAAATTATTAATTTCAAACCGGATCGTCCTGGCCCGAAACCGGATACAAATTAAGATCGAGACCCGTACCAGCCTCCTCCTCCGCCGCCACCACCTCCCTCTCGCCGCCGTCAACGCAGCTCGCGTCCTCCACCGTCCGATCGGTGGCCCACGTCAGCATTGCGTCACGCCACCCCGATCCCTCCGCCGTCGATCTCTCCCCGCTGGTCTTGAAGTACCGAACCGCCACGTGTATCCTCCGCAGGATCGCGAAGAACTCGTCCACCTCGTCGTCCGTCGCCGACGCGCCCACCCGCGCGTTCTTCCCCACGGCCGAAACGGCGCCGTCGAGGGGCTCCTCGAGCTTGCGCTTCTCGCCGGCCGTCGTGGAGCCCTCCCCGCCCGACATCTGTCCCGCTTCCCGTGCTGCCGCCGGTGACTTTAGCAGAATGTTTATTGTTATTATTATTATATTATTATTCTCTCGTCGCGGTCGTCGCAGAGTTGCGTCGTGATTAAAGCAGTGGGACGAGGCCGTCTTTAAAGAAGTGAATGGGTGGAGGGTGACGTCACGGAAACGTGCATGACGTGGTGGTGGTGACGTGGGAGGGAGGATCTCGAGTGACGTGTGCTGCGTGTTGCATGAAGCTTCGTGTGGGGTGTAAGGGAAAATATCACGGGCCTTGAGAGTGTATGGGCCTGGGATGTTGGCATGGGCCAGGCCCATTTCTCATGATTCACGCTCAACCGTCGTGGGCCTGTTTCTTTACTCGTAATTAGTATATTATCTTCTGACAGAAGGAAATTTAAATGTTAAAGGGGAAATTGCAAAAAGTTACTGTAAATTTTACATCTTTTGCATAAAACTACGGTTAACTTTTTTTTTTTGCATTATGTCACGGTTAACTTTGCTTTTTATTATACTGGTGTTAAAAAAACAGAATTGTGTAAAATAATATCACGCGCTCCTCACGTGGTCGTAATAGAATAATTAGTATAGCCTAAATTATCCTTATATGAGATTTAAATAATTTCCTCTAAAATGTGATCTTATTTGTTCGTGATTTTGATTTGTAGAGACCAAAGAGTAAGTGAGATTCGGAGGGCGAAAATTGTTGTTTGTTTATTGTGTTGTTGACGAGTTGATTATTGGGTTGTGGATTTTGTTTAGAAGAAATATTAGAGTTGTCTACTCAATCTGAAGAATGCATTTTTTAAAACCCAATTGAAAATTGTTTTTTAATATATCTTTAATTTAAATGTTTTTTGCGGGTAGTATTGATGCTAGAAAGAACCAACTTTGTTTCGAGTAAATATAAATTCTTAAATAAATAGTATAAAATTTAATAATCAGTGAATTGTAATTTTAACTGATATAAAAGTTGTGAATTCTTGTAAATAGTTATGTAGAATTCTAAATGTGTTTTGTTCGCTCGTAAAATTAAAGGGGTTAGTTTGGTAATTAAACAATTAATTTGATGTTATTTTAGTTTTTTAACAATTACATTAACAGTTGTGCAACTGGTGCTATAAAATGCAAAGTTAACCGTGGCATGATACAAAAAAAATAGTTAACCGTAGTTTTATCCAAAAAATGTAAATTTTACCGTGATTTTTTTGCAATTTCCCCAAATGTTAATGTTGATTAATTACAGTTTATTGTATTTGAATTATCGTAACACGTATTTTTATTTATTTCACTCGTAATTAAATGGTTCATGAGTTGACCTAGTTTGTTTTAACGAACATGTGATTATGGTGAAAATTCTCTCCTATTATCCGTAGTTTCAGCTATGCAATTAAGTGCTGGGTTAATTGTTATTTAACCAATAAAATTCGTTTTAATCTTCACAAAAATAATAAATTATTAGTATTTTTGCATTGATCAGCTCAAATTGTCACTTACCTAAATACGGTATTTAAAAGATATTTGTGTTTAATATTTTTTTTAACGTGTCTTCTACATGTAAATTATCTTCGACACGCTCCCTTCTTGATCGTGTTGGTCCTACGCTGTGTCTTCTGCACATGATTTATCTCTGCTTCACCGTCATTTATATATGTTTTCTTGTTATACTTATGAATTGTAATTATGTTTTATTTATTTAGATAATTTGTACTCCAGTTCTACTTTATTTATCAAAATACTTAAAAATATTACTTTTACATAATTTATATAAAATACTATCGATAAAAATATATTAAACAGTAACAATCTAGATTGTATAGTAATGTATCAAAAGCTAAACACAAATGTCCTTTGTTCTTCGTCTACTCGAATACGTAAACATGTAAAATAGGAAATTGAGACTATATTGAAACTAAATGGTGGCATTAAATACTTTGACTTCAAAATTTGTGTTCCCTAAATCAACTCAATATTGATGTTGTTTTGGTAGCTTAGCATCAATTGCAATTTGGGAAGGTACAGTTCATGAATATACACGAGTTTTGTAATAACTTCAAAACCACCAACAACTAGTACTATATAGTTGATATATAGTGACTAATAAATGTGCATTTATGACCCATTTCTCGCAATTTGCGATTCTTTTAAATTGTTGAAACCAACCCATTGTTGATGTTTTGTGCAACACTATATATAGTGTTTTTAAATATGCTCAATGTTATTTCAAAAGGCAACAAAATGTCAAAATTAAATCAACCACTTCACGTTCCTTTGTATTGTAAGTCAATTAAACTTTTTTAAAAGATCTTTCAAAAAAAAACTTTTTTCAGAAGTCAAATATATGATGAGAATAATATAAATAAATATATTTATTGAAACATTTTTGTATTACTAAAAAGTGCTGATTAGGAACATACCTAAGAAAAATTGAGAGGTGGTTTATTGGAGCCCGCTTTGTTGGTTAGAAAATTGTTATTTATCAGGCCATCGAAGATTAAAGATAATTTTTTAGAAGGTCGTTAATTCGGAGACGTCGGTTTTAATGTCGAGAGACGAAATTAGTGTGACCTAAATAACGGGCCCACAGACACAAGATAACCCAATAGCTGATTTACACGTGTCCCACCGCCATCTAAGCGGGAAGAGAAGGCGGTGACGTAATTGGCGGGAAACCGTAGAAGCCCATTGGGCCACTCATCTTCTATCACGTGGGCCTTTTGATATGAATATTTAAATAAAACTGGATATTAAAAAATGTTGGGGGCCCACAAAACCGTACAGTAACTGTACACGTGTGTCTTTGGTTTAGATCGTGTGTAATATGATGAATTTAATGTTAATTTAATTTTTTGTACGGAGAGACATGAGGTCGGTACGTGGGACAAGATCTAGACGCTGTTTTTATTGGCCTGGACCATTTTGGGCCGTTAGATTCACTATTTGCTACTCCCAATGAGACATGGTCACGTGCATCGCGTACCGTCAATTAATTTAGTCAAAAGTAATAAATTTATAAAATTAATTTGCTCTTCCGTAATAATTTGTATATTTATTGTTATTTTTAAGAAGTATTGAATTTTATGTTTGAAAATTTGACTAAAATTAACGATATTTTATTTACAATTATAATTGGTAAAAAATCAAATATAAAATCTAAACGAGAAAATATTTTGGGACCGTCAAAGTATATATAATAATTAATTAAAACGTGGTATTTGTTGTTGTTGTTTCATAATAATAGCCAAAATCTCCAAGTACCGTAAAAGTGGAAGCAATTGGTTCGCTTAAATAAGGAAATGACACGAATAACATATATAACTAAATAAGAAAATTTACAGCTTTGCATGGGTTGGCAAATCGCAATATACGTAAAATAAAAATAATTATACTTGTAAATCTTATTTAATAAATATTGCGTTTTCGGTAATAGTACTAAATACTAGTATTCACAATCATGCAAAATTTTATATTAGAAAATATCATGTAATAATTGGTTCATAACCACCCAAAAAATCCTTATTAACCTTTTGTATTTACAAAAAAATAATTGAATGTATATAATTACAACCCAAAAGTAGAATAAGAAAATTACGTACTTATTCAAAACAAAATCTCAACATGTGATTGTTTTTGATTTATTTCACCTGACAATTTAGATAATTTATTATTTTCAAGCACATTTCCAAAATCTGTTGATTTTGACATATCTAAATTCAACAAATATTTAGAACTCTGAATCCAAACAATTTCTGAAATTAAGCAATTAAATTTTGATTTTTTGGGATCAACTATCTGCATTAGAAAAAACTATAAATTTCAAATCAAAGTAATGATAAGAAAAGAGAGATTAAAAGGTAAATATAGATTTTATTTTATTTGATTTCCTTTATCTTTGTTTGGTATTTTAAAATATACCAATTCTCTTCGCCCCGATAATTACTCCAAAAGACTCGTAAATAAGAAAAAATCAATTAATAAAAAAAAGCATAATGAATTAGTCAACTTCTGTTAATTTCCTTTTATAGCTTTTACTTGTGGAGAAAGTAATTTCACAGAGTGAAACTCTGTCAGTGGCATTACCGTAAAAAGAGTAAAAGACAGAGCCCTATTAATTACTCCAAAACGGCAACAGAAACTGCTCGACACCGCCTCGCTGACTCAAACGCGCCGTTTTGGAAACATAGCTGCCGCAATAAATATTGTCTCACGACGCGCGTAAAGGCGCGTGGTTCAGTTTCCCAATCCACAACTAAACCTGATAAAAAATAGTTCGGTTCAGAACGAACCGAACTGAAACATCATCGATTTGGTTTTGGCCTACAAATTGAGAACCGATATAAAAGTGAAAAAAATCCAATTAATTTGAACACGACTCGATACGATAGTAAATTGGAGAGGTCTTTCTAATGACTAATCGAAAATTGGTTCGGAATTAATTAGAAAATAAATCGAATTAAACGATAATTGTAAACGATTAATCGAGGACTGCCTGGGCAAGTAAGAGATTTTAACACGTTGATTTAAAGTACATGTACAAAAAATAATTCAAATGATAATTAAAGACCGGTCCAAAATGCGAAAATTGCATAACAATTGGTTAAGAAAATCCGACCAAAGACCACTAATTAAAATGACAAATCAAAACAATTTAAAACGTTAAAATTGACGAGATTCAGTTCATAAAAAAACTGAACCAAACCAAAAATCGACATGTTAAAATCATAACCCAACCGAATTCTATTGATTCAATTTCGATCCTCATTTGTTTAAAACAGAATTGATCGGTTCGGTTCAAAACAGACCGACCAGACTAAAAACCAAAAGGTAAACACTCGCGATTCAAGCACACGCGTGGCGCGTGAGCGTGGATGTTGTTGCGGAGAGAGCCCTTATGGCATGAGATGGTGGATCATGTATCATGTATGTGCATGACCCTGAGGCCATGCCAGCTCACCAGCATTTACTGAAATAATAAATATTTTCTCTATTTCCCATAAATAAAACAGCAAAAATAAATAAATAAATAAATATTGTAACTTTACTCTCCTCCTCTATTTTGACCGCTCGAAGAAAGGTGAAGAGCTTCAGGAGTGTGAAAGAGAGAGAAAGTGGAGAGGGCACAGAGCGCAGAGAGGAACAAGACAATTAAAGGTTCGATTTTTATTCAATTCTCTCATATGGGTTTTGTTTGTTTTTGTTTTATTTGTTTCAATCTTGTGATGTTTGTATGGAGATTTGCGTTTCTTCGTCGTTGAATTGTTGTTTTTGGTAACATCCTTATATAACCTGATCTTTGGCTCGATTTGAGAGGGAAAATCGTGGCCGTTGATTTGTAATCTCTGTTTCTGTATCTGATTTGAGGGTTTTTGAGGGTTTGGTGGGAGCTATTAGCTATATCTGTTTGGGTCTCACTCTATTTTTTGCTCTTTTTCTCTTTTAGAGACACAGAGGTTTCTGGGTTTTTTTGGCGGCTGAGGAAGTGATTTATGTCGGTTGAGTCTGTGCTGGTGATTGGAGCTCTGTTGAAGCTCTCTATTTCGATTTCTTCTTCTTCGATGCGTTTGAGGCCAAAGAGGTTAGATTTTTATTTTTATTTTTATTATTTTTGCCCCTTTGTGATTTGGGTGTGTTGATGTTTTATGAGTTTTAGGTTGTGAATCTGAATTGGTTTTTTGTTTTTGTGATTTTATTTGCAGGACTTGTTCTGGAGTTGTGTGTTTTGGTGGATTTCATATAAAGAAATTTTGCTACCTTTTACTGTTCTTGAGAGTGCCTCTTACCTGAAACCCTTGACACCCAGAGATTTTCTGTTTTTGTTTCATAGATATTTTGTCCATTTTTGTTAGATTTTGAGGGTTTTGACTCTTTTGAGGGGTTTTGGTGAGATTTTGTGTGTTCTAAGGTTTTTGAAGATAATGGTTGAGACTGTGTTACTGAAACCCCTCACACACATTGCTGAGTCGAAGATGGTTAGGTCTAGGAGGGTTCGGGTGATCTGCACTGACCCTGATGCTACTGATTACTCGTCTAGTGACGATGAATCTGATAAGAAGAGAGCTTTGAAGAAGCGGATTGTTCATGAGATTAAGATTTGTCTCCCGCTCAATGGCTCGTGTCCTGTGACTCCTCGAGGTGGTGATGGTGATCTTGAGAATGAGTCTTCTTGCCAGGACAGTAGCAGCGGCCGGAGGCCCAAGAGCACGGGGGTGTTGGGCTCAGGCAAGAGAGGGCCTTTCAGCAGGAAGGAGAGGCCCACGAAGGGGAGGTATAAGGGCGTGAGGCAACGGAAATGGGGGAAATGGGCTGCGGAGATCAGAGACCCGTTCAAGAAGGGCTCGAGGATTTGGTTGGGCACGTTCAACACACCAGAGGAGGCTTCTCAGGTCTACCAGGCTAAGAAGGTCGAGTTTGACGCAATGCTCGAGAATAGCAATGCGTGTTCTCCTTCTCAGTCGAACAAGAACCTCCCTGCTGGTTCTGAGGACTCGGAGGGCGTTTTATCTCACACCTCTTCTTCCTCCGTCTTAGACGTGGAATCCAATGTCACTACCAAGGAAGAGCCTGTTTCTGAATTGGGTACCGAAGAAAACGCTATTTTAAGTCAAGATCAAGATCAGGGTCAAGGTCAACTGTTTGACTCTGTTCTTGATGACCCGTTGGGTCAGGACTTCAACTTTGAAGAGTTTGACGCTCTGTTTGTGGATGATTTTGGGTTCCACCTAGACGATTACTGCAGCATGGATCTCGACATTGCCATCCCGAACGACGAGCAGCAGCCGGGCGAGCTTCCTGATTATGATTTCGACATTGCCAACGAAGACTTCACTTGCTGGATGAATGGTCCCCTCGACATTCCATGCCTATGACACAACAAGTTTTGGTATCGTTTATATACCGTATTTATTTCTATTTTCCGTTTATATCATCGTTGTTTAGTTATGTGCCTCAAGATCATGCAATGTGGTGTTCTTGAGCTGAGTTTTTTGAGATTTTGTCTGTTTTTTGATGAGGCCTTTGGGTTTTCTTGTGCTGTTAGAGCCGTCCAAAGGAACTTGGGTTTATGTTTAAGGTTTTGATGAGTTATGAGAGTTTTGTTTAATGAGTATGTCATATTTATATGGATGGAGGTGTTGTTTTTGGGATTGATTTTGTGTGCATTGTGGAATATTTGTGTTTGTGTTTTTGTCTGTGTTTTTTGTTGCAAGTTGTGAATCTTGTTTGTGGGTTTGAATGGAGGCAGCTTCTGTATGATCTTCATGGAATGACCCTTAATTCTCTTTGCTATAGCATCACTTTTTTGCTTTTATGGACTTGAAATGTTATGCTACTTGCTTTATGCTTTTGGTTTTGAACCCTTTTGCAAAAACCTTATAGTGTATATTTTGACCTGTCTTTTAATTATAGAAGTCATTGGTTTTTCTTATGACACTGGTTTTGATCAACTAATCAAAGCCCTAGCAAGGGTTACTACTGGAAATCTCAATCTTACTCAATAGAGTTGGTCGGATATACTTGTACATACCTGACTAGCATTCTCGACTAGCTCTATGCTAGTCGGGTTTTCTCAAGCATTGATGTTAGTTGTGTAACCTCGAGCGTTCCCGACTAGTTTTGATGTTATTCGTATTGGACCAATCCCGACATTGGGTTAGTCTAGTTTGGTTAAATATACCCGGTTGACATGGTTGGTCGTAGTCGGGTAAGGTCATTAACGACTGCGATGTATCGAATGACATCTAGTTGGGTATCTATACCTGGTTTTGGGGGTGTACTAGTTTGAGTAATACACCCGATTATTTGGTACTATCTTTTTTCTTCTTTTAATAATGGTTATAAACGAGTTGAATACGTTCTAAATTTGTTAAAGGGTCGTGTAACTTGAAAAAAATCATCATGCTTATAAAAATAATCAAATTTGAATTTGATTGTTCATTATTTATTTTAATTTTATACATTTATAAATTATAAGGTTGTTTTATTTGTATTAAATAGGTTTTTATTATAATAAAAATATATATTAACCTAGCGAGTTCATGATTTTATCTAGTTTCAATAAGAATGCAAACCAGTTCGATTATTGTATAATCAAATTATATAAATAAAATATTTAAAATTTGGTGAATGAACTTCTAAAAATCTTTAATTTTGTTTGTTAGTCTTAGAATAATTTTCAATAATATATATATACATACTACTAAAATCAGGATCTACAAGTAGAGAAATGAGAGGTAGCAGCAAATTATGTTATCCTCGGAAAATGCTAAATTGTTCCATTCATGTCAAGCTTTGTCCTCTCTCAAGCAAAGACACGACACAACACACTTGTTCATTGATTTGTTCAATAGTAATTAATTATTATGTTTCTCGTGACTCTGGGACTTGTCTTTGCTGACTCAGATCTCTCACACGTGTTCTCATCAACCACATGCACTGCCTTGCCAATTATATTTTATATAAAAAATAAAAAAAAGTTTTTTTTCTTCACTATCTTAAATCTGTCGAACACATTTTTACAAGTGATGTTTAAGAAAAAAATGTTTCCACTTTCTGTTTGTTTCTCGGGAATCTTCGCAGACTCGGAGCGGTGGCATATTTCGATGTATCTAAGGTTTCGTGTGATTGAGCTTGACATTTCATGATAAGAAATTGAAAATTTAATTTAATTTTTTAAACAATTAATAAATCACTTGATCTTATTTTACGCTAAACGTTACAAATTCTGTAAGAATTTGGTCGTAGAACGAATTCAAAATAACAAAAGCATAATAGACAATGAAATAAGTTTTTTGAAACTAATTGTTTCTCGTGGTCGAACTTGAATACCGAATCTCATCGAGTTCAAAATATATTATTTTGTTATAGTAGTGTTAATATATGTACTGAGCTAAAGGCTAATTTTATGATCATCAGTTCGTTCTGTTCGAAATATTTTAGTCTGATAAATTATTTTTAGAATTTATGATAAAAAAGAAATATAGTGATGTAAATAAAATTACAAGTTCAATGGTAATGCTAGAGTTCTATATAAATAATATAATTAAGTTGACATTTTTATATTGGCTAAGAATCTTTGTCCATAATTTCTGTTCTCTATTTTAAATTTAATAGTATCTTTGTCGCTCAGTCCAACAACTACGAATTTAAAATTAAATTAAATAACAAATCAAACCCAATCAAGAATTAAGATATTACAATGTCCATATGGTTGTCGCTTTCTTATAAAAAATAAACAACTTGCTAAATCTTGAAAAATAATAAATATTAATTTTATGAAATGGTCTTTTATCTTTTTTTTTCCTTCATGGGTTATGAAAGCTCATTACTAAGCCCAGTAAGCCAAATCACTGGCCCAACATTTTCAAATCATATGGCCTGAAAAGCCCATGGAACAATTTAGTTATACAATAGCAGGGATGGTTAGAGGTGGGCATGGTTCTGGAATTAGACCAGGCTGACATGAATCAGACTGGACCAGACTTTTCGGTTTTTCAATAATTGAAATCATATCCAGAACCTCTATAAAGGAAATAGTCCCGCTCTAACAACAATACTAGTCGATTGAAATCAGTTGATTTTCAATTTTCATTAATGTTCGATTTATAAGACAATTTAGAAGAGTTTCACTCCCGATTTATATCCAAATTTTTTAAACTTGTAATTATAAAAGATAGTATCGAAACCCAAATGTTAAGATATATTTATTACAACTTAATTAAAATATAAATTTTAGAAAAAAAAACACAGATAGGCGAATGAGAGGTATATATGTTGCATCGCGAGCCAGTTGACCATCGATGAGTTTTAAGAATTATACTTGAACCAAAATCAAATGGTTCTCTAAATTTCAAAATCAAAATCCAACCGCTAGCCAAGGTTTTTAAATATTTATTATACTTCGATTCAACTATCGGTATGCAACTGGTTCCGGGTCCATAATACCACCCATAGAGATGGAAATATAACACATTTTGAGTTTTGAAGAATTGAATATACTAAGTTTCCGTCATGTTAAATCAATGTTATGAATATCGCCGATACCGGTCAATAAATCGGTATTTTCAAGATTTTCAAGACAAAACGATATATATCGATGAAAATACCGGTTAACCCATCTAAATTCAATTAATTTTGGTTTACTCTAACCTAAATTAATTTATTATGGTCTAATCATGTTCAAATTAATTAATTTTGCAAGTGATCCACTTTGTGTTGCAAATCAAAATGAATATTATAAATATCTAACTTGATAATTGTTTTGTATTGTAATTCAACTTGTATACGAGAAAATAGTGATTATTGATAAGTTTGAAATTAAAAATAATTAAATAATAATATTTTATTTAATAAATAAATATGAATTTCTATATATTTAATTGTCTATTCATTACAACACATTTTTGCAATTTTCCCACCATCATCATGTATTTGCCAAAATTTCTTTCTAGTCAGCAGATCGATATATCTTTGCAATCCGAATTTCACTACCTGTGTTTAAAGTATTTTTTTAACTTTATAAAACAATTTCAAGGCAGATTTTATAATTTTTTCCATTATCCTGCTGGATGGGAAATACCGAATTATACCATTAATTGTTGTGAAATTTTGTGATCCTAATATTTGGACAATGAATTTTGTCCATTTACAACTTTAAAAGCCATGCTAAATTCAAATATTTTTGTCAAGCTAACCTTAATAACTCTTGTCCTTTTCTTTATACAAAATTTCCATCATTGCATGTGACTTGAAAGCTATGGGCAGCTTGGTACACACCAATAACACGTACCAACAATTATGCATGAGCTCAATTCGATCCGAACTCAATTACGAGGAAGCAATATATAATCATATACCCTTTAACTATTCTAATAAGTTTAAGCTACAATTTCTCACATACAATTAAATAGTTTGGTAATTCTTCATTTTCGTTAAATTATACGGATCGAGGGACTTTAATAAAAGGGTGGGCATAAAAACGAGTCAAACTGGCTCAACTCACTAACTCGATCATACCCGCCCGCTATGAGACCCAACCCTGTTTGACCCAGACTTGTAGCTGGCCCAAAATTTGCATCGCACTTCTAGTTGGGCCGGGTGGCGGGTTGGATATCTAGAATCCGATCCAACCCATTCAAACATAACAAACAAAACCATAACATTCATAAGTGTCAATACGAGATCCTAATGAAACCGCACCACTCGAACAAACAAAACTCATCACCCTCTCTTTCATTTTTACAAGAGTTGCGATCTTCTAGTTTTGACTCAGTTTTAGGGTTTATGTGAACTCTTAGGTTCGATTCCGTCAGGGTATGATTTGAATGGAACCCAAATAAAAATGGTTGTGATTTGAAATTTTGAATGTGTATGTGATTGGTCTTTATTTTATCAATTTCGATGGCGAATCCCGACAACCATTGCACGTCGGGTTGGAGGTTTTTTACCCAACCCGCCCGTGTTCAACCCACCCACAACCTGCTGGAATGAGGGCTCAATTCCTCAACCCGTCAGTCCTGGATTGGGCCTAAAAAATTGGGTTAGGACCCTTAACCCGACTCATGCTCACCCCTACATTAATCATTGGTAATTAGTCTTCGGACGGCTAAGAAAATATCCAATCCGACCCAACCAAACATGATAAAATCAATTAATTTGATTGCTACAAACCAGTCTAGTTTTAGTTTGTAACGGACACATAACTCGCTTTAGGTCATATATGTTCATTCAACATACATGTCAATTCGATCTGAAAATCAGTTATTTAAGATTAAACTCAATCGAATTCTAATTAACAATTCAATTTCAATTTCTGTGAAATCGAATTAACCGTGTCGGTTCGTTTCAATATCAATGCAATTCAAAATCGAGTTAAATAAAACCTAAATAAATACACACAAAAATAGTGTCGGGCGAGTTGTCCCTGTGTATTTGTTCTCTTCACAATCTCTCTTGTCCAATCATGAAATTCCACGACACACCCCATAATATTATACAGACAAATATAAGAGAAGAACATTGTAGAAACACGACCACCTTCAACCTTTCGATTTCGTTGCCCATAAAATTGTTTTCACATGTCAACCCATATTTCTCCCACCGTCTGCTTCGCTACGAGACTCGAGACGTGGGACAGTGCTGTGGGGGACCCCAAAAAATAAGGGGTCCTATGCCCTATACGGTCCAAACCCAGCATGTATGGTGGGTGCATGGCACAGAGACATGTCACTACAAAACAGTCCCTTTCCACATTTTAAACTCAACAAAAAGATCGAAAACGAGATATTTGTGATTAGATCTGGAACTTGAAACCGAACCGAGATCGACCAGAACAGAAGAACCAAAAACTATAATTAACAATTTGATTTTATTTCTTAGATAAAGAGAATATTTGATTTCAGTTTGGTTTCAGTTTCCAAAACTTAAAATTGCCAAGTAACTGGAAGTCTTGGAATGAACTTCAGGCGGCTCCAGATAACATTTTTTTTTAATCTTTATTAGTATTTTATTTACAAATTAATAATTCGATTGTGTTATAATAATTAAGTTTACCGTTAAATTTTTATGCAACTTTTATTAATTTCAATTTTAATGTGCTTGTCTAGTAATTCCCCTTAAACTCACATGTTTTGGTCAGTGCTTTGTAAATCGCTTTGGCACAAAATAAGTTTACGTTCTCGTCATCTTTAGTAATATCAAGTATACCGAGAAGACATTCAAAAACCCTCTAGACCGTATTTTTTAACGGATAATCTCAATTTCGGTTTAACAGTTACATCCTAATAAGAATTAAAATCGCCTAGTTTGGCCCATAAATTGACTTTTTAATAAAATTAAAAATTGACTGATTCGTATTAAAATAAGAATCGATCCAGCCCCTCATATAATGATTCCATATCCGGTTCTCAAAAAACTAAGAACCGGTCAGTCCGGTTCGAGTCCGGAACCGTGCCCACCCTTTGTGATGGTGGACGTTCTCATCCTTAACTTCACTGTCTTTTCGTGGGTCCCACTGAAAATCCGAAGATCGGGAGATTCAGCCAATGATGTGAGCTACTTTTGGATAAAGATTAAATTTCCGTCCAATCAGAGTCGAGATAAGGCTGTTTGTGGGTCCCACGAGAACCTATGACCCCTTCAAAATACCCAAAAGTGCACATTGTGGGCCCAAGCCCACTCTGGGCCCAAATATCACATTATTGCAACTTTGTCTACATTTTTCACTCTAAATAACGACCTCACTCTCCAACTTTTTTCCGCAACTCTTTGGCACCAAATTTCAATTCTTTTTTTTAAAAAAAAGAATATTTCAAACGAACGCACATTGAAAAAAAGAATTTTGGGTTTCAGTATTGGTTCTGATCATGTCAGGCAAGGTCGGGGTCGACGGGAAGACCGCCCGGGCGTGCGACGGGTGCGTCCGCAAGCGCGCCCGGTGGTACTGCGCTGCAGACGACGCGTTCCTGTGTCAGAATTGCGACGCGTCTGTCCACTCAGCGAACCCTCTGGCACGTAAGCACCAGAGGGTTCGGTTGAAAGTCGCGTCGAAACTTAAAGACACGGAGACCGAAGAAGATGTTAAGAACGTCTCGGTCCCGTCTTGGCACCACGGCTTCAAGAGGAAGCCGCGGTCTCCAAGAAAGCCCACGGGCCCTCAGAAGCCCATTTTGGGCCCGACAGTGCCCGAACTGGGCTCGGAGGAGACGTCGCAGGAAGAGAATTACGAGGAGGACCAGCAGCTTCTCTACAGAGTTCCCATCTACGACCCTTTCGGAGCCGCCGAACTAACGGCAGCTCCGAAAGACGCGGCGTTCGACGCGGAGAGCAGGGAGGTGAAAGCCCTGCTCGCCGGGTTCGGGCAGGACTTCGACAACATGGACGGGATCATCCTCCCGTCCGACGTGGACCTCGCCGAGTTCGCCGCTGACGTGGAGAGCCTCCTCGGCGGCGGCGAACAAGATTACGGCGCGAGGTTAGTGAAGGTCGAGGACGGGGATGCTTACGTGGAATGCCACGCTGGCGGGTCCGATGATGTGGCGGGGGAGGGTTTTGAGGTGGGGTTCGGCGAGTACGATGATTGTCCGATGATGACGTGTTGGGAGGAGGAGACGAAGAATGTGTCGGTGGGCGATGAAAAGGGATGTGAGAGAGGCGGTGAGGTTGAGGAGAACAAGAAGAGGAAGATACTGTTGAATTTGGATTATGAGTCGGTGGTTTTGGCGTGGCCGAGTCAACGGTCGCCGTGGACCACCGGTCTCCGGCCGGAGTTCGACGCCTCCGAGGAATGCTGGCCAGATTGCATGGTAAGAACCTTAAACTTAACAAATTTAGCATTGGAAACACAATATTCACAAGATTGAGTTCACTAATAATAAATAGTCACGTTAGATAAGAATGTATAAGCTATAATTCCAATTCAAAATTACCAGTATATACTATTTATAAAATCGTTCAATGGTACAATTATTTAATAAATATAACAAAAAAATTATATAATACCAAAGTAATTTTATGATTATAGAGTATATTAGTCTTTTCAGATAACTTAACAAAAATAAATTTTTATTGTACCATAACTTGAATACTTAATTGTATTCGAATTCAATTTGATTTGGTTAATTTAGTTTTTGTAGTATATATTTCTTTAAGGTTAAAAGCTATTTAATTATCTTCCGAATGAATATTAAGTAGCTACTCGCAAATGATGTCGTTATAAGGTAAGCTTAATTGAGAATTGTTTATTAAATGAGTTTAACATCTGACGAACTCAGATTTATTTGAATGTTAACAATAATCACCATGAACTGAAGTATTATTGAATTGAAAATGAAATAAACTCTAAAATGGGTATTATGAAATGTCGCAGGGCGGGTGCGGAACGGAGATGCGCCACCACCACCGCCACGTGTACGGAGAAATCGGAGGGAGAGCGATGAATCAGCTGGCAATGGGAGGGAGAGAAGCTCGAGTGACGAGGTACAGGGAAAAGCGGCGGACGAGGTTGTTCTCGAAGAAAATAAGGTACGAGGTTCGAAAACTGAACGCGGAGAAAAGACCTCGAATGAAAGGGAGGTTCGTCAAGAGAGCTTCCTTATTTGGAATCGGACCTGCTACAATTGAAAACTTGTGACTTGTACCAATTAATTAATTACCGTTACTCAAGATGTAACTATCATTTTAAATTAGCTTCTACAATGAGTAGATAATTTTCGTGAGAATAAAACCATTTGAAATCGACATCACGAACTCGTTAATACCCAATAATTCAGTTATAGAACAATTGAGTTGCTAAGTATCAAACTTTATGGATAGTGATTAAATTGTTCATTGTTATTTGATTTAATATAGACACTGATAAGAACTATATATATATATATATATATATATATATGACTCATACGGCATATATTTTGTAATGACGTTTTATTAAATCGTTTCGTTCATTATTACGTCTATTCTGATGAATATATTTGAATCATCACTATTGATTTTTTAGAGTTACGAAACGCCGATAACGTGTGTTATCCTTATTTTACTGGATGAAAAAAAAAATTGTGTTACGTACATAATAATTATTTAGCAGGAGATAAATGCAGATAACGAAGAAAAATTAGTGTCTTTAATCACTAGATTGATGTAAATAAGACGAAGTTTCTACTTTGATGCCCGAATTGGTGAATGAAAGAAGAGGATGAGGGGGAAATGTAGGCCCTAATTGTAAAATTTGGATCTTCACTTATTGTTACAATAATGGTCCCAAAATGAGAAGAGTTGATGAGTCATTTCAATTCAAAATTCAAAATTTTATTCCTACTATAAATCCCACGAATTAAATTATATGACTTTTATAAACTATACTTGTAATTATACTCAATATTATACAAAATGCATTGAAATATATTAATTCCAAACTAATTCAATCACAATTGTTTAATATCATAAGCCTCTCTCGTGTGTAGTGGAATCATCCAAATCCTTTGAAATTCAATTTCAGGCAAGAACATCAACTTCGCAATTACTTACAACCTTAATCCACACTAAACTAGAAGGATTTCCTAACACTTATCGGGTACTTTAGTAAGGGTTCTTGCTATTGAAATAAAATCATATATTTCTCTCTACTATTGTTTTGGATGCCCATAAAATAAAATAAATATTTTTAAATTAAATTTTTATACATTTAAATTATAAATAATTAAATGTCAAATTTCAAAGCAGATAATTTATTTAATTCATTAATCTGATCTATAAATAATAAACACGTGTCTTCTTCTATAACAAACAATGAACAAGTGTCTTCTTACAGCTATAACAAACAATAAACAAGTGTCTTCTTACATAATAGATAATTGTCTGTTGCATATAGTCATCAAATATTTAAATAAAATTAAGTATTCACCAAAATTTATGTACATATTTATCAAACTTATAATTTACATGTTCATAAAATTACTATAATTTACTTATAAGTTATAAGTGAAAACACTTGTCATGTATATTTTAATTATTTCACAAGAGATGCGTCACAATGGAATGATGATTATAGGAATGTGAGCAGGGCAATAATTTGTAAACAAGAAGTGTGAGATATTTCTCAATTTGGATTATGAGTTTGTGGTTCTTATAAAGTTTATAACGTCATGATCCACAGTATTGTATAAATTTTGCAATCACCCTTATTAGATTGTCGGGTTCATTAAATCTCATCACAATAAACATGTTGATTATTCAATTTTTACTGTTATTTAAATATTGTGAAAAGTAAATATTTTAATATATACGAAATGTCGATAGCGTATGTTATTCTCAGTTCACTGAAAGAAAAAACGAGTAAACTGTGTTACTCAATAGTTATCAAAATAAATAGAAATGCAGAAAATAAAGAAAAGTTAGTGTCTTAATCAATGCAATGATATAAATGAGACGAAATTTTATATTCTATACCCGAATTAGTGAACGACCAATGTTGGTTGAGTGGGAAAGATTATCCCAATTGTAAAATTTGGGTCTTGGATTATTGCCACTAAATAATTGAATATGGTCCAAGATGAAAAGAGTTGATGAGCCCAACTTCAATTCAAAATATAAAATTTTATTCAAACACTAATAAATACGAACCAATTAAATCAGTTGACTTGTATATCACAATAACTAATATATAAAATGCAATAAATGAATAAAATATAGTAATTTGAAAAAAATTCATCACAAATGATTAATATCATAAGCCTCTTGCGTGTACTGAAAACATCAAAACCCCATGAAATTCAGACAAGAACTCAACAGCTGCTTCGCATATTTACAACGTTGATGAACTCACACTTATTACCTAGGAAAAAACGAAGTGGAAACAAAAACCTTAATTAACTCACACTTACATGAATAATGGTACATGCAAATGATGACTAAATGATTCATTGTGACTAATGACTCGTTGTATAATTTTGGAACTTATTTTACTGAAAAAATAAATAAATTGTGTTACTAAATGATTATCAAACTAAAAAGAAATCTACACTTCTAAGATGAATATGTACATTAATTTTAAAGTTGCAAATCGGGGTTCTTGCTTTAAGAAAATAAGATCATATTTTATATCTTTATTATTATTTTCAATGTCAAAAGAGTATATATATGAGGTAATTGGAAAACAATTGTCTTGTCTCAACACAAAGATAAAAGATATAAATACATTTAAATTAATATTTTATTTATTCAATTCATGTATAATTAAGTACCAAGTGTTCTATTTCACAGTAAATCATTTATTTTATTAATTAATTATCTGATCTATAGATAATGAACACCTATTTTCTTTTGAAGCAAATAATGAATTTGTGTCTTTTCTAAAAACATGTAATTTATCAATCTTCTAAAAACTTGTTGTATATAGTCATCAGATCTATAAATTAAACCATTTATCATATATTCACCAAACTTGTAACTTATAAGTTATAAGTGAAAGCACACTTGTCGTGTATTTAACGTACATATCCACAACCTCTACAGAAGAAAAACAATTGTCTTATTTTATTAGAAATACGTCGCAATTAAATGATGACTACATGGATGTGAGCGACATGGTGAGTTTGTGAACAAGAAGCGTAAGGTATTGCTTAATTTTGATTATGAACATGAGTTTGTTCAATGCTTATAAGAACTATGGTTATGACTCATACTGTATTAATTTGGCAACCACTCTTTGTTAGATTGTCGAGTTTATTACATCTCAAACGTCGTCAATATCTGGTATTCTCAGTTCAATGAAAAAAATGTATAAATTGTGTTTCTACAGTTATCAAAATACGTTGACATAAATACGAAGTAAAATTAAGAGAAATACTGAAAACGAGGAAAATTTAATGTCTTGATCAATGCGTGGATAAAAATGAGACGAAATTTTATATTTCATGCCGAATCAGTGAATGAACGACGATGGCCTAGTGGCTAAGTTTGTCCCCCAACTATAAAATTTGGGTCTTGGCTTATTGCACCATTAATGGTCCCAAGATGAGTCCAGCTTCAATTCAAAATATATAATCTTTTTCGGACACTGAATACGAACCAATGGAATCATATGACTTGTATAAATGACTGTAAATAACTAATATACAAAATGCATTAAACTATAGTAATTTCAAACTAATTCAGCACAATTGATTAGTATGAAACCTTAATTAACTTACCTAAGACAAAACGAAGAGGAAACAGACCAAACTGAATGAGCTAAGTACATGTTATTGGATTGATTGAGTATTAGAGCTAAACTTTTAAAATTTATTGATTTTCATGAACTCATGAGTTACATAATTTATGCAGATTTCACTATAATTATGAATACTACACCCACCCGAATTACTTATCTACAATTCTATTGCACATCAATTTTAATTTTACAAAATAGGTGTTCTTGCTATTAAATTTATGATCGCATCACAATTATAACTCATATTTCATAAATTTTGCAACCATCCTTAATTAGATTTCAGCATTCATCAAAGTAAACGTATTGAATCTTTATCTTCATTTTTAAGCATTTTGAAAAATTTTAAATTTTTTTAATAGTTACGAAACGTCGATAACGTCTGTTATCTTTATTTTATTCAAAGAAAAAGCGAGTAAATTATGTTACTCGATGGTTATCAAACCAAAGAGAAATGCTGATAACAAGAAATTATTAGTGTATTCATCAATGAAATGATATAAATAAGTCGAAGTTTTATATTTCACACCTTAATTGCCGAAAGAACGACAATATCGAGTGGGAAAGTTTATCCCCAATTATAAAATTTGGATATTGGCTTATTGCCACAATATTTGTCCCTGAGACGGAAAGAATTTACGAAACCAACAATTCAGTACAAAGTTTAAAATTTTATTCGGACATTAGACGAGAATGAATTAAATCACACGACTTGGTGTAAACTACCACACACAAACATGCAATAAAATATGGCAATTTCACAGTAATTCAATGCGTGTAGAGTGGAAACATCCAAATTCCTTGAAATTCAGACAAGAACTCAAAATAGTTGGTAGTTAAAACCTTAATTAACTCACACTCACACTCACACTCAAACTCACACTCACCTAGGACAAAACGAAGAGGAAACATGTGTAAGCTTTACATGCAAATGATCAGCGATGTTTGGAGCCTCCAACACTTGCGCATGAACTCCACCTGTCGCCTCCACGTCGTCTACGTGTTTTTCCCTTATTGCCCCCTCACTCTCATCATTATTACCCATTTCTACGCATCCAATCATCGACCACATCGATTTCCCAAAAACGGTACCACACACATTTTCAATTTTTTTTAAAAAAAAATTTCCATTTATTTTCTCCGCAATAACATCGAACATATTTTAAACTTAACAAAACTATCGTAATTGAAAATTACGATATGGAAATTGAAAATTAAAGCATGATGATGAAAAAAAAACATTATTATATAAGGTAATTGGTACGATGATTTGTTGGAGACTTTACTGATAAAGCCGCCAAAAATCGTTGCTTCGGGTTCTCGTGACGTCACGGGGTGGGACCGGTCCTCCTCACCGGTGGGGCCCCCAGGCCGAGGCACAGCTCCAGCTCCACGTCATCGTCGGAGAAGTCCACGGTGGCGTGTTCGGCGATCCTGAGGTTGTTGCTGCGGGCCCTGGAACGGGGCGGGCGGGCCGAGGTGGACCCCACGTTGGATTCCCTGGACACGTGGCGGATGTCGAAGGCCTTGATCGCGGGATTGGATAGGGCGGACGCTATGATGGGGCCGGCCGCGCTGGAGCACTGCCCGTCGCTGGAGATGGTCTGCGTGCCCCTGAGCACGCCGTCCACGGCGGACTCGCAGCGGGCCCAGTTGCCGGAGTAGAGCAGGCCCACCGAGCCCTCCACCGGGTTGACGATCCGGCCACATGCCTCGTACAGAAGCGACCTGAATATAGCTGCATGCAGAAATGCGATCATACCCAGAATTCCATAAAGTACGATAATAGTTGAATGATCAATTATAGTTTTATTAAATTATAAAAAAAAATTAATACCGGGGCGGAGGGTGGGAGGGCCGGCACTGATGAGGTTGAGGAGGCCGGCGCGGCCGTAGAACTTGGCCAGAAAGAGGGTGGCGTTGGCCTGGGCGTCGGGCGAGGGTATCCAGTGGAGGCAGGGCCTGATGACACAGTCATCGGCGCAACCCTTCCGGAGGACCCTGCACCCGTTGCAGCTCATTCTCATTCTGGCCAGATCTTTCAGACGTGAGACACCAACAGGTGACAAGAGGGGCTTATATAGGGGTAGGGGTGTAGGGGGGTGGTATATATGGTGTGAGCAAAAGTTGATGTAATTCCAAAAGAGTGGTGGTGGGTGTTGTGATGGTGTGTAGGAGGGCCTGAAAAGCTGGGGGAGATAAGGAGGAGTTTCTGTTTCTCTTTCTTTTTTCTTTTTGTGGGAAGTAAAGTGTTGTGGTGGTGGTGATGGTGGTGAGGTTTTTGGAAGCTTTATAAAGAGGATCTCAAAACTACATTGTTGGGTTGTTTTTTTCTTGGCACTTTGTATCTCTCCAAACTGCCCCACATGCACCCTTTTTTTACCATCTATGCCATTTTAGATTCTTTCCTTAATTTCACATTTGCCTTAAATAAACAATCCCATTCTTGAATGATAATTGGTTTCACACAAGTTTAAGCTCTCATTTTCAATGACTTGGTGGCCAAGGCTTTGAAAAAAGTCACACTAGCTGGTTTATTGAAATTGGGGTTTTTTCTTGCATGTTTTTGCAGATAATTGTGAATGGGTCTCTTGATATTAGCTATATGTTATTGAATTAGTGATAGAGTAATTGTAGTTTTATTTGAATTCTAAGATAAATCTTCATAAGTTATGGATATTAGTTTCACTACAATTATACTCATTCAAAATAATAGTCTACATTGTTAGTGCTTCAACTTTAAAATTATGAACATGTCTTCTTGTTATTGAAATGAAATCATATTTCATGTTGATCAGTTAAATAGACAGGTAATGGGAGAGACACTTGTTTTTCAAATACAATGTAATTAATATCTTTAAACAGTTGTTTTATGCATTTAACTGGTCAATAAATAATTGACACATGTCTTATTTCATACCAGATAATGTACTGTATATTCTCTTGAGAGCCTATATTCTATATACACTTGCTAAAGGCTTGACAAAAATTACACTAGTTATGAAATCATATTCATGTTGATGAGTCAAATAGAAAACAGGTTATGGAACACACTTGTTCTTCAAATACAATGTAATTAATACATTTAAAGAGTTGTTTTATAACTTAACTGGTGTGCAAATACATGACATGTGTCTTATTTCTCGACAGATAATCTATTTTATGCATTTAACTGGTCAATAAATAATTGACATCTGTCTTATCTCAGACCAGATAATGTACTATATACTCTCTTGAAAGCCTATTTTATACACTCATCTTGTCTAAATACACTTGCTGAAGGCTTGACAAATATTACATTAGATAGTTCTTCTTGTATTGGAAAGATTTCTCCATGTTCTTGAAGATAATTGTGAATGGGTCTTTTGATGTTAGCTATATGTTGTTGGATTGATAGTAGTTTGAGAAATGGAGCTAAATCTTTTCGAGTTCTAGATTTGAAGAAGTTGTGTCATATGATTTAAGTATATTTCACTATGATTTTGAACTCTATACTCACTCAATTTCTTTTAGAGGAGGTCAATTTCAAAGTTCTAAATGAGAGTTCTTGCTATTGAAATAAGATCATAATCTCTATCACCGCTACTATTTTGGATGTCCAAAATGTAAGGAGGTAATTGAGAGACACTTTGACGTATCTTAAACCAGAGCAGATAAAATATAATAAACACATCTAAACTAATATTGTATACATTTTAATGATCTATAATTAAATTACAAATGTCTTTTCCCATACCATATAATTTATTTTATTTATTAATTTGTCCTATAAATAATGAACACGCTTCTTCTTCCAGAGTATATAATGAACACGCGTCTTCTTCCAGAGCAGATAATGTCTTATGCATCATCTTAAAACCCATTGCATATAATCATCAGATCGTTAAATAAACACGTAAATTTTAATCAAGATCACACATATATATCAATAAAAAATTAGCGTACACAATCATCGAACTTACAAGAAAAAAGACAAGTATCATAATACAAAGCATATATTCTTCTATGCATCAACCAAATATTCATTGTTCATGCTCACCAAATATATAAATGAAGACATTTATCATATATATATATATATATATATATATATATATATATTATTCTTATTTGATCCATTTTTCATCATCAATATCTATAACTTGTGTTATCATTTTCAGATCAATACTTACCATAGCGTAATCAACCATTGTCCAATCCTCGTATTTTACATATTTCCAAGATTCATAATATTATATTTGAGTCATTTATTTACCTTGAAAAGGTCGAAAAATATATTGTTTATCGGCGAAAAAGAAGAGCAGGGGCAAGGTGAGTAGTAATGGTGGAAACGCAAGGGCAATAAGGTAAAAACAAAATGGAAGAAAATAGAGAAGATTTAATAGGTGGAGTTATAAAAATAAAGGCGGGCCCAAAAATATATAAATAAAATGCGACACGTGTCGTCTTTTTAGCTCGACTCTTAAATTGTGTGTGCTTCGCCGCATAAAGGTCCTATGAGAGACGAGAAAATAATATTCCTGTATTTCCGGAATTCGTACAAAAAAGCATGCAGATTATTTTATTATTTAGTATTTACTAATAGTTTATTATTTACCATCACTAAATTTTAAGAAAAATGAAACAAAAAATTGTGTTTATCATTTATTTAAAATTCAATAATGATATTTTTATTTTGAATCATTCAAAATAATTCTAAACTATATATATATATATAAACGAAGGTTCGGGTGCAAATAGTTCGAATTCGAATCGTGATCGTTAATTTGACGAGATTACATTGATGCGTGACACGTCACATTATCTCGCGTCTCCGTAAAGTGATGAAGTGGGGAAGGCAATTCCGTCTTTTGCGCAGTAAGTGGTATATACAGAGTGAACATGGTGTACATAAACCGTAACTTGTGTTACCAGAATTAAATTTACCCGTAGAATAATTAGTATAAGACATTATGTACAAATTGCATTAACATAGTGTAGACAGATTTCGAATGGTGTGAACTGTGTACACGTGGTACGCACACGATAGATTGTAAACGTGATATTAACAGATTAGAAATTGTATAAACGAGTACACAATATGTACATTCTGGTAGAATTTCGGTATAAATAGGGCGTGAACACGATATAGAGAGTATGCACATTTTGTAAAAGATTGTATTGTCCTCAACATTCCATCGCTTCCCGTCAGTTTTAGAGAAACAACGATCATATCACATGTCACGCGTGAGGATAATCTCGTCAGATAAAAAATTAAAAAACGGTTTACACGTTTTGTATATTCTAATCTATCTGTAACCGAGTGCATGCATCTTGCAAATATATATATATATAATCTATAATTCTATTTCAAAATCCTAAAATAGATGTTATAATTGGATATATGTAAATATATAATTCTATCGTGCTCAAATTTAATAAAATCATTCATGCATTAGTTTGATTTAAATTTTCATTGGAAAGATTTTTTTACTCCATTCACGCATCAATTCGTACGTTTTCTAGCTTATAATTTAATAGTTTTTCAATGAACTCAATACAATATTCGAAAAAATCACCTCAAAATAAGGATGAAATAAATATTTTATTCTTGAAAAATTATAAAATTCCGTGATAAATTAGAAACTGTGGGCGCCAGCTGGATTGGGAATGCTCAACTGTTAATGTAATTATTAGCTTTTTTTTCCTAATAAATGCCAATAAACCTATTAATTAATGTGGGTTTTTTTAGAGATAAGAAATTTCCTTTTATAAGCTGCCTTTACATGATTCTTTAGTGTAAAAGTATTTATGATATAAATTTCTTCTGGAGAATTTAAATTCAAGAAATGGAAAAATTAGTGGAAATTTTGTGGGAATAGAGGTGAAAAAGGAAAGATAGAGACCCAAATAAATAAGGATAGATTCACAAGTCTCTCAAAAATTGTGGTGAAGTGAGAGTCATTTATATAAGAATTTTATTTTGGGAAGTGATGAGTCATTGCTAATGTAACCTCTTACCAATATTAAGATTGTACCCATCACTCTCAAATCTCCAAACTACTTATTATAGCTATATGGTAATTGATTCATTTAGAGCTGTTAATCATAGATATATTTATTAAATAAGTCATGTTTTTACGCCCGGACCCAGTTTAGTAGAGTTTTAGACGAGTCGAGATTTTAACGAGTCGGTCGAGTTTTGTTTGTTAGATATTCGGTTCATGTTCGAGCCTGGTAATTTGAGGTTCAATAGACTTGCGAGCCAGCTTGTGTAATATTTAGTTAATTTAATATTTTTAAATGGTAAATAATATAATGAAATAAGATGAGTCAAATAAAGTCGAGCCGATATTGAACTGGCTAATTTAAAATTTAGTGAATTATATTTTTATTTCACTTTCATTTAATATTAATTTTTTTAGTAAAATATAACGGTCTTGTAACGTAAGATGTTCACTTGACTATCAGACTTACGTTTGCAAATTGAAAATTGCTTTACATCAAACAAGTTTCTCAATTATTCATATCCTTTTTGGATAATATTCACGAGATAGATTGCTCTCATTAGATTAATCTTGTGTAGAAATGCCAGAAAACTACTGAAATGGCCCAAAAAAATCAAGCAGAATAACACTAATTTGATTATGTTCAAAATCGAGCTAAACTAAAATTTTATCGATTCGGTTTATAAAATGAGAAACGATAAAAACCAACATGATATGAAAACTGATCGATTTCTATACATGGCTTATTTTAAGCCATCAATTTTTAAATATTGGGCTAAAAATACGGGTCCAACAAAAATAAGTTAAATAGTAAGTCAAGTCCGAACCAAAATATAAAAATTTCATAAAAATTGATCTAACTACAATCTAATCAAAAGCCAATAAGTCAAATCGTTCTAAAATGTGAGGATTTTATGAAATTTGATTTATAACAAAACAAACCTAACTAAAAATTGACATGTAACCAAACTAAACCAAATTTCGTCAATTCAATTTTAGATTTTGTTTTCTTAAAATCGAATTAACAAGTTCGGTTCAAAATCAAAATCAAACCGAACCATAAAAAGCCCTAAGCTTCGAACCATAAAAAGCCCTAAGCTTGTGCATCTTCATCGTATAAATGGGCCTAAAAAGACCTATTTGGTAGTGCTAAGTTATATCAGTCCAATTATGACTTTCTGGGTTTAATATCGGGCTACACCATCAGGTCCAGTACAGATCCACCATTAATGGTTGGGCCCAAACACGGTCTATGGGCCATTCCCCATATAGAAGCCCATCTCCAAACACTCTAATAATCCGACAGTGCCACGTCACCCACACGCGCAGCCTAGTACCTGCTAACATGCGCCGTCCTCATGTCCGAAGGTAATATCGTAAATAGATTCAAAAGAAAAAAAAAATTAAAAAGTCAAATATTGGTAGGAAGTGCATTGGAGAGGTGAAAATGGTCAGTGTGCAGAGAAAAATCAACAGAGAGTCAATTTGATTCCCAATCCAAACACTAAAAGACAATCTTCTACAAAGCCTACGGATCGATCTTGCAGAGCTTTCTTTATTTATTTATTTATTTATTTATATTATTATTATTGTTGTTGTTAATATTCATTTAAGCACTAAAATACATGGAATAAAATAAAATTTTGGAATGTCGAAAATACCCACCAAACTTAATAGTAATTTGGCAACACATGCAAAAAGGGACAAAAGTGTTTTTGTTGTTTCTAAATTAGGTTGTGTATTTACATATGCTACTGTCCACATAGCATTCAATTTAAAACCCTTATTGGCTGGTTTTTTCTGTATAAGAAATATTGGAGAAAATACTATATTATTTATTAACCATTTTATGCTCATAATTTGAGTTATGCTAAATTACCAATATGCCCCCATTGTAATCAGTGAATTTTGTAGGACATGTGGTTTGAAATTTGTAATATAGTTATTGAATTGAGAATATTAGGGTCCCCATTTTTTGTCAAAATATTTGTAATTCATGTCTTGATCAGACTGGAGGTATCAGATCTCTGTTATTTTCAAAATATTTTGATGATTATAGTATGCTTTCGTGTGTGAAATTATTAAGTGTTGATCTCTTATATGTGATTCTGAAAATTGAGAAGTACGACTTATGAATTGATGGATCTTGCTTGGATTTACGGATGGAAAGAGACGGTTTTATGATAGATTTGGTGATCTCGTATTCTACTCGTGGTATAAGAGATATCGACAACATGTTGAGTTCATGGTATTTAGCTCTTTATAAAATACAAACTAGTCCTTAATGGGTTTAGTGATTGAAGATAATAAATCCCAGTAGTGTTCGATAATTTTAATCATCCATATTTGAACTAAAACTGGACAAACATAAAGAAGTAATGGAGTTTGAAGTTTTCCTCTATATAATCATTGAATTTTGTAGGGCATATTGTTTGAAATTTGTAATATAGTTTATGTTTCGATTGAATTTAGAATATTAGGGTCCCAATAGTTTTGCCATTAATTTTGTAATTCACATCTCAGTCATATTAGTGATACTGATCTTCGTTAGTTTTAAAATATATTTTACATTTATGGTTCGTCATTTATTATTCTCGGTGTCAAATTGTATGATTGTTGAATTGATGGATATAACTTGGACCTAGAGATGAAAACGGACGGTTTCACTACAGATTTTATGTTCCTTGTATGCTTACGTATCGTATTGCATATATCGAGTCTATGTTGACTTCATAGAATGTTACATCTTTATAATACAAAAACAAGACAAGTTCTTGAAGAATTTAATGATTCGGGTTTCACACTCTGCTGCCAAAAGTAATAAATTCCAGTAATATTCAATTATACAAAAGTTACATGTTAATGTAACAAACACAAAGAAGTAAATTTGTGTTGAAGAAAAAAATCAAAGCAATAAAGTTTTTTCTAGAAATGGAAACAATATGAGCACATTAATCAAAAAACAAATACACACCAAAAATAGCAAAGACAAAGCACCAAAAGATAAAAAAGCAACTTAATTAAAGATTGAGATTGAGACAATTCAGTGAAGACATGAGCACAATCAGATCAAAGACACATAAACTTTCATGGAACCAAACATGCATCAAATCTTCAATGGTGAAAAACAAAGGTTCTGTCTTTTCTCTTGCATTGCCACAGTGACAACAAAAAGACATTTTCACTCAACCCCTGTTCCCGATATTACGATACTGCCACTGACAAGAACCAAACCCAGAAAACGAAAAAAAAAAATCACAGCCTTTTGGTATGTACACACGGCGACGATCGTCTAAGGACCAAAATACCCCCGATTTTCCCCTGTGGTTCGGCAGGGGAACTCAAAACTGGGAGGGAAAATTGAGGGTATTTTGGGTATTAATAAAAATCGGTCTGAAATCGACAAGAACATGAAATCCCCCGAAACCTCGAAAATTACTTGTTGTGGAGAGGATCTGGGCAACTTGGAACCCTCCTCTTGCTGTCTCCGACCCGACCCATTTGGTTTCTCACCGGTTCGCTCCGGTTCGGACCGAGAGACTTGAAAAATCGCCGCCACGGCTCCGCCGTGTCGCGGCGGCTCTGTTTCGGAGCCACCCTGATGGCCCCAGCTCGGCAGGCCACTAAGACGACGAGCAGAAACAGCACAACCCACTGCGAAACGACGCGTCGTTTTGAACCGACCTTTCTGCTGCCGGCGGCGAGAGACATCGCCGGAGAAAACACATGAAACGGCGGGGACCCAGTTGCCGGCCGACCGCACTCGAGCGTTTCGGAGAAGTCGAGAGTGGTTTTTTGTTGGTGGAGAATATAAAGTTTGGATCTTTAGGGGTCTTGTCGTGGTCGTGGTCGTCACCAAAGTGCTCTGTTTCTTGCTTTTCCTCTGTGGAAGTGTATAGAAGTGGTTTTTAGATTTGCGAAGAGCAGTGACTTGTGAGAAAAAATATTCATTGCTATTTTGGGGTGTAGGAGAGAGAGAGGTGTGGAGCTACATGGACCCACCACACTGACCCATGTGATGAATCTGTAGATGCATTTTAAGATTTTATTTTTGATCACCTTAGTTTATGGTCATGAGTTGAAAGTTAGTATTTTTTTAATATGATTAGATGAATTAAGGGTTATAGCAGTCAATAAAATGTGGTTTATAAATCGAGAACTAACAAAAAAATTGAAGAAAACAGAATACAAATCTATTTAGACACGTAGTTTAATTTTAAGTAATTATATTTTAATCGTTGGACATAGAAGTATTGTGTCAACAAAAAGTATGTCTAATAATAAGTCAAGACATGTTAAAATGTAAAAAAATTTATGAAAATCAGTTTATAAAATATGACCAGAAATTGGAAAATCAAATAATAAATTAAAACGGTGTAAAATATGAGAACTTCATGAAACTTGAAACATAATAATCAAACCGACTTGAACAAAAACCGGACATGTTTAAAACGAACCAAATCAAATTTTATCGGTTTGATTTTGAATTTTATTCTTAAAAAAAACTAATCGATATGATTCAAACTTAACCGAACCGACTCAAAACCGAGCCCCAAACATCTCTAATTAAATGTGAGAAAAAAAACTCTTATTTTAGTTTTGAAATTTAATTTAATCCATCAGAAAAAAAAAGATTTATTTTTAAATGTCTACTTTGTTTCGATAAATATTGACGCAAGAAAAATATTCTTAGAACCGCCTCAAATGATGTACAACATGAAAATTGCATGGAATTAATTTGGTTTCACAAAAAAAACGATCGAAAAACCATCAACTCAATTTTAATTTTAATTTTCTTAAAATTAAAATAATTAATCGAGTTTAAAATCAAACAAATTCAATTCAAAACCGAACCACAAGCAACCCAAACAAGCAAATGACTATTAAACCAAAACATTGCCCTGACAACTTTTCGAATAGTTGTAAATGTAATATACCAATTTTGTTTATCAATAATTAGTTAAGAATTATACAAATAATTTTTAATTCAAAAAAATGTACGGGGATTGGCAACAAGGATAATAGTATTCGGTTAAATTAAGGATTTCAGATTCGTAGAATAGACATGTAATAGCCGAGGTGGTGGCCGGGAATCTCGCCGCCATGTCGGAGACGACAACCACCACCACCGCCACCTTTTCTCACGTAAATTAGGTCTAAACAATAATATATGGTTAATAATATTGTGATCACTGTCCGTACGATTTATACTATAGCATCTTGTGAGTTTCTTGAAAACCCAATTCGTCTCATAGCTAATAGCTCGAGTTCTTGGACCAACCACTCAACTCGAGTCTTGTGTTGGGTTCTGAAAACGAGACTATACTATTCTTCATTCTTGATCCTTCCTTTTCAAAATATTCACCTCATGCATGCCGAATATATGTGAATCATTATCATATGATTCAAAAATGGTCCAATTTGTGAATAAATGAATCCCGATGTAATAGGGACATCTAAGATGACCGAACTAGTTGTATTAGTTTTCTATAGTGTATATATTTTTGGGTTCGATTAGGGGTGCTCAAATTCACTTGAGAATAATCAAAATGGTTTTGATTCTTATTTCTCCAAACTGATGTAATAGGGTTCATGCTAAAACAATATTATATATCTAAGTTAGAATTTGACTCGAGAAAAAATAAACAAGATTGAGGGGCGATTCGATTAATTTAATTTTCATTACAAATATTGATAAAAATACAATTTGTGAAGTACTGAATGGGCCATATCGAGAGCGGCTCCACTCGTTTGACTCATTTAATTTCATTATTAATATTTATATATATTAAAATTTGTAATTAATTAAATATTAAACGGGTCGGGTCGCTAGCCTATCAAGCCATAAAATGTCATAATCGAGCTCATGTGTTTATTAAACGAGAACATTATTGTGCTCAAATTCAACTCGAACTCAATCATAACTAATATGAATTAAATATTTGATTAGCTAGTCAAGCTCAAACAACTCGTTTACCGCACTGAACAAGAAACCAAAGTTTTCAGCATGAGTACCAAGAAGTTGAAATATAAATACACAACTAGTGTAATTGCTAATTAGTAGCGATCGGTGTTAGGGTGGTCGAGATTAAGACAGGTACATGGGACAATTTCACATGCTATTTAATTTCAATTTTGCGTACGATGCTGGCAATTGAATAGTATATTCAACTATATTAAATTCTTGCCTCCCATAATTCTTTTTCTTTTATTTTTGAATTTCATTCAAATTTCTTGAAACATTGATTCTTTTTACGGTAAATCATATATAAATAATCTAGTTCACTAAGGCTTAATGGAGTGATTCTAAATTTATATAATGTTCTAAAAATCATAGTTCAAATTAACCACACTGGCAATTTTTAAACAATTATTTTTAAAAAAACTACATCACATTTAATTTACTAATAAATTTTTCACAATCTCGACCTCGCTATAAAAAGTGTAATTGTGTAATGCTCCAGCTGATGAATTTTCCTTTCAAACTTGAATAACCACTTTCAAGAGTGTAGAAAAATATATTTCATATATTATAATTTTATATTGCACATTTTTTAACAAACAGCTGTAAACCGTCTGAACGCTCTACAACCGTTGGATTAGTGCGGATCTAAACGCACGTCGTCTCATCATACGACACGTAGCAGCATGATTCTACAGCGCACACTTAAAAATTCTATGGGTCCGTCTCTATCTACAACTTTTCACTACACATTATACAGTTCTGACGTTCGAACACCCGAATTTAATTTGTAGCGAATTTCTTTCCATCATTTTATATTCTAACATTTTCGTGATTCAGAAATTCGATATATATCGACGAATATTACAAGCGGGCCATTTTGTGGGCCTGCTTTATAACAGGCAATCAAGTTTTGCCATCGCGGACACGTGTCATAGTCTTTCCACCCAAAACCACGAATCAGGCCCATCAAGAATGGCCCAACACCAACCACCCGTCCCAATAGGCCCATTAAGGGCCCATTTAGAGCCCATTAAGCGTCAGGTCAAGCCCATATCAGTATGTGGCAGAAACTCAACACGAGCTCGGATAGTGTTAGCTAAAACCAAACCACACACAAACAACAAGACAAAAAACAAAAGCGCGAGTTGCTCCATTTTTTCGATTTCGTATCATAAAAAAAATCGATCTCAAAATTGACGGTAACGCCCCAACGCATTTCCATCACAAATCCAAAACACACCCTCCTTATCAAATCAATCCAACGGCCACGATCAAACGCCGATCCACAGCCGTCGGATCCCCCAAAACCCGAACCACCCCTATAAATAGTCACTCACACAAGTCACAACCACAACAACAAAACATTACGAAATGGCCTCAACAGTGTCGTCGATGGCCTGCGTGACCGCCAGAGCCAGCCTGGTCGCTCCGACAGCGCTCTTCGGCGGCGCGGGGCTGTCGGTGACGAGGAAGTCCAACAACGTTAACCGGAGCTCGAGGTCGAAAACCGGCGGGAAGATCAGGTGCATGAGGGTGTGGCCTCCGGTGGGGCTCAAGAAGTACGAGACGCTCTCCTACCTTCCTCCTCTCACCCAGGAGGAGCTCGGGAAGGAAGTCGACTACCTCCTCCGCAGCGGTTGGGTTCCCTGCCTCGAATTCGAGCTCGAGGTGCATATCGACTTATATCATATGTCGTTCTCAATCTGACTTTAACATGATATCATGAATTATATTTTAGAGGATCTTGAAGTCTTGTCATAAAATGTACCTTTATGGGATACATCTTATTTTTCCCTAAAATTGAATATATTGGAATTTTTAGGTGTTACCCGCACGAAATTGGCTTATCTGTTCAATGTTTTGTTTTAAAATGATGTTAAAGGTGTCATGTCATGCGGGCGGATATACATATATTATAATGTGACGCTTAACATAATATGTACTTATATAAATCTGACCAGTATGGTATGTGTATTTTTTTTAGATTATGAGTAATTTTTCAGGTTTATATATATTTGAATTTCTAAGTGGGTCGGATTTTAACAATAATTTCTCTTTTAATGATGCATATGGATTTGCATAGTTTAGAGGTCTCATTCATATTAATTTTATTGTTTATTCACTTATCCACTTTGGGTTGAGATTTAGAATAATTCTGAAAATATCATATTAGTGGATGTGGCATATTTAATTTGACAACTGCGATATTCATATTTTTCACCGAAAAATATGAATGTATTTAAATTATTAAGTGGGTCGGGTTTTAATGTTACATTTTTTCGCCGTTGTGTAGCACGGTTTTGTGTACCGTGAGAACAACAAGTCGCCAGGATACTACGACGGGCGTTACTGGGTGATGTGGAAGCTTCCGATGTTCGGGTGCACGGACTCGTCGCAGGTGTTGAAGGAGGTGGAGGAGTGCAAGAAGGAGTACCCCAATGCCTTCGTCAGGATCATCGGATTCGACAACGTTAGGCAAGTGCAGTGCATCAGTTTCATCGCCTCCAAGCCCGACGGTGTCTGAAAATTGAATTTCCCATAATTGATGTCTTTATTTCCTCTATTATGCAATGTAATTGTTATGAATTAAGCTGTGTTGTATGTTTCGTTTGAGAATTGATCATGCGAGTGCAAAAGAAATTTGCATTGTGTGTGTAAGTAAATGAGCGGAACTATATATATAAATGATTGGATGTTTTTTATTATGTGGAAGTAAGTGATACTATAAAAAAAAAATGTACAATTGGGTCATTAATTATATGGAACTGGACTTTACAAATGAAATATCGATTTTATTAAATGGATTTATTCATTGATTTTGTCAGAAGCCCAACATGATTTATGAGCTTTCATGTTCGATGACATACAGAGGTCACCCAACATACTTAAAAGCTTAAGTTGATAGGTTGAGTTTCGGATTGTTATATAAGTTGACGAGTAGATTCACATCTATTAGATATGAAACTCTAACGTATTCTGTATATTATACACTATATTGATCTTTTTTCTTGTATATTCACAACACCCCCTCTTATAACTAAATTAAAGAATTATTTACGGTCGATGATGTTTTAATTTCTTCACAAAATAATATAATAAAATAAAAGTAAATAAAAAGCTAACAGAACCCGGCAGAATGGGTAACAATGACAATTTTGCCAAAGTTAGACATCCACAAAACCAACATAATATTTAAGTATAGTTATGTACAAAATAGTTGATTCAATGTGTTTTGTGTTTTTCATATACTATGAAAAAAAATAGTGTATAATTATCTTGTTTGTTAATTGTGAGGTTGTTTGATTTGGTCTTGAATCTAATCAAATCGATTAATTATTTTTTTATATTTACAAATATTATTCAATTTATTATTTTTGAGTTACGTATTAATTGATTTTGACGAAATTCCTACATTTTTAATCGACTTTATATATTATTTAACTTATGTTTTGATGGCCTAATATTTTAAACTGATGAATGGCTTAAAAGGTGTACTTGTTTAGACTAAACGATTTATTCTTTTGGATTGATTCGAATATGTTTAATCATTGTATATTTTTTAGCACCCAAATTTTAACTTAAACTGAATTCAAAACTTTTCAACTAAATTTAATATAAAAACTGTTGAGTCCTCAATTTCGAAGTGGGATAAGATAACGCCACGTGGCAAAATCAGATGGTGCAGCAAAAGATAAGGGCCATCCGAAGCAAATCAATTTCTTCCAATTAATAATAATTATTATTATCATTATGGACGGCTAAAAACCATCCGTTCTCGGCCATACAAATCTGACACCGTTGGATCAATTAAAATCGTGACGGCCTCGGCGACGCGGCAAGTAAATAGACCTAGTCATTGCCACGTCAATGATGATGTCATCAGTCGTAGAATCAATCAGCTGCATGAAGGCATTTTCAAAAATCAAAACTCATAATAACATCATCGCTTGATAATTAATTGATATATAAGTTTCATCTCACAAAGAAAAATATTAAACATAACATGAAAATCCCAAATAATCGTAATATCATAGAGTTTTAATTAAAGCATTACGTAGCGGGATCACAGAATTTTTCCATCCGTGTGAGATGGAGGTCGTGACTCTGCATGTACTAAACGAGTCGATCGAATATTTTAGAGTTTTTATCAGCGAAATTCGTTCGTGTAATTTCATGACTCGCAACTTGGCTATGTATACTTCGACTGTTCGGTATAATGTCGAGTTAGTTACTTAATAATATACGCGTTTTCTCTAAAAAAACAAAAAAAATAAATCATCATGAATAAAAAAACACATTTACTCTATTTATTTTTAAATGAGTTAGATTTAACATATTAAAATATTAATTAATGATGTGAACATATCATGATCTTGAGCTATCACAAACAATTGTACATGTATAATTCAAAAAAAAATATGATATTGCAATTTACTTTCAAATTCAATTTATATGAATAAACAATATATTAGGTTTACTATTTAAGGTACAAAATTATATTAAGAAACGCACTAAATTTGGAAGCTTCCTCATTGGAATTAAAATCCAATAATTAAACATGTTGAAGTTACTACTTAAACACATTAACCAATAGGTTGAGTCCACAAACACACTGCAAAAAAAGAGAGTAATGGTCGATGATGTGAGCTTCTTGTTCCGAATAAAGGTTTCACTCTAAATAGAAAAGTTGGATTCTATGTATCTCCGAATCAATTAAACACCTTTCCACGCACAAATCCACTATTTTTCCTTTTCAATTTCCATGGAAAATATTTATCAAAAGTTAAACTTATTTAAGATTCTATTCATCGGTTTAATATGTTTAGTTTATATCGGGAGAATTTTACTATTAACTTCAGAGATTTATATTTAACGTAAATAGCAAAAGCGTTTGTGATGAATTTTTCTAATTTTGTAAGAAGTGATTGTGGAGATCTAATATTTTCTCATGGCGTATATATTTATCTAAAGATGACGAACATGTCTTTTAAACTATTTTCTTTCAATTAAACACAATATTTTTTATTCGAGTATTCATTAAATCGTTTGCATATGTGATTTCATCCCCGTGTGTCCTCACTATTCTCTCCAGCTAATCGGAGTCCCCAACTCCAGATTAAAGCCGAACCAAAATCATCGGAGATTCAACTCCTTTCCTCTCACTCGCCCGAGCTCCAAGAGTATCCTCCCAATCTGACCGTGGTCATCTTCCAAGAATAGCATCGACCTCCGGTACTCACGATTTTGGCCGAATCGAGAAGGTATGTGCTGAGGAATCTGATGTTCCTGTCAGTTTTATACTTTCACGTGAAATGTAAACTAAGTGCGATTTTTGCGTCAAGGTTAGTGAAATAGCCAAGTAGGACTGTCGATGAGACACTCGAGGAAGACCATTATGGCGAGAATTGTGGGAGAATAAAAGATAAGGGAAAGGAAAATCGTCATTATAATTTTTTTGTTAAAAAAGACTAATATGCCCTTATAATTTAACATAAAACAGTTATTCAATTGAACGGACATGTTTCGCCAGATATACCCACCTGCAATTACCCTTAAAATACATAGTATTGTAATTACTTTTATTTTTAACACATTTCAAATAGATTCTAGTCATTAAATGTTGAATCTTGTGAAAGGAGAGTTGTGATAAACTTCACCACACACACAAAAAAAGAATTTATCATTTTGGTAAACTTATTATTAAACTTTTCTATCCACTTATGAGTTTAGATGAATAAAGAACCCACCACGACAGCATCATGTTCGCGTGAAACCCAAGCACCAAACAAATAAAAAAGCATCATCATATCGTTACGGACAAGAAACATAGCATTTCGAACATAAAATTCATTAAAATCTCCAACTCACATACACCTTTTTATTTGTACAAATTGTCTCCCTCAAAAGACCGAAACATTACAACGAAATGGACTCAAAATTACAACCAAACCTTACAAAACATCCTTTATTTAATACATAATAATAATTAAACGTACCTCACATTTTTTTACATACGTAATTACATATACAAAAGAAAAAAACAAGAACCCCCTTAAACATATATACATTATCAAAAGGAATCCTCCATTTTCTCCCATTTCTCTCAAAACGATGATAATAATTTTTTCTCTTTTTCTCGTGGTTATTTATAACCCTATACTAATTTTCTCCTTTTTCTATCGATCGGGGTTCTCAGGCCAAGGTCGGGATGCTGCAATTCCGGCTATCCCGGTCCAGGCAATCGAACCCCTCTACCCTCACCGCCGGCTTGTTCCCGAAACTGCCCCTCACGCAACCTCCTCCGGTCCTGGAGGAGGCTGGAGGGGGCGACGGGGCCGGCGGGAAAGGGGACGAGACTTTCTCGTCCCCAAATCGAGCGTCCTGAATTAATGGGTTAGATACTCTGCTCGGCGGCGACCCCGAAAAAAATGGGGGCGACGAGGCTACTTGATTGTTGCAAGATTGTTCCGTACCCTGAGACACAAAAAAAACCATATAAATTTTTTTTCAAGATTTTTTTATTTAAATCAAATAAAAACATAGTCTTGAAGAAATAATTAATTTTTATAAAAACTAATTAACATAGATCTACAAATCACCTAAAACACACAAATCGTTGATAAAATAACTATACGGATCTGATTTCAAGAAACAGTAACACTGAAATAAAAATCTTCAAGAAATAATTAAATAATATAAAATCAATTAACATAGATCCACAAACCACCTAAAACAAACAAATCGTTAACCAAAACCTATACAGACTTGATTTCTATAAACAATTCAAATCAAATAATAATATAATCTCGAAGAAATAATTAAATTTTATAAAATTAATCATCATAGATCTACAGACCACCTAAAACAACCCTATCAATTTGATTTCAAGAAACAAATCAGATCAAATAAAGTTATACCCTTGAAAAATAATTAAATTAGGTGAAATTAGTTATAACATAGATCTACAAACAAAATAATTCATAAACAAGAACTACCCTTAAAATAAATTAATTAGTTAAAAAATTACCTTGGTGAGGAGGAGTTCAAGAAGATCAGACCCAGATCTGGAATCATATAGCTCACTTTGGTGGCTGCAAGACCAACAAAAACATAAGTAACTAAACAAAGTCGGTTCTTTAATTTACCCAAAAAAAAACAAATCATTAAACTAAATTAAGCTAAAAACAAAATAAAAACAAATTAAATAAAATTACCTATGATGCCATCTGAGTGGCCGGACAGGGTAGTCGGCGCCGGAGCTGAGGAGACCCACACGGCGAGGCTTCGGACAAACCACCGACTCCGTACGTTCCGACATCATCGGCACCGACACCGAGCTCCTCATCTCCTCACGCGCCGTGAAGGCGCTTGGCTGGTACGCGCAGTGCTTCATAATTAATATCTCCTCTTTTTTTTTCTCTAGATCTCTTTTATACAGCGAACAGAGGAACTAACAAAATCACCTTCAAAACAAACAAAAAATATTCAGACAAGAAACCAAGAACACGGACGGATCTGGACAGATCTCAACCGTTGATTCCAGATCTGGCCGTCAAATTAATTTTTTTAAATAATCATTTTTTGAAAATAAACCCAGATCAAATTTTCTTGAAAAAGGAAAACGAATTTAAATCCGAGCCGACCCAGATCAAATTTACACCTCAGATCTGTGAATCGAAGTCAAAGAACCATATTTTCTTGAAAAAAAAATCGAAACTTTGAAATCAGAGACATGTAGCAAAAGGGTATGTGTGTACCTTAGCTATGAACTGTACAGAAGCTTGAATTAGCTATGAAGAAGACTCCGAGAGACCATAAACAGAGTTTTTTTAAATTGATTCGATAAAGAAGAGAAAAAAAATTGGAAAAAAAAAATGAGTGTGGCTGAGTTAGAGGAGAGCAACGAACGATGAAGGAAGGTTAATAAAGATGGTGTGAGGTCCATTTTATAGCCCAAGAAAAATTAAAGAAAGAGACGTAACAATAAGAAATTAATTAATTAATGTTGATTATTTTTTAATTATAAAAAAAAAACTTGGGAAATATCAGAACCCGGAGTTAACAAGTAACAGCTAACCAGTAACGACCCATGGAGACTCGGCACCAGATCATGCCACGTGGCGGAATCTGGAGCTTCGGAGCCGAACCAGGTTACTATTTATAGAAACGAAGTGTTGTCGGTAAATGATTTTCGTGTGGAGGCAATTGCTATATGTAGAAATTTTCGGACAAGTTTGGTTAATGAGGAGGCGGAGAAATTAAGGAGAGGGTTGATTGTCGGTGGAGTGGGTGGATTTTGATTTTATTTTTAATTAATTAATTTTGATTTTATTTATGGGAACCAATGTGAAGGAGGTTCGAGTTTCGAGGTTGAATCTGGACCGCTGATCTGGCGATTCCCTTTTCTTGGGAACTTGAAAGTTAACGAAATGGCTAGTTCTGTGTCTTGTCGGTCTAGTCCTGTCTGGTCCAAGTTCATTGCAAGTGCTAGATATTTTTCTACTTGCGGTTAGTTTTGAATTTATCGGAATTTTAAATAGATTATCTTCTGTTGTTTTATTGACATTTTTATTTTATTTACCTTATATTTAGTTTTCTTGAAAATAATCAGTTTATCCTCTTTTTTATAATACTTTAAACATGCACTGCAATGAAGTGTAACTTAATATGAAAGAAAATCGATTGGTTTTAGACTCAAAATATTAATATCATTGAGCGAATTTGAGTAGGGTCGACGAAAAATAATCGAGTCGAACCAAACAATAACTAAACCTAAAAAGTTATTTGGTTCAGTTCAAAACAACAGAAGATAATCTATTAAGTTAATATTTTTTATATTAAGTTAATAGATTTGGTTCACACATTCTCCTTTTATATGAAACTTTTAATATTCACATCCATACACTTCAATAACTAATTCATCTACGTGTACAATACATGAAATAACTGATGCATTTGATTATTTCTTATCCACATGTACGCATGTTCATGATTATTTCTTCATGTGAATGTATCTGATTATTCTTTTATATGATACACAACTCAACTTTAATTTTAAATTAAAGTAAGGTAGAAGAAAATTGATATTTTTCAAACTTTAATTATATTTATCGAAACCAGTCCATTACGGCGTCGGCTATTATATTAAAATTTACTGTTATATACAAAGTCACATGAATATTATAAATATTTGATATTTTTTAATATATTAAAAAATAAATAAATAAGAGAAAAGGAGACGAAGTGATAAGAAGCATGACGATGACAAAAGTGCCTCCCTCTCTCTCTTCTGAGGTATTTTTGACCACTTATTAATTTATTTTATCGTGCACACTGTTTTATTTATTTTTTTATATTTGTTTATTTCTGCTACTTGCCAAGCATATTATAAATAAAATAAAATGGCATATATTTGGTTCGAATATTGAATCACGTGGAGGAGAGAAAATGAGCAGCTTCGTAGAAGAGACCCAAATGATACACTTGGCCACGTTTTCTCAACTAATTACATCAATAACCTTATTTATTGCTCATCTTTTGATGAGTCAACTCTGCTTTGAATCGGTGTGTGTGTGTCCCACTCCCACCTATTTATTTGTTGATTAATTACTTTCCCAAATATCGGCTATTTTAATAATAATTATGTGATTAGGCCATGTATTGGGTTTGCACTGAAAGTGGGTCTCAATCAAGGATCTGAGATGAAGATTTTTAGGATCTCATTCCCATCTGGGCCATTTCTATTTGATTGTCGTTTTGCCAAATGGGTCATTTGCCATCACATGTTTGCAATCAATATTGGTTATAGAATTTTGTAGGATTCTCTGACGTGGTGCGGTCGAAGAAGTCGGTGCGCAGAAGTTAGAGCACCCAAAATTTGTCGTATTTCATGGTAAAGTCATGATTTCGACTTAGACCGTTATTTATGCCTGAAAAACACTAGTCTTTTGTTAAAATCTGATATTTTCGCGATAACTTCAGGTGTTCTACTTTTTTCATAACTTAGGGTGTTTTAGCTTATGCATACCGACTTATTCGACCGCTCCGCACCACTTTGTGAACATGTCATCAATAAATAAGGGCCGGTTCAATTTTTATTGACGCTTAAAATAAGAATTATAAGTGAAAAAAATGGGTTGGAAGAGAAATGAACTGATTTGAAATTTAAAATTTGCCTCGTCTATTAATATACTAGGCTTTTTTTAGAGTGAGATTAAAACAACTGATTTCGGGTCTTGATCAAGTTCTTGGTACTTTACCTCTGTATTGTATGAATGAAAAAGTTTTTTGAACTGGACAGAAATCACGTGTCCTCAGTTTTATGTGAGCTAAGATAAAAATCAATAAATTGAAATCGTTCTGACGCCATTCGATAACGTAGAAAAAAACTCTCGGCTTAATTTAAATGACTTTTGTTTTTTATTGAGTTGGATTAGGATATCAAGTATTTATCATGTTCAAGTGTTTTATCTCTTTGATATGAATGACAAAAATCTCCGAAATGAACAAAAATCATACGTTCCCAATCAAACGTAACAAAGTACGGAAATCTGTAAATACGCCCTGAAACCGGCTTGATGCCATCCTATAAAGTAGAAAAAATTTTCCAAACCCGACTTCAATCCGAGATTCCTAATTTAACAGGATAAGAGACAAGATCATTAAACCGGACGAATTCAAAATGGATTCAGGCATTTCTGCCACCCAACCTTGAAAGGGAACTAAACAGAAGTCAGTTTAATGACAAGACAGACAACAAATAGAAATCATTTTGCAGTCAATATTTGAGCCTTTCTCAACCACAGAAGAGAAAAGTTAGGCATCTCTCAAGCTATTGGACTCAATTCAGATATGGAATTTGAGAAACAAACCCAAATCACTGAATTTTCAACTACAGACCAAGACACTGCCAAATTTTACAGCTACAACCAATACAAGGAAGAAAACAAACATACAGATGAAAAAAAAAATTTGGGAGAGAGATTGGCGAAGGTTGGCTCAAGCAGAAGAAGCTTCACCGGCTGCTGCATCAGCGCGTTTCTTGTCGTAGTACTCGTTGGCACGAGCAATGTTCTTTATTACCGAAGGCTTCATCCACTTCTTCCGTCCAGGCAGTACGGTGAGGGAGCATCCGGACGCCTCGAGCTTCTCTCTTGCTGCTGCTGAGAAAGCTCGGGCTTTTATGGTGAGCTTCACGCTCAGCTCCCCGTCAGCTAGGACCTGTGATTCACAAAAACCGATTGGTTATTCAAAGAGGGTGTTGTGACCTTTGTTAATGGCAAGAGGGTGCAGTGAATTTTACATTTTTCGTCATTTTTGTACAAATCCATACATTTTGTACAAAAACCAAGTTCACAATATCTTTTTGCCATTTTCCCTCGAATAAGAATTCAGAATCGAAAATTTGAAGAAATAGTCATTTCCAAATCAATATACGATGGGGAGACGAGAAAAGTTCAAATATGTTGCTTGGAATATAATCGAGCCAAGACATAGTATTCGAGCTATTTGCTATGAATCATGTTCTAGAAGTCATGACGTTTAAAATCAGCTATTTAACTCGGATTTCCCCCCAAAAGTTTTATCGGTTCTATCTAGTGTTCTAAAAACGCTAGGCGCTGGTCGAGGGAGAGGACCTTGTGGGGACTAATCGGGGATTAATTGGAAAATAAATCAAATTGAAAAATTCATCGGTAATCATATAGGATTAATCAGACTAGTCAGGGATTTTTAGAACACTGGTTCTATCTATTTCTTGATTCTAGAAGCGTGGAACACAAACCTTCAGTTTTATGCATTCTAGATATATAGTGCATGTAGAGTACCTTTAGGGGCAGTTTTTTTTCTCTTCCAGACGGGTTGATCAAACGCTTCTCTGTCAGTGACTCGAGAGAAACCTCCTCTCCCTCTTTGAATCCTGCAGCTTCGATCGTCTTTAAGTTGATGGGAATGTACTTGGGTAGCCCCGCACGCATACCTAGCAACAAACACGAGTATCAAAAAGTCGGTAAAGTAACATAATTGCAATATATGTTTGATTTTTTATGGAATTGCACGAAAATTATATCAGTCTGATAATCACATGCTGATTCAGTGCGAGAAACCAGACAATGCTCAAATGAGCACTGCCTACAAAGCGTTCACTTTTGTTACAAGGCTCGGGATGATTCTTAGAATCAACAAAGATAGGAAACGACAATACTAAATTACACCCTCATTTCAAAACCATCTCGCTCCTATGCTTGTTCTTTCTAGTATTATAAAACGATAGTAAAGTTCAAATTGTAGTGTTGAATTGGCTATATGACCAGTTGACTACTAAAGTTACAGACTTTTACCGCAGAAGGCGACATTGGATCACTAGTCACCATATGCAAGAGAAGCATCAGACTCTATGTGTAAACACCAATTTAAACTACACAATGTTAATACACAATCAAATTATATCGCCCAATTAACCCATTAACCGATTTCAAAAGTCTAAAGACAGTGACACCAACCATTTTCAAAATTCCAAGCCATCAACACCAAAATTAGACTTCACAACTCACAAAACCAGACCAAACCACACTCAACATTGAACACTCTACAAGCACACCACCAAAGTCACCAACCCATTAACACAACTCAAAACAAGAATCAATACACATAGAACCATCCATTACGAGTCACTGAATTACTAGTCACCATATGCAAGAGAAACATCAGACTTCACATGTAAACACCAATCCAAACCACACAATGTTGAACACACCAAAACCATATCACCTAAGTAACCCATTACCGATTTCAAAAGCCTATGCCAGTGATACCAAAACTTGACTTCACAAAACACAAGAATACAGACATTATTGAACACTATACAAGCACACTACCAAAACACATACATTATTGAACACTCTACAATCACACCACCAAAGCCACCAACCCATTAACAAAAGCCTAAAACATTAACACCAAAATTAGGCTTCATATCACAGAAAACCACACACGTCACTAAACACTCTAAAATCACACCACCAACCCATCAACGCAATTCTGAATTCAAAACAAGATTCAACTCAGACAGAACCATCCATCCATTACCTCCTTCAATACCCTTCAAGTAACCAACCTATTAACACCAAAATTAGGCTTCATAAAAACACAAAACCATGCCAAACCACACACGCTATTCAACACTACAAGCACAACCAAATCATATCTCCTAATACAGACATATTTGGAGTTGCTCTAAGTAACTCATCAACCAATTTCAAAGGTCTAAGACATTGGAGTTGCTCTAAGTAACCTCATTTGAGTTGCACTAAGTAACCCATCAACCAATTTCAAACTTCTAAGACATCAACACCAAAATCAACCTCCACAACACACCAGACTACACACATCACCAAACACTGCAAAACCCCACCACCAAAACCCACCAGCCCATCAACACAATCCTGAACTCAAAACAAGAATCAACACAACCATCCAACCCATTACCTCCAGCAATACCCTTCAACTTGGGGAGCCACTCGTATAGTGGCATATGGTCAACAAAATTAGACTTCACACTCTACAAGCACACCACCAAAGCAACCAACCCAAACAGAAACATCATACTGTGCATGTACACAACAATCCGAACCACGCAATGTTAAACACAATAAAAATCACAACACCTAAGTAACCCATTAACAGATTCCTAAAGTCCGAGACATTCACACCAAAATTAGACTTCACAAAAAACCTATAATAGGACTAAAGTCGCAACCTTTCGGCACACTAGAGTCACCATATGCAAAAGAAACACCATACCCTTCATGTAAACTACAATCCAAACCACACAATGTAACACAACCAAACCACATTGATCAAAAACCCACCAAACCCATCAACACAATCATGAACTCAAAACAAGAACCATTACCTCCTGCAATACCCTTCAACTTGGGGAGCCTCCTGTACAGAGGCATCTGACCCCCCTCGAACCCTCTCATGATTCCTGGGCCTGACCTCGATTTCTGACCCCTCATTCCGAACCCACAACTGTTCCCTTGTCCAGCAGCTATACCCCTACCCTTCCTCTTCTGCTTCTTCCTCGAACCAGGCTGTGGACCCAAATTGTCCAGCCTGAACCTCCCCTCGGTCACCACTGGAGGTGCAGGCTTCGACCTAGACCCTCTCGCCGCGACAACCACTAACATCGATCTCTTCCCTTTGGTCTGGAGCTTCGAAGACAGGTACTTGCTCTGGTACGACCTCGAGAAGTTCGAATTTCCCTGCAAAAACGAGACAGAGAAGATTGTGGGTGGAAATTGAATTGGAGAAGGAGGAAATGGGATTGGAGAGAGATGGAGGGAGAACCGTGAAATGGGTTGAGAGGAAATGGAGAGCTTTTGGAGCTCTGGTGAGTGGAGTTGCAGGAGAAAGAGAGAGAAGAGCAGCCATGGCTGTGGTGGTGATGGTGAAGAAGAAGCTAAGAGGATTTGGGACTTAACGGATATAGATAAGGGATGATCTGCTACGACACGTCGTTTTGTTGCACTTCAAACCCGACAAGTCGTAAACTTATTTCCTAATGTAAATTGGAAAGAGCAAATTATGAGAAATAACCAAACCGGTCCGAATAAAAAAGAATTAAATCAATTCGGTTTAAAATTGAGTTGAACCAGAATTTGTTCGGTTAGATCTCAATTTATTAATTTAAAACCGATAAAAAGTTGGACCGAACTAAAAATTAATGGATTTGGACAAGTCTCATTAACTCTCAGTTACTAAGTTACTATTTGATTAGTCACTGATTCATTTGTGAATAATCATTCAATCCGATTTATTTTTTGACTAATCTTCAAAAGCCTTATTCGTTGGATTAGCGTCTAACATTTTTTAAAACACTGCTAACTACAGAGTTCAAACATGGAGGAACCAAAACGTGACATTACATAAACAATCATCATTGACAAAAAAATTTACATTTTCGAGCAACGACGATCGAGCCACGAGACAATGTCGCCGAGAACCTCGAAGATTCGGTCGTCAGGCTCCCCCTCGAGAATGCAATGGTACCCTCCGTCGTAGAGCTTCAGCGTCTTGTCCCTGCTTGACGCCTTCTCGTAGAGGAACTTGCTCACCTGTGGATCCGTAACCTTATCGGCCGCTCCATGAAGGATCAGCAATGGAGAAGAAACCTGCAATTGATCGTTTAATCCGATTAATCTCCAGAAGGCCTTTTCCAGCCGACTAATTTTTTTAATGCAAACTACATGCAATATCTAAAAATGGCGAAAAGATCCCTAATAATTAAAATTAAAGAAAAATCAAATTCATTTTCTCAACTCGAGCTCTCCTATTATTGTCTTCTTCGGCCGACCATCCCCGACTTGCATCTCGATAACACAAAATAAGATTTTTTTTTCGAGAAAAAATTGTTTTTCCGGATGGTTGGCACGGGAAGAGGAAAATCGCCGTGCTCGAGTTGGAAAAAAATGAATTTAAACTATAGTTCCAGGGGAAATTTTAAAAAAATTGTCACAGCTACGAATTGCTAAAAACCGAATAATACACGACCACTTTTTGCAATTAGCTCTAAAGAGAAGCTACTAAGAAACTGACCTTTGACACATTCTTCTCTATATAGATTGTGGCATTCAAGAGTTCAGTAGCAGTTCTCACTCGTATTGTGTCGTTGTAGCAGATCACATTGTACACAGCCTTAACCAAGAAATGAGTAAATTTTTCGGAAACTGCAGTTTATGATTGAAAATCACATAACAAAGTGAGAATTGTGAGTGATACCAGTTTTCTCTTCGTTAGATCGCGGAAGGCGAGCTCGGCCAGATCCGTCTGTGGCACGATCTTGGCTTTTGGGAGGATTTTGGATGCGACAGTCAGTAGCTTCACAGCTGCTGCTGGTGGCGTCACATCCTCTGCGATCTTGGCAATAACTCGAGGTCAGCAAGTTTTCATGACAAAAAACGCCGATAATACACAAATTCCGATTAAGCGTTGCATACACCCAGAAACCGATTTTGATGAACAAAATTGGAATTCTTAGGCTTCATGATAAAAATCTAGCTTCTTATTTAAGGATGGAATTTTTCTATCGTCTTGCTATTTTTCAGTGAGAAACTTACAAATATGAGACTAAATGAATCGGTTTTCTTCTAGTTGGAGATAAAAAACGGTATAGAACAAATTTATCATCAACTACACGTAGGTAATAAAAAACAGGGCTCTAGAGAATTGATATGAACAACTTTATCACATATATGGACTATCGTTCTCTTTATGTCATACAGTAGATTTCAGGTTCGATTCAACTGAAAGAGAGGCTTGAGCATAATGAAAGTGAAAGTTCTACTCAATCACAGCATTGATATGCAAATTTCTACAAATCATAATAAAATAGGCATCATTTGCTATTACAAAAATTCTAGCAGAGGTGTATGTTTCACAGAGCTTAATTAGCACTTTGAAAGACCAAACTTAAATTGTCAACCTTGCAGATTCAAATCGTTTTGATCAATGCGCATAAATTTTTGTAATGGAACAGCTTGAGGGAAATAATCCAATAATGATAAATCAAATTAGCGAATAGAAGCATTGGGCGGACTTACTTTACACATCGGGGCTACAAGGACTACTCCATCCCATAGATGTGGCGCCTTTAGATGGGTTTTTATAGCAACCGCTCCTCCCATGGACTGCCCCAATAAAAAGAAGGGCAATCCTTTCAGTTCGGGTCTTGCTGCAATTCACAATAAAGACATAAACCAAATAAACTATCACTGGAAAAGGAAGAGAATCGCAATATACTTGAAACGATCAAAACCTTGTATTTTTGTATAATTTTCAATGACGTTATCAACTAAATCGTCGAATCTTGGAATATAACCGTGCAACCCATCGGAAAGGCCAAAACCAGGATGGTCAACTGCATACACACCATAACCAGATGCGGCGATTTGCTTGGCAATTCCTGAAACACCGAAAGCTTACACGTAAGCCTCTAACTCGGATCGAGAAGAATTTCTCGAGTATGAGACGTGAATGACAAACCTTCGAAAAAGAAAGTGCAAGTATCGCCATAGCCATGGCAGAAAAACAAAACTCCTTTCATTTCAACGCCCGATTTTGGCAACCAACTCTTACAAAATATTTCCAATCCCTTCGAGTTCCTCTCAAACCACTGGTGAATCAACATACAATGGTCAATGTCTCACATCAATCAATAAGCAAATAAAACACCTATTTCCCAGGGAGACACCCTTTTCCTCACATTTTCTCGGCTACCAAACAAAAACTGGTAAAATAGCATATCTTTTCAGAAATTTGAAATAAACATTTCTAGTGAATCAACATACAATGGCCAAGTTCTCAAATCAACCAATAAGCAAAGAAAATACAAATTTCCTATTTCTTAGTAAGATTTGGAAAATACCCTTTTTCTCACATTTTCTCGGCTTCCAAACAAAATCTAGAAACATTGTATATTTTCAGAATTTGAAATAAATATTTCTAGTGAATCAACATACAAAGCAATAGGCAAGGGAAATACAAATTTCTAATTTCTTGGTAAGATTTGGAAACATTTTCTAGGCTACCAAACAAAATCCATAAATAAACATTTCTAGTGAATCAACATACAATGGTCAAATCCTCACATCAACCAATAAGCAAGAAAACACAAATTTCCCATTTCTTAGTAAGATTTGGGAAACACCCTTTTCTTCTCATTTTCTCAGCTTCCAAACAAAAACTACCAAAACACCATATATTTTCAGAATTTGAAACAAACATTTCTTACAGTTCCGGGAACAGCATCACTTTACCTCCTCAGTCCTGATCCCAGCAGGAGCCATCTGCCCACCAAATCCACACAAAAAAAACCCAACAAATCGATCAGACCCAGAAACCAAATCAACCAATCAAAACAAAAAAAAACAAAGCATCACAGTCAAGAAATCAAATCCAAGGAGCAACCTTGAACAAGCAGTGATCAAGCCGCTCCTGCGCCTCCGTGAAAGCCGATCGGACCAGTCTCCGAGTATAAGCGAAGTCGAGGTTCCGAGAAGCTACCGAGTTCAGCTCCTCGCTCACTCCCTCAATCCGACCTTGCTGGGCCCTGACGGTCCGGCGAGAAGCCGCCGGCGACGAGCTCAGCTCCGGCCGGCGAGAAATGGGCACGCGGCGCTTGATCGGCGAATTGGGTCTCCGGCGAAACGGAGAGAAAATCGGTGGCCGGAGAGGGACGATCATGGAGTGGTCCATTTTTTTTTTGGGCTTCTTCGATTTTGTTTTTGGAATCGATCGAGAATCGAGTAATGCTAAATAGTTGGTATGAGTCGGGTCAATTCTAATTTCATATAAAGTGTGTCACTTCATAATCACATGGACCATGTGCTTATAAAAATCTTCCATTGCATAAAAAAAATACAAATCTCGATTTAGTGGTTTTGAAATAATAATCTATTTTTTGCAAGTACATATAAAAATACTCTATTATATTTATTAGGGGTGGGCACGATTCTGACCCATAACTAAATTGTCGAAACTAGACACAATTCTAACTCATTGTTCTCGATATACAGGAATCAAACCCAGAGTTATTGTGTAGGAAGCAATTCAATTTTAGGTCCGGTTGTAGTTGGTTTAGTACCGATTCTACCTGATTGGAATCGATTTAAACAAAATTGAACACGATTTATAGGATTTTTAAAAAAAAATGTGGTAGTGTGTTATGAGTTGATAGAGAACATACGAATTGTAGAAGATTCTCAGACAAGACTGAACCGAGAGTTAGTTCGTCTTGACTCTTGAGTCTTGAATTCGTAAGTCTCATGCTCTCTTGTCAGTCGTCTCACGCTCAAAGGAAGCGAAAAAAATCGATTAACCAAATGTGTGAAAGAAAAGGTCCAAAGTAGTGCATCCGGTGGAGTGAAGTGAGACAATTGTGGTGGTATTAGAATATGAGAGTGACACATGTCTGAGTATGCGAAACTAATTAATCTTTTTTTCTTATACGTTTGGAACCATAACTAAAATGATTGAATCATTTCTCTTAAAATCATAACTAAAACGGATATGATATTCACTATTCTCGAATTTTAGGCTTCGGCTCGAATCTCGGTTCGAAACCCATTTCGATTCTAAATTGCCCACCTCTAATAATTTTCATTTAGTATACTCAATTATTATCATTTTCTTTTTTATTATGCTAAAATTTTCATTTCTCTGCAACTAAAGTAAAAGTTAAATATAATCAAATTTTAATATTATATGTCAAAAATGTCACTTAATGTCCCTCTAACATCATAAGATATTTTTTCCATTAGAATTAATGAAAATCACATTGAATGTAATAAAATAAAATATTAGTTATATATAATTAATTGAGAGTAAAATATATTTATCTATCACTGTCTCGTGTACTTATTTCTTGGTACTCATGTTTCTTTTTAACTCTCACGTTCTTTACCTTTTTCTTGTCTTTTATTCTGTAATTCTATTTTATAATTAAGAGCTTGTTGCTCTCATTTTAAAATATCTCTCTCTCATTTTGATTAATGTTAAATTACTGATAAAAAAATAAGATAAAAGTCGAAGATATTTGGATAACCATAAAAAATGAACCAAAAATATTGTATAATTTAATTATTGAAACGATCGAGTCTCTATCATATGTCAGATCGGATCGTGGTACAGAACTATTTTTAATTATAAAAATCGTATTGATATAAAGAAATGGAATATTATTAATATAAAAATGACATGAACCTAACTACATTTAAGGCTCGGATCGGCCCAACACGGCCTAACCTCACCGGCCATATTGGGCCGGGCCTAAAGCCCACGTGGCTCGGCCTTGTCCAGACATTTCATAAATAGACATCGACCAAGCTTCACTTTCATTTTGCCTCCAAAAGCCCCAACCCAAACCAGAGCTTTTGGTGGCGCCAATGACTTGTGCCCACCACCTGTTCGACCAAATGCCTGACCCAACTGTTGGGTCTCGAGACCGTCGCGTTGATGGGTGTTTTGTGGCGGTCTTGCGGAGGAAGACGGTGACGATGGCGGTTGGCGCCGATTTGTGCTTTGCCTGCTGTTCTCGAGCATTGTGCTGTGTGTTGGGGAGGACCCATTTGTGGGTATGCGGTTTTGGGGTGTGATTGTGGATGTGTGTAAGGTGTTTGTTGAATTGGTTGAGAGGAATTTAGATTTGGGGAATTTTCATTTTTGTGAGTAATGGGTACAAGGATATGGTGTTTGGTGGTTGCAAGGTGTTTGAAGAAATGCCTGAGAGAAAAATTATTTTTCTTGGGATGATGGATTGTTATTGTAGGTTCTGGGTTCTTTCGAAAACGGTGAAAAACGAGGGAAAATTTGTTTCCTGATGCCAAAATGGTGATCATGAGCTCTTGATCTGGGTGATTTTATGTTGGGAATGAGCTCTTAAGGATAGGGAGAGTGTAATGGATTAGAGGGACATGGTTATGTTGGAAATGGGTTGATCGACATGTTAGCGAAATGTGAGAATTGTAGGAAATGTGATATTTGTGTGCTTGCGCTCATATCCGGGTTGTTCTGTATTTTTATTCAATGGTGGATAAAGTATTAAAAATCAACATTGCATTGTCATTGTTGTGTAGTTGATCTGCTGGCACAAAAGGATGTCCATTGTAGCATATGTTATTTGGCTTGCTCTACTTTGGGGATTCACTGAAATGTTGAATTGGCTGAACTTGTTCTTGAATGGTTATTGAGCTGCTGGTCATATAAAGTTCCGGTATATATTAGGAATCTGGAAGGTGGAAAGATGCAGGTATAGTAAGCATACTTGAGACTATGGTTTCTTGTCGATATTTACACTTCATTATTTTGTTTGGAGATTTAACATGTAGTTGTTGATCAAGCATAGCCAGTACTAGTTTGTGGATGGCCTTTCATTTATTCTAGCAATGCCATGTTTTTCTCGACTAATATTTACTTGAAATGTGTATGCCTTCAAGTCATTATGGCTTTGTTCATTGCCACAGCTCAGAAGCATCCCTGGGTTACCTATATGGTTATGTCCGTTAAAATGACTCCAAATTCTTGAGCGATCATATTGGAAATACTTTTAACATTGTTTCTTAGTTCTCACCGAGTTTTATCAAATCTTGAATGTTTTAGGCTTGATAAGTTGGTACATTATCAAACCTGACACTTGCCGGTTGCTTGAGCTAGATGTTCTGGTTTGGGTTCAAAGCTGACAGGCCCACAGAGAAAAATTCTAGCGGCTCGGATCCCCATGGAAGCTTTAAAGAAGGCATTTTGGGCAAGTTATATATTGTGCTTGAAGCTGATGCAATGAGGCCCATGGAGAAAATACCAAGTTGCTTGAATCATCTCCTCTGCATGGGAACTGTATGTATTCTATACGTCCCTGTTAAACCTTTTGGCATGAAAGTCTAAAATAAGCAACTATCCATGGTGTATGTCATGTTAGGCTACGTAGTTACTGAAATAGACATCATATTGTTGTAAGCTTCTCAACCATACATGACACATATCAATGATATTTTATAGTGATTGTGTTTAATGTTAAATAATGTTGGCCAATTCTATCATTAATTAAGCTAAGCTCAAAACCATTTTAAATAAATGAAAAAGAAGATGAAAGGAACAATGATTGAAAAACCTATTTTGTGGGTTTTGTTCCTTAACAGCTACGAAACTGAAAACCAAGGTTGTCCAGTAATTTATTGGTCTACCTCACCTATTGAAACCCCTAAACAAACAACAAATGCTATGTATGCATCACTTTCCCCTGTATTTAATATATATTGTAAACCATTAATCTGATTTTGTCTTATAAACAAAATTAAAGACACTTTATCATGCTAACAACTTGTCTTTCTCTTAGCTTATACAATAATGTTGTTCACGTGTCGCTTTCCAATCTTAACTTTCTATATGACTCGTGTGTTAGTAGTTCTTAAACATGTTGGTCAACTCTATAAACTTGAGTACAGGTAGACTAATGATTCAATGGAAATGATGAACTCAGTGGAGTTGTTTTTTCAATTGAATAATTAAGGGATCATATTTATTTTGATAAAGGTGGTTTATTTTAAAGACCTTTACTAAAAATACAAAACAGTTTCATTCCCTCCAAAAACTAAGCTCACCTATATGTAACCGTCATATAACATATTATACTTATTCCATTTTGAAAATTAGGAGTGTAGGTCATATGCCATGTTTAGCTTTTGATTGACATGGATACCAGTTTAATTGGAAGAGTTGTTTGAAAGAGAGAGAGAGTTCATAGTATCAATGTAAGTTTTATAATGATTAGTGATTCTTCTGCACACTAATGCTTGCAGCAAAATCAATTGCAAAAGAAGTTGGAGTGGTTATGCACCATGTAGGCCATCCCAATGGAGGCAGTGAAGGGAGAGCCCCAATTGATAAAAAATGTAAGTGCCACCCTTTTATCATTAAGAATATTTGATTAGCTTTTGATCCCATTGCAGATTCATGTAATTATTGGTTGTTAAGTTTATAATTGGCATGGTTCTTAGAGTAGCTAGCATAATACATTTTAATTACTAGTATAAAATAAAATATTAGAAATAGAAAGGTCTTGAGTTCAAATCTTCGTTCTTAGTCATAATTTCCATCTTAGAGTACGCTTTCATTTTAAAAAGAGATTGACGACACTTGAGAATTTGCTTCTAACTTTCCAAAAATGACTTGTAACTACCCACTTGACTATTATATGTAATGTGGTATCATGAGAAGTAGCACTTTCCCTAATGATTACAGAGACTTCCGGTGGGTGGGGATTTCAAACCCCTGATGCAATGAACATGCTTCACATTGAGCTATCAATGGAAAATTTCTCGCACCGACTTGCCAAAATGGTCTTAGGCTCTTGCTTTCATACAGAGAAGTTGGCCTAGGTGGCCTGAACTAGCTCCATTTACCTAGAACTGGTCTTGGAATTATTTAGAGTCAATCAATCTGTTGCTTTCTTTCTTTTTTGGTTAAGTTGGAAGAAAATTAGCTCCATGTTCATTGGGATGCTAGAAAACAACAGCCTCAAAATGAATCAGCAAATTAGCACATCCTAATAAGACACTATAATCTTGATTCCAAATTTAAGGGGAAAAAGTAGTGTTAGAACTAAGATTTGGATTTGAATGTTCTGTTCTTCTAAAACATAATGCTTCATAATAGGAATGAATTTGAATCATCACAGAGTAGAAGGATATTAGTAGAAAGAAGCATTATGTTTTCTCATTCCTATTTTATGTATGAACTATTAAACAATTGTTCAGTAGAATTATGACGTACGCCATAAATGAATAATTAGTTGGTGATAAGCAAAATCTTATTGTATTAGTACTTTTTTAATTTGTTAATATGTCTTCTATTTGACTAATTTGCAGACGAGAGCTTGTTATGGCTGACTCTAAACTTCATACCATTTATTAACTAACAAATTTCTTAATCTCTGCTTTATTTATTAAAAGTTCTTCATTTTAGTTAAACATGTGCACATGGCTAATGATTGCTAAGTTATTAACTTTTCATCAATATCCTCAGAATGTATACACACATCAATCCCTTAATTCATAATCTCTTAGTTAGTAGTTATAAAGTCACTTTTATTGCCATGGAAGTTGTTTTTCTTGTGAAGTGTTTCTGGATATCCCATGATTGCCCGAATCGCAAATTTTTTATCTTTTGAATTATTCAATCTTAGAATGATAAAAGATATTGCACATGCATTAAGATAATCTAAGATGCACTACAAGATCTTTATATTAGTTATAAATTGCATATGTGCACTGCTGATTAGAGGACATGTTTAATCACTAATGACCAAATCTTTTGCTTATTGAGTATCAAAACTTGATACCATTACCCTGATTATTATATGTGGTGGGTCTGATAAATGATTTTTACAATAATAGCGCCTTGATTACCCTACACTCGACATCCCTAGTCTATTGTAGTTATCTGAAGAAGAAAAATTATGTATTAGAAATCATATCAATCCAAAGCTAAGACTCAAGTATTGAAAGTGTTTGTCTTGTTTTTCGCTGCAGCCGTCTTCAATGAAGAAATCTGCTTGCAGAGGAGAAAAAGGTGACTTGCAGCATGCATGTTCAAAATGCAAATTCCTCGCAGCTCCTTCAGATTTCAATGTCAAATCTATAAGGAGCCCACCTGAAATGATGTTTAACAGAACTGTTTCGGAGAAGATGGGAGGTAATCATTCCAATACCAGACTTCTCGAGAAGAATCAGATCTTTAAGGTACTTCTTTTTCCAGTTTCTTGTGGTAGGGTTGTCACATTTGCACATTATTGAACACCATAAGTCATGCATTTCACGCTTTCTCACGAGACACACGGCTACAAGAACACCAATGCCTTGGTTTATGTGAACTGATAGTCCATAACTAATCATTTGAATGCTACATTTCTTGACCTTGAGAGAAAAACTTTTTTGTTTTATATAAATGTTTTTCTGTATGACATCGAACACGATGACGCTGCATTTTTTCTGTTATAAGCTTGTTAGGCTCAGATATTCAACAATGTGAAAGAACATAAAAAGCTTAAACATAGCTTATGATGGCAAATCCAAATTTCACTTCAAAAGTTTTAGCCTGTATTATCAGAAGCTAGAGCCTTGAAGTCTAAACAATGTATATTAAGTTAAAGTGGATACTAATAAGCTTTATTGGACAGGTTTTGCTTATGCATTATACAAAAATAAAAACTTTAGATGATTGAGTAGCACTATATCTGTTATTATACTTTGCAGTAAGTATCCTAACTTTTCAAAGAATTTAGGGTCAAGTTTCTTTTGGAGTCAAATGTACATTTTAGAGAAAAAAGAAATATAAGAGTACATTAAGCTGAAACACTCCAAGTAACATATGTCTAAATTAGTTTGGAAGTCAAGCTTAGCAGCTTTGGACACTTGGAATATCAGCATCATAGCCTTTTTTCTTTGCAAACAGTTCACATGAATCATTACACTGACTTGATGGACCTTAAATTTTTCATATAACTTTTGTTTGATTGATATTCAATGTACTGAAAATGTGATATGGGTTAGAGATAGGCCTCAAGTCCCTCCTATGTCAAACTGAGATTTTCCTTTTGAATTCAGATAAAAAGTTGGAAGAGAATGTCATTAAAGCTAATTATTGTTTTCTGCTTTTGAGTATATTCTACATAGCCTTTCTGAACAACCATTGATCTTTTAGCTAGTAACTTTTTGGCAATACTTTCTTTTTGTCAGATTATTTAACATGAATATATCTTGAAACATAATGATAAAAGCATAAGGGGAAATCAAAATCAAAATTTATTATGCTAAAGCATAAGTACGCTTCAATGATATGATATGATATGATATTCAACCAGTATTGCTTGAAATCTGAAAAACATGGCAAGAAGTTGTAAATATTTGAAGTGTCTCTATTCTCTTGAATCTTACTATAATGTTTGCTTTTACAGAATGAACATCAAGATAGACACAAAAGTGACTGGAAATGCAGGTAAAGGGTCATATAAATCGACGATCACATACCAATTCTGTACATGATGACTACACGAGCTTGAAAGCGTATCAACATAAATATGCATGTTTAGTGAAATTAAGATATTTAAATGGGTTCTTCAGTAGTTTCTCTGAACTGTGGTCCTGTTTCGTGGTGATCGATACAATGGCAGGGTTGTGAGAGCTTGTATGGTGTGAATATTGTGGATTATGATCTCTCCACGCCTCGCTGCAACGACAGGCCAATGAGGATGGTTCATGCCCACACATTGGTGTCTCCTTGCAGGAGGACCCTGTTGCAGAGGCAGCCATGGAAGAGAGCATTCAAGAAGATGCAAAATTTGACAATGGAACTGTGAGTTCAACTTTTCAGGTAAATGAGGTAATCAATCCCAAATTTATCGATTTCTTGCTCAGCGTTCTAAAAAACGTTGAGTGTCAGTCGGCAGATAAGACTTTTGAGGACTAATCGGAAATTTATTAGACTAGTCAGAGGATTTCAAAATGCTTGACTGGCTTAAATTCGAGCCTTTTGGGTTTTCAAATATTAATTTTTCTGTTTTATACTCCCAAGTTTTTGTTTAAACCAGTTTCTAGTTGGAATCTTTCAATCTTGTTAGGATAGTGACACATAAAGGCTAAGGTACTGAATAAACTAATAGTATAGACTATATGGAGTAGTATGGAAATTGGACCGGACCATGAACCGGACCAATGACTCTTTTTCTGGTCATTCTCTAGATTGAAGACCGGAACAAAAGTACGCCGGTCTCAGATTAAACCGACGTTACTTTTGATTGCTGGATCCCCTGAGCTGCATGAGTCGTACACTTTCTAAATCTTCAAGCGTTCGTGAGCAAGAGCAATTCGACATCCTAGTTTGACCTTGAGGAAAAGAGTCCCTGCAACAGCTGCTTCTACAGACCGGACTTTGAACCTCCATATCAATTCAAAAATATACATGACTACAAGAGTATAAACGAGTACTCGAATCGAGAACCAATTTCTCATGACTCACCTTATGAAGAGAAAACGTTCAACTCGAGCTCAACCCGGGCACGAACGAGCGTGTGCAATTAAACTCAAATTCTTCATTGACTCGATTTAGATGATCTAATTTATATCAAAAAACATATAATATTCATCAAATACTAAATAAACTAGCCCGAGATTGGTTTGAATCGATTTGATTTGTCTAGTTTTATTATAATATTTATCTAACATTTATATGGCTAAATAAATACTACACGAGTCGGCTCACCGGCTCACCCGCCTCGAACTTGACTCTAGTTTAAAGCTGGAACTTCGTAATAAAGATCGAGAACTGAATATTTAAGTAATTGAACTCAAATCGTTTGTTAGGTATATTTGAATGGTAAGAGCCAGCATTAGCATTTTGTATTAGAACCAATAAATTCCACACACATTTAATTTGTTCTCTTTCTGTGTCAGATCACAAAACCATATATATATAACAGAGGCTCCTCCAGCAAGAGCAAGAGCAATACATATAAATATATATCTCAGTAATGATCAACAACATTACATACATAACAATAACATAACACATCTCTATCTCTCTCTCTCTCTCTCGGCCTCTGTGCTGTACTGATCAGGTGCCACTCTCTCTCTCTCTTCACCATCCTCACCTCTCCACTACTCCTCTACAGTGCCAGTACACGGTACTATAGTATACACTGAGACTCAAAACACCACCACCACCATTTTCACACTATCTTCTTCTTCTTCTTCTTCTCTCTATGTCACCTCCATTTTTCTCTAACACCCATTTCTCCACCGTCGTCGCTCATTTCGCGCCGCCGCCGAGGCCGAGATTCGCCGCCGTGTCCATGGCCTCGCTCCGCCGGCGGAGGAGGAAGGAGAAGGTGGTGGTGGTGATGGGCGCCACCGGCACCGGCAAGTCGCGCCTCTCCGTCGACCTCGCCGCCCACTTCCCGGCGGAGATCGTCAACTCCGACAAGATCCAGGTGTACCGTGGCCTCGACGTCACCACCAACAAGATCGCCCCCTCCGACCGCCGCTCCGTCCCCCACCACCTCCTCGGCGGCTCCGACCCCTGCCTCGACCTCTCCGCCGCCGATTTCCGCTCCCTCGCCGGCTGTTCCATCGCCGGCATCGCCTCCCGCCGCAACCTCCCCCTCCTCGCCGGCGGCTCCAACTCCTTCGTCCACGCCGCCGTCGCCAGCCGGTTCGACCCCTTCCACGGCGGCGGCGAAGAACCGGTTATTATCTCCTCCGATCTCCGGTTCGACTGCTGCTTCATCTGGGTCGACGTGTCCCTCGCCGTCCTCTCCGAGTACCTCGACAAGCGCGTCGACGACATGCTCGACTCGGGCATGTTCGAGGAGCTCGCCGATTTTTTCTACGAACCGGCCGAGCCGGACCCTCGTATCGGTGTCGGAATCGGGAAAGCGATCGGCGTGCCGGAGTTTTATCGGTATTTCCGAAAATACCCTCCGGCGAGGTTCGGGAGAGGGAGGCCGGTCGGGGGTCTCGATCCGGTGCGGGAGGGTGCGTACGACGAGGCGGTGAGGGAGGTGAAGGAGAACACGGCGGTTCTGGTGGGGAGGCAGATGGGGAAGATCCGACGGCTGAGGGAGGCCGGGTGGGACCTGAGGAGGATCGACGCCACGGAGGCTCTTCGGGCGAATCTGACGGCGGGGATGTCGCCACGGTGGCCGGAGATCTGGGAGGAGGAGGTGGTGGGGCCAAGCGTGAAGATCGTGAGGCGGTTCGTGGAGGAGTAGGTTTTACAGCTTTTTTACAGCTAATGTTAGTTTGTTACTGGGGGCATTTTTGACATTGCACATTCTAGTTTTTTCGATTTTAATTTGCTAATCATCAAGAGAAAGAGAAATGAGACGGAATTGATGCGTTGTGCTGTGTTTTTACCGTTTTGCCCCGTATCTGAATGAGACAAATTGGGGTTTGCAGTACTTTTTTGTTTTGAGTGAGGACAAAAGGGTCAAGACTCGTATGTGTACAAAATTGCCCTTTTTGGCCCACACACAATATGCTCCCTGAGTCATGGATTGGAGTGGAATCAGAATCACTCAAAAACAAAAACAGATTTCAACTTTTCTGGTTAGCAATGGACAAAATGTGTTCTTTTGGTTGATATGAAATCACAGATGATCTAAAAGTCTATTTGCTTGTCCTGTTAATCGCTCGACCAGCCCACGATTAATTCTTCGCAATTCATGATTCATCTTTAAAACTGATTTACTTTTCAAAAGGTCGTTTCAGACCGACTAATGACCAACATTTATTACAACACTTGTTGATGTGACGAAATAGATTTAGTGATTTTAGTCATCTATTCCATCGAATTAGAGATATTGGGTCATTATCATATTTAAGATATTTTGCTTGTATGTCGGGTGACAATAAAGTAGATTCGAGACAGATTTAATGATACTCTCTCATATCCGGTTACATTTTGAATTTTTGTCATCTTTTTCTTTGAGTATGCAATTGAAATACCATAGTTTGAATTTTTAGGAAAAATTATACATTAGTAAAGAATAATGAAATTTGTCATTCTTATGGTGTTAGAGAATTAAAAGAAGAATATAATTTCACATATACAAACGTCTGATTTTTATGTTTTTGCCATAAGAAAAGGAAAATAATATTTTATTCCATCGTAAATGAAAAAGAAGTGTTAGCAGTAAAAAAAAGAAGACATTATATGTAGTGTTGATGGGTTGAGAGAATTTGATGGGTAATCAATTGTTGTCAATTCCAAGACAGATAATGAGAATATGTGATGAAATGTAGCTTTCATTGAAACATTCTTGTGAATATTGTGAGTGAGTGGCATGTCTTGTAAATAATAAGTAAATGTAATGCCACTCTGTTTTAGCTTAGTTTTTCCTTGAACCCTAATTTGAATGATCATGAGAGTGACTTGGGAAAGAAGATATGTCATGAACATGATTTAATTTTCTAAAAGTGTATCTTGCTTCTTTAACAAATTCAACAATGACCTTTTCATTTTGATTTTTGAATATTATCTACAGATGAAAATCTTATTATTTAACCAAACCAAATCTTAATACATGTTTCCATCAATATTTTATGAGGATCCAAATTTATGTTTTTGTTATAAGATTCTGAATATCTAGAATATATATTTTTAGATACTATGTTCCCTCAAAAAAATAGTTAGATATATCACGAGTTAGAATGTATTCATAAATAAAATCTATATGTTTTTGTTAAGTTTAAAATAATACTTAAAGTGTCTCAACTAGTACTTTAAAAACACATATTAAATATAAAGGATTTCAGATTTTGAATACGAAAGAAAAATGTTTATGTACAGTATCTGACTATGGCATATAATAATGACTAATGATATTATTTTGAAAGGCGTATTCAATTGAATGATGAATGACATTGTTGTCGTTGAAAGTCGACATATGATCCAAATGGGTGTCTAAATTGGAGCATGAAACTCATAATTTCATGAACTTGTTAGGGATTTAGGGTTTGGTAAATGTCAATAGATAGGGGACCAAAATCCATTCAAGTGAATATAGGTTTCTCATTTTAGGACCTGATTTGAAGATTCTGATGAAGATGAGAAAGAAGCCAATAATGGGAATCAATGCATTCATATATAGCTTTGAGGAGTAGTTTGAATTTTGATTGAATATGTGAATACATTGAAAATTAATCCCAATCATGGAATGGACCAGCCCCTATTAGATCATAGCTCATTTAATAGAGTCTTTTGTTTAATGATTATGGGTTCAATTCAATTTGCTATCACTTTTTCTAATTTTAATTTCTATTTCCTATTATGTGTTTGGAACAATGACATGTTATGATCATTGTATGAAAGTTTTGGGAACTTGGGTACTTCTCAACTACCATATTAACATCACAATGTGTGAGAGTTTGTGTTTTCATTGTCTTTTGCCTTAAAATGGGTGTTTTTATCTGTTCTCTTAAGAGCACAAGCAACCCATTATTGTTGCTATGTCACTATTACTTGAAACTTGTTAAAAAATTGTAATCAGAATATTATTAGTTTTTTTTCATGTAAACAAGATAAAAAAATGTTTATATTGTAAGCCGTATATTGTGATTGAAAACCACCGAATTTTAATACTATATTAAAATGCAGTTCATCACTTAACGATTAAAACTGGAATATACTGACGAGGTTCGCTTATTTTTTTATATTAACGCTAATGATGATATATGATGATGGATTTTGTATAATAAATTAGGTTAATAATTAACAAGTTGCACTAAGCACAAAATGGAGCAAACGGATTTTTAATGGTCAAATTGCTATGGTGCATGTGCAATGTGCACGACAAGCGCATAAAATCTAACACCAAAATTTAGTGAATAAATAAAATAATATAAAATTATGTGAGAGAAAATGGGCATTTACTCATGTATAATTATCGTAATTAACGAGAACAAAGCACAATTAGTCTCTGTTTTTGAACCTAATGAAAGTAATTAGAAGGCCTAATCAACTTTCCTATGTACACTAGCCTTTAGGTTCAGTCCATTGCAAAGAACATGCAGAGCAATAAGAATGTATTGCATGTTCTTTAATGTCACTATCTTGGTCAACAATATTGTTTTTATTTTATTTTCTTATAATAATAATAATAATAATTATTATTATTATTAAACAAAAGAAATCGATATAAAACTAAGAAATAATCATTTTTTGGGTATAAAATTTACATCAAAACCTAAAACATTATACATATTAATCTTCAATTCATATACATTTTATATATTATAATCCAACATAAATAAGTAATTTTATATGTACACACACATTTGAACTTTTCAATGATACTAATATTTAGAAATTATATATATATAGGAAAGGTGGTGCTTGGGAGATCCAATGATGAATGAACAGAAAAAAGACAAAAAACATAGAGAAAAGAGAATGTTTTTTTTTACATTAAAAATTAGTAAGGAATGTCAGTAAGGCGTGCGGGTTTGTCTTGCGCATGATCCTATATAATTCTAATTTCTAATGGTAATTTTGATAATTATACAATTTTCAAGTGTTTTTGTGTGTATTGGTGTGTGTGTTTTGTGAGCATTTTGCAAGCACAATGAGAACAATGTGGGGTTTATTTTGCATGCTTCACCAATTGTTTTTGTTGTTGTTTTATTTATTTATTTACCTCGGTCTTCTCAAATTGACCATTTTGTGTTTGCTAGATTCAATTATCTTGTTGTCTTAAATTTTTTATCATACATAATTAGGAAGAATAATATTTTGATATTTAAACAATAATAATAATTAAAAAAAATTGGAATGAAAACAATTTCATGTATAATTTTATAAAATAAAAACCCAAATTAAGAAATTGTTTGATGTGTAAAAATAGGGTTGTCTACGATAACCAACACACAAGATCAAAATGAAAAAAAGGAATTGAATTAGTTCGGTTCAAACTCGAACCAACTTGAATCAAACGTAAAATTGATTGATTTGGATTTAAATCATCAACTCTTATCAGTAGGAACTAAAAATAATGGGCCAAAACATGAAATTTAGTTTATAAAATCATATCGAATCAAACAAAAACCTAACATATTTAAAACAAAATAATCAGTCTAAAACATGAAATATAGTTTATAAATTGTATCGAACCAAACAAAAAAATAACATATTTAAAACCAAATAAACTAAATTCTATCAATTTGATTTCAGTTTTAAAATTTTTTAAAATCGAACTGACTCAAAACTGAACCGTAAACAGCCTGTGTCATTGTCTAGGGTGAATTTTGTTCAATCTAAATTTCGTAGGAATTTATAGCTATCCCAAATATTTAGGTTGAGTAATGGGTCACCGACAAATTCTAGGCCCAACTCATAAATGGATTTAGGCTTTGTTTTTGTGGGGCCTAAAGCCCAACTAACATGCACTTTTTCTATCGGGTTGAGCTCAAAGCCCAACATGGTAGAGCTTCCTAGTTCAAGATGTATATAAAATGGAGATATTTTTTTATATTAATTGGTCGTAATGGGAACGAAAATAAAATAAAGAGTCTTGATTCTTGACTTTTATCTAATAGAAATGATTGACTTTCTTGATTTTTTCTTTTGTAAATAAAATAGGAATAATTTATTTTAGGTTTATCAAATCAAATCGTATCGAACCAACGTAATTGACTATGGCTCAATCTTAGACAACAAGTAGACATGTTTAATGTACAAAACTAGTGTAATTAAAGATTAATTAGTACCATAGGGTCAATAATTGTGATAAACAATAATATATTTTTGAAGGTTGACTTAAAATGTAGATTCAATCTTAGCTACCACGAAAAAAATTACCTAATGCAGAATTTGAATCTTGACATTGAAATGGTTGACTTTATTTATTTATTTTATATCGAGTTTTAACGAGATACTCGAGTTCAATTCATTAAATTTTGGACTCGTGTTGATCATAATCGAGTTTAAACTAAATTTGAATTTGACTTATTAAAATTCAAAACTCAATAAATTCAGCACCGACAATATAATTAAAACATAAATTTTCATAAAATATATAAAAAAACGAATTCATTGTGCTAACATTTATTTTTGCTCGTTGTTTTCGCAGTGGTTCGGGAGTCTCAATTCATTCGAGGTGCATGCTGCGTGTTTGCATGATGCATTTCGTTGCGCTGTCAATTTATTATGCTCGTCGTTCCTGTAATCTCATGACTCGTGACCAAGCCACGTATGATTAAACTAACAGTAGCTGAAATCACCGTGCAGGGTCTGTTCCACCGTCTGTTGCTTCGACTTTCCGGTATAATATCGGGTTAGTTGCTTAATCTGGGTTCAACAAAACTAGGCTTCATCTTTACCTATAAATGCATATAAATTGAAAGTCAACTAACAATAAGATTAAGGTGAAGCCTTTTTCTATTTCAACACAGACATAAAGTCAACTGCAAGCAATCTCTCAAATGTCTTGTTTTATTTCAAAACACAAATATATAAATATTTTGTGTGTCACACCATTTGTCAACGGTCAGAAATCGCTGGCTAGTTTCGTAAATATATATATATACACGAATCTCTTTCTCTTTGGTTCACAATTCCATTTCTTCTCTCAGTCATTTCGTCGAACACCTTGCAGGCATGAAACCTCCGACCACGACCAGGACCAAGAGACCGTCCCAGATCAACGGCTCTCGTCCCTCTCCACTGAAGATCCACAAGCACGCGCCGCCCTCAAATCCCCCACGCGCCGCCGCGTACCGCCGCCCGGTCATCATCTACACCCACTCCCCCGAACCCATCCACACCAAGCCCCGCGATTTCATGGCCCTGGTTCAGAGCCTCACCGGAATGGCCCGATCCGCCGCCGAGAGCGACGCGTCCTCTGTTCTCTCCGGCGGCGGCGGCGAGGCTCGATCGGTGTCTCCGATCGCGAATTTTGTGGTCGATTCGGTGTTCGGGGACGTCCTTCTGTTCACCCCCGATTCGTCCGGCGATTTCTTCTGCTCTCCTCGGCGGGTTTACAGATTCTCCGGCGGATCCTACTCGCCGGCGAACTCGCTCTCGCCGCCGGCGGTGAAGTTCACGAAGATTCTTCCCGATTACTGACGGTCGATGCAGTGACTCGAATCATTTAATTGTAGGCAAAATGCAGATTGACAGTTTGTAATAAACAGATGATTACTCCATGTTTAAATTTCGACACGTGATTAATTAAATGAATTATTTTGTTTCACCTATCATAACTCGGTTACATTTTATATGGAATAATCGTTCTACTCCCATTTTAATTTTCAAATTTCCTGACTCACGTAATTTTCAAACACCTTTTCCCTTGAAAACACTAAAAAAAACATATTGTGCAAGGGATTTACGAACAAGTTCTGTATGCGATACATACAATTTGGTATTGATCGATTCGTCGGTATTGTTTTATTCTCATGCACTTCCCCACAAGATATGCATCAACCCCAAGCACTGGTCACTAGTTTAATCCCTACGGTGGCTTTTCGCTCTCTTCGAACAGATTCGTCGTGTTCACGTTCCGCCGTTGAGGGATGAACTCGTACATGTTATAACTGGCTACAATTTTGACTCCTACCTTAACAATAACCTCGCCCATGAAACTGTTGACTGCAAATTTCGTCTCGCTCAACACAACGTTCGTGAGACCGTAGAGCCTTAATAACCAACGTCGTGTTTTTTTGTGAGATGCACAGTATGAGAAAGGTGAATATCAGAGATGAGAGAGAATATAGAAGAATAGAAAATTAAACATGAGGGTAAGGGCAACTTAGGAAAAAAAACTAAGTAGATCATCTGCAGGCACATGAATGGATGAAAATATATTTTCCGTTCATTTTGTGTTAAAATGTATCAAGATTTTTTATCGTCATGTTATCAAAAATTTTATCGAAGGAAAAAACTGACGAGTTCAAATTGAAAAAGAATATTTAAAATTTTAATTTCGAGAGTATTTCTGTTGTTTCGGTCAAAATTATCATATTTGGCATAAAATTTGTAAATTCACCAGTCTTTTTATAGTTATAAAAAGTTTACGATCATTTTTTTTATATAAAAATTGAATAGACTACCTCTACTTTTTGGAATTCTCTTTTGTGGATAGTTTGGTTTGTGACTTGTTGTGTTGTGTTACCCAATTATACATTTGGGCCGTGATCTGGGCTTTATGAAGCTATATTATGTATTATACGGCCCAACAGGCCCCACATTTGGAAGGGCCCAAAACATCAGTTGTTGCACCAACTCATGACCCAAGTTGTAAAAGAAAATCAATTTCCTAACAAGTAACAACCACTCACATAAAATCGATCCTAATCCACAAAATAGTGTATAAAATGCTAATTTTTATTTTAAAGAATTTTGTGTATTTTGTGGAAGGGTTGGTTTCAACCACCACTCTATACTCTATAGTGGCTCTTCGTGTGTATCGTATGTTATTTGATTCTTGTCGGAAGCAAGCTACCAACACGTGTAACTGGAACTCAATTATAGGTTTCTTCGAAAAATAAGATTCTAATAACTTGTAGTTCAAATTCTACGTTTTTGGATATCTTTAAGTTTTGGGTGATTTTCTTCTAGAAACAGATTTTATATATATCAAAGTATGTGGTTACAAAACATTACGGATTTATTCGATCTGACAATTTGGTTTATTTGCCTCTCAAGCACGGTAGATGCAATAATACATGAATTAAATATTCTTTCAGTGATTCTCTAAAAAAAATTAAAAAATAAAAAAACTTAATCAATAACTACTGACATCAAGCTGAATTGCCTCAGCAAATAACGACGAGACACACTCCTCGCCATGATTTCAATCCTTTTGATGTAAACAAAATTTAACTAGCTCATGTGCTCCAGAGTTTCACGTTCTAAGAATGAAACTGATCAAAACCTAAAATGCTATATTACCAATAGTATTACTATAATCTTCCAAAATAACCCTCCAATTGGTTAAACATTTTCTTTCCCGAGATACTCTCAACTACCCGATGACAATCAGTCTCCACTGGTTACGCTTGATCCATTCGAGAGCTTCCCTGACTCCCACGGCCTCCACTTCCATTGGCTGGAGAATCCCCGTGAATCGTCTGCATAACGTTGTTATTATCCTGTCTCTTTCATATCTACACACTGCCCTCAAACTCTACACTCTCCTACTTGAGTCCATTCCCCCACCAACATTTATTTTAACGTTCCCTAGGCTGGAGTCAACCACTTAGACTAATGTTGCATGATCCTCAAACTACCCTCAACTTGGGATGAGTTCTCTTTTGTCCACATTCTTCTACACGATTTTGATATTGTAACTACATTCGAAGGGAGAAAAAGCTCCTATTTCCAAATACTCTCATTTCTTCCTCCTCAAATCGACCATAAGAACATTGCGAATATCTCCGTTCTCTCCCTCGGACCTCGTGCGAACATAACGGGCACATTTCATATGTAATTACACATCTATATGAGATCCTCGTTTTTATCGGCAACAAATTGACAAAACAAACCAAACCGTAGGTGGGATTTTCAGTTTCCACATCCTCCTCCACAAGTTACTAATATGTTTAGTGTCCCATTTTTTTGAGAGACAAACTAAGAGTCTATATGCACTTCTCTCCCTTACCACCCATCCTTTGTACATACATCATGAACAGATATGCTACTAGACTCCCTTATTCAGCAAAAATATTCAATTTGAATTTGTTACGGCTGAACAAGTATGAGTTTATTAATCATATATATTACTACTTTTTTAAATATAGGAGACTAAAATTGTATGCAATTGTTTTTCTGAAAATAAAAATAAGATAACATTAAAGGGATTTCCATGAATATGTACATATTTGCCCCTTAGACTTGCAACAATTTACACCTCAAAGTAAGTGAGACCTGACGGCGTCGCAGCACCGAGTCACAGCCGATTCGTAGCTCTCACCTTCCACCGTGTCAAAAACATAGTCCCTCCCCGTGACGTCATCAGAGTCCCAATCCACCACGCTCCATAACGGCGCGTTCGCCTTTCTGACGTCACCAACCGCCACCTCCCCCACGCGCCACTCCGCGAGTATCGCCGGGACCCTGCACGACACGCGCCGGTCCCACACCCTCACCCCGACGCTCCGCGAACCGTTCCCGGCGGCGGCGGCCACCACCACCTGCGGCGAGTACGCCGGAAAGTCGGCGCCGGAATCGTAACCGTCGAATCCCGACCCCACATTGTCCCAGAGCTTGACGACGCTCTTCCCGGCGCCGAGATCGGCGCCGGAGAAGAAATCCCCAATCCTCAAATTACGAAGCTGCCACTGTTCAGAGCCCCTGACCCGGAAATCGGCGGCGTCGCCGTCCTCGGCATTTTCCTCGCACTCCTCGTCCTCGTCATCACCGGAGCACGCCGTGTCGGCGTCGCTGTCGTGTTCGAGGAGAGGCCGTTCCGAGCAAGACAGGGGCTCGACGGAACTGAACTTGACGATGAAAACCTTGACGGCGTTGACGATGCCGGCGATCGACGCGGCGAGAGCGAGGATCAGGAGTGGGGCCCACCTGGAGACATCGACGGTGTCGGAAACGGACACGGCGCGATAAACGCCGCCGTCGAAATCGATCATTCCCTTGAGCACCGGAATCTCCATCGATTTTTTTATTTAAAATTCAAAATTCAAAATTTAAATTTAAATTTCAGATGAACGAAGAATTGAAGACGAGAGAATCGAAATGTGAAGTGGAACGAAACGAGGGTTTTGGGGACAATTTAAGGAGGGAGGGGAAGGCACAAAACGACGGCGTATTGAGTGACTCGGTTGGTGCTGCGGTGAGACGACGCCACGTCAGGGGTTGGGGTTGCAGGGACGGTCCAAACATGTGGCATTCGGGTGCTTGGGCGGTTCCACCGCTACGATGTTGACACCTGTACCGCATCTTTCTAGATGGCTCTGTATTCGGGTGGTATTTTTAACGTATACTTTATTTATTTGTATGGTTAAGGAAATATTAAAATGGGAGTTATTTAAATTAGTGGTACGTAACCTATGATGAGAAATAAATTAAGGAGAATATTAGTGGGTAAGTGAGAGAGACTGCGAGTGACAACAAGGGTACGATAATGATAAATAATTAGCATTAATAAGTAAACAAGATTAGTCATGAATTGAAGGTCGGTGGGGCTATGGATTGGCACTATATAGCTAGAAACCCATTTTGAATTCAATAAATCACAAACTAATTGTTTTCTACTTTCCAATTTGTGCATTATAACAATAATTAGGTGATGATTCGAACAAACTATTTGATCTTTGTGAATGTCTATAAACTTGAATGTGATCCGAGTTTTATATTGTTTTAAGGCCAATCTTTCATCAGCTTATTAGTTGCAGATAATGATTATTATAAGATTTATACACGTATATGTAATTTCGTTACACGTTTGAGAACCAAAAAAATAAATAAGAACGTGATCACCCTGCGATAAATACAAAAGTGTGTGACATTTAGAACCGAATGCAAAGTTATGGTGTTGCTAAAACGGAGTATGATCTCCAAATTTATCGACACCCATTTTACATCCCCGAAAATGAACGTGCATCCTTGACCGACGACTTCAGTAACTTCTAGCATTCGATGAAAATTCACATTGGTGGCGACTAGTTCAGTTTAATATATAGTTGTCTATCTTTTATTTTGGGATGTAAACTTTTGTTGTAAATACATCTCATATGGAAGTTTGAACATATCATCACGTATTTTTTAGCTCGGCCATTTAAGATTTCATTGATGAAGTTGGAGAAAGCTCCAAAAGAAATTCCGATTATGAATTTTAGTGATAACCAGATTTGGGAGACTGACTTCTTGTGAAATACCGTATGATTCTATTATAGTTAAAACCGGTCGGTGCATTATTATGCTTCGATCTTGCAGAATTTATCGACCTAGTACATCCCAAAACTATGTATCTACACATATTACTTCTTAGAAATCTACTCAACACTACACACCAATCTCCTTAATAATGCAATATATACCACATGAAGATGAGAGCTCTAACACATCCATCACTCATATATATATGTATGTATATATATATCACCATTGAAATGATAATAAGCATTCATTGATTCATAAAACTTAATTAAACAAAGCATAATTAAATAGTAGAAATATCTTTAAAAAAATAAGATAACAAAGCATAATTAAAAAAATAACACGTTCTACTCAGGTAGAACCGATATAAAATCAGTCAAATCCGAATCCTTAAAGTTTGATTTTCTTGTATTGAGAATCGAGAGATTCAGTTGGGGTCGGTTCTTTCCGGTTTGGTTCTGATCCATAACCGTGTTTACCCCTACTTAATGTTATGTTATTAAATAAATCTATTAATTCTAAAATTGGGCTGATTTTGTCCATTTTTTAAATTAAACGGACCAATTATTTGCCTCCATAATTAGGGATCATTCTACGAATAATAGCACAAATAGATGCCAAAAAGAGCCGTTGAGTTAATTACCTTAATAACAATTAATCCTCACATCAATTGATTATTGTAGTAAATGAGCACAACTGTCAGGTGTGAACAAGTGGAAACAAAAGATCGTACGAGATTTGCTGCAATTCATGACTTTCACACTAACCTTAATGGCCCCGAACCGTTTCAGGTTCTTGTCCCTTCCTCTTTTGCCTCTTTCGTCGCCATTTTAAAAGCAGCAACGGACCCAATTGGTCTTGGACTCGAGTTGTGAGGAGGAAGATGGGTTTGTGCAGAGCAAATATGGTGGCTTTGGCTTTGGTCTCTTTGATGGCTCTTCTCTTCCCCACGATTCATGGGTGGGGGTTGGATGGTCATTTCACCGTCTGCAAGATCGCTCAGGTAGTTCAGGGTTCGGGTTTGAGTCGGTTCGGTTTTGAATCTATCGGTTTAGGGTTAGTTCGATTTTGGGTTTTTGTAAATTGAATTTCGTGAAATTCTCATGGTTGAGGCTGTTTGACTTATTAATTTATTTATCGGTTTTTGTTTGAATTTTTTCTAATCGATTTTTATGAAATTTTTACATTTTGGGCCGATTTTGATTTATTTTCTTTTGGCCCAATCAATAAATATCAATGACTAAGATAGCCACGTGCTCAAACAAATCGATTTTTAGTTTTGTTTGATTTTTCATTTTATGAATCTAAACCTAACAGAGGAATTTGGTTCGATTTTGAACCAAATCAATCCAGTTCTTTTCAGATCAACCTTTCATTTAATAATTCGAAACTGAAACGTATCAGTTCTGATACTGTTTAATTGATATGGGTTGAATCGGTTCGGTTATTTTTAGGTAGCTCTAATGGTATTGATATATTTTGTGAGGATTGGAACCAGCGACCGGATGCTTTATCATTATTCTTCTTTTTCTGGCAGGCTCGATTGAGTGAGACTGCGGCGGAGGCGGTGAAGAAGTTGCTGCCGGAGTCGGCGGAGAAGGATCTGGCGAGCGTTTGTTTGTGGGCGGATCGGATAAAGTTCCGGTACCATTGGTCACGGCAGCTTCACTACATTGACACTCCTGATGAGCTATGCACGTACCAGTACGCTAGTGAGTTCCTAATTTCCTATACATGTTGTGACATTTTTTAGGCAGGGATGTTTCCGGTTTAGTTTTAAGCCGGTTCGGTTTTTGGTGTTAAGAGAATAAAATTCAAAATTGAATCGATGGAATGTGGTTCGGGTTTTCATATTTTGGTTCAGTGTGGTTTGACTTTTTATGAGCTGGGTTTTATGAAAATTCTCTCATTTTATACTGTTTTTGAGTTATTACTGGACCCACTATTTTTCGGTTAGATTTTCTTTGAATTAATTTTCATGAAATACTCACATTTTGGGCCGGTATTTTCTCATTATTTGACTTTTTTTTGGATCAATATTTTTCGGCCCAATTTATTAAGATCAACGACTTATAAACATCTATATGTTTTTGTTTTATAAGTAATGCGTCTTGGAACATTGTAGGGGATTGCAAAGATGAGAGTGGAGCGGCAGGAAGGTGCGTTGCAGGCGCAATCAACAACTACACATCTCAGCTTCTCACTTACAAAGACGATTCTTTAAAAGCATCCGGATCATGTAAACCTTTTATTTTATTCACATTTTTCGTGTCAATTATTCATAAAACTCGACTCACCTAAATACTCAAACTGATAACTAGTGATTGAATCCATATAATTTTATCCTTTATTATAAGTCAAATAAAAAAAAATTCACATTTTGCGATACTCTACTCTAACACGAGGGGTGAGTATCAGCGAAATTAATAATAAATCCGAATACTTACCTATCAGTTTGAATTTATAAGTGAACTGAGTCTTTAATAATCGTAGCGTAATATACAATACTGAATTTAATTGAGCATTTCGTGTATCAGATAACCTCACAGAAGCACTTCTCTTCCTCTCCCATTTCCTTGGAGACATTCATCAAGTAAGACTTATTATTCCGACAACGGATTTTAAGGTTCTTTTTTCCTCTTAGCAGATTTTAAGGTACTAAGAAGTTTCAATTAATGCAGCCTCTGCACGTGGGTTTTACTTCGGACAGAGGAGGCAACGAAATTGATGTCCATTGGTATAGGAGGAAAGCAAATCTTCACCACGTGAGCAAAATCCACATTTTATTTTTTACTAGCTTTTGTAAACAATTTATTGTCGGGTTGGTCTTTAATTAATTTTTATAAGGTCTTTTCTGTCTGACCAACACTTAATGTTTTTAAAACATTTTTACTTATGTTATCACAACCATGCAGATTTGGGATACTAGCATAATCGAAACAGCAGAAGAAGATTTCTTCGATTCGACCGTGGATGGCTTGATTAGTGCGATTCAGAAGAACATTACGGTATGTTTTTGTTATCAACAGTAATTACAGATAATGTATTTTGTTTAATTTTTAACTTTTACGAGTCACAGACCGCATGGGCGGATCAAATTGTGAAATGGGAGACTTGCGATCGCAATGCCACGGCATGCCCTGACGTGTATGTGTTCTTGGCACAATTTCAGACAAAATAATCATAGTTTTTGCCGAAAACAAGGTTTATAATGATGTTTGATGATGAATTTATGTAGTTATGCGTCCGAGGGAATTAAGGCGGCTTGTGATTATGCGTATAAAGGCGTAAAAGAAGATGATGTATTAGAAGGTATGTAATTGTATTTATAATCGGTAAAAAATACACAAGATAAAAATCTTCAAATCCGATGGGTACATGGTATTTTTAATCTCGCTTTAAACCAGTCATGAATGTTATCATCTCACACTTGCAGAAAGATAAAATATCTCGAATTTGATGGGAATATAGTTTTTGATCTGTCTGGGAAAGGGACGGAATTTCTAAATTTGTCCCTAACCTTTTTTCTTTGTCATCCCTAACGAGCTTCAGTTCAAGCTGAATTTTCTCCGATTGAGTAACAAGAATACCTCTTCCCGATACTCGTCAGAAATGCATTTTCTGAATTTAAAAAAAATATTTATTTGATTAAAATGTCTTTAACCCATTTTCTCAAAAGAAAATCCAATTTGATAGATTGAGTTAGCATTTCGTCATTTTAATATTTGAGAGGTAACTAATAGAAACGTTCTTGCAGATGATTATTTTCTCTCCCGTTCGCCGGTAATTTATCGGCGATTGGCCCAAGGAGGAGTGAGGTTGGCTGCTACTCTCAATCGTATTTTTGGTTAAGTTTTTCGAAGGCCTATGCTATGCTAGTGTGTTGTGGAAAATGAAATGTGTTGAATAAATAAACAAAATGGTATTGTTGTGATGATGCCTTTGGTTACATCAATTTTCACTATATCTCTAACTTCTATTACAAATACATAATTTACATATTATATGTCAATCAAGGACATATTTGTGAACCAACATGTTCAAAAGTTTATTCATACTTGAAACATGCACTTGTAGAACAGAAACAATAGTGTGGTTTATCATGAACTGTACCAAGAGATTTAACAAACGAGAACACAAACTTTTTTTGTTACAAACTCAAGACCTCAACAACCACAAAATCATTACAACAAACGATTTTGTTTCAGATTGGTTTCTTCACAACAAGAACAGGACACTTAGCATTATGAACACAGTAGTTGCTAACACTTCCCAGAAACGCCCTGCAATTTCAGCAACCATTTTTCATTAAAAACCCCAAAGTAAAACACTTTTTGATATAAAAACAACAGATCAAAGAATAAAATGTGAACCGTAAAATTCAAAATCATAACAAACATGGAAATTGAGATTAGACCTCTTTATAGCTCCCCGGCTATGGCTTCCCACGACAAGTAAACTGATACCGAGCTTCTCAACTTCATCGCATATCACCTCTTTCGGGTCTCCACTCTCTGTCATTGTCTCCGCGACAATCTGAACAAACCCAAATCTTGACACTAAACATAAATTCTCTCGATGGGTTCTAAGATCAGCAAAACGATGAACCCGATTCATAATCTCAATTTTCATATTTAAGGTTGTCTGATTCTTGAATCTTGACTAGAAATCAGAGTTCAATTACGTGAAAAATATGTATAAAAATACTTACACCATGTTGGCTGCAGATATCCTTGGCTTTTGCTAAAAGAGCCAAGGTGAGCTTCTTCCGGTTTTCTTCCATTGATATGATCAAATCCGGAGCTGATGGCAAAAAAGTAAAAACAAACGATATATCAGAGTAAGAACACAGATTCAATAAATCAGTTGATGGTAGGAGAAAACATACGGGCAGCACCATAAGAGGAAGCGTAGGCAAGACCATAATCAGAAACGGGCTGCACGCAGAAGATAACAACGTGGGAGGTGTTGATGGTGTCTCCGAGGTTGTCCAGAGCCCACTGGAGGGCATAGTGGCTGCAGTCACTCTCGTCTATGGCCACCATCACCTTCTTCTTCTCTTCTCCCGTTTCCGCCATTTTTCTTGTCTTCCCAATTCAAGAATGCTCGAGTTCTTTCTTGCCTTGTCTTGGAATCCAAATTTGGGTATAAAAATTGGTCAATGGGTTTCTGGGACATTCTAGTACTTGTCCCAACAGACAATCAAATCAACCCTTGGAGATTTGAATGTCAGATCTATCATGTGAACTAGTCAAATGTAATTTTTTTCTCCTACCAATGTGTCACATCGGATAAAAATACAAAAACGAGGTAGGTGTAAAGGTAAATGTATCATCTGATCTGACTATTAAAGTTGACTTTTTAGCTGTGAATCTCGATTAAGGGCGTGTTTTCACCCCTTCGTCTAAGAATTCACATACACAAAGGAAAAGGTCAACTCTTTGACTAGTAGATGACAAAGCCTAGCTACCATTTTTTTCTATGCACCACAGATGTTGAACATAAAGAAACTACACATAACAAGAATTGCATATTTATTATTTCCTCATAAATGTCTAGTTTGAGACATTTCGGAATCAACAAGGTTGATGGGAACAGAAAATGTGAACAACTCTGTGCCATGCCAACATTTGTATACGTACTTCACAAGGAAACATAAACCTGTGAACTTTCATGGATCAAGAAAATTTTCCTTTTATTTCTCGGGGCCAAAGTGAGGGGCGTCTAAGAAAGAAACAAGTTACCTACTACAAGCCCTATAAGCAACCGAATCAGTTGGAGTCCTCACTGTGAATGAACTGAACGATTCTCGATCTCAGCTCTTGTGGAATGCGAACGGGGCGATATTTTCCGTCAAGCCAAACGACTGTGGCTTTTGCTTCTAAAATCGGCTGGCAGCAAAAAGATTGTCAGATTCTGAATGTGATCCAAAAAGAGCTTATAGAGTAATGACAAAGTATTAAGTACCAAACCTCTTGATTCGGAAGCTTGAAGATCAAGTGCTCAAAGAACATACGAGCAGCGGAGGAACCAGAGACTCTCACCTTCACAACAAACTTATCTCCACTCTGGTGTGTCACAGAACACCGTAACAACAGCTATGAGTACAGTTAATGTAGTTGTGGAAAATATCAAATATGTGCTAAGACTAAACTCTTGTGATAATATTTTTTAGCACGCTTTCCGATCAATTTAAGCTATGGCATGTCTTTCAGATATATAATATCGAAAAGTTTAGTTCCACGAACAAAAAAAGCGTACTCTTAGAGGTGCAAGGTATTTAAGTGAAAGTTCAGACAGTGCTAGCGCATCCCCATTGCTGGTGACCTCATCCATGCTAATGCCCATCGATTCTAGAAGCTCATGTCGACCTGATCAGGGTATTCAAGGGAAATAAACCAAATGACCGAAAATGTGCACAAGGAAAAACACAAATCCTAGAAAGAGTCAAAACCCCATTTATAAGGACTCCTATCAAGTCTTCTCAAGTGTTCTTCGATTTTGAAGAATCGAGGTCCTAGAGCAACATGTTAGATGAGAGTCAAGAGGCTACAAGCATTTTTCACCATTAAATTTGATTAGTTCAACAGAATCTACATGAAGCCTTTTTTTTGCTTTCCATGAGCACTAAAACCCACACACTAGATTTTCCAATGAACTAATTTTCCCATTTCGCACCAATCAAACCCGAGGCAGTAAACACAATTAAAGGCAAAGACCAAACACTATATCCCTTAAAATCGAACATAATCGGAATCAAAAGTGTAAAAAATTGAGCCTCACCATGCTGACAATAACTAGCATAAACAGCATTGTTGACAACTCCATACTGATCCAGCTCATAATCCCTAACCTTGAGCTCAAAATCCATAAACCCACTCTTCCTGAAACAGCACAACACGGCTCAAAACCCACAATCCCTAACTTTGAGCTCAAACCAATCAACCAAAACAAAAACAAAAAACATAAAGTTTCAACCTTTAGGTCAAAAAAAGGAGACCCAATTGGGGAATCGAAATCAAATGGTCAATTCAGTGATTACCCTTTTAAATCTCCAGAATCTTGATCAACCCTTTTGAAGCAAGTGGCGGAGACGGCGCCGGAGGACAGCGATTGCCGGCGAGGAGGCCGAGAAACGCCGAGCGACGGCGAGGGAGGAGATGGACGGTGGAGATGAGGCCGGGCACGTGAGGAGGGGGCGGTCACGTGCATAGGGCACACCGCAAGTGAGAGCATCGTCTCTTTCGTAGAGATCGAAGCTCGAAAAAAATGGAGGAATCGGGAATTTCTGGGGATTTTATTGGCGGCAGACTCTATGCTACTCGTTAACGGCTCTTTACCCACTTTTTTTGAGCTCATTTATTGGCTACTTTCTCAGAAATTAAAAGGTGCTCTTTAATTCTTTTTTGGGTTAATCATGAAATTCAATAAGTTTTGGGAATTAATATTTATATTGTTTAATTATTTGATTTATCATATTTGAAGTCTATATTTTAAGTAGACTTAAAGTCATTACTTTATTGGCCCGAATAAGATGTATTTATGAATGGGCTTGCATGAATTTATCGTATTTATGGATGATCCGTCAGCAAATTCAATATAATTTTGGTTAAAGTTTGGTTAAACCCTAAATCAACATAAAAATTATAAATGGTGTCAAATATTACTGTTGTTCAATTTACACAAGAACTCAAACTCAAACTTCACAATTGAAAGTTTCAATATGTTTATAAGCGATCACAATACACACTCATGATTTGAGCTTAATATTCATGTGAAACATCATCAAACCAACAAGAGATGGACAACATATTAGATTCTAAAAGTATCATCAAAGAGTCAACGAGTAATGACAATATTTCAATCTCAAAGTCAAACCTCTAGATTCGAAAGCTTGAAGTTCAAATGCTCGAAGAAAACTCGAGCGATTCGTCATCTATGCAAAAAACGCATGGATGATAAATATATGTGAAAATGGCAAAATGGAGTCATACAAATACCTACCAAATACTCTTAATTCTTAATTGTAAAGGTAATTTCATCGTATTTTTTGGCAAATAATTATTTTGCACAAAAAAATAAATATTTACACCACAATTTCATTATTATCAAAAGACACAACATCATCTTTCAAAAATGTGATAGCATTATACAACCTATTTTTCCTATTTTCTCTAAGTCCAAAACATTTGTATAGGGTACGAATGATATGGAAAAGTTTAGTTTCACGCAATAATTGCTACTCTGGTAGGTGCAAAGTATTTTAAGAGTCCTTAATGCAACTATGGGAAATATGCAAAACTAATTATCGTAATATTCAATTATTTTAGGTCAAGTACACCTTATTTTCCTGGTTGCAGATGATAAATTAATAGCATTTGTATCGAACATGAACAATACAAAAAAGTTTAGTTTATGGAACTAAATGCATGCTCTTAGAGGTGCGACGTACTTAAGCAAAAGCTCTGATTGATACTACAATTTTATTGGCACTGGCGACTTCGTCAATGCTGATACCCATCATTTCTATAAGCTCATGTCTAGCTGATCGAGGCGCATAAAAGAAAAAAATCAATCGACAAAAAATGTGCGCAAGGGAAAAAGAGCCGAACCCTTTTCAAATCCTAGGTCGAGTCAAAATCTCATTTATAATGTTATATACTTATTAATATCTACATTTTCGTAGGCCTCTATATACAAAAATACAACATAAATGTCTAACACACATGAATAATATTATGTAAACGGATAAACAGATTCACCGTTCACGTATTACTTTAACATGATTAATAAATTTACTTTCTCAATATTATGTTAAAACTCGGTTCACCTAAGAACTTCTCAAACTGGTAGTTTAAGCGATAAACAAAACAAAGCCAAACAAACCCAGTTAAATTAATCTCAAAGTTCCAATCCCTGTATCAAAAAAATAGAGACCCAATTGAAAACCCAGAAACAAAAATCAAAATCTGACCCATTGAGCGATGACCCATCAACGATATGAACCCCATTGCAGCACCGGACGGCGCCGGCGCCGGAGGAAAGTGGCCGCCGGCGAGGAGGCCGAGAAACCACCAGCGGCGGCGAGGAACGGCGGAGATGGGACAGTGCACGTGATGTGGGGGCGGTCACGTGCACAGGGGACAGAGCAAATGGGATCATCGTATCTTCTTCTTCTATCTTCCTCGGTGAGATCGAAACTCGGAAATGGAGTATTTTGGGATTTGAGCTATGCTAGATTTTTCGGACAGGAACTATTAGGCACGTGCCTATAGATTACTAGAAAATCTTGCATTTATTACCGTACATTTGGACACGTCGCAAGAAATGAAGAATAATAGTTTTTTTTATCAATTTAAAAATATTAATTTATCGTAGAATCTGTTAATTTGTCAATGTGCCAGTACTCAATAGTTTTATCATTAAAAAATATTTTTTTTGTTGAGAAAAGTGAAATGCATTACTAAAGTCAATAATAATGTAGTATGATGTAAAAAACATCAGCAATACAAAGTACAAACATTCACGAGAAAAGACGGGACAAATTCCATCAAAACAACAATCATATATTAAAAATACAACCCAAGATAAACAGTGTGCTACTATATTCTTGACCATTTTATAAGCACAACTAAAATACTAAAACACGACCTCAAAACTTTTCGACATTTCTCAATAAAAAAATCAAACAGAAAACAAATCGGCAACCCAATAACAAGGACCGATACCACCATAGAGCAATTAGATTTTGCTAAGAATATAAATTTGTTTTGAACAAAAATTTATTTTATACAGTTATTTGTAACGTTTTAAATAAATCGATATAATTTTGACAGTGATCGAACTTAATATTAGGAGAAACCTAACTCTTCCACCAATATTAAATTGTGACCATAGCTACTCCCATGTCTATTTCAATTTATGTGGTGGATGTTACCTGCAAAAAATGTGATTCAGATAATTATTATTAATTTAAAATTTGAAGTATGACAATATTTTGTCATGATGTCACGATTTAGTTCATATTAAAGGGATAATTTTGTTTTGGTACAATTAAGTTGACATGATTATTGATTAACTGCAGCTAACTTTAAACATTTAGCTCATTTTTAGTATAAAAGACTAAATTCGCCATTTTTTTTATTAAATTTTCAAGTTCATGCCTTCTTAAATATTTTTTAAAAAAACGGTTGAGTTTTGAATACTTTGAGACTTCAAATGATTTTTGGAGTCTTCATAAGAAAATGTAGTTCACTTTCATACCTTTGTGAAATGCTAAATTTCACTAAGTTCGGAGATCATTTGGTAAGTCTAAAGTCGGTTGAAATTTCTTCTAGAAACTTGATTGTTCAAAAAGTTTATATTTCAAGCAGAAATTTTGAACCCGCTTTTGACTTAACAAACGACCTCCAACTTTTGTGAAATTTAGTGTTTTAGAAAGGTACGAAAGTCATATACATATCTTATGAAGACCCCGTAATCATTTGAAAGGTACGAAATTTAGTATTCAAAACTCAACCGTTTGTGAAATTTAATATTTCAGAAATGTACGAAAGTCATAAGTATGTGCGAAACTCACTCGTTTTTTAAGAGAGGATAAATGAAAATAAAATGATATGAGTTTGAAATTTTAAAATTCAAAGAGGACAAATAAACTTTACCGAATTTTCGTGAGAAGTTAAATGTAATTATGTAATAATCATGTCAACGTAGCCGTATTAAAACAAGATTATTCTTATATTATTTGAAACTAATTATTTATTTTTATCAAATAAAAATGTGTGTTAAATACAAGTAACTAATCCATTACACTTTTGATAAGAATACTGATCATAATTAATATCGATCATTCGACGAAACGATGTCTATCAAGAAATGATATTTGATGCTTCGGGTTCATCACAAACATAGGCCAAAACACGATCCTTAATAGTTGTAAACAGTGCGGAGTTATGTCTCCACCACCACCACATATAATTGAGTATTGACAATAAACTTTAAATATTTGAGTCCTCATTTATTCAAAGAAAAGATTATACGTATATGATGTGTATACATATATATACATCGCTTTTGGGTTAACACTTAAATATAATTTGGTTCATCGTCATATTACCTATATCCTATACAAACTCTAATATCTGTTAAATATTTATCGTCTCGAGACTTTACTTTTATTTACATAGATACTAAAATTTGTTAATAAAGCATTTTACTTATTTAAATAGAGTATTGTTTGTTACTACACATGTTCGTAAGTAATATAATAACATATAAAATAGAATATAGAATATGTTCTAAAATTTTAACTCGTAGTGATATTATGCATGACGATAAGTGATCATCACCCAATTACAAAAAAAAAATATTATTTTATCATACATCTGATAGATTCATATTTCATACACATAATCAAGAAGAAACTTGCAATTAAAGGCACGAATAATAGAATCATGAGCATGTAAATATGCAACTTTATTAGGATTAATTATGGAAACCTAATTAATTACTTGCACGTGTGTTACATGGGAAAGAACCTAATTAATTAACACAAGAAACTATTGATGGGTTCGGTTCACTGTACTAATCATAGAAAGTAAAAGAAAAAGGTTAAATTTTAATATCCATACATATCTTGTTTCAATAAAATTTACCATCAAGCCATTGACTTAAATGGTAATTATCCTCCATCAGTTCAACATGGGGAATCATGTGCAATAAAGAACAAACCAATGTACAAATAAAATCAATTGACAAGAAATCAAAATTCAGAACCAAATAAACTAGGAAGTAATTGCTTCGCAGGTTGGGACATGTGGGAGGGTCCCATTTTTAATTTCACAGTCGCTCTGTTTGATATCTCGATATCAGGTCTATAATTTTAAGACGCGACCATATTATGTTGTATAATAATTTACGAACAATGACGAGTGTTTATCAGAATTTTATGTAATTTCCGCGTTTTGAGGTCACGCCTGCATCTGAGTCTGTGCAAATTTATCGGGATTCATTTAATCTCTTAACAAGTGTCACAATTATTGTGGCAACATGTGTACCCTTTTGAGCAAGACTTTCCCTTATACATCATGCTTTGTTTCATCACTCCCATGTGAGGAGCTATGGTCTCTATTCACTTCAAAAAATAGACTTAGTGCCAAGGGCTTGTGTTCCCACCAAGGGCCTAAAACTTACCAAAAATAGAAACCAACCCTTCTCTTGAGGCCCTCAAGTAGAGCCCCCCAATAATTCCTTGCACATTTCATCAAACACTTGGAACATGCACCCACTTCCTTTTCTCCTCAACTTTTTTGTGGGTACTAAGTCTTGGGAACCTTATCTCTTAACATTTTCTCTTCTAGGATCATTTTTAGGAACCACCAGACAAGTGACCTACAATGTGATGCAATGGTACTAGGTTTAAGGCACCTTGTCATGAATCACATTTCAATTCAATGCCACTTACTGCATAAGATTAAGACTTTCGAGCACGCCTGCGAACTTTACATCTTGTCGTGAAGTCATCTTGTTAGATATATTATATAATTGTAGATCAATAACTTTCAATCATCATACCAGTTTATGTTTGATGATTCTTAGAAAGCGAACCAATGATATCCATAATGTTTGGATGCAGGCTTCCTTGTCTTAAAGTTGTTATCTGCATGCGCCATTATGAAAAATTAATGATACGTTCTCGGCTGAAGTCATCTCACCATCACCTAGTTGGATCAAGTTAAGTAGAATTTATTTTCAATTTCATTACGAATGTTTTAACTGGATTTAAGTTATACAAAATTAATAATAATTTTAAATCTTTGTATCATATTCAAATTAATTCTCGATTTTAATCAAGTAAAATCACAGTAAATAAAGTGTCATTGTATTATATTTCATTTACGTGTTAAGTGGTAGTAGGACCCGTTCGATGGCGGGTCCCACACAACCCACACCCCATGAAAACCCATAGAATTGCAACCTTTTTCCTTGTATATGAAGCCGAGAGCACTCTAGTTTTGTACTACACACTAACCTCAAACATTTCCTACTTCTCTAGGTGAAGCCATGGCATGGTTTGGTCTATAGATCCATATATATGTTTCTTTGATCATCACTTTCACAACTCTCTCTCTATCTCTCTCTATCTCTGTGTCCATAGTGGACACAAACCCTAGTTACAACAAAAACCCACAACACAACACACCTTATTATTAATTTCCTCAAACTAAACACACTAATATGTTTGGGTGTAGCCAAGAGGAGGGGTTGAGAAGAGGTCCATGGACTCTCGGAGAAGACAACACTCTCTCACATTACATCTCTAAACACGGCGAGGGTCGCTGGAACGTGCTGGCCAGGTGTGCAGGTACGAGGAACATGGATGTGACACCAACAACACAACACAACCTTTTTTTACTGAACATGGTTAATAATAGTGGGTTTTTTTCTAGGATTGAAGAGAACCGGAAAGAGTTGCCGGTTAAGGTGGCTCAATTACCTTAAACCGGACATCAAGAGAGGAAACCTTACCCCACAAGAACAGCTCTTGATCCTTGAACTCCACTCCAAGTTGGGTAATAGGTAAATACTAAATACTAAATATTGTACTGATCAGTTTCATTTCTACGCGATTTTTTTGTATGATGATTAAAACCAGTGATTTGACATATTTATTGTGTTGGGTCGGTGTTGTTTGTTTCTACCAAAATTATGTATACAGTGATTAAAACTAGTGACATGGTATTTATTAATTATACTGGTCGGCTGGGGTTATTTCTATCAAAACTATACATATAGTGACTTGGTATTTAACTACTATATACATTTATCATGTCATAATCATTTTCAATGGAACTTTATATATGATGATTGAAATTGATGACACGATATGTTTATATATTGAGTTGTGTCATTTTTAAAAAAACTATGTATACAATGAATAAAACTAGCTGTAATAATTTACTGGGTCGTAATATTACAATCAAATTAAATTAATGACATGAAGTTTATTATATATAATAATGGGTAAGTAGTATTTTTATCAAAATTATACATATGATGATTAAAACTACTGATCTGGTGTGTGTGTGTATATATATATATATATTGGGTCAGTGTCAAATCTATCAAACTACATATAAGACTGACTAAAATTGGTGAATTAGTATTTACTGTAGTTGAGTGTCATTTCTACTCAACTAAATATGTAATGATTGAAATTAGTGACTTTAATATTGTGTTTTTTACACTAAATGGGTATAGGTGGTCCAAAATTGCCCAACATCTTCCTGGGAGAACAGACAATGAGATCAAGAACTATTGGAGGACAAGAGTGCAGAGGCAAGCAAGACAGCTGAACATGGAATCGAGCAGCAAGAGGTTCTTGGAGGCAATCAGGTGTTTCTGGGCTCCAAGGTTGTTGGACCAATCTGAATACTCTCCTCCTCCATCAATTTCAGACACAACCATGAATAATCCCCTCAACCCTGTCCTAACAGAACCTTGCAACTATGATCATCAACATCATCTTCAACAACAGCATGAACCCATTTACAGTTTCAAGGACTGTTCAAGCTCAAATCACTTGCTTGGTTTTGAGTCTTTTGACATTGCTATGTACAATAATGAGACTCAGAGTACTCTGATTAGTGACAGTAATTACTATGTGGAGACTACTACTCTCAACCAGCTGGCTCCAATGGGAGTGGGCTGTGGTGACATGTCAGCATTGGGAGGCCAGGTGGCAGAACCTGATTGGCTGTTCAACAACAATATGGGAGATGGCATGTGGAACATGGATGATGTGATGTGGAAACTGGACATCTAAGTTATAGTAAAACATGGTATATATATATATATATTTACTATACATATTGGAAAATTGCAAAAAATGTGTCTTTATCACAAAGACACCTCTGTAAAATAGTGATGTTTTGTTTGTTAATAGCTAAAAAAATTATGTTATTTGCAAGTTTTTTGTGTGCAAAATATGTGTAATTTTATAAAAATAATGAATTTATCTTTAAATTAATAATTAAAACGTGCCTAACATAATTTTAATTACAAAAGTTGATCATGCGGTTTATAAAAGTATACACATTTTACCAAAAAAATACAATACAATTTTGCAATTAACAAACAACACATCACTCTTTAAAAAAACGACATTTTTTTTTTCATTTTTGCCTTATGCATAGATATAGTTTTATACATTGTATGATTAATATATAACTTGTCTAAGTAGTTATTGATAGTTTTAAGGAAATTAAAGTGGTTATGGTCAATGGAAAGCAAGTGGATGTGAACTACAAAACGCCAAAACCTATAAAGTCCTATCATTTCATGGCATCAATAAGAATGGTTCAACATGTTCATGTTTAGTGGTTGAACACAAACTTGACATGACATTGTTGGACAAGAATGTGGAAAATAACACCTCCAAACAAGGCTAGTTTGGGAAGTTAATAAGTCAAATCAATAATCATATGTTGCTAAGATAAAGAAATCATATTTATGAAATAAACGTCATACAAATTTACAGTCAAAAGTTTCTTAACTATAACACAATTCCAGCTAAGGTATTCGTAACTTTAAAAATGGATACTCAACTATATTAAGAGATTCGAATTATACACATGTTAAATATTTGTACAGAATCTGTTAATTTAAAAGTAAAAAGACGAAAATATTATTGGCCAGACTTCAAATTTTCAAATCATGTCATTGTTTGGATTTTTGGTGTTTCTCCGATCAAGCTTTTCCTCAACCACCATGTTCCTCGCCGGACTGGTCTCCGACCCTCCAACTGCGTTCGTCGGCACCGGTTAATGGCGATCATCTGGTATTTTTGACGAACACGTCTCAATCTTAAAAAGTTAAATTCGAGAACGGCTCGTTTATTAAACAGTCTAAATCATGAACTTGAATTCGGCTCAAACTCAGTTATAACGAGGTAAAATAAATATTTAACGAGACGAACTCGACGTTAGGTTAAAAACTCAATATCCTAATTTTTGCATGAAGATAGAGTTACTTTCCAAATTGATACATGATTAGAAAATAACGGTAATTAACGGTTGGCGCTGTCCGAAAGAATCTCTGGATTCCAACAAAAGAAACTGTTGAGTCCAGATTCTTTGTCATTTAGCTTTCGTTAAGGTTTTTTTGAATGTTGTGTTCAACTGTTAATTTCTACAATCACCGTCTCAAGCTCAACTAGATCCTCTCTCTCTCTCACTGAGATCGAGAGTAGCAATATCAATTGCTCCAATGGTGTTGGTGAAGGACGAGAGCTCGCCGGAGCTGTTCCTCGAGATCGCCCACCGATTCGATTCCTCGTTAACTGGGGTTTCTTCAATCTTGTTGGTGTAACTGAAGCTTTCAAAATCTCCCCAATTTGGTGAAGTTTGGTTTTTTATTGATGGGTTTTGTTTAAAATTCTGGGTTTTCTTAGGTTGATCTATTGATTCCTACAAATTTCCTCAGTTTGGTGAAGTTTGGATTTTTGTTTAAAATTCTGGGTTTTCATAGGTTGATTTGTTGATTCCTACAAATTTCCTCAGTTTGGTGAAGTTTGGATTTTTTTTATGGGGTTTTGTTTACAATTCTGGGTTTATTTTAGGCTGAAGCAACAGAGCTATTGGGAATCTTCTGTAGACAGCAAGATGATACTATATCTTGAAGGAAAAAAATATGTTTTTGCCATTTTTAGATTGTCTTTTTTTATATATGAATTTGTTTTAGTTCTGCAGAAGCATCAAATGGGAAGGATTTTTTTATTGCCTTGCATTGTAAGTGTGTTTGAATAGTTATTCTCAAAGATGATATATTTAGCAGAGAAACTGAGAGAACATATTGAATTCACAATTTGTCTCTTCACTTGTATCTTTTTATTGCCTGAGGAAGCTCTGTGAGAGAACCTATTTTTCTTCTATCAGTAGAGAAGATATATGTTAATTTAAAGAAGTTTCTATCATTAACGATATTGCAAATGCTGTTGATGAGATTATTGATGTAGAGCACATGTTGTCACTAAATTCTTGAAGATGACACTGTTATGGATCTGCAAGCATTGAAATGCTGAGATTTTGGCTATAGGTGTCAGTTTGAACGACTTGTTTTGATGCTTTTTTTGCTTCTTCTTCCCGTCGAATTTGATCTGATCCATGTTTGATGGCATTTCCACGCTATTTCGTCGCAGCAGTGTTCTAAAAGACGGTAGACGCTAAACGAGCGAAGAGGGTCTTTTGGGAATACTCAGAAATTAATCGAAAAATCAATTGAATTGAAGGATTAAACGAGAATTATAAGGGATTAATCTGATAAGTCGGGATTTTTAGAACACTGGATGGTAGACAAGGACTCGGGTAGGTTCTGTCCCTCAAATTTCGAAGAAACCAATGTAAAAAACATACAAAAGTTGTGTACCGTGATGTTTCAAGAAAACCCAGTTTCTGTGTTATCAGAGAAGTACTAAAAACCCAATCTTTAGCTGAATGAATAACATGAACCATAACAGCTAAAGAACACAAATTGTGCACAATGTGATTCATTCATAGAACAATGTGTTCTTCTGCAGTTAAACTAAACCCAGTTCATCTATTCTTTACACAATCTTATTCTGAAGAAAAAGAAACTAAAACTACTGAACGGAAAAATCAGCATTCCGGCGACTCGGAGCTCCGGTGACTATCTCTGCAATAACAAAAGGAACCGGAGAGAGTAATTAGTGTGAATGCTGTGTGTGTTGATGTTTGGTGGTACAATTGAGAAATTCAAAATTTTCTCAGCTGAAGCTAGAGCTGTGTACAGGGGTAGAATTTAGTTTTGCTACATTTTCTCAGCAACCAAACAGTGGGTGAAGCTGAAAATTTTACCTTTCCGTTCTCGGGCGAGTCGGCGACCACCTTGTACATGTCCTCCGAAACCTCCGTAAGCCACAATCCTGGGAACAGCGACTGGAGAGAGCAAGCAATCAAATAAATTTATCAGAATCGGAAATAAAAATTGGATTTTTATGGGAACAGATTTGGGATTTGAGATTGGCTCACATCTAATTGCTTCTGTACGATTCTGGGTCTCTTCCTCGGCCGGCGCGGCGGTCTCTCACCGATCATCGCCGCGTAATCGTCCTCGATCTGTTTCCGGGAAAGGGTCGCCGAGAATTTTGGCCTCTGGCGATTTTCCGGCGACTTGCCGCCGCCGCTTCTCGGCGGGGAAAAGCTCGGGATCCTCTCCGGCGGCTTCACGGCGGAGGCGGGTTCCTTGCAGACCGCCCTGCGGGTCCTCAGGTTCCACGGCGGCGAATCACCGGCGGCCGGAGGTGGCGGCGCCGCCGCCGCACCCTTCCGGAGGATCGCCTCCCTCATCTGGGTCGCCGCCGTCTTGAGATCGAGGGTCAGCTTCTCCCTCACCGCCTCGATCCCTTCCTCGCCGTCGATCTTCGATCTCGACGCCCTCTCGAAACCAACCGCGAACCGCCTCCGCTCGCGACCCTCCGCGTTGCGGCGGCGAGAGGCGGGCCGGTGCGTGGGTTCCTCGTACCTGGTACCCGCGGATCGCTGAACGGCGGCGCCGGAATCGAGCCTCATGCACCGGAGGTGTTTCTGGGTCCCCCACCGCAATCGGGGGAGAGTGAAATCGTGGAGCGGCTTCGATCTCTCCGGACCCATCTCCATCAAAACTCTCTCTCTCTCTCTCTCTCTCTCTCTCTCTCTCTCTCTCTCTGTTTCTTCAGGCGTACCAGAACAGACCGTAGACTCGCCGGCGGCGACGGTTCACCGGCGCAGACGGCTCAGGGAGCAATCCTCCGACAGACTCTGGCTCCTGTTTGGGCGGCCGGAAAATATGAAGTTTCCCGGGAAAGTATGGAATTTTCTCGAGAAAATTTTCGACCTGTTTATTTTTTTTGTTCGCCGGAACGGAGATCCGGAGTTTAATATATGTATGAAAAAGAAGATGGGGCGGTTTTGGCGTTCGGGTTGTGGAGTGGCCCGGTTGCTATCATGCGCCTGTAGCGCGCGTTGCGTAGGATATGGATTTATTTGTTATTTATCGGTGATTCGTGATGCTCGGTTTCTCCGCCGTTGGATGGAGAGCGCGGTTTTCAGTTGTAGCCGTAGATCTAATTTTTTCGGGGATATATAATTGTTTTTCTTAGTATCATGGAAATTATATATTTTAGGAAACGAAGTATTGTTCGGGGTGGGTATGGTTTTGGAACCGAACCGAATAAGGAGAATTTCAAGAACCCTAATCATAATTGTTAACGGAGAAACAGTCCAGTTCTAAACCGTTCGGTTTTAGTTAAGTTCTCTAATTCTGATAGATTAAAACATGTTCGTTTCGAATTTTCAATTCGAGTTCAACTTAGGGGCCGAATTTGAACAATTTCATATCCAATTTATGAGCCAAAATTTACATTTTGTAACTATGAAAAGGAGTAACGAAAATCGAGCGTTATGATTTAAATATTACAATTCAATCGATACGTGATGCGACCGCATCATGTTATACGTTCATGATATATTTTTTCACGTTGAAGAGTGTTTTTCCCTCTACATTGTATGATAACTACCCTTGTGTACCCCTATGGCGTAAATTTGTGTAAAACCAGTAGAGTTTTAAATGAACGAAACTATAGATCAAATTGAAGATAATTCAAAAATCTACATTTTTATCACCGTCGTGATAAAAATCGGCCAAGGTCATAACATCGGCCCAAAATTTGCCAAATAATTAGAGAGAGAGAGATCATGTCATGGCTAGATATCACAGATGTGACAAGTTGTAACGTGACTATCAAAAGATGAATTTTGACATATTTTTCGACGGACTAGTTCCCAGAACACACAAATAATGACCAAAATTTCTCAAGGTGGCGTTGCAGGATTTAAGAAAAGGTACAAGGTTGTTGAAGATGAACTAGAGCGCGGGGATTGACTGAACAACAAGAATACGTGTCATCAGGAGAGATTCGACCATGTGCTCTTCAATCCTTCGGGATCCAGGGTTTTATTGATACGCTTTTCTCTTTGATTTTGTTTATTTTTGCAATATTTTTGGGGTATTAATAAATTGATTATAAATTCATGTTGAGTTGTGAGTTGTTGTTTATGTTTTTAGTGCTTAAAATCGACGAATGTTAGATTTTTGTGTAAGTTGCGATGCCGAGTTCGTAAGGACCGGTGGGTGACCGACACATATTAATTCTAAAGTTTCAACTCTTAAGAACCTCATCCCTTAATTATCTTCCTCCTTGTAGACTCGAAATGTTCTTTAACATTAGAGGGGTAATAGACATCTCGAGTCTAGACCACCTCTAATGCCAAGAGGTGGAGCTGGTATATTTGCAGATATGTGATTTCTCTAGTTGCATGATTGTTTTATTCGTAACTGCTGTTTTTAGTCATGGTACCTAGCACATGTGTTTGTCTTACTCTTCGTTGTTTCAAAATTGTTGCAAGCACGTATTTCATTGCCAAGTCTCATTTACTAATCTTTTCACTAACTTATATATAAAAATTTGTTATATATTATTGTGCAGTTTACTTTACACTCGATAACACGAGTTAAATTAAGTTAACTCTATTTGTTCCATGTGGATTCAATATAGTCTTATCAGTTTAATTACTCATAACAACCATGCGTGTTTGCAAATAAATTGGCGGCATAGAAAACCATTTGCGGGCCATACTATACATAGAGTTTGCGATTTAAATATTACAACCTGTTAGATTTTGGTTCGGTCCTACCAATATAACCAACAATTCTAGCTCTTGAGAACTAAAATTGGATTATGATTGATCAATCATTACTATTCTAGCTCTGTTCAACTCAGTTTAATTCTTTTAAACCGAATTTTATGAAACTCTCACATTTTAAGCTGTTTTGACTTACTGAGTTTCGATTCAAATTTTAACCGATTTTCATCACTCACATTTTTGGCCGGTCTTGACTTCTTTTTTGTTGACTCGATATTTTCAGGCCCAATTAATAATTACCGATGACCTAAAATGAGCGACGTGTCTAAATCAATCAAGTTTTTAGCTCGACTCTTATCTCATGAACGAAACTGAACCGATAAAACTTCAATTATTTTTTGAGTCGGTTGGTTTATGTTATGGGCAGGCCTATTTCTTTCAAAATTAGAACCAGAACCAAATAATTTTTTACGTTTCACAATTTTTTTGTCGGTTCGGGACCGGTTCTTCCGGGCCTGATAGGCCCACCTATACTTGTGCTAGAGGTGTAAAGAAGGCCCATTGAGCCCAAATGATTTTACTGTATGGTAATGGGCTCCTATTGAGCCCAAGTTTCAGTAATTATTAATTAAATAAATCACTCTTATTAACGCCTACCGTTACTTACAGCTGCTCATCGCCTTCGTTTCTATTTCTGGCGCCATTAAAGCGTAGCTCTGAGTTCCGAGCTTTGGAGAGAGACCTTCCATGGCGATCAAGGGAGAGCTCAAGCTCTACGACACGATGACCAAGACCGTCGAGCTCTTCAAGCCCCTCGACCCTGGGAAGGTCGGCATGTACGTCTGCGGCGTCACTCCCTACGACTTCAGCCACCTGGGTCACGCTCGCGCCGCCGTGTGCTTCGACGTTCTCTACAGGTCTGTGTGGACCTGCAATTCGCTGGATCCGGAGTTTTGATTTTGATTGATCGGTTTTGATTTGATCGATTCGTGTTTATGTGTCAGTAATTGGGGATTTTTGAGGGTTTAGGGATGAAATTTCATAGGTAAGAGTCTGTTTCCTTACTGTGATTTGATTAGCTGGACACACATTGGGGAAATAATGTGTTTTGTAGATTATATGGATTGGGGCATTTTATATGAGTTACTGATATGTTGTGATTGATTCGTATTTCAGTCAGTAATTGGGATTTTTGAGAAATGTGCTATGAAGTTTTGATTGGTTGGACACACATTGGGGGAATTATGTAATACATTGTGTTCTGTAGATTATATGTGTTACTGTATTTAGTTCTGTTTCCTGATTTTACTACATTGATGTGATTTTTTTCCTTCTATTTGAACTAAGAATGAATAATGAGGCATTTTGGAATCTGGGGGTGTAATTGTGTTTTACTTTGTTGGGTTTCTGCAGATACCTGAAATACTTGGGTTATGAAGTAACTTATGTGCGCAATTTTACCGATATTGATGACAAGGTTAGTATTTCAGCTGGAACTATTGCGATATGGTTTATGTTTTCATAGTATTGAAATTCGGCTTCTTTTTGAACTTGGTTTTGGTATTGGAGTGAAAATCTGAAGTCTGAACCTACAAGTTTCAACTTTTTATCATGTTCATTTGGTACTAGGGCCGTTTAGCTAGGGTGGAAACTGAAACCAAGTGTAATATATATAACTTAAAGACCATTACTTTATAATGTCAGTTTCACTTGTGGTTGTGGGTATTGCTGCAAATCTATCCATGGCTAATATGCATACATTCATTCTTTGAATTCTTACTAGTCACGTGTTTATTCTTTCATTTCAATGCTTATGTGGAACTGTTTTGGTTTTGGACCTGTATATAGATAATTCGAAGGGCAAATGAAACTGGGGAGAAAAACCCTTTGGATTTAAGTAAACGTTTCTGTAAGGAATATCTCAAAGACATGAATGATCTTCAGTGCCTCCTTCCTACTCATCAGCCTAAAGTCTCTGAGCATATGGAACAGATAAAGGATATGATCACTAAGGTTCTTCATTACCTTCTGCTAGCAATTTTTTTTCCAAATAGTGATCAATATCTATGTACTACACAATATCATCTTTTATCAACTGGAGAATTCAGCTGTCATGTTAACCTGACTATAGGTTGGCTGAGTGTAGTTACATTGTTTTGTTAGATTCATGGGTTCGGTATCTCATAGGATGCGTGCTATTTTTGCAGATAAACGAGAATGGTTGTGCATATTTTGTCGATGGAGATGTGTATTTTGATGTTAAAAAAGCCAAAAATTACGGAGTTTTATCTGGGCAGAAGCTGGAAGAACTTAAAGCAGGTGAGCGTATTGCTGTGGATTTAAGGAAGAATCATCCTGCCGATTTTGCATTGTGGAAGGTGTGGAAACTTATTCGACCTGTATTTTTAATTTTTTTGTTAGTGTTCTTGATAACCTCCATGTGTTCTTGCAGGCTGCAAAGCCCAATGAACCAAGTTGGGATTGGGAAAGCCCATGGGGTCCTGCTCCTGGAAGACCAGGATGGCACATAGAATGTAGTGCAATGAGTGCTGAGTACCTCACCCACAAATTTGATATTCATGGTGGTGGAAGAGATTTGATATTTCCACACCATGAAAATGAGATTGCTCAAAGCTGTGCTGCTTGCCAAGACAGCCATGTGAATTACTGGCTGCATAATGGCCATGTCACCAATAACAACGTAAAAATGTCAAAGTCATTGGGTAATTTTTTCACAATTCGCGAGGTAAAAGTCATGCCAGTTTGATCGTGTAATGTATTTGATCTTTTTGGTTCTTTACCGTCAGTCCTACTTCATGTAGGTTACAGAACGGTACCATCCGCTGGCATTGAGACACTTTTTGATAAGTGCACACTACCGAAGCCCTCTCAATTACACAGTCATGCAGTTGGAACATTCATCAGACGCTGTCTTTAAAATATATCAGGTTTAGAGTCTTTCCATAATCTCAGCATGTCCTCATGAAATTTGTTCCTTCACTCTGTCTTTATACATGTGTGATTCATTAAAATATCTAAGTTCTTATATTTGTTTGGAATTGTTTGGAAATGGGTTCTATTATGTTTGCAAGCTAATTTTTTTCTGATTGCTAGGCTTTGCAAATTTGTGAAGACGCCTTATCATTGTACCAAAATGCAACCGCCGAGGACAACAAAGGCAATACTAAACCCGCTCAAGTAATTCCCGTGGCCCGAAACTGCATCAGCAAGCTACGGACTGATTTTCTAACCAAGCTGTCCGAAGACTTGAGCACTTCACATATTCTGATTGGTACTTGTTTCCAAGACGCTTTGACGCTCATCAACACTTACTTCATGGCACTCCAGGTAATGCATTTGAGACCAACATCTATTTTCTTATATCCCGTCTCCTCGCTATCTCCATTTGTCTGTATGGGCACGCATCTAACAATAGAAGATCCATTGTTTTGATATTTTGCCAGAAGAAAATGCAGAAGCAACTAAAACTATCGACGATGCAGTCCCTTGTTGAATTAGAGGAGCAAGTTAAGGAAGTCTTGGATATTTTGGGATTGCTTTCGCCTGCTTACTCTAAGGTGATTAGCACGCTCCCTTTATTCGTTTAAAATACTCACCTCCGTTCCAAAACAAGTTTCATATTGCTTTAAACTGGATGTTCCATAACTCGTATCCATGTCTTAGAAAATAGGGAATGACTGGAAACTGGTGCTAATGCAGTAATGCTTATTTGGGAAAATTGCAAAAACGTGCTCTATGCTAAGACACGTTTGCAAGAGGACGTTGTGTACTTTGTTAATTGCAAAAATGTTCTGTGAACTTTATTAATTGCAAAAATGTTCTGTGAACTTTGTTTTTTCGTGCAAAATATATATTTTTTTACAAAAACGACGAAATTGACCTTCAAACTAAGAATTAATTTTTTGAACAATAAATAAAAATAGATATTTTAAAAAGTTTTATAATTTTTATCTTTAAACTAATATTTGTATAATCAGATTTTGTAATTTAATGCTTTAGTTGAATTAGTTTTAAGTTAAATATTATTTTAGAAAATTCTTACTTCTTAATTTCAGGGGCAATTTTGTCATTTTTGTAAAGATAAATATTTTTTTTGCACAAAAATTCAATGTACACAACACCTTGCAAGAGTGTCATACTACATAGCACCGTTTTGCAAATTTCCCTACCTATTTCTTCCAAAACTAAACATGGCAATTCTTTTGGGACATAATTCACTCTTCTAAAGTTCAAAATTTACATTTCCACTTGTTGCGATCCATTGGACAGGTCTTGCAGGAGCTGAAAGGTATGGCCCTGAAAAGGGCAGGCTTGAAGGAAGATGAGTTATTGCGCCTGATCGAGAAGCGAACTCAAGCAAAAATTGTCAGAGACTACGACACGAGCGACAAGATCAGGGCCGATCTGGAGACCAAAGGCGTATCCCTCATGGACAATGATGTGAGGATTTGGATGCCTTGTGTCCCAGCTGAACAAAAACAACAACCACCTCCAGAATCAGCTTAAACTAAATTTTATAACAAATAATGCATAGTTGGTTATAAAACTAAGTTACACATTTTGAGCCATATTTCACAAACTAGTCAACAACTTTTGTTTTAGGTTTGTACAAACAGTGTCTGTTTATCAAATTGTTTTGAAAAATTGATATTATTGGGTCTTTATTATAATTTAAAAATATATAAATAAGTCTTGTCGTCGGCAGAGGCTTTGTGTCCAGTAATTATTTTTATAAATGATATATAATTGTGATTAGCTTGTAATTTGATGGATTAAGACACTAGTGGAATTGCGTTTATGGTACACCACTCATAAACATTATAGTATAAAACCACATTAATACTTCTTCTATGAATCTAAACCATGTTTGCCAATCAAGCTCATGATCCATGGAGGAAAAGAAAAAGAAGCATTGTATATAGTTGATTGATTAATTAAAAATGCAATATGTTTTCTTAATTCATCATAACCATCTCCCTCAACACCCACCAAGCTTATGTACAATTGGACTCAACAATGGTGGCCAAAGAGGAACATAAGCTATAGGGCTTGCTAGGGTTTGATGTCACATTCATGTTAAAATAAAAAGCAATCAATTATATAAATAAATAAATAAGACCAATATGGTCATAAATGCATTGTAATTGGCCAAGTACTCTTCAAAAGTGGAGCCAATTAGCTTGATCAAGTACAAAATGATGCCACTTATGCACAAACAAAACATTTAAATTCCAATGGCCCTGGCTTGCTCAGAGAGAGCCAATTAGCTCATTTGTAAATATTATTTTGCTGATAAAAAATATATTATTTCACACACATGTACTATATTGATAATATATTTCCCAATTGATGAAGGTTTATGTGGATAATCACAAGTGACAACATTTTATATAGGAAAACCAATAACAATAATTAAAACTTGTGATTATAAAATATATCATATTGAAAAATCTAAATTAAATATTCTTATAATTTATATTTATTTTATCGAAACAAGATGATGATAAAAAAATATAACATAACATACGTACATTAATTCACCTAAAATTTTAAACTGATAAGTTTTGATTAAGTGAAAACGTGAGATGCAAATACTAATATAAAGGTGTACGCAAATGTAATAAAATCATGACTGAAATTAATCATGTATCAACTTTTATTAAAATGATTTCATCACAAACTAATTATTTTCTTAATTCATATTATAAACCAATATGTACTCATAGTCATTATAATAATCAATTAATGTATAAATGCACAACCACTTGGAGAATCAAAAACTCAAAACTAGTTTCCACGTACAACCTTATGCCCCCTCCTGCAATTTAACAGTCCATGTTAATTAATATATACTAAAAATAAAAGTTAAAGGATCCACATAAATATATAATATAATGGAGATCATATAAACAACACTTTGCACCAAAAAAGCAAGAACCAATTTTTGAAGGTGCCACTGACACATATCCTTTTGACCGTTACAATGTATATTTTTAAAAATTTTACTTGCAAAATTATGTAGAATGATTATGATGCTATCTTTTGATTAACATTAAATTAGGTTCTTAATTGGGCTTTGTATTATGTTGTGCATGCCATGATATGCATGTATATATAAGTATTTACTTAAATATATTCATATAAATGTCACTATTAAATAAATATTTTAGTTTTTGTTTATTAAATTAAAATTTTAATTTTTAAGTGAACTACGTGATATATATTAAAATTTGATAATCACAAATTTATCTGCATTAATATACTATTTTGTGAACATATTTTTTGTATTACATCATATCATAAATTTACCCTTTAACCCATTTCATCTTCTTCACAACTGAGTTTGAAATTCAGACCTCTCCATTAATAGTGCAAGGCTCGAACAGTTAAGGTGTACATTCGAAAACTTATTTCGCGAACACATTGTTTGTCTCACAAAATATGAATTTGATTAAACTTAATAGTTTAATCTTGTTGATTTGATATAAAATAAATTAATTTGGAGAAAATAAGGAAGTATAAACTATATTAATTGGGAGAAAATAAGTTAAAGGGTTAGATAATTAAACAAGTAATCATGACTATAAGGGGTCCCACCACAATTCATTTTTCCTCTAAATAGTTAATATGATGACAAAGAAATTAAAGAAGGCACCAATAAAAACCAAGGGTTAGTTGGATATTTAGGAACCTAAAGAATCCTCAAGCAAATCTTGCCTTCTAAAAAGTAATTATTTTTGTTCTTATATATGCAATACTTATATATATTTGTAATCATGGCACTGAGAAGTTAGATTGATATATTTCTAAAATTAAAAATCCCATATATCATAGATTTTCCTACCAAAATATGACCACTAGAAAAATGTTTTCAAAAGTCAACTAAATAGTCAAAAAAAATGCAAAAAAATTAACTACTATTTAGTTGAGTTGAGAGTTGGAGAGACTTACATAAGTGTGGTGTTCAATTCAAAGTCATCACTTCCAATTCTTTCAACCTAAAACACCATTCTTTTTCCTTGTTCACCAGCAACAATCCTAACATATTTTGGTGTTTTTACAGACATAAAATCTCTCGATTTAATTTAGACGAGTAATTATAACAATTTTTTTATTTTATAATCATATGTCAAGTGAACTTCATACTGTTTGTCCCAACTCGTATTAGTATAATAAAATTAAAAATTAGGTGATTATAAATTCAAATATCTTTAAATACAATTATTTTAAAATATATAAATTAATAGCTCTTGATTATTATTGCAGTCTCATGCATATTTAGTAGTTAAACAAATATTAATTTGAATATTATATACACGTTAAAATTATATGTGATTATACCGACACTCTCCACTTACTTTGTGAAATATTTATTTATTTTTACATCTGTTTTCAAGCTAACCAGCTATTTAACACACTGGTGTAATGTGCTCTTTTATAATTAACGGCCCGTCTTCATGAGTAGAGGGATGTGTTAATTATTGGGTAAATTTGTATTTATAATAAACACAAAATCTCACGTCAAAAATATTTTGAAACTCAATCACAAGACACTAACAAATGTAATAAATTATTTTAAGATCCTTCAAACTTAATTTTATGATTTCCTCTCTTTTTTTGAGACCCAAAAGAAAAGCATTTTAAGTTATATATATAAGACATTAATCCCCTTTCTCATAAATAAAAATGTACAAGAGGCCAAATTTGGGAAATAAACAAACATGAACCAGTTCGCTAATCAAACCGTTAATTCCGATCTCCCTCAAAATCGAACCAGACCGGAGCCAGCCGGAGCGAGGCCGAGGTGGAGGTCCAAGCCCAGCCCATCTTCAAGCCCAGGCCCACCGTCCGGTCTCTGGAACCTGCTCAGCGACGGCCCACCAACAATCATCTCGTGGGCCCGGCCCGTAAACACCGCGCCGCCGTGGAGGGGGTGGGTCCCGCGGTGGAGGTACACCCACTGCGGCGGCGACGCCGCCGGAGGGAGGAGGTGGGGCGGCGGCGCGAAGGCGGCGGAGATTATGGCAGGGTTCCTGGCGGAGAGCAAAACGGCGGCGTTTCGCTGGGCGCGCTTGAGCTGCTGGCGCTCCTTCTTGTGGGCGTTCTGGTGGCCGCCGAGGGCCTGCGAGTTGGCGAACTCGCGGCGGCAGTACTGGCACTCGTACCTCTTGTCTCCGCCGTGCGCGGCGGCTCCGGCGACGGTGTCGGAGACGTTGAAGCCGAAGAGCTTTAGGCGCGTGGAGGAGCGTGAGGTAGTGGTGGTTTGGTGGTGGAAGTGATCCACTAGCTGTGTAGCCATGAAAGCTGTAGCAATAGAAGCTTGTGAAGGTCAAAGAAATGAGAGAGAGAGAGAGAGAGAGTGATGATGAGAATATAGCAAAGGTGTTGCATGTAATTGGTCTATTTATAGCATTATTTGTACTCTATGTAAGCTTTTCTAAAATAATATTTGTTATCTGGCTACTATATGTATAATAAGACCTTGTATCACAGTTAATAATTGAAATAATATTGATGATATAGAGTTCATAAAAGTTTCTGAATCTAACGAGGATTTCCGGTCTCTTATCCGATGAACAGGAGATGTGAGTATTAAATTTGTTTGTTATCATCGTATAGAGATATAGAAAAAAATTCCAAATTCGAGGAAGACCTGATGTTCCCGAACTAGGGGTGGCCATAGTTCTAGAACGGAATCAAACCTCTCGATTCTTAATATATATGAACCAAACAGGGCCATAACCATTATGTCATAAGCGGACTGGTTTTGAGTATGGTCCCGGCATGTTGGGCTCATATCCTAATTGGTTAGAATCGATTAGTTTTTTATCTTGAATTCACACTCGATATTTCTATACCAATTGTGACAAATTTTAGCCTAACTTATTGTCAATACATTAAATTTGCAATTATAAGAAGATGCTAACGAAAATTAAATTTTAAGATTTAATTACTACAACCGAATTGAAATATAAAGTTTGCAAGCAAAATAAAAATAAAAGACAAACAATATATGTGGATGGACGAGGCAGACGCGTGACGATGCGAACATGTTCGGTTTTTATTGAGAAACCGACGATTCTGAATTTTAAGAACCAAAACCGAACTAAAGTTGAATGGCTGTTTTGAATTCAGAATCAAAACCAAATTATCAATCATAATTCAAGTTTTCTAGTTCTGGATTCAATTTTATTCTCAATTCATGACCCATTTTCGGTTTAAAGCATCCTTATACCGAACTATTTCGTTGTCATTCCTACAAAATAGATGTGTAAGGTTAAATCTCTCACTTAGCATAACATAATTTATATGAACTTCAAGTGATTTAATCTCAATTTTTTTATATTTTGTATCATAAATATATTGATGGTTGTACCTTAATGAGTGCTTGTGCACGAAATAATATAATTAATTTGTCAACTCATCCTTATTATATAAGACTTGTATCACAACTCTCCTTTGTTGTATATAATGGTTATTATATGTAAATATTTTCTACTATCATTATAGTCATCACATTAATATATTAGTTATGCTATATAATGTAAGGGTGCAAGGACAAATTTTCTCTGTGGTCTACAATGACCATTGGCTTGATAATTAAATTAAAATAATAGTGATATATAATTCTATATGGTGCTTGATTGAATGATTACATACATATTGGTGTCTTGTTTATTTAAAAAAAAGGCTTAAACCCATTTGGAGTTAGTGGATTAAAAAAGGGTTGGGAAGGTGAGGCATGTGATGTGGTGGATTGAGACAATAATTGAGTTTTGTGGCTTCTTGTCCACTGTTTTCATGTTCAATCTCAATATATATACACATTAACAAGTAGATTTGATGTTGGCTTATATCATAGAGCTTAGCTATTAGCTTAGACTATTGGGCATGTGAAGAGAGAGAGATTCAATGAATTTGACACTTTCTGAGTGCACATAACATATAGGAAGATAGAGACCTATATATTATATATGTATGTAACATGAAAATTTCACATGGAACTTGTTGAAGGAATATGTATATAGGACAAATTCAATATAAATTAGGGTAGAAGTACAAATCGTCCGAATCAGTAGAATTTGAGAGTAAACTGACAAAATGTGATGGACCCAATAGAAAGTGAGTGTTAATTAGTAAAACGTAATTGACTCGGTAAAGCCACAAAAATGACCATAGTAAAACTTTATTATGTACCGCGTGTCGTACGTTGAGACAAATTCCGTACAAATCTTGAAAGATCCAGTAAATGGTAAAAATAATTTGAATATTCTATCAGTTTGCATTAATCAGTTTGCATTAAAATGCATCTATATATATATATATATATATAGTTATTTTCACATCTAAATTGAATTAAGGTAAATGACAACATGTAAGTAAGAAACTATATATATACAAAATAAAGCACAGAAAAGTAGGACAAAATTATTTATAATGCTAAGTAAAATATAATATTTTGAACAAAAATGTTATTATTTCTTCTTATATATTCTCGATTAATGCATTGACATATATATTTGTTATAGTTTTTGAAAAAAATAAAAGTCCAATATTGAGATTGTAACAAAAATGTTGGATCCATAATTGGAGAAATAAGAATCTTCCCAATATGAAGATAGAGCCATGACCAAGTGACACGTCCTTGCCGGGTTTTTCTACAACACTCGTTTCCATTAACTCTACTAATTAATTTAATTAATCACTCAATAAAGCTAGTGATTGATTATCATGAGAGTAGTAGTTGGGATATTAATTAATATTGTAGGTCAAATTTCCACTTGTATCTTGCAACAAATTAAAGGGGACAGAAACAATGTTGAAACAAATCAAATAATGATTTATATACACTACCATTCGATGGTCGGTCCATATTTTATGGTTAGATAAAGTTTAAATAATAGATTAGTTTTTAATTCAAAAAATGTATTATATAAAATGTTATGTTACGTATCAATTTATCGGTGTATATTAGGGTTTTTGACATTTTGGTTTCGAGTTTTTTCGGTCGGTTCAAAACCAAACCGACCAAGGGTTTTTAAAAATTAAAAACTGAAATCGAATTGATGAAATTCGGTTCAATTCCTTTTTAACGTGTCGGATTTTGGTTCAGTCAGTTTTTATGAAACGATTCTCATAAATTTTTTATATTTTATACTGTTTCGACTTATTATTTGAAATACAGGTTTTGGTTGAATTTTCTTTGAACTAATTTTAATGTAATTCTCACATTTTACGCCAATATTAAATTATTGTTTGACTTATTACGTTATGTTGGACACCCATATTTTTGCCTCAATTATTAAATATCAATAATTCAAAACGAATGTTCAAGTTAATCGATTTTTAGTTTTATTATCTTCAATTATTTTTCGGGTCAGTTTTGTTATTTTTGAACATATCTGATGTGTGTACATTATAAACGACAATGATCATGACCGATTCATCAAAGTCAATTTGGTAGAGTCTAGGAAGCTAGCTAGGTTTAGGTTAGGGTTGAACCAATGAACCAAGGTTCAGGTGTTTATTACAAGTCACAACTAATTGATGATGATCATAATTATAAGTTAAGAGCTTTGTACACAATTGTTTAGCATGTTTGCGTGATTAACGTTGAAACCCATATATATTACTATATTAATTGTTCTCTATCTCACATAAATCTCCCCGAATCTTACCAACTCCAACACTACTAATTTACATCTACACATGTATATGTATATGTATATGTGTATGGAATATAATATATTATATATTTCACATATGTGTATTTATATATTTCACACACTTGGTCAAAATTTTCCTTGTAACCAATATCTTATATATCTCCCATTTATAGCAAAAAAGTTATTAATCCTTTTTCTCACTCATGATTATACAATTGAATTGTCCATTATAACACCCATTATTTACATAATTAAACACACTTTGAACAAATATTATGGTCAGAAGAATGGTTAATTAATTAGAAGAAGGGTATCTTAATATTTTTATTTGCTTTAAAATATATGATATGTTTTTTAATTTGTTAAAAGTGTTGAACATATGAAAACAAATAAATATGTCTTATTAGCGAAAATAGAGAGTATTCTTAATTATGTACATAACACATGTATATAAAAAATAAATAAATCATTATATTTTGTATATTATCAACAAATTTTACACGTTTTGATGTTTTTAATTTAAACCAAGTAAATATAAACATAAACCTAATTCCCTAGCTACCTTTTTGTTGGATCCAATGATGTCTTGTTTAGTAGGTCTTTTGTTGTTTTGTTTTGGTCATGGGAAGGTTGGAGAAAGAAACTAGCTAGGGTTGGTCCACTATCAACCCTCTCTATGGGGCAAGGATAGTTGGTCTCCCCCAAAAGAAGGAAAATATCACGTTGATTGTGAAGTGACCTAATTCACATCTCATGTGTACACAAGAAATGTGAAGACTAATATTCATGAAGGTGTTGAGGGTTCATCACCTAATCATACTTTTTTTTTATAGTTTTAAATGACATTGATTTATTAAGCCATTCAATATTGAATTTGTATCAATCTTAAAAGTTAATTAAGACTGATCAATGAGTGTTACAATAAACTCAAAACTCAAACACTTTGTTTATCAATTACTTTTATAATTTGTCAAATACCTATGATAACATGCATGTTATAGTTAATATATATTTTATTTTACATAATTTCTGTTAATAGTCTCTTATGACTCTTTGTTGTTGTAATTCACATTATTAATAATATCAATAATGTATTTTTTCCTCTATATCTCATTTCAATCTATTATAAAATCTATTATTGATTATTCTTAAACGATACGTTTGACTATATAATGGGATGTCAAAACACTCATCTGAAAGAGTATTCAATATTTTTACTTGATTGGAACAAATCTACCCTACAACAAACGGCTAACATGTATTTTTGCGGGTACGAGTAAATCTATACTCGACTGACTCGTACCTGGTAATGTTTTTATATAACTATATAGTATTTATAGAAATTAACAAGCCTAACCTATAAAAATAGACCTACTTGTTTATTAAAAAAAATATTTATTAAAATCAACAAATTTAGAAAATAGATCTGTTAATATTTATTTTTAAGAATATTTAATTGATTTCATGTTGGATATCGGGTATTAGGAAATAACCTACTCGTCGAGTATTAGAAAGTACTTGGACCCGCCAAGTATTTGATCAGGTCGAGTACATGATAAATGAGTGGATACGAGTATGTATGGACGTATAGTCGTATCTGCTCGGTTACCCGACGTGTTGTTATTCCTACCAAACATAGGCATATTATTTGGAACATGGTATGGGAAGAAAATGGGGAAGATTTGAGAAATTTCATGTGAGAAGGTAGCATGGATAGAGTGGGTGTACATATATAGGGTTGTGCCATATTTTCCTCCATTGATGGAGGGCAAGAGTTATGTGATGTGAGTGTGCAACTAATTGGTCTCTCTCAACATTTTTGTTTATTGAATAAGAATTAGACTTTGGTAGAACCATTGGTTGGAGCACATTGAGTCCACATGTGCAATGTCTAAATATGTGTATACATTTTGTCCTAATTGTGTAGGTGAGAGAATTTAATTAGTTGTCTAATTGTCCAATCAACATCCACAACATTGTTCTTCATTAACAAGTGTCCCCTTGTCAATGAGTTTGGTTTTGAATTGTAATTGAAAATTCAAATAATGGGTTTCCTTTCCCCCATGTATAAATATTAAATATACACACAAAAATATTAATATTAAAAGACTTTTGAGAAGAAAAAAATATGGTTAAGAACTTTAATTATTGTCATTACTTTGTTTCTTTTTATTGAATTGATTCCAGTAATATCACCTAAGATTACCCAAATCAAGAATATAACCCCACTAAAATAATTACTTTATATAATTAATTTTTGGAGTTCATGGTCTGATAGATAATCTTCAAGTCACGACAGTAATATAAGATAAAATATTTATAAAAAATACCATTGCCTATACCTAAAATACACATATAATATATCATATGCATTTGACTGTGATTGGTAAATTTAATTTGCTCTACCGATAATTACACTTGATAATCAATGTTTGATTAATAATGAATAATTAATGGAGCTTAGACTTAGGTCAATGGATGAGACAAGACAAATGTAGGTTTGGGTATTATTTGACACATTTATAGGTGGCTACACATGCACCCACTTAACATCAAACACATATTAATATAGCAAATACTTAATATTTGGGGAACATTGACTAATATATTATATATGTATCGGCTTAGATTCTATCGATCTTTAATAATACTTGTTTAATTTTATATGTACACTAATAGAAGTTATGTAATCTCCACATGGATTCTAATCAATCCTGTTGAACTTGTCTATATATATGTTCAAGGGTTTTTTGGTTATTGCATGCATACAATATATTATTATTTCCTTGTGAATCAAGTTTTCTATTTGAATTTTTCTTCTGCTAAAAATATAAGAATTATTTGATTTCTGCTAGTTTTTTTTAAATAATCTCAAATTTCGTTTGAGTTAAATAGTAATTTTGAGATCGAAAATGATCTAATTCTTTCTAGTGCGTTCTCATTAAGATATAATGATTATGGTGGCCAATATATTAATGAGAGCATACATATTCTAATAAAAAAACAAATTGGGGGTTAATTAAACAGAAGCAGGAAGAGACTAATTATGAGAGTTAACAATCCTTGATTTATGAAGAAAACTTGTCCTTTTGTGAGGAAGTCTTCTTTGCCATTAACTACACTAACTTCATTATTTAAACACAATAAAGACAAAATTGTCCTCTCATCAAAGCAAATTTTAAGGTTAAAGTTTGAAGCAACTTGTGTAGATTATGCATAGATTGTGTACCTTAACACAACTCATCCCATGTTTGTTTATTGTTGTTGGAACCAAAACTTGGTCCAGAAACAGATAACCTAAGATGTTCTTTTCTTGTTTATTGCTATCTTTATCAATCTAACACTACTTCTTGCAAGTTACTTATATACTATATATGGCATTTATTATGTAGCATTATTGATTATGCTTCCATTCTTGGACTCTTCGACCAACCCAAATAACAATTAGATTGCGTATCTAAAACTGTCATTTTCTTCTCTATTTTATGATGTTTCAATTGTTTTATCTCTGTACATCTGACTAGAAGACCTACTTGAAGCACAAAATTAACCAAATATATATGTATCTCAGTTCAAAAATGTATGCAGTATTTTGAATCTGGCCTGATATATGCAACTCAATACAAAAATATATGTTTCGACTCGAATATCCAAAACCGGACATCACAATGCTGAATCGAACTGTAGATTCAAAAAAATAATATGGGCGCTCTAGTTTGTTTTTCACAATCATATCGAAACTGATGAATCTGCCTACCAATCGTACATATGTTTCGGACTCTGCTACCTATATGACAACGATGAAAAAGAAATGAAGAATATGTAGACATGTTTTTACAGTGAGCGTTCGCAGGTACCAGATTGATTGTGGCTCAGCCCTTTTTCTCGCTTTTGAGGTTGAGATTGAACCATTTCTTCTTTGCAGATTTGTCCTTTGCTGATTCTGAGCTTACGTCGTCCACTGGGCTCTCGATTCTTGAATCTTCAGTTGGGACTTTGCCACTAGTTCCGTTACTTGTGTTAATATTGCCAAGTGCCCTTTGCATTGTGAACGACGAGTGAATGCTGTCTCGCTGTTTCAGCAACTCGTCTACCTGTAGGATATATGAATATGTTACTCGCTCGACCTTTACGCAAAATAAGTGTCCCCAACTTGGTTTTTTTGCAAAAATTGAAGGATGGATTGACTAAGATCATGTATGAATGCAGTTCAGGGCAGGTCAAAATGAAACATGCGACAGAAAATAATTAGGTTGTGGGATGAAGGGCAAAGAGAACATACAGACTGCTTCTCCAGGCCGTATCGGTTGGTCACCTCTTGAAACGCTTGCACGGCCTATAAAACGCCAAATGTAATTTATAAAACAGTAAAACGGGAAATGGCAGAAAGGTGCTCTATACTATGACATTTTTCCACGAGAGTGTTGTGTACTTTGATAATGGCAAAAATGTCCCATAAACTTTGATTTTTGGTGCAAAATGTGTGTATATTTACAAAATTGCCACTGAGATTAAGAATTAAGATTTCTATGAAATAACTTTAAATAATTATGACAATCTTTGAAGTTGGTATTATATTAGATTTGCTTGCTTAGAATACAAGAGAAGCTCTCCTTATATAGGAGGAGAAAGAATAATCTAGAATAAGAACATTCTAGATATGGGCTATAGGAATACTCGAGATATGGGCCTTAGGAACATTCTAGATATGGGCTAATTCATAAACAAGCTAAGTGGGCTTTTATGTACTTGGGCTTATAAGATTAACACCCCCTCTCAAATTGATGTGGGTTGATCAACCAACATTAATTTGCCTCCAAGAAACTGATGACAGTGGCGAGGGAGAGCTTTAGTGAAGATGTCTGCGATCTGGAGATTCGACGGAACATGAGGAAGTGACAACACTTGAGAGTCATATGCATCACGAATGAAGTGACAGTCTACTTCGATATGTTTGGTGCGTTCATGATAGACAGGATTCGCTGTAATATGAATGGCACTGGTATTATCGACATGGAGAGGAGTAGCTCCGGGAGACAAGAATCCCAATTCTGATAGTAAACCACGCAACCAAATGATCTCCGAACATGCTTGAGACATAGCGCGATATTCAGCTTCCGTGGAAGATTTGGAGACACGATCTTGCTTTTTACACTTCCAAGAAATCAGAGCAGGGCCCAAAAATACGCACCAACCAGTCGTAGAGCGTCGAGTGTCTGCACAACCTGCCCAATCTGCATCACTATATGCGGAGAGATGAAGTGAAGTGCCCGAAGGAAAATAAATTCCCTTGGTAACAGTACCCAACAAGTAGCGTAGAATACGGCGCACAGCGGCCATATGCAGATGTCGAGGAGACTGGAGATATTGGCTAACTTGTTGAACCGCAAATGATAAGTCTGGCCGACTAATAGTGAGATAGACCAAGCTACCCACCAGTTGACGATACACTGTTGGATCGGGGAGGAGATCGCCTTCCTCTTTGCGTAACTTCACATTCAACTCCATTGGAGTGTCAACTGGGGAACTGCCTCGAATGCCTGATGAGTCAAGTAGATCATTGGCATACTTAGCCTGATTAAGAAAGATTCCCGTCGAGCCTGTACGAACCTCTAGGTCTAGAAAGTATGTGAGCGGCCCAAGATCCTTCATATGGAACGATTTGTGAAGATGAAGCTTTAACTGGGCAATCAATTGGCTATCAGTGCCTGTGATAACAATGTCATCCACATATACTAGAAGGATGACAACCCCTTCACATGAATGACGAAGGAACATAGAAGTATCATGCTTGCTGGGCTGGAAGGAGAAATCGCGTAATGCAGACCTAAATTTTTCATACCATGCACGAGGAGCCTGTTTCAATCCATAGAGAGATCGTCGGAGTTTACAAACCTTGGAGGTCGGGCCAGTAAACAATCCCTGTGGTACCTTCATGTATATGTTCTCCTTTAAATCACCATGTAAGAAGGCATTTTTGACATCCATTTGGCTCAAAGTCCATCCTTGGGAAGCTGCAATGGCCAATACAGTCCGAATAGTCGTCATTTTTGCCACCGGAGCAAACGTCTCCTCATAGTTTACACCATACTCTTGTCGATTTCCCAAGGCCACTAACCGAGCTTTGTATCGTTCAATGCTTCCGTCAGCTCGAATTTTAACTGAGTAGACCCATTTGCATCCGAGAGGAGTAACACCAGGGGGACACTGGACAATATCCCACGTGTGGTTCAACTCCAGTGCTCTGAGTTCCTCTTGCATTGCCTGCTTCCAACAATCCAGCTTGGCTGCCTTGGAATACCCTGAGGGAATCTCAACAGAGGATAAAGTAGTAGCAAGAGCAGAAGTGGAAGATGAAAACCCATACCGATCTGGTGGTATTGAATGGCGCGTGGATCGTCGAAGGGGAACCACTGTCTCTGTATCTAAGTCACAATTATCTGTTGGAACTTCCATATCCCCAGTGTCATCTGAGATGTCTGCAGGGACCTCAGTAAGGTCGAGATCCGGAAGTGCAGAGGAGAGTGCATCGGGACCAGGATCAGTCGGAGGGAGCGTGGTATCCTGTGGACGACGTCTCGTGTAAACCACACCTGGTCGGAATCTGACGCGGGTGGAAGGGACAGACGGTTGAGGTGGACCTGTGATATGTTCAAACTCCGGTAAAGTAACATAAGAGTCTGTATCAGGCGTAGACCGAGGATAGAAATACTGATTTTCAAAGAAGACCACATTCCTAGACACCCGAATTTTGTTGGATTTAGGATCAAAACAGACAAACCCCTTTTGAGAAGTACTATACCCAAGGAAAACACAACGAGAGGATTGAGCAGACAACTTAGTGCGTTCGACATGAGGGAGGAGAACAAAACAGACACACCCAAAAGGACGGAGATAAGAGTATGACGGAGTCTTCTGATGGAGACGAAAGTAAGGGGACTCGAGATTTAGAACCTGTGATGGAAGTCGATTAATCAGATAAACTGCCGTGGATAAAGCTTCAACCCAGAAACGGGGAGGAACTGAAGACTCAATGAGAAGAGTACGAACAATGTCTAAAAGATGTCTATTTTTGCGCTTGGCCACGCCATTTTGTTGTGGGGTGTCAACACAGGAGTGTTGAGCAATAATTCCCTTTTCAGACAGAAAATCAGAAAACGGATTAGACATATATTCTTTACCTTGATCACTACGAAGAACTTTAATGCTCATAGAGAAATGATTTTCTATATAAGCAAGAAGTTCCTTAAATTTTCCAAACACCTCAGATTTAGAACGAAGAAAATATACCCAAGTAAACCGACTGTAATCATCGATAAATGTGACAAAATATTTATAGTGCGAGTGAGAGAGAACTGGCGAGACTCCCCACAAATCACTATGAATGATGTCAAAACACTGGGTAGCACGACTACCATGTAAAGGAAAAATTAGAGTTTTACTTTTCCCCATTTTGCAAGCATCACATTCAAGAGGCGAAGAAGTAAAAATCTTATTACCCAAAATACCAGAACGAACCAAATGGTTCATTACTTTGGAATTAGGATGGCCAAGACGCCTATGCCAAATCCTATCTAGAGATGGAGAACAAGAAAAAACAGGAAAAACAGGCTTAAGTTGAGACGACCGTAGTGGAAAGAGACGTCCAATCTTAGGGCCCTTCGCTACCAGCTCCCCCGAGTCCTGATCCTGCACAACACAACCAGTCGAAGAGAATTTCACATCACAATTTTGATCAATAAGTTGACCAACAGATAACAGACTAGTAGATAATTTAGGACACACTAAAACATCTGTAATCTTATTAGAAACATCCCCAACTGCAGTTATTGGTAACTGACTACCATCAGCTGTCTCCACCCGGGAATTGCCCACATATGGACGAACATTATGTAAATCCTTAGTTGTAGAGGAGACATGGTTGACAGCTCCAGAGTCCATAAACCAAGTAACGGGAGAGGATAAATTTTTACCTTGCAATCCCAGAGCAGAAAAGGCAGACACAATAATTTGTTGTACCACATCAGGAGTTAGTGTCGGGCATGGGGGTGCAGAAGATGGAGCAGAATTGCCTGCCGGGATCATGGGAGGAATCGCTGCATGATATGTGGGTATAGGAGAGACTTCCCTTCGAGAGACATCTCCACGAGGTCGACGCGTAGGACATGTCTCGAGAGCATGGCCAGACTGCTTGCAATACCTGCATTGCACACTGCATTGACTAGCGTAGTGCCCAAATTGATGACATGTGTAGCATTCAACCTGCCGTATATCCCGTGGTCCAGTCTGAGGTCTGGCACGCGGAGTCTTGGTGGCAGGAAGGGGCCGAGCGGTGTAAGAAGTCCGAGCAGCATAAGCCATCGATGAATGCCCTTGTTCCAATATCCCCTGAGTGAGCATGCGTTGCTCCTCTCGGAGAAGCTCGCCAAAACAGACATCTAAAGATGGAACAGGAATCCGATTAAGCAGTGACGATCTGACTGGTTCAAACTCTGGACGGAGACGCATCATAAACAATGTCCGCTGGCGACTCAATAAGCTTGTCTGAACGGTGAGGAGTGACTCAGCTGGCACCTCTGCAAGGGTGATGTCCATGTACTCGGCCCACAACACCAATAAGGCCGAGTAGTATTCCTGAACCGAACGGGTTTCTTGCTGGAAGTTGGATATGTCCAATTCCAATTGAAACAGACGGGCCGAGTTATCTTGGTAATAAACTCGACGGAGATAGGCCCACATATCTTTAGTTGTGCGATAAGGGCGTAGGTTAAGGACAATCTGGGGGTCCACTGAACCAACAATCCAGCTACGAAGTTGGGCATCCTTGATTTCCCAGTCTGCGGGACGAACATGATCAACCGTTGCAGACTCATTAACCTCACCGGAGTCATTGGGAGGCTTCCCGGGCTCTACAATGTGATCCCAGAGACCTTTTCCAGTCACAAATGTCTCAAATTGAAAAGCCCAGGTGGCGTAATTCTTGCCCGTAAACCGAATAACAATGTTATCAAACTTATCCATGAATAATCCAGAAAAAATGGGACAACAAGAACCTGGTGGTGGCGCCGAAGAAAAATATCAGAAAGAAACTCGCAGAGATACCGAAAATAAGGTACGGTGCCGGAGGTAATTGACTAGATCCAACGGAGGCTTCGGAGACGGAAATCGGGGCCGAAATGTGGAGACCGGAGCTCGGGAACGGAGCCTAGAGCTGATAACGGAGATGGAGACGGAAAAAAACTAAATAAGCTCTGATACCATGACAATCTTTGAAGTTGGTATTATATTAGATTTGCTTGCTTAGAATACAAGAGAAGCTCTCCTTATATAGGAGGAGAAAGAATAATCTAGAATAAGAACATTCTAGATATGGGCTATAGGAATACTCTAGATATGGGCCTTAGGAACATTCTAGATATGGGCTAATTCATAAACAAGCTAAGTGGGCTTTTATGTACTTGGGCTTATAAGATTAACAAATTATTATTAACTTCAAAATAATTTAAGTAAAACATTAAATTACAAAAGTTGATTATACAAATTTTAGTTACAAGATAAAAACAAATTTTTATTTTTTAATAATAATCAATCTTGATATTAAGGGCGGTTTCGTCATTTTTGTACTAATACAATCAAAATTCACAGCCCTTTTTTACCATTATCATCATAGTACACAACACCCTTTTGCAAAAGTGTGACAGTACACATCACATTTTTGCTATTTTCCCAAAATAAAATCATAGGGTTTGTTAAAAAAAACTCGTGAGTGAATCATGTTAAAAGTAATGGTATGTAATGTACCTACCTTTCTGTATTCTGTTTCGAATTGGCGCAGCTCAGTTCTTTTTCTTAGAATCTTATCCTCTATCTCCTTCAGCCTCTCCGTCGTGTCCTCGTATGTCTCAGCACAAAGTGCCTCGATCGTGTAAGTAGCAGTCTTGAAGAAATTATCTCCTGAGAGAGTATCATCATAACCAATTACTGTCTATTTCAGGTTATGTTGAAAAAAGAGAAGCAATTATGGAACGAATCGAAAGTTCATACCATAAACTGCAAATAAGTGAGTTCCGGGTTTTAGTTCTGAAACTTCACAAGGTTGAAGACCCTCCAATCTTTTGAAGAAAGCGGATTCAGGGTCTTTGGCGATCGCCAACTGCACAATCACAACCACACCACGATTGATTGATTCTTCGGCCATGATAAGAAACATGAGACAAAGTTTAGCGAGGAAATAAATAACAGATCATGAATACCGTATTCATGACAGCATCCATTCTGTACACTTGAAAATGCAAGAAATACATTCCTGCAGATGTTGTCTTCCCCATCTTCTCACTATCTTCCTGTAAATTAACAACAAAAAAAACATAAACGCCGCGTTTCTGAATTCTAGGGGATTCTTGGATAACTGTTTGTTGGAAGACAACTACAATGTATGCATATTGGGATAACAACCGAAGATTGATTGAGATAAGCATCGAAGAATGTAAATAGTACCTGTAAGGCTAAACCATACCCACCATTGGCTTCTTGTTCGAAGTATAGTAACTGGAAAATTACATAAAAGCACGACTAGTTTCAGTATTACATAGCTCATAAGAATAATAAGAGAAAATTGCAAAAAATATGCCGCCCTATTACTATATGAAATTTTTGCAAAAGGGTGCTGTGTTGTTTTCTATTTTTATCTTTTAACTAAAATTTGTATGATCAACTTTTGTAATTTGATTTTATAATTATATTATTTTTAAGTTAAAATTATGTTATAAAAGTCTTAATTCTTAATTTCAGGGGCAAATTCATTTTTTTTATATAAAAATACACATCTTGCAAAAAAAATGCAAACAACACAACACTTTTTGCCACTAACAAATAATACAGCACCCTCTTGCAAAAGTGTCATACAATGCAGCACATTTTTACTATTTTCCCTAAGAATAATAATAAAAATAGGAAAATGGAGGCCAAGGAGGAGAGCAAGTGCCATAAAAACACCAGCAGAAGTAACATTATTTCCAGTAGATTTATGCAAAAATGTACCTTGAACTTGCTCTGTGCAGTTGAGGTAACTCTTACAACAATCCCGGACTTAGCTTGCTGCTCGTTAACAGCTACGCCGAAGAAGTGAGCACACTGCTTCTCCACCTGCAGTGAAACACAGCACGTGAATGGAAACTCCTGGAGGTGAATGGCCATGTATCATTGTTCCGGCAATTTAAGCACCTTTCCACTAACTGATGTACCGATTGGAAGAGATTTGACGTTAATAGTTCCATTCAAAGCTTCTTCGAGAACATTCGCAGAGATTGTTGTCTTGATAGGTACACCAAGCTTGCTATAACCAAACGATATTGTAAGATCTAACAGAATAGCTTAGCAGTGCGAGTTATAATTTATAAATCATGGTGAACCCGATATATCACCTGAATAGTGCAGCAAACACTGTATTGACAGTTCCAAGGTTCGATAAGTCAACTTCCATGTCCATGCTATCAGCCTCAAGAGCCTATTCAAATTATTCATGAAGTCCCCAAAACATTATAGAAGTTAATGAATACATAAAATAAATTCAGTTTCAAAGACACATTGATGGACGATAAATGAATTCAGAAACATTTAGAAACGATAATTCAATAATAATTGTCTTATCTCGTTTCATTTCAGCAAAGAAATTACCTCAAACCCTGCACTGTCATATTGTCTTTTTTTCTCTGGATCGGACAATATGCTATAAGAAAACGCCACCTCCTTAAAAAGTTCCGAGGCCTCTGGATTGCTAGCATTCTTATCAGGATGATACCTGCACATAATTTACATCAGCAGCCATTTCAATTTTCATATAACTATTGATCAAAAGAATTTAATTTTGATGTTGGTTATATTATCAAACTAAGGAAGTATACAAATATCGATCAAACTTTCTGTAGAAATCGAAATGGCAATTTACGATACAACAAATCTATAACTTAAAACCACAGCAAAAAAGTAGTATATATAGATACCATCTCACCTCTATCAATGATTACAAATTGTATTCAAATACAAAATCTTCAGGAAAAACATATCAAAATAACCCAACAGATCATGGAAAACTCAAAACTTCACCAGCATTACTACTAGAAACTCATTATCAACAGGGCAAGACCAACGATTCATAATCAAATCCCATTTTCTTTTAATCATGATCGAGCACACAGCTAAAATGCTAGAAAAAATGCACTTGAACAAAAATGCACAAAAAATGAAACTTCATAGCAACCCAGATAGAAAATTTTACCAGGAAAATCATTAAATAAACAAAAGAATCGCACTCACTTGAGTGCGAGCTTCCTATAAGCTGTTTTGATTTCCTGATCAGTCGAGTCCCTCGAAACGCCCAATACCTCGTAAGGGTCTTTACGAAGAACCGGAGCCGAAGCTCCCTCAATCTTCGAACCACCCATCCCCAAAACACGCTCTCTACGTGACCTGAATCGACCTTCTCCGCAAAATTCCCAATTCGTAGAATAGCTTGAATCAGCCTCGGAAATGGCGGCAACGACCGTCAATCTGCAAACCCTACGAGACAGGGGACACGATTCAAAGCATTGGATCGATCGCTCATTTCTTCTCAAAATTGGAAAATCTTGAAGATCTGATCGAGCCCAGCGCCAATTCGAGTCATGGAGATCGAGACGGAGGGTAGGGTTTTGAGATTTACAGAGAATCGCGAGAGCTGAAGAAGAAGAAGAAGAAGAAGAATGGAAATTATATTTTCGGATTATGGATTTTTGTTGATTTAAAAATGAATATTATTTTAAGTAAAGTCGGTACAGAGGACACCGCCTGATTTTAACCGACCCAACTGTCATTCCATTTTTGTATTATTTATACATAAAATAGAGAAAAATAAATAATATTATTCTATTCAACACCAAATGTTTCGCTCCACCAACCGACCAACCATATTTATTGTCTTTGAATTTGTTTTTCATATTTAAAGAATATTACAAACTCAGTGACCTTAACTCAACACTATTTCAATTTACTGGATAAACAACATATATCATCTCATTCTTAACAATATCATAACCATTTTAGGTCAACCTCAAGTATATAAAAATGGCAACCACAAGGGACCTAGAGAGCATCCATGAACAATGTTTTGAGGTCAAGAAAAAAGGGAAAAAGAAATCAACAACCATTGATTTCTTGATTTTTTTTTATCCGAGAAGATAAGACTAATGAAGAAGATTTGAAATTTGCCGTTTCACATATTTGGTTGAAAATGATGTGATCGTTGTTATTGTTCAAATTGAGTGTTGAGATTTAATTCAAATTTATTAAAAAAATTTATTATTCAATTTATTTTTATATACACCATACAAACAAGGTGGAGAGAGAATCGATAAAGAAAATAGAGAGAAAGAGGCAAAATATTCATTTCAAATAAAATGGTTACACATCGTCTCAAGGGTACTAAGATGAAAAACTTATTGCATATGCATTTGGTCAAATTTCAGATAAGTAGAAAATTTAAAATACATTTTTTATTGAGAAAATACTAATAATTAACAATTTTGTAACAATCCTCTGGCTTGTTTAATCAATAATCTCGTAAAAAATCATCAAATAATAATCTATATATTTAATTTGGTCAATTTTCTGATTAATTTATAATTAGTCTTTAGAATATCTTCTCCACAAACTTTTTTTTATAAACTATAACACTAGTTATTAAGAATAACTCTTACATTAGTACTTTTTTTTATTCGAGACTGTACTTCACTCGAACATTTAATTTTAAATAGAATTTAGTAAAACCATTGACCTTAATGGTAAAATGAAGTACAGACATGACATAATAAACAAGTGAATGCATTTTACAAATATTCTCACCAATTTTCCAACACATTTCCAAAATAAATAGGAATCAAGTAGACATTGTTCATCAGAATCGTCACTCATGCTCCGATACATTTTCTTAAACGTGCCGTATATTGAAAACTAAATTTCTTACAAAAAAATATGTGGACATTTTAAAAAGAGGAAAAAGTAAAAAAAATGTTGAAAATTGAGCACATATATGATTTACAAAGCCGGGTGTAGTTTTGTCTGTGACGCTGAGATGTATTTTTATTTACACACCTTTGATCAACTCAACTGGTTCGAGGACGAGCAATTTGGGTTTGTTGAGTCAATCTTGATCACTCGTGTATTGTACGATCCGCAGGAGCCACATTTGTGGTAGAGCCAGTGGAAGCGAGCGGTGCCCTTCTTGTCGCAGTCGTTGCATAGTATATCCTGGGGGAAAAAAGGAGATAGATCAGAGTCGGAGCCTTGAGAGCGATTAGAGATAGAATGTAATGTATAGGGTGTTCGTTACCTGACAGCGATCTCTGTATTCTTCGGGTAGCTCCTCGGAAGCGAGTAGTGCGTCGAGCATGCCAAAGTAAACCTGATAGATGGAGATGAGAAAGATCTGAGCGCGGAAACAAACAAGCGATCAAAATGAATAAATAAATAAACAATGACGATTTGTGTCGTGTCGTTCGTTGACAATGTGTCAACTATGCCCACAGATAGACGAGAAGAATCAATTACCAAGATACCGACTTTCTATTTAGATAAGATAACAAGCCTAATTTGACATGAAGACACCGGACTGTAAACTCTTAGTTTGTCATTGTTGTGGCAAGTCTTTTGACAAGCATAACATCCATTCGGCCGGTGACCCTGACTTACTGACCGGTCAGTAAGACTATTGTATTGAGTAATCCCAGTGACTCCTGATTCAATTTAAGACATATCCAACACAAGGAAACGTTTCGGTTCCTTGTACAATATGCCAAAACCCATTTCACATGACATGTATAGATTTGCATTTTGAATTCTGAATTTTGCCTTTGGTTCATAAATTAATTACAAAATCAAGTAGAAAGAAACATAAGCAAGAAACACAATAGTATTTTGTTTCTTACCGCCATATCACCAAGAGATTTGCTACAAATGGGGCAGATATAATGACTGCAAGTGTAAGCCTAAAACAGAAACAAGTGAATTTTTTCTCAGAACATGGCAAAACAGAACAAAACATACACATGGAGAGGACAAACCTGAAAGCAAGCTGAGTGCATGTAATGACCACAAGGAAGTGCTTTGACGATGGCGCTCGAAGAGAACATGTCATCGCAGCAAATCGAACAGTTTGTTTCCAGACCTTTCTGTCGACACTTGTGGTCGACCAGCTTCATCCCCATGCAATAATTGCACGTCATGCAATGGAAAACGTCGATTCCAAGCCCTTGTCCAACACGGCATAGATTGCAAAACGGGCAATGGTATATGGCCCTACAGTGACAGGGAAAAGAATAGATACAGTCTTGTAAGGAATCGGTATCCCGACGCTGAACCCAAAATTACGAGGATAGGACGAATCAGAGTTTGATGAGAAAATTGATGTGCCAACTTTTTTTGCCATTGCTGTATATGGAAACAGTTGCACAACACTAGAAAATTCCTAACAGATGTGTATATGAAGTAGCTTGCATCTTTTAAATTGGGCAGTGCAGTTACAGATTAGATAAAGGGAAAATGGTGACGTATACTATCACACTTTTGCAAGATGGTGTTGTATACTTTGTTAATGGCAAAAAAATACAGCAAACTTTAATTTATTGTGCAAACTGTTTGTAAATGACAAAATTGCCCATGAAATTAAGAATTAAGATATTTAAAAAGAATTTAACTGAAAAGGTTAAATTACAAAATTTAGTTACAAGATACTTTCAGAAAAACTTTTAGAGATATTTTATTTTATTTTATTAAAAAAAGTAATTCTTAATTTCATGGGCAATTTCATCATTTTCGTACAAATACACACATTTTGACATAAAAAATCAAATTACAGAGCATCTTTTTTTCCATTGACAAAGTACACATCACTCTCTTCCAAAAGTGTGCTAGAATACAGCACCATTTTGACCATGTATATCTTCGGGTGATCTATGATATGTTCATTTTGTTAAATTCGAAGAGCAGTTTTTCTTACACAATTCTATTAAATCCTGAAGAACAGAAAATTTCTAGCATAATGCAAACTATTAGGGGAGGAAAAAGTAAGACCTTTCATCGTCAAAAAGTTTGCAGATATTGCAGTAGTACTTGGCCATGGAGAGCGCGTCACAAGATGGTGTTGTGCAAACTGGTCCAACTGGCTGAGTTTTGAGGCAACGCATACACATCATTTCAACAGTAGCCTTTCTGTAAAAAAATTTAACATAACGTCAAGAGCAAAGAAGATGACCAATTAAAAAGGAATGATTAAATGTCAATGCAATACCTATCCATTGCATGGTCGCTGACATTATCATGGCAAAACCTGCAAGTGAATAGCTTGTTGCAGCAAGCAGCGCGAAGTTTGCAATTCCTCTTGTAGTGCTCACAACCAAACACTTGCTTTTCTGGGTCTCGGAACGATGGAGAGCACCCAAGTAGCTCTTCACCACTCGAATTTGTTTGAGGCAACTTCTGCTGAGCAGCAATCCAGCGACTACCATAACGCATAAACTTATCACGATATAAATAATAGCATGCCTAGTGTTTGTAATATGGGAATGGTAAAAACAAACCTCGTCATAAGATTTTGAATGAGGTAATCTTTTCTTCTTGGATCGAGTGTTGAATCTCGGGAAACTTTCCTTATCTCTGATTCTAGCTCATTTTGATTCATTCTAAAAATATCTTTCCATCCAGGCTTGAACGCTTGATCGCCATGGTCCAAGCTTTCTTGGACCTCAGTGCCTAGAAGAATATAAACTTATCATACGATATAGAAGAATTGATAATGTTCTGGATTTGCAGCCTATTGAGACATGAATGAGGGCATGAAATTGAAAAGCAATATAATACCACATGTTAATTATGCCCATACCTAGTGACATACAACTATCTGATGTTGCAGCCTGTGTTGATGCAGCTGTATCCTCCCACCATTCATTAAGCCACTCGCTGAACATTGTGTTTTTTGTTGCCTGCTTCCATGTGTCCATCATTTTATTCTGTTCCTCCTGCGTAAGAGCTGAAGTCACCCATGGCAACATCGACTGAAGCACCTCTGCACCAGTAGTTCCAATTATTTTACCTACAAGTCTATCCTGTTCCTCCACAGAAAAATGCCTATCAAATAATGGCCACAACTCAAGTTCTTCCCTGAAAACATGCTGGTCCAGTGTCACCCTTATGGATTTGCACATGCCCTGAAGCTTTGTGGCAAGCTCATTGTACTTTCGCAGTGTATCATTATCACCAACTAATGGATCAATGTTCTTTCCACTTGAGTTGTCGGGCGAGTTTGTACCATACATGCCTTCATGAACCTCTCCCAGTTCAGCAAGTGTAGATGCAATATCTTCAAATAGTTTCTCTTCTTGTTTGTGATCAAGAGTGTAAGAGTGGCTGACATTATGAAGAGTCTCTTTAGATTCTAAAGCTGGAAATACTATATCATCTTCCGCATTACTATGTGCTCTATATAAACCCCATAACAGGCGGAACCTCCCAGTGAACTGCCTAAGAAAAGTGTCATCACAATCATTGAGTTTTCCAGATTCAACATCCAAATACTCCAAGTCTTTGCGGATAGCTTTGTGAAATTTGAATATGTTATCAATAGGCCTTGTCGTAGATTCGACATCTGTAGACATGATATCTGTTTCCCAGTTAAAAAGACTGGAGTTTAGGGAAGGTGGGCAAGGACTAAATGATAAGGAGCGCAAGGATTTGGCTGCAGCGAGAGAGGTGACTCCTAAGTTATTGCTATTCACTCCTAAACCAGGGACACAGCAGGAACGACTGCCGCACAATGCTGTGTTGTTTATGATTCTCTTAGGGCAAGAACCACAATCATTTTGGCGGGAACCAGACTTTACATGCTTGATTGGTCTTTCTCCACCTTCTGCTTCATCATTTTGGACATGTGAATTTTCTACGGAAGAAACCCCATTAAGTAATTGATCTGCAGGACAACAACCAAGAGCACTTGAAGACAAACAAACATCCTTATAACGACCTTTGCATGCCCACCCAGAAAAAAGAGTGACGAGTGCAGAATCTGACGATGGGGCTGCATTAGATAACCATACAAGTCAGATATGGAAACAGCTTTCAGTCTATATCTCAATTTTAAGAAAAAAGAAGGGAGTTTGTGTATGACCTGCCATATGCATATTCTGAAGAAAAGACCTTGCGTCTTCATCATTAAGTGATCCTACCAACCATGGTAAGACACACTCAATCAATTTTAAGGGCATGACACACAAACTTTGGTACATGAGTTCTCGCTGCCTTTTGGGACTAAAGTGCTTCCGGGCGAGTGGAAGAACCTATAATCCAGTGAGCTTCAGTAAGTGGCATTCCATATAGTAAAAGACATGCAATCATGGATTCCATTTATGACTTGAATGAGAAAGGTCATATGAATTTAAACTAATTGCACCTTCCACTCACCCTGTAGCAATACACAAGAAAAAGGCACATCATGATGAAAAACATAACACAAACCTGAACTTCTTCATTCTGAAAATGCTTCTTTATTTTGTCCATTATCAGATCAGCATGTAAAGACAACTCCACATAAAACTCAGCAGAAGATGAGTTGGCTCCAGCACTTTGAATACTTTCAATTAAGCATCTAAGCTTGTCAAATTGAATTTCTTCTTCTGCATGCTCCTGTGCGAAAGAGAGTTCTGAATCTACTGCAGGGAATATAACTTTGTCCTCTGCAACACTGTAGGTTGACCATAGACGTTTATGACACAATACATAAGCCAGCATAATATGGCAAATAGAATAAACATGCAAGAATTAACAATGCTGGTTCAGTCAAGGACTTGTTGGTTACAGATCATACCTGTGAAAAATGCAAACTTCGGCAATGAATTGCAGCCTCTTGTTGAATGATGACAGGTCAGAAAAATCTCCAGTAAGTTGTATCCTCCTGGCTGCCTCGGCGATATCAGTCAACTCTCGTTTTATAGCAATATGCCAAAATAATATTTCATCAATGGGAGATGATACATGGGAACTGGTATGATCACAATTTAGATCCAACTTTTTCCTTTTACTTGCTCTGAAAGAAGGCTCGCATGCACATCGCCCTTTCTCAGGTCCACTGTCTGATGCACTAGTTCCCGGATCTTGACAGCATTGGATGTGAGTACCATCTTCACAATTTTTTTTCTTGTTATCCATTTTCACACCATCCAGCCAGCCAAAGATAACCTACATTTCATTGTAATCTTAGAGAGCTTTTATAATAAAAGCATCCAAAAATGAAATACACACTGCGCTTCATAGGAAGCATCACCTGTTGAAAAAGCTTCTCTTCTGGTATTATCTTGCTCAGGCACTTGCGCATATCCCGATGTTCATCAGATGATATCGAGGACGAAAGCCAAGGTAGAAACTCTGCCATCATATTGACAGGAATACTACACAGAAACTGCCATACCAGTGATGCCTGCTCCTCAAATGAAAACTTCTCAATAAGCAAAGGGAATACCTACAATTTCATAGCAAAACTGGTAAGGAAAATGATAATGAATTCATGAAAAACGCACAGAGCAAACCACAACATTTAGAATATACCTATACAAGTTAATGCACTAGCTATCATAGATTTGCAACAACCCTAAAGCGAAATGAGTAGTAATATCAGACAAATCCAACAAACGAATACCTGTTCTTCCTCCTTGAACATGTGCTGACTAATCGACGTTTGAAGTGCACCTGTGCATGAAGCTAACTCTCTCCTGTAACTTTCTTCATCTTGCTCATCGGAATTCAGCAGCTGATCCAATTGATCAAAAAGAACACCCTCTCCCTCGTGTTCGAGGGAGTAGGTCCGTGCCACATTCTTCACACGTAAATCAAGAGCTGGAAATATAACCTGCAACCCCAAATGGCATACACTAAGAATCACAGTGCCACATTCTTCACATGTGTATCTCATTACTCATAAGCTAAACACTAACTCTGATCTGAATGATATTTTCAGATCACATCATGTAGAACACCAAATAGGCGACTTTTTCAATATTCTAGCATACTGCATCGAACAATTTAATATTTCTAATAACATCTTCTATCATCCTCGTACTTTACAGGCACCAAATTAGAATAACAAACAGTACTGCAAGCTCTAGAAGCTTAAATTAGAAATACCCAGTGATAAAGCCACATATCAGCATCACCAACCAAAGCCAATTTTGACCTAAACACTGCTAAAAAGCAAGAAACACAAATCACAGTCCCAATTCTCCTTCAATTTCAGACCTAGACAACTCAATTTCGGATTAGAAATGTTTCCAATCCGAGCGAAGAACCAAAGAAGCAATACCTCATCCTCGGCATTGCAGTGGTGCTTGTAAATGGCGCGAAGGAAGTTGTAGCGCTCCAGGACGGGCCTGACGTCTCCTCCGCCCTGATCCGTCGCGAAGGCGACGGCGGCGCGGTGGAGGCGGTCGAGCTCGGAGCGGATCGCCTTGTGGAAGAACAAAAACACGAGAATCGGCGATTTTAGGGCGGGGATTTTCAAGCTCGACTTCGAAGAAGGCGAGGCGTCGATTGAATTCACCGGACCGGCCATTACCGCCACACCTCCGCCGCCTCCGTCTCGGTGCTTAAGCCCCGTCAATGGCGTAGCCATTGCAGAGAAAAACCTGGAACGTACCTCTCAGATTCAGATCGACTCAGAGCTTCGAAAACACTACAAGATCGAAGATTGAAGTTGAAGATTCACGTCTCTTCCATGTTCGATCCCGCCAATTTTCCCCCTGATTTTCGGCGATTTTGGTTCGGTTCTGTGAGTGTGTGTGCTTCGTTGGAGACGAACCAGAAAGGGGCAAAAAAAAGAGGAGGAACCATGAAGATAGAGAGGAGGAGCCAATTTATAGTTGGTCCACGTGGCGGTAAAATTAAATCAAAATGATACATTTTCTCTTTCTGCTTCCAAAAACAATCAATGTGAAAATTATCGACTGACTCGTGGCATCAGCGGTGACGCAGTGCCGAGACCGCATGGCCGAAGAGACACGTGGCGTGCCACGTCTGCGTCCATGTCAGCCTGGGCGTGCCTGTCGCGTGACGTGTGCGGAGGCGCCGTGACGGTGACGGAGCTGTGGGGGGGTATTATGGACCTTCTGCTCGTGGAGCGCTCAGCGATGTGTGAGACGGAGTCGAGAGAGCGTGGAGATCGTTAGGGGACATGTCGGACGCACGTGGTGTCACGAGTATACTCATGTTGCGTGCTCCTGTAGCTTTGGAGATCTTTAATTATCACCGCAATCTATGACTTCGGAGCTCTACTTTGGTTGTCCGAATTTATCCACGCACCTGCTATTGCGTGGGGAATAGGGACTCTCATGTTGTAGTATTCTGTTTTTTTATGGAGTTTTTTAATTGTAGAATTTTGTTTAATAAATTTGGAGTATTATAATCGTGTTTTATAAGTATGTGAATAAACTAATGAAAATATGGATGAAAATAATTATTGAGCCCAAACGAATTTGGTCAATAAAATCACAAGGAACTTGATTTTTCTAGTCATTATCTCTTATTTGAGTTGCTCAAATATAATCAAACGGATCAAATCAATACAAACCAACCTGAAAAAATTGACTTGACCAAAACATAATCGGTTTAGTTTCAATTAAAAAATAAGAACCAATACATAATTGAATCAAACCGATTTATTGGACCCAACAAATAATAAGCTCCAACATAATGAAGCCGAAAACCAAAGAAGAAAATGTGGCCCATACAGGTCTCGAACCTGCAACCTTCACGTTATTAGCACGACGCTCTAACCAACTAAGCTAATGGGCCTATTGATGGAAAAGCGTCAACAATCTTACTTAGCAATTCAGGCTTCTAGTGTTCTAATGGCGTTGACCCTTTCCAAGGTTCTTGGAGTACAGGAAGACTGTTAAGACAGCAACGCAAGTAAAACAAAAATTCTCAAAGGTCACAAAATTGCAAAACAAACTCATTTCCGTGACTCGTTTCATATCCTAATTCCTGTATTGGGCCTACAAAGCCCATACGCAGGCCCATTACACGTGATTAGAGGCTTTATCTGTCTAATAATAAGCACACATAATAAACAAATTTAAATTATCATATTGAACTCATTTCAACTATATATATACATTCTATGTGACTGTGAGCGTAGAATTTTGATTTGACTTTTTCACATGCTAGGATTGGTCTTAGCAGTGGAAGAGCTAAGCCACCTCTCAGTCACAGAATTTGGCGAAGCTGGTGGTCTCATACCCTTCAACAACCCAATCTCATCACATATACCCGGCGAACGCGGGGGCATTTCGGTCTTTACTGCCCCTAAACAATCACCAGGTAGCTCAGACAGTTCAGTACACGAGACTCTCACTTTTACAGAATCTGGAGATTCTCCAGACTGAATCGCCCTGAGATTCTCCCACACTTCCAACATGTCAGGCCTCGTTTCCTTGTCCTGCTGCAGACACCTGAACGCCAGCTCACCGACCAGCACGATCATCGTCCTGACACCCTCGTCAGAGTCAAACCCTATGCTCGGGTCAACGAGCCCGGCGAAATCTCCTGCTCGAATCCTGTTGACCGCTAGGTTCGCCAGGTTGATGTCACGCCCGTGCCTGTTGATGTCAACTGCAGGCATGGACGATATCAGCTCGATCAGCACGACCCCGAAGCTGTACACGTCGCTCTTATCGGTCAAACGGTAACACTGGTGGTACTCAGGGTCAACGTACCCTGGAGTGCCCTGTGGAGCCGTTGACACGTGCGTGGCAGTGACCGGGAACAACCTGGACAGCCCGAAATCAGCGACCTTGACGCTAAAACTCTTGTCTAGTAAAATGTTGTCTGTCTTCACGTCTCTGTGGATGATGTCCGAGGCGTGGAGGTAAGCGAGCGCAGAGGCGGTCTCTATGGCAATGCTGAGCCGGACAGGCCACGCCATGGAGCGACCGGACTTGGATCCTTCTCCGTGGAGGTGATAGGCGAGCGTGCCGTTCGGGATGAACTCGTAGACCAGGAGGAGCTCCCTGGCACGGCGGGAAGTGCAGCCGTAGAGCGATACGAGGTTCTTGTGGCGTAGGCGTGTGAGGATTTGGATTTCGTTGATGAACTGCTCGAGTCTTTTGTAGTTGTGCTCGTAGAGGCGCTTGACCGCTACCTCTCGCCCGTCTTTGAGCTTGCCTGGTTCAGGAACAACCCACATTAGTCCTGAATGTACTCGAAATACTGAGAACTATGAATTATTATTCTGTTTGGTAATATATTTTATTTAACCGGTCAATTTCGATTCAGATATGGTTTTTATAAGCTAAAATTGGAGGTTAACCAAATCATACTGAAATGGTCCATATCTATAAAGTATAACTTTCAATTTCAAATGCATGCCTATAATTATATTCTACGGCTTAATACCGCATGAAAATTAGAATGTCTTTATTTCACAACGTTCAATGCAGATAAAAAAACCGAACTCGAATCAAGAACTGGATCGCAGTGAACAAATTACATGACTAGTCCGAAAATAATGTCCAAATGGGTGATTAAGCCCAAAATGAAGGTCTGTCACTGTCACATTACGATTTGGTCCATTTTTAATTGAAGAATCACCCGATTACTGTGTCGGTTATAAACGACCCAAATTCTTTCATCGGTCCTAGATTAAGTTCTCTAATACTAAAAACCGGCTGATTCAATCCGGTTTGGTCTACTTATAAAAACGGTTTAGATAATCGAACCATGGACACCCCTAATTCTAAATCAACAAGAAAATGCAGAGATGATAGATTAATGGTAAATTTCAGTCCCACCATAGTATACAGCTCCGAAACCTCCATCCCCGATCTCGTTGGACTCGCTGAAACAACTAGTTGCTTCTTCGAGTTCTTTGTAAAGAAAGATTTGGACTCCATAGTGAACAGTTCTCTCTTCCAAGTCTGCAGTTGAGTGATCAGAAGAAGAATTGTTTCTAAAGATGTACTCTGGGGAAGAGCGTTTTCTCTTGCCACAACTTCTTATGGATAAAAACAAGCTGATTGCAACAATGAAGGCACATCCAATGCCTAAACCTGAACAGAGCACAACAATTTTGTCAGCAAGAAAATTCATGTGAGTTTCTTGAGTTTTGCATAGTTTTATGTTGGAAAAATGGCTAAAACCTGATGTATACTTTGTTACTATAAAAATGTGTTATGAGCTTTGATTTTTTATGCAAAATGTATGTATTTGTAAAAAATGACAAAATTGCCCTTAATTTAAAAATTACTTTCTAAAATATAAATGTTTTCTAAAATTTGTATGATCAAAATTTGAAATTTAATATTTGTGAAATTATTTTTAAGTTAAAAAATTATTTTTAAAAATTTTAATTCTTAATTTCATGTGTAATTTCGTTGTTTTTGTACGAATACACACATTTTGCACAAAAATAACTCAAAGTTAAAGCAGGTATTTGCCATTTTCCCTTTTATGTTTTATATGTGGGTAAAAGGGGTAAGCTTACCTAATCCTAGTCCTAGCTTCAAGAACTTGCCATTCCCTGCAACAAATGAGGCATAAATGATACTGTTAGTATGAACCATGAGTACTGAAGGTAGTTATATATGTGCAGGCCCATGGATCAGAGGCTGGTTATCCCTGCAACTATATGGGCCAGAGGCACGTGTCGTTTTCACGTGACTTTCGACTCGACTTGTTCGTGGGAGGGAGTGTTAGAGTAACAAATCTAAAAGACGTGAATCTATTCACAAAGTTAAATAACAGGATGGACCTCCACCTATCACCTTAAGTTTTTAGATGGTATTAACATTTGGTTCGGGTCAAAAGCCTATAATCCACGTGCATATCTCGTAATCTGGCACACCCATAAAGGGGTGCTAGCCTATGCACGTGAGGTTAACCAACTTAAATAACAGGCTAAATCTCCATTCCACCTATAAATTTTAGCTTTTAAGTGAGTTGAGTTTCTAACCGTTACAAATATATATATATTCCATATTACCTCTGGCACAGTGTAAAATTCCCTTGCTGTCATGTTCACATTCACCTCCAAAGTGCAGGCAAGAAGCACAGTCAGGACTTATTACCAGCTGAAGAGAGAACTTGGCAGATAACAAACTGAACAAGTCACTGTCATTGCGAGCCGTCAAGTTCGCTCCGAGCTGGATTACTGAACAGTGACTGGGAAGCGCCTTGGAGTCAGAGTTGCTGCTATGGTAAATGCTATAGCCATAATCAGAGCAATTCACCTGCAAAATGTTTGACGGGAAAGGAGGAGGAAGAGAAGGAGCAGTGTGGTTGCATTTCACCATGGACAGACCTCCGTCAACACGAAAAGAAACAAGAGATGTGTTGTGGAGGATCAAATCCTCCAAATCTTCAAAGTAACTGCAGTTTTTGTGTACCAGGCTCTCTTTAAGCTCTGGATCGTTGATGAGGACGATATCGGACTGAGAGATGTTCACAAAGCCATACGTTCTTCCTTGCTTGTGGAATTGGATCTTGTGAGTTTCTTTATCACAGTCAGATACGCTCAACCAGTCAGGACGAGGACACGACTGGTTGGTGAAGGGATACCCGATACTACCTAGTTTCCCGCAAATGAAAGATTTCGGACAACCTTGAACATTCTGGCTCTTGTTCCTGTCTCCAGCTGAGTAAGCATGCACAATACAGCATAACATGAAGAAAACCAGAAAATATACAGAACCCATATCTTCAATATCGAATTCAAGCACAACCAGGGAAAGAGAACCTAAAAATCCCTATGCAAGAATGAAGTTTCCTAGTTTTAAGTTTAGTGTCTATTTCTTCAAATTATAACCATTTCTGTTACTCTGCACAGCACGGCAGTTGACTTGAAAAATAGACAGACTCGGTATTAGACCAAGTTTCCACAGTGTAATGACCTAGCAGCAACACTAGGGAATAAAGACTTGACTCTCCATAGTGAAAACCAGCTTTAATTAATGGCTCATTGAAAATGATGGTTTTTGGAATCACTGGTTCATGTGAACAGACCCCAAAGCAATGGCCATGTAAAGAATCATCACAGGGTGCGAAACAGAAAGCAACAAGAAGCTGATATTGCAAATATGGAAAAAGTCGTGGACTTTTGATATTTTCCCATGTAAACTAAAACACAGGGAAGCAAGATAGGGATGGTGATTGGTCGGTGAGACGACGGGCACTTCAGGGCCAAGCGTTTTGAAAAGGGTTAGTAGCATTTATTTGGAAGAGAGAAAAGTCAGTGAAGAAGACGATGGGCACTTCAGGGCCAAGACATGAAACTTGGCCTTCCTCTTCTGTAAGAATTGGTAAGAACAAAACAGGACCACAAGTGCACACATAGATGGAGGATTTTGAAGGTAATGCACCAGAACCAACAGATTTCAATGACCTTTTCATACATGTCTTTACTAGTTACTCATTGGTCATTAGTCTTTTCTGTGGCTTCCTTTGCCATAAATCTGATGTTAACTGGTAAATATCTAGATATTAGAACATCAAGTTCAAGGCAACAAATTTGTGTTGCTCTTGTAATGACCAGCCTAAAACAACATTGTAGCTCTTCTTCAATTGATGCAATTTTGTTCATTGGGGCATTTTATCGAACACCTTGTGGGCACTCTCACAAAGACCCTATAAACAGGAGAAAGTGAACCCAGACAGCAAATTTTCCATCATTTTCCTGGGAAAAAACAGAGAGAAAATAACAAAAGGAACTCACGGGATCCACAGTGATTGACACGAGGCCGATCCGGACAAAAACGCACTGTAACTTGTTCGAAACCACTCTTGCCGCCACTTCCTTCGCAATCGCCGCCATTTTCGTTGCCGGAGAGCTCGAAACCAGAGTACCCACAAGAGGGTCGTTGCAGGTGTTTGATAAAAATGGAAACTTTGTGTTAATTTTGCTCTCATAGTCACAGCTTTTTTGGGTGAATATGATTATGGTAAAGCAAGAACTGGATGGGTCCATGATTGGATATGAAGATATGAAGGAGTTGCTCTAGCTCGGTTCGTTAAATATTCAAGTTCGGATCTGCTATAACGTGCTCAAAGTAAATTTGAGTTTGAGCCTGATTTTTTTAAGGTCTGATGCGTTTACGAACCAACTCGTTTAATATTTAATTAATTACATATTTTTCATAATTAGTAAATATGTATAATGAAATTAGACGAGACGATCTCGAGTTGACTCGTTTAATATTTAATAAAAATTATTTATTTAACATATATTTTATCTTTAATAATATTTATGTTGAAAATTAAGTGAGTCGAATCAAGCCGAGCTCAAACTAGTTTTCTTCTTTTTTCGAGTTGAATTTTAGTTTAGTTTCGTAAATTCATTTGAACCCGAGCTCGAGTTGAATACTTTTTCCCCGAGCTGAGTTGGGCCCTGTCAAATGGAGACTCAATTCGGCTCGTTTACGCCCCTACTGTTATGAGTCGATTTGGGTGATTATCGGTCATAGACAATGTTCTAAAAACGTTAGGGGATAATTGGTCAGCGAGTGTCTTGTGATAATTAATAAAAACATAAATTACATTGAATAATTAATAGAAAAGTACATAAAATTAAGTAGAAACTAATTGAAGATTGATTGGACAAGTCGATAATTTTTAGAACATCGGATATTAGGGTTGTTCACAATTCGATTTTGAGTTGGTTCAATTTGATTTTGAACCAAACCGATTGATTTGGTCTTACAAAAATAAAAACCGAAATAGAACCAAGGGCATCTGGTTCGATTCGGTTTTAAATTTGTCAATTTTTTGTTTGGTTTGTTATTAATCAAGTTTAATAAAAATTTTAAACTTTAGACCGTTTTGACTCATTATTTAATTTATTGGTTTTTGGCTGGAGTTTTTCTGAACCAACTTCTTACATTTCAAGGCAATTTTGATTTATTTTTAGTTTTCCCAATATTGCTTGTCTTAAATAATAAGAATTAGTAACTTCAAATGAGTCACGTGATCAAATTTGATCATTTTTTATATTTTATAGATCGAACAAATTAAAAAGATAGTTTTGGTTATTTTTTGATTCGGTTATTTTTTAGTACCCTTGCTGGTTATGGATTGGTGAAGCAAGAGCCGAGGTGGGTCCATGATTGGTTTAGGTTTAGGAGGGTACTATATGGATCATTAGTTTGATTAGTAATTGTTAGTGTCTCTAAACCAAAACTATATTCTAATTTAATGATTATTTTATTCAAATGTAAATTAAGAAACCATATAACATACCCAAAATTTTATTTTATTATTATGACGATAAAATATGAATGTAAAACAAATTAATATATGCTTGATATAATTATTTTAAAATAAAATTATATTACGAAAAGATAAGATTTATCACAAATATAAAATTTGACTGATAAAATTATCGCATTCTAATAGTAAATGCAAAACAAATCAAATATCGTTTAAAACAATTTAATTATGTGATTCACGATATCCTCTTATATGCAATTTTCAGCAAAGAATCCAAATAATGCATTGGAGAATTGTATTCTTGGTGTTACATCAAGAATATGAATTTGATATCAGAAGTGCATTGCAATATGGTAATTGTAGCTTCTTCTCTTTTATTGAGTTGATTGGCACTTTTGGGCCAAAATGGTTTATTTTGAATTTGATCACCAAATGTTCATATTCAAAACAATTTTGAATAGCTCCAATTATTTTTGGGTGAAAATACAATTAAAAAAGAATCTTAAGAGGAACTGTTGGACCCAACTTGTTTAATATGATTGGGTCACAAAATTTGGAGGTGCCCTTCAATTTGAAATTTTGATCCATAAAATGTTTTTTGGGAGGATATGGTTTTGTTGTTGATTAGTTGCTTGTGGTGTGGCTATTACACCTACACTACACCCCATATAACACATCACTTCTCAACCACCAATATCCATTGTTGTGGTCAAGGAGGTGGGTGATATATTTTAGTCATTTACAACTATATGTAATTGAATAGTTTAAAATATATGTTAAACAATGAATGATAATGATAAGTCAATATGATTAAATAATTTGAGTTGAAACCATAGTTTTATTATCTTTATATATTGAAAAAATTGATGAGAAATATCATCATACATTACCTTTTGAGTGAATGTTAATATTATATGAGCTTAATTGTATTCCATCAAATGATAATTTAGGGACCCAATTAATTTATCGTAGATTTTTTTAAGAGAATGTAATATTTCATTTTTCATTTAATATTTCATTTATTCATTAAGAGAAACATAATTTTACAAACACCAACTTACATGTTAGTATAATGTAAGTCACGACCTTCACCTTCGTCGACTGAAAATTCTCGTGATCATTCTGCAAAACACATAAGTAAGGTTCCTCGATCATTCTTGTAGATAAACTAAACTACAATGCAAGCGTAAACACACGACAAACCCAGTCAGAAAACATGATAACAAACACATATAAACAACTGCTAAATATAATAAAGTCTCCTCGGAGTTGAAAAATTATGGTCATAAACATAAATTAATAATTTATTATTTTGTATAATTATTGAACATGCGAAAATGTATTAAATGGATATTGAATAAATTATTTGTCTAAAAAAACAGAACACGAGGGAACCAAAATAATTTAAGAAACTCTCGTATTAATTAATAATCGAATAATATGATATTATCCTATTTTCAATTATTTTTATAGAGATTTGATTTGGTCCAATTATTAACTTTTTTAGGTCCTCACTACCACAAACACCGACCAGTCGTTTAGTATCTTAAGATTAGCCTCAACGAATGTGGACCCCACTTTCCTACGTGGCGATCCGTCAATACGGTTCCGTGCAATCCTATTGGTCAGATTCTCCTTGTGTGGTTCAGACATCAAGATACTAAGAGAAACAGTAATTATTGCGCAATTAAAATTAAAAAGTGGCTTTTCATTGCGTTGAAGCTATCGTCGAATGAGATAAGAAAAAGACAGCTTCCCACCTTGTCCGAAATCCGACCGCACACGTGTCGATCGGTTCCGACACGATCGCACGTGTGACCCACCAAATCTGGTCTTAACGGAAAGGGACCAATCACGGCCAAGTCATTAAAACACCGCTTCGCAGTTCGGATAAGGTAATGAAGGGGTGATCTGATCCGGGCACTCCTCTTACTTGGGGGCGCTCATAACACAAAACTCATTTATTTTTAGTGGAAATTAGAAAAAAAATAGAGTGAACTGTTTACTTTTACGCAATGTGATAGCGAAACTTTCTTTACTACAACAAAAATAAATAAAGAAAAATAATGATTTTATTATTATTCTTTTGTAAAATATTTAATTTTTAAAAGATACCTCGAAAATGACATTACATTTTTAAAAAAAAATAAATTCTCCTCATCTTGAGCCTATCTAATTTTCTCTTTTCTCACCGTTGAATTGGCATGACATTTCTTTTATCATCGTGCTATATAGGGGTGAGTAGAAATGTTCGGACAACCCGGCCCAACCCGTGAACCCGGCCCAAATCAAAATTCGTCCGGACTCAACCCGCCCACTTGTACATCGGACAACACTCTTCATGGGTTGGGAATGGACATGAATATAGTCAATATGCTAAGTCCGGATTTGGCCCAAAATTAAGCCATGAACTTTCTAACCCGATCCATACTCACCCTTTATTACTCATTGCAGACCAGTAATATTTGGTAGAAGAAATAGAAAAAATACTCCTCTCTACTTAGACAAATTCTTATAAAAAAATTTAAGAGCATTTTAATTGTTTTGGACAAAATTACCCGATACAAAAAAAAATTAGGAAGTTTACAATTATTTATCGAAATAAAAAATAATTTAGGATCACATTTTACAAAATTTAATTTAAATTTCACCTTTGTAATTTTCTTATTTTTTATTGCGGGAACGTAAAATTTAATCGAAAATAAAAATAAAATGAAATGAAATTGTTTTCTTCTTCGTTTTAGACACACGCCCATTCATTTCTTCAGAGCTCTGGTTCGCTCTCTCTCTCCATCAATCCCTGAAATTACCAAATTACCCTTCTGAAGGTCTCTACCTACCCCCATCTCTCTCCACCAGATCCATTTCGCAGAGTCTCAGTTCAAATCTGCCATTTTTAGGGTTTTAATAGTCCCGAATCGATTTCCCCCAATTCGCACCCAAATCAAAAACAAAAACAAAAATCAATCAATCTCCTGGTCTCGATCTCTCGATAACCCAATCGGAGTCGCGGACCGATTCTCTTCACATCCCCGCCTCCGATTCCCAGAAATTCGAACCCTCGTCGCCGCCGATCGAGATGTTGGGGGCGGGTCTTCAGTTCGGGAGGAGCCGCGGCGAGGATCGGTTCTACGATTCGGCGAAGGCTCGCCGGAGCCACCAGAACCGGCACGCCGATCAGGCCCGGAGGGCCCAGAGCGGCGTCTCCGGGAGCCAGGTCAGGGCAAAAACCGCGGTTCGGGCGCCGGAGAATCGGGTCAGGTCCGATGACCCGCCGAAGCCCGTGGCCGTGCCGGCTCTGTCTCCGGCGAGCAACCTGCAGAGGTTCCTCGAGTCGATCACGCCGGCTGTTCCTGCCCAGTACCTATCAAAGGTTGGGTTTTTATTTTGTTTCAATTGAATTTGGTTATTGGGTGTTTTAGTTCATGTTTTTTTTTGTTTGATATTCAATTGGGTTGGGGGTGGATTGAGGGTATTTGGTGTTTATGCTTTCAAGAGTTGAAAATTGTTGTATCAGTTAAATTCAGTGTTTTGAATGATTTGTAGTGTTGGTGATGAGCCATTATGGTTGGTTTTGTAAGGATAAGAAATATACGGGTTTGCATCAGTCTGAACACTTGAGTTATGATTGGTTGACTTAATGGAAGAAAAAGCGTATTCATGTATTAATGAGAGAAAGGAAATGAACCAAAAGTTTGGATCCATTTTGTGAATTCATGTAGATAAAGGTTTATCAGCAGTGTTCTAAAAAAACGCTAGTTGGGCGGAGAGGGCATTTTGGCGATTAATTGGAAAATAAATCGGATTGAAGGATTAATTGGAAATCATAGAGGATTAATTGGGAACTGATCGGAGATTAATTAGACAAGTCGAAGATTTTTAGAACATTGTTTATTAGGTTGAAGAAAGTATTTATTCAAATTGCTTTTTTGTGGCAGACAACAATGAGAGGAATGAGGACTTGTGATGTGGAATTTCAACCGTACTTTGTGCTTGGTGATCTATGGGAGTCTTTTAAAGAGTGGAGTGCTTATGGGGCAGGAGTGCCTTTGATTTTGAATGACTGTGATTGCGTTGTTCAATACTATGTTCCATATTTGTCTGGAATTCAAATATACGGCGAGCCTATAAAGTCATCTGTCAAGACAAGGTATTGTATCATTGCCATTTAACTAGACATCATGCTCTTTACTCAGTGATCATTTACGTTTGGAGCAATCATATCGTTTCAAACATTTTTTCATGCTCAATTATTAGTTTTTTTATGGAAGTCAAGATACTAGACAAACTAAATTATCAATTTTGATATGATCAGAATTTTTTCAATACCTATAACTCTCAATATTTTTATGTAATAAATCAATTAGGTCCCTGTATTATCATTTGAGTGGATATCATTAAGCTCAGATAATATTGACATTCACACAAAAATATAATATGCAATAATGTTTCTCGTCATTTATTTTAATACAGCGATAGTAAAACTAGGGTTTTAACTAAAATTATTCAATCATGTATTTTAAGAATTTTGACTTATCATTATCAGTAATTATGTAACATACATTTTCAACTTTTCAATTATATATAATTCTAAATTGACTAATATACATCAACCACCTCCTTGACCACATACATTCGATCAGATATTGATTTGTTTCTAACAATAAAAATACAGTTCAGTTATTACAAAATTTGCAGTTTCATTTGAAAGCCCTCTCAAACTGTGGGGCCTTACATGTTAATAGCATATGTGTTGCAAGTTTAAGGCATTTTTTCACACATTATGTCAAGGATATGATATTTGGTCTATTATTTAAGGACCGTGTACTTAAAGACTTTAAAACCCTCCATTGACGACATGCTTCCTTAATAATATTATGCCAGGTTCTTGGCCACCAACCTACCCTGCACCAACTTTCTACTTGCCCCATCATCCATAGTAACCTCTAGGACTCCTTATTCGTTGTGTGACTGTTCGCCTATGGCTGCTTTGCTCTGTAGTTTTAAGATTAGTACTAATAATTGTTTGTATAAATGCATCACTTTCTGGTGCACGTGGCAATTAATGAATTTTGTAAATGAAGGCAAGTTGATCATTGGATGATAGTGTCTTGCTTATGTGTAACTTAACTTGTACTACTTTGCTTAAATAGACACATTCTGATTGTGGCTTGCTTATGTGATAGACGACTGGGCGAGGACAGCGACAGTGATTTCAGGGATACAAGTAGCGATGGTAGCAGTGATTGTGAACAATGGAGTCATCATCACTTAACAAGTGAGATTCCTCGGAGGATGGAACGCTTGTCTTTGAGAGACCACCCTGCGGAACCCCAAGAAGACTCCTCGAGCGACGAGGGTGAATCTTTGAATTCCCAAGGGTGCCTGCTTTTCGAGTATCTTGAACGCGACCCTCCCTTTAGCCGGGAACCTTTGGCCGACAAGGTCAGTAATTCTTGTCAGTGCTCCTAGTAAAGTAAATAAATATTACAGTGTCTTCATTTTCTCATCCTTTTATTTTATTTCATATTTTCCTGATTTTTTCTTTCCACGCAGTTGTCGGATCTTGCCTTCCGCTTCCCTGCACTGAAGACTCTAAGAAGCTGTGATTTGCTGCCTTCTAGTTGGATCTCTGTGGCCTGGTATTATCTCGTTACAGTTACATTTGCTACTCATTAATATTAGGTATGCGCATGCAACTTACAAGTTGTGTAAATCTTTTAGGTACCCAATCTACCGGATACCAACAGGACCAACCTTAAAGGATCTAGATGCTTGCTTCTTGACATACCATTCTCTTTCTACACCTATGGGAGGTAATAAAATGGAACTTTTGCCGTTAGTTTGTCAAATGTGCAATATTTCACATGTGTAAATCTAGTGTTCATATACTTTTGGGAAAATGGCAAAAGGGTGCTTTCTGTATACTATCAATCCCATCATAAGCCTTTGAAACTGATTTTTTTTTTTTTGTAGGCATCCCAAGTTCACACGCTCCGGTGGTGACATACCCTAGTGAAATGGACGGCCTCCCGAAGATGTCATTACCTGTATATGGTCTCGCTTCATACAAATTCAAGGGGTCGTTGTGGATACCTGGCGCTCTAGAGCGACAACTAGCCAACTCGCTCCTGCTGGCCGCTGACGACTGGCTGAGACTGCTTCAGGTCAATCACCCCGATTTCGTTTTTTTCAGCCGTAGATGATATTATAGATACAATGACCACTATAACCCCAAAACCCGTTTGTTTTCTGATTAGTTATACTCATTTATATAGGAAAAAAAGAAAAAAAAATTAAATTGAAAAAGGAAAAAGAAAAGAAAGTAGTAAATGCGTTAGAATGGGAAAAAAGAGTGTGAAATTAAAATAAGGCCCAGAGAAAGGCGAATACAGAAAATAGATCACTCCGAGCGCTCGGTCTCTTTCTCGGGTCCTTATGATCAGCAATGTAGGATGTGTAACTTTTATTTAAGGGGCTTTTTTTTGTTAGGAGTGAATTTGTGTAAGTTTGATTTGATGTGCCCCAATAATGTATTTGGAAAACTAACTGAAGAAGCTGTGTTATAAATTGATATAAATGAACCATTTTGTTTAGGTTAATTCATTGTGTTCTTTTTTTTACTCGGGAAATTAATGCTGAGAATATCTGTGAATGTATATGCATGTTTATGGAGCTTTAAGATTGTATTTTCGTGTAAATTAAGAATATAGATGTTTTCAGTTTACTTAAAAGTCAATGCAATAAGGTTTGTGACATTGACAGATGAACCTTAAAAGAGTAGGCGTGCACGATTAAGGTTTAGCATTGCATGAGTCGGTCGGTTCTTCAATTGTTGTTTTTGTGCATTTTTTTAACAAGTTAGGAACCATTCAGATAAAGCGTCTGATGATTAATTAATCAACTAGAGTAATTGAGAATAACCAGAAATAATAAAAAATTTAATCTGAGTTCAATTGAAAATGAATTAGAGACTAATCCAAGACTAAAGATTAATTTGTTGTGAAACAGGCTAGTAAGTAATTTATTTTAGGATGTTATAATTTTATTATTATTGGAGTCTGCCCCTTTAACTGTCTTTTTTGTACATTTCCCCAGTATTTTAAAAAAATGTTATATGTTAATTGGACTTCTTATAATATTTTTCTTGTTTACTAGTACTACAAATAAAGATGAAATTTAAATTTTATGAAATAAATAATATACATGATACAAATTTCCAATAAAATATTATGACTAAAATAATATATCATGGATAATAACGTGTGAAAATAAATAAATTATAATTTCTTTAAAAATTTATAATTAACACTAATTTACTATAACAATTTATTAAATGCTATAATTATAGAAAAGAACCAAAATAAAACATTTGAAATCATTTTAACATTAAAAAATTTATAATGATTAATATTTAAAGTAAATTTTCACGGATAAAGCATCATCGTTGGGTAATAACTTTTACAAATAAAATAAAGGAAAATAAAAGTCCCTTTAAAACATGTATAAATTCATGAAAAAAAGGACAGAAGTTTCCAGCTACCCTTACAAGGTCACTCCCAAACCCAAGTAAATCAGCACAAAACCTGGCTACTGATCAGATAGAGCCGTCTTGAACCATTATGCCAAGTACGCTTTCTTAGAGGCAAAGTCTTAGTCATGAACCGAGGATCGATTCAATATGTACACACAAAAAAGAAAAGGAGAGAGCAACAACAGTAACAAACTAGTCATCGGCTAAGGTGTGAAGCTTGTTGGTCTCTATGACTTCAGAGCACAAGTGAGCCATCATCTGATAAAATGAGAGTAGACCAGACAATTGGTCCATGTTCATCTTCGCCATTACTATTCTCGCGACCCTCTCCTTGTTCTTGTCCTGTTTCAGTCTCTCCATGTACGCCGTCGCGTTCCTCACCGTCGCTCCCATCTGCTTCAGCCTCTTCTCTTGCTGCGCGCTCAGCACAGTGTTCGCCTGGTTATTTTAGATCACAAGATTAATCGTGAATTACTGAATAAGTCGAGAATTTTTAAAACACTGGTCGGTTAATGCTAAAAAAGAAAGCGAGTAAAAAATGTTAAGCTAACATGAAAAAGGTAAAAAAATTGGCCGATAGGTGAAAAATCCATGGAAATTAGTTTGAATAAAACCTAGAAAACGAAACCAACCTGGAGATTTTCTAAGAACCGAAATGACTAATTCAATTCTCTTTTAAACTGATCCTATTCGATATGGACATCCTTATTCGCAGTCAGTGTTTTTATAAAAAAAAGAAGAAATTATAGAAGATTAAACAGTGACTAATCGAAAATTATTTGGAGATTTTAAGAATACTGTTCGCATAGATACATTAAAGTCCAAGAATCCATAGCAAGGGTATAGAATCAGATCTTGATATTAAAGCAAGATTCACCTAAAAACTACCTTAAAACTCAAGGTTATGAGCTATACCTGCAAGAACTCGGCTCCTACTTCGAGTTCATAGGATTGGTTCGGGAGCATTCCACGGCCCGAGGTATACATGTTCTTTGCGATCGAGAAGCTGCGCATGATGATCTTTCTCTTCTTCTCCATTTCCTCGTTCATCTTCGGCGCTTTTGGTATACGCTTCACCAAGGAATTGAGCTTTCTTTGATAGGCAATAGCAGCCTTCACAAATTCCTACAGGAAAAAAGACAATTTCGTCAAATGATCGAACAAACCAATTCAATTGATTCAACTAGTGTTTGTGTATACGTTTTTTTGCAATTATTTTGCGATTATTTCTTGAATCATCAATACGCTTTTGCTACTAAGAACCGGTAGTGTTTGTGCATAAATTCAATTGTCACGAAACTATACTTTATAATCCACGAGACTTCCATCGTTATGCTAGTAGAAAACCTCGTAATGTTATTTATGGACACTTCAACCGAAATAACCAGTTCAGTTGAATCGACCAGTGTTTATGTACAAAACTCCGGTATCACAAAACTACAAACCCTATAATGCCCGAGAATGCATTAAAAACTATAAAGAACTTCAACATCACGTTCATGGGTAAATTTCGAGTTAGTATTCATTTTTACCTTATACGCAGAAGGACAACCCGGATAATCAAACTCCTCTGAACCCGAACCCCTCATCCTCTCTGGATGGAACTGCAGACCCATAATAAACTCGCCCCCCTCAGGATCATAAGTCTTGGGATCGTAAAAACCCTCCACCAACCCGTCCTTGGCAAAAGCCATAGGCACGAACCTATCCGCCAACCTCTTCACCCCCTGATGGTGATAGCTATTCACCAGGATCTCCCCCCTCCCCCCTTCCGGCAGCGACTCTCTGAACCAGTCGCTGAGCGGGGTCCCCCCTACGACGGTCACAGGGTGCCTGTGACCATCATAGTTCCCGTAATCCATGTGCACCACCCTCTCCCCCTCGGGGGCCCGCCTCGCCACCTCGCGCTCCACGTCCTGGTACAACGTGCCCCCGCAGGCCACGTTCAGGACCTGCGAGCCCCTGCATATCCCCAAATAGGGGATGTTGCGGGCCAGGCACAGCCTGGCGAGCGAGAACTCGATCGAGTCCTTTTCTTTGTCGATGCTGGTGTCACTCGGGTGGAGCGACCTGATCTCCTCGAGCTCCTCCGAGGGGGCGAAGCAGGATAGCTCGGACTCGTAGAGGGAGGGGTCGATGTCCTCGCCCTCGCAGAGGAGGACCCCGTGGATCGGCTCGAAGCTGTCGAGCAGCGTGTGGACCCCGCTAACCCGAGGGACGATTACTGGTACTGCTCCGTAGCTCACGATGAGATCGAGATGGTACTCACCTATATTCATCAAATTGGGAGATTTTAATGTTTTTCAATCAATGTGCATAGCAAATCTCAATCTGACAATTTCATTTTTTTTATCAACAAATTATATACTAAGGTTTGGCTTGACTATGTTATAAACAAAGTTGGGGTTTGTTGCCTGAATAATTCCTTACCCAAATATAAAAATTGAATTTTGGGTTCTCTTATCCTACTAAATGATCATTCAAACTAATTTTCATGAACAAGAACAGTTACAATCCCAATCCCAAACCACAAAATAAAATAAAATAAAATAAGTGTTTTTTTTACCCAAAATGGGGGTTTACATGAATTGTTCCTTACCCAAAACTAAAACTTGAAATTGGGTTAGTGTCCACTTTTATAAGATCAATCAAACTAAAAAGTACACTGAATCAGAATAGTTACAGTCTCAATCCACAAAATAGAATAAAATCGATGTTTTTACTCAAATTTGGGGTCTTTACAAGAATAATTCTTTGCCCAAATAAAAAAAACAAAATCTTGAGTTCTCTTACCTTATTACTTGTAAATTATCAATCAGACTAAAACTTTGGCATTGAATTATAAGATCAGATACAATCTCAATCAATAAGTGTTCTAATAAACATCAGGTACTAGTCATAGAGTGCCTTTTGAGGACTAATATTAATTAATTAGCATTAATAAAAATTAAATTGGATTAAAGGGATTGTGAGAGATTTTTAGAACACTAATCTCAATCCATGTCCATAATACAGAATTTAAATGCTGTTTTACCCAAATCAGTAAACATCTTACTTCTATAAATGATCAATCAAACTAAAACTCATAGCCATCGGATCGAAACAATAACAATTCCAATCCCAATCCCAATCCACAAAATAAAAAAAAAATAAAAATGGTGTATATATTTTTAGGTTTGTGAAATAAGACGTACCCACAAAATCGACGAACTTGTTCTTGCGAACGGTGCGTCTGGAGACGATGAGAACCCTGGGGAGGATCGTTGTCAGATCCGAAGAAGCCATGAAATGGGTCGGTTTCGAGGAATTTAAGGTCGGCGCGTGAACAAATCTATGTGTGGAGTGGAGGGTCGTTAAAGCCTTAGTCGAGTCGGTGGTGGGGTTTGGTGCGAAATGGGATCGAACGATCAGTACCTTTTGGTTTGTTGCTATAATGTTATCATATGATTCGGATTGTACGATGTTGTTGTGTTGTGTTGTGTGTTAGAGTCGGTCTCGGGTTTTGCTTCTGTCTCTGCGCCGCCTTTTTTGCAACATATATGTATTTTCATTGTAACGTAGTCGTCTTGTTAGTTAGCGGAATACGAGGAATTGGAACTGATTAACATGGGCGAACCCGAATTTCGAAGTGGACTAGTACTTATCCCCTACGACCCATCCTACGTGTTCCCACCTCATGTACATATATATTTTTTTATTTGTAATAAAATTATATTGGCAAGTAATTCCGTGCGAAGCGCGCGTTGACAAGCGTGCTGATGTGATAATCTGAAATTTTGTTATCTTCGAAATTTTTGTTAAATCATTCATTTGACAATGTTAACTAATATTTTATAGAAAAATATCTATTTCTATTACATGACGCTCTTACGTTAGTTCTCGCGTTGATGAGAGTGTGCCCCAAATTATATATGTTTATTTACTTATGAGTGGTGAATATGTAATTTGTGATGGGCTATCATCCAAATTTCATATTTACAAATGGGTTCCTAATCGTATTATAAGGCCCAACCTGATAAAAGCCCATCACACCTTCAAAGTGGGCCAAATCAAATACATGTATTAGAGGCTCGTATCAAAATTATTCCAAACTAAGAATTTATAGTAGTTAAATTAGTAAAATAGAGGGTTAAGCAAGGTTAAACCTCTTGCTTTAACTTATTATTATATAGCTTCAGTGAACATTGAAATTGACTTAATTTATTTCTTATTAATTATGTGTTTTTATATCAAATCTTTATTTTATCAATTCAATGATTGGGATTTTTAATTTGTACCACAAAAATGATTTTTGTCCAAATACTCGTTGACATATACTCATTCTCTATCTAGCTTGATCTGCATCACATTTTAAAGCTCGAGTTTATAAATAAAGATACAAACTGTTTATTTTGTAGTCAGACCGAGTAGCACATCATATACATTGAACATTAACCGTCACACTTTCGCCTAAATTATAAATTTATAATAACACAGAGGAGTACACACATATATAGATCATTCTCTAACATGTAAAAAACTCGACTCATGTAATAATTCAAGTTTTTAAGCGGAGAAAGAAAAACACAATTTCCTAAAGAGCATAAAACACAAATTACACTAAACAACACAACTCAAAATCTCAAACTACTAATCATAAGCTCATAACAAGGTCCATGCTATCCATAGACAAAAACTCATTACCACCACAAAACACAAACTCAAGAAGCTCCTCATCACTTGGCTTTGACTCTCTAGCAACTAGGGAAAGGGGAGCCACAGATTGTAGCAACCTTCCTGGCATTTGGAGAGGTGACCAGTTTATGGAGGTTAGGGTCCCTGACAAAGTGGCAGAGACAAGGCCTCTGGTCCTTGAGCTTGGAGCAGCATGTCTCAGAGGGAAGTGCTGAGGAGGTCATGGCATTGGCACAAGGGCTCAGCTCCATTGCATTGCAGGTCAATGCCATGGTTGACCTTATTGGTGCCTCCACCACCATGGCCACAACAACAATGGCAAGCACAGCACAGAAATGGGCTTGTGAGGGCATTTTGGTCTTTTGGACTAGTGGCTGAGGCTTGAGAGGGTTGGTGCATTTACAAAGATCTCAAGCCAATTTATAGTCATAACTAACAAGATCCAAGAGAGTATTATTATTGTTATTATAATAATAACTAAGTAATTGATTGATTGATTGATTATTTATTTGTTGAATTTTGTATGATTTGTTGGCAAATGGAACCAATTGTGGGGCTAATTATGAGACCAAATTGTGGCCGTTTTGGTGCTTTATAAAAACTTGACCAACCTAAAGCCCTTAAACATGTTTGGCTTTTGGGTTTTTGCACTTTTGTTTTCTTACTTTCTGTTATTAAATAACTTAACCAAAAGCCCTTAAACCGGTTTGCTTGTTTTTGGGTTTTTTTATCTTGTAGACCATTCTTTGTTTAGACTACTATTAATCACATTTTCTCATTATTTTTACTTTAATAGATATACAATGAGGTTCGACTTCGAGTATTAAGATTTTCTGAAAACTTGAATAAGTTGTTGGGTTCTTTTATGATGTTTTAAGTTTATATAGGATACATAACATTATTATATATTTTCATTTATAAGCTTATTATCTTTAATTTATCTCAATCTGATATTAAACTCGTATAAAATATTTATTGATTTGAATTATTAGTGTTGGTGGATGGAGCATGTTACCTATTCCCCTTTTCAAGTTAATAGCAATTTTAATTTCACTCATTGATGTAATGATAACAAACTCACCTCACAATTTGCTACCATTATGTATTGATCAACAATGACCCAAATTATGGTCAAAGGTCACATACAAAAGAAAAGGGTCCACAAACTTTGGGTTCATCAAATCTATAGTACAAAGATCTAGTAGTGTTGATCAAGTATGCTATACATTGGAGTAATTATATATAATGATGATTATATCATAGGCCAAGATTAGATGCCATTAACTTAAGCCTTAAAACAAAAGTCATGACAAAACCAAGAATATTCTTTTCTATTTTTAAGGTTTTTAAATTATTTTTCGTGGAAGGTATTGTTTTTGATTCAAACTTTCAATCAAGAATCTTGCATGTGTCATCTTTTTTAATATAAGTGCTCTAAAATTTTCTACTTGTATGGTAAATCTGACTAATTTTCTATAATTCTCAATTTAGTCATCAAAAGGCGTTCTTCGCCCAACCAACGTCTAGCATTTTTTTAGAACATTGGTAATATGACCTTTCTTAATTGATAATTTGCAATATTCGACAAGAAATGAAAGAGCGAGTTATATAAATTCACAAACAGTTTTTACATTCTAAGCTTAAACTGATAATATATTTACATAGATGAACTAAGTAATAAGATTATTCTTATTTTCAAAACAATCTAACTGAGATTACGTGTGGTAGAAGTCTTGTGTCACAACGGCTCTTTTTGTTGAGAATTGGTGCATGCCATGAGAAAACCTACCAAGCCATGCCAAAGCCATTCCTTTCTTTTTCTCTGTGATAGGTTTCTTAGCTGCAAAGCATAGAACTAACAACTCATCAGAATCACACACATATACATATACAAATATGCTTCCAAATTCTTAATATTGTGTATTAAGTATTAACACTACAGTGCTAATATTACCCACAACATATTCTAATTACCATTACATAAGAAAAAAAAACACAAACATGCCAATCTATTCCTCTGATTCTGATGGTCCACAGTTAGATGTTCGGACAAGGTTGTTTGGCCGCGACAGACCTCGGCATTCCCTCCTAGGTGGAGGAAAACGTAAGAGCCTTCGTGTTTGATGTTTCTCTAAGGTTTCGGGTTTCCTGTTTTTTTTTCTCACAAAATGTTCTGTTTGGTGATTTGTGTTTTGGTTATGCAGTTGCTGACATATTGCTATGGAGGAACAAGCATATGTCAGGTGCAATTTTGGCTGGAGTCACAACTATATGGTTCCTTTTCGAGGTTGTGGAGTATCATTTTGTGACTCTTCTTTGTCACATGATCATATTGTCCATGGTTGTGGTTTTTGTCTGGACTAACATGGCTGGACTAATCAAATGGTAACAACTTCCTGATCCTTATGAGCTGGTCTGGAGTTTAATAGCTAACTTATTTATCATGTTCAGGAGTCCTCCAGACATCTCTGATATGATGTTGTCAGAATCAACGTTTAGATCCTTGTTTGGAAAAATTAACTGGTTGTTCTGGAAACTACGCTACATTTGTGGTGGGAATGATCTCAAAGGGTTCTCTCTGGTACCTAAAACTCTTACTTTCCTTATTCAACAACAGATTTACAAGTTTTGTGGCAAAGCTTGCAATTAACTGACATATACCATTGTTTGGTATGGGTTTGATTTTAACTTTCAGACAGTGACTTCTCTATGGATGTTGTCTGTTGTTGGGAATTATATCAGCTCCTTGAATCTATTGTTTATAGGTATTTAAGACCTCAAATGTTTTATTGTGCATTTTTTGTAAGTCTCTATGTTTAAGTTGAGCCTAACTATGTCTGTTCAATTTCTATGAAGTGTTTCTCTGTGCATTGACAATACCAGTCATGTATGAACGGTATGAGAGGGAGGTGCACTATCTCGCTACCAGAGGGAGCCGGGACATGAAGAAGGTACTCAAGAAATTTGAGGTTGGAGTCCTCAACAAGATCCCGAGGGGACCAGTGAAAGAGAAGAGAAGAATGTAATCTATTGTTTTATGTCTATAGTCAAGATCCAATTCTACCTCTAAACTTGGAAACCCTGTTTTCTATCAGTTGTAATCAGAATCATACAATGATGTTAACTAATGAAGATGACATATGTATTAAGAATAATTACCCGAGTTCGGTGAGTTGATTGATTACCTGTCTAAATGTGATTCTGTTATGTCTTTTTTTATGCGCTCTGCTGATCTAGTGAGACCTGCCCCTCCGCCTTCTGAGGGAAGTTGTAGTTCCGTGAGTTAGAGGTGATGGATGCCTCGACGAGTCGGAATTCTACAAGCATTCGAAGATGCAGAGAATTAGAAACATGATATAGAAAATATCAAATGGAAGAATATTAGAACTGGTCTATATATGGACTCAGGGCAACAGGTCCAAATCATTAAAGATAATTACATGCATCAAGAACTTTCTATCATTCAACTTATGAACTTAAATGAAGGCGGGAAGCGTTGAACTGAACCTGAGGTATAAGAGGTGCTTGAGGTAGATGAGTTGCTGTCATTCTTGGAATATTTCGGGAGACAGGCTCTCCTTGCCCTTGGTTTGGATGGCAGAATATAGGATTGATTCTTGGTTGCATCGCATGCATAGCAGCATTTACGGGCAATTGTTGTGAAGGAAAAAACGGGACTTGAAACTGAGGGGCTGAAGGGTCTCCAGAGAAGGACATTACAGGGAATTCTGAAGAAGCTGATGGTGATGCCAGGGGAAAACTCGGGTTGTAACCCATGCCAGTCATTCCCATGCTGAATCCAAGACCTGGTTTCATTTGAAGAAGCGGAGAGAAACCAGGTACTTGCACTGTTTGGATTGAGGTTGGTGATATATATGGAACTTGGCAGAGAGCAGATCCACCCATGGACATCATCTGATATACACAGAAGTATAAATAATAGTACACATTGGTAGACAAACATGTATGCAAGGAGATTAAGAGATTACATGAACTTGAAGCTTCATGGCTTTAACATATTCAATGGCATCATCTAGCATTGAAGCTCTGTCTGACTGTATTAGTGAACAAGTTTAGTATATTGAACTGGGAAAATCGAGTACAATTTGAATGCTCATGGAAGAATATACTTGTTTAGGAGTTCCGTCACTGAACTGAAATCTAGACCGACTATTTATCGTAAGACTGTTTTTGACATAAAAGAAAAGTTGAACGACCTTGTTACAGTTTGGAATCAGTTCTTGCAAAGCTCTCAGTTTCACATTGATTCGGTCCCTACGCATCTATTGAAAATCAAGGCAACAGTAAACAAAAGGGAAGAGAGTGTAACAGAACTAAAAATGAACTATACATGATTAATTAATCTCACCCTCTCAGACTTGTTGTGTTCCTCAGCAGAACGTATTCTCTTATGCTGTACGTCTTGCTTTCCTTTTGTTTCTGTAGATACCCCAGCCGTCTCCTACGATGGAATGCGGTGAGGTGAAGTAAGAAGGTAAAAAGAGAATGAAATAGCTAGCTATCTGTATATATAGTTACTTACACTACTTAGGCACTTAGGAATATCTTTTTCGCCAGCTTTTCTTTTGCGCCCAACCTCTTCTGGTTCGCTCAGAAACTTGATTATAGTTTCCATGCTAGAGTTTCCTTGTGTTGGTAGCTCAACATCTGATAACACCTTGAAAATGTCCTGAATATTATCACCTTCACATGCACTTGAAAATGTTGAAGTTGATCTTTGAAACCAAGAATTGGGAATATCAGAGACACCAGAATCAGGGAGTAGTGACATATCACTATGATTTGAGGACTCCCAAATATCACTAGTTTTGGTACCTGACATATCACCCCAGTTTGGCGACGAGTTGTTCATGTCAAGAAGCAGAGCAAGAAGGTTTCTGGTTTGAGGATAGTGTAGGCTGGTTAGTTTATATACCGATAGGTGTCTAATAGTTTTTCTGGTTTTTCTTTTCTGAATCGATGAAAAGTTGGATCCAACTAGTAACGACCTGTGGACCATTTGGAGTTTCTGGCTAGTTGTGTTGAGTGATTCAGGTTTTGGTAATGGCATGGGGGAATGGGAATCAATGTTCTATATCTGACTATGTATATCTAGAGATTCCTTTGGATTCTGATTATCCCATGTGAAGTAAAATCCTGGCAATCATGTCAGCTTGCTGGCATTATTCAAGGAAAAAAACAAACTCCAAGTGATTCAATGCTGTACCTCAAAGGGTTCCGTACGTATCTGGACTTCTACAAATCATGATAAAACTGTTCCAAACGCATCTGGACCCCCCCAAATCATGCTCAGGTCGCCTCAGATCCAAAAACAGCGAGCGTGTGGTTCTCGAACAATTTGCATGCATATGCAGACAACCTGCAACTCGGCAAATAATTCCAAAACTCCCACATTGGGCAAGTAAAAAGAGAACATGGTGGATACAGCTCCTTGGTCTATGAGGGTGTGTCTCCTTATTACTTCCAAAGCTTTGAGTTTGGGAATCTGACCATTTTCAATGGGTACATATCTAGATAAACTCTCTCTTTCATGTTTGAAACATAGTTCCTCTTAACCAAGTGGACATAGTTTTTGAGGACAAAACCACAATCAGTGCAGTAACATCTTACTTGTCGTCTTTCTTCTGCACCATGGACAGTCATCATCTTCAGACTACCACTTGAGGCTTGTTTCATTTAGTTCTACAGTTATCTGCACCAGTCAACCTATACCGCATAAACTTAATCAGTTCCTAAAGAGGGTGTTAATTAATAATTGATATTAATGCTTAATATAAACTCAGTTAACACTTTGAAAAAGGGTACAGGACACTCAAATCACAAACTATCATATAACCCATGTGAGAGCAGACTGAATACTCAACCTAAAAACCATTGACTTTCTGCTGAAGCAATTTCAAACTTATGAAGTCAACAGTTGCAAAGTTTCCAAGATGATAACTTTTTTTCTGTGTGGATAATATCAAGGTGCCATCCTAACTATAAGCTTCATGAATGTCAATAATTCCATGCAGTTATTCTTTAAATAGGGGGCAATTTGGACTTTCCTGGCACTATGAGGGTCAATGTTCAACATTGGAATAGTTTATAAAGAAGAGCCAAATTCTTATGGCCGGCCATATATGCTTCATTACCACCACCAAGCAATTCATAGTAGTCCGTTTTTGACCCATTCAAGAGGCTTAAATTGCATTCCCTTTGCCTTCAAATCAAGGAGAGAGAAAAAAAGGAGATGGTAAGGGTACTGACAATGGTGGCTAGAATGAACAGCCATGGCGGTGAAGGCTTGAGCAGTGTGGTTTTCCTCTTCTGGGCAGCTCTGATCACCGTATCTGTCATGGCAGCAATCGTCTTCGCTTGTGCAGATGGAGCATCCAAAGACAACTCCACCCATACCACTGCTGCTTATGCTTCCAACTGTGGCGGCGGATGTGGCGCAGGCTGTGGGGCTTGAGTTCATTTTTCACCTGTATGTATGTATGTATGTATCTGCATAGTAAATTAAACACGAGGGTATAGTTCTGGCTACATAAAGCTAATAGGAAATTAGATATGGATGAGGCAGCAGAGGTAAATGAAAGTGTAGAACTTGCATTGAATATGTAATTGTCGTTACAGAAATAATGAGAAAAGTAATCATAAGTTCTGAAGTTCACAATCAGACTCCTCTTATACACTTTCTTCATGTCAATAATGTGATCTTTACTTCTTTTTTTATCAGCAATAATGTGATCTTTACAATCCACTTTTTTTCCTTAGATCCGTGGAAGATATATCCACTCGGAATCTATCTTCTGGTATTGAAATAAACATATCCCTTATTTCCTCTGGAATGTCAAAATCTTCAAGAACCTGCATAGAAATCGGACTGCTTAATAATCAAGTTTGCATAAGATTTCAAAGAGAAAGTCGGGCAAGTGGCTTCTGGTATCTCGGCAGTGTCAGACCTTGAAAACACCATCTACATTCCGACCACCCACAAGGAAGGTGCATCCCGTGCTCTTACATCTAATAAGTATTGAGAGCATCTTCTTATAGTCCCCATCATAGTATTTGGGCTGCAAAGGCAAGGAAATAACTTGTACTCAAGATCCATTTAATTTCAATTTTTCCGGACAGGATGACATAGAAAAATCATGATATAATGTAAATATGAGAAAGATTGAGAGTCCATGCATTAATAAGTCTTGCTGCTGTATCGGCTCCAATTACAAAAGCACTTCCTGGGAAAAGCTCAGCTTTCTTATAGAAGTAAGGCTGATTGGATACGATCACCGTCTTTCCTGCCATTCACAGATCAACTCATTGATATGTTACGGTCAACAAAATCAAATAATACTTATATTAGGATGACCAGGAATGGAAAAACAGAATCAGCTCACCAGCATTTTCAAATTGCTTGACACGATCTTTTATTTGTGTCACCGATAAAGGAGGTTTGTCAGCATTGATAGCTGATATTTCAAAACATGGATATCCATCACCACAGATGCTGCAGAAATAAGTTAGATTTATAAGTCATTGCATATGCAATCCAATCAGCATTAGTTACGATGTGGCACTAATGGGCCAGAAAAATGATGACCACCCTAAAACCAAGGCATAGACCCAGAAGGCCAGAACCCCATAATATTACAGTAGACTACTCTATGTAATGGATGGATTTACTGCTTTTGTGTAAAGGCAGATACCTGATATTTTTAATGATATTGCAGCCCAAATGAGCAAAACCACACCTTTTTCTCTTATGCTAGGAAAAATTGTGACTAAATGCAACTTATATTGTCCTATCCCGAGATCCTTGGAAATAAGTCTGTTCTTTTTATCAAATTTATTGATGAAACTCTGAAATACTATGCCAAAATACAACCTTTTTCTGTTTTCAATATTTTGAACACAGCAAACAGAGGTTCGTCAAAATCAATAAAGCAGAAATCCTAGTCTTACAGAACTTACAAGTTCAAATAGAATAGATTAAAAACATTTCAGAACAACACTGTCTCAAAAGAGAATGTACCTAGTGGCAATCTCCAGAAGCTTGTGATGACCATCGTGCAGAGGATTAAACGAGCCAGGCAGTATTATCTTTCTTTCTGAATTAGGTGTCTCTGCAAAATGGTTTCAAGACAATATATAAGAGACAAAATTCACTTCAATTTGGTTCTGTAACGAAGATTAGTTTAACTAGAAGATGGGACTATACCACTAGAAAATGGATAGACCTTAAAGCAAATTTCTCCTTTTATAAGTTGCTCTAGTTCTTCGTTTTCACTGAAATGTGTTTCACATTCATTAGGCACTTCAGAATCACCCAATTCTGAGACATACGTTGCATTAACTTTGCAAGCATCGGCAAGCGCCTGTGATCAAAGAATAAAAGACCAGATGATTAAGATATGTAAGGTCATGAACAAAAGGAGTTCATAAACATAAACATAATTGAAAATTTGAAGGTCTTAAAAGCTGACAGAATGATTTGTCACACACCTTTAGTAAGAGATGACTAGAAAGTCTATCTTCTTGGTCTCGATTTCTCAAACCCTAATTCAAATTAGTAAGATAACATACACTAGAAAATCAAGTTCTGAACCATACCAAGTCCAGAAACTACCTTTGAAAAGGTAACTGCAGATACCCAAAGTCTGTCAGAAGTTCGTGTTGCCATGTGAATCCTGAACAAGGGGGAAAAGACAAGATAGAAAACCAAGAGCTTTACTTTCAATTTATCATCACTTGAAAGAAACTAACCAAAACAAGAACACGGAGCATATCAGTACAGCCATATTGCTGGTAAAAGTGAAGGCTTCATCCAGAGAAGCAAGGCCATGAAATACACATATTGTTTAATAGGACCAATGAAAAGGAAACTGCAGAAAGTGCAATCTCGACTTTTGAAAATAGTTAAGGTTACAACAATTTTGTAACGATATAAGCCTCTGCAATACATAAGTTTGCATACAAGGAACTCCCATGAGAACTAAAAATTCTAAAACCAATACCTGTGGTCTCCAAGCTTTGGTCTTCCACTAGCCAAAGAACCAGTAAAGCCAACTCCAAGAACAGGGGAACCTAATACAAAAACGAGATCATATCCATGCCAACTATCCAACAGTAGCAACAACGTTTCTCAAGTGTTTGTACAATATAAGAGAACAGCCAGAAAATCCAAACTTGTTCATGATCCAAACTCGGAATCATGCAATTAGATATTGAAATCACATTGACATGTAATAACTCCTTGATTTTAACAGCTAAACCAGTGTCATCTCATACAGACAAAACATAAATACAGTAAAGAATAGAAATGAGTGTTCTGCTTGACTTTCTCCAAACATTATGGATGAGTGCAGTTTCGAATTTCCTCATGTACTAGACATTTAAGTGATTAAACTATCTCTTAATAGTGATGTTATTGGTACTTAATACATAACTCACTTCCCGAGAATGAAAGTGGACACTCATTCTTGGACATCCTAATCAAGAAAGCAACACACTCATACATCATATAAGACTTATATTGATACATCTCCTCATGTACCAATTCAAATCACAAGAAACTGAAGTGTTCTATGACCACAGATGCATAAACACAAAGAGACGTATAGTAGCAGCAGTCATCAATATGATCCATAACAACAGCACAAACCACAAATCACCAACAAATGAAAAAAATTCATCATGGCCCAATGTGTCACCTGGCCTCGACAGCTTGAGCCCGCGATTGTAAGCCAGTAGCGCCATCTCTTCAGCTGTCTGTTGACTGCAAAATTGACTTGGAATCTGCACAAAACAAAGGAAATCAGCACAATCCAAATTCTCTACAAAACCCAAAAAACCGGCGCTGAAAGAAGGCATAAACGGAGATTAAGGCAGGTAAATTTGCTCTTAATCAGGTTAAATAGTGCCCGAATTCAAAATTTGAAGGATTTGAGATGATGAATCGAACCTTCCCCAGCAACTGGATCATGGACATTCTGGAGTACGGAACCACCGCCTCGAGCACTGTATTCGTAGCTCCAGGTACAGATATCAACAATCCAAGCGCCTGATTCGTCAATTGCTCAGAAACATGTACATACACATATACTTATATATAGATAGAGAGCGAGCGAGAGAGAGAGAGAGAGAGACCTGAGAAGCACCTCCGGCGAGGTAGAGAACGGCCTGAGACGGGCTGGAGTGTATAGCTTCCACTAGAGCTCGAACCCAACCGTCCGTCATTTTCTCTCTCTCTCGACGATCGCCAGATTCTTCGTCTCTCGTGACTCTCGCTGTGTCCGGTAGCTAGAAGAAGGTAGAGACGACGTCGTATCAGTAGATACGCATAGAGATCACTGATCAGCCCAGCCCAACACTGAACGCTCTGGGCCTAGACTAGGCCCACGGGCCTGTTATGTCAATTCACCAACTAGGGGTGCCAAAAACAACCCAACCCATCAAACCAAAGTGATCTGAACCGCTCGAACCGAAAAGAACTAAATTGGTTCGATTCAAAATCAAATTAAATTGAACTTTTATTGGTTAATCTCGGTTTATAAAATAATAACCGATAAGAAAATGATTGATTCTTATTAATTGACCATAAAAATTTGGACTAACAATAAATAAATAAAAATCAGTTCAAAATATGAGAATTTCAAAAAAATTGATGAGTCAATAATCAGTTCAAACTGATTCGAAAACTGAGATGTTTAAAATCAAATTGAATCGAATACTATGTATTTAGTTTCAGTTTTTATTTTCTTAAAACTGAATGAGTCGGTCCAAAACTAGAACCGTCCTGCACCCAAGTTCTCGTATCTCGAGAGAAACTGAAGATTTTAATTAAAGTTAGTTAACTAATTTGGTGGCTGTCGATAACGAACTAACTGGTTCGGTGGCGGAGTTGGTGCAGACATGTACGGTGTGGTCAAGCACACAGACACGCTAAAAGAGGACAGATCAGAGCCGTTAGTTTATTGAAATCGTCCACGCTACAGTAGCTTTATGGTCAACCCTGGCCCTGCGTTAGTGAGTGTAATGATCATGAGACATGTTGGGGCTAATCATGACGGTCCATTTATTGAGTTCATTGTTTACAATAATTAGCATCATATAGTTTGGGTTTGATAGGCTCCTACCAAAAGTAAGAGGAGAGCCCATGTTCATTGTAAGTAGGGATGACACTGTTCTTCGTCTTGACGGACCTTATATTATATACTTTACCTAGTTCGAGATAGGACTAGGGCGAAATTTCCCGACCCACCACGTTAAAAAGAATATTTCAAATTTAAAAATTATTTTAAACACTATTTAAAGTTAAGATTGCATAACAAAGAATCTTTATATCCATCAAAAAGTTCATTATTATTTTTAATATAGATATGAACGAGATTGTCAATAGTTCATTCTACACTCGCTTTAGTGTCATGTGTAATTGTGATTAATGTATAATCATTATGTTAGAGATTAATCAAAGGTTACGAGTTCAGGGAAATCTTTAAATAAAAACATGTTCGGAAGATGAATAAAAAAATATTAAAATATTAATAAATGATTAGATAGACACCGTCGAAAACTTATGACCTGCTTATATTTCAAATATTTATTCATTAATTTTAAATAACTCAAAAATTAACATATATCTCCATAAAATGAAAATCTCATGAAAGATTTTATTGGAATGGTAAGTTTTTTTTGTCACCAACAGCTCAAGCACAGTTCTCAATTTAACACTGCTGTACCAGAATTATATTAGCTTCACTTTACACTTGATTTTCATTACTTCCTGTAAACTTGTCCTTCCAATGTATCTATAGCCTTCACTCTTACCCATTTCTCAATACTCTCTTCTTCTTCTTCACATCTCTTAGAGAGCTCTCTCAACTCTCTTTGTACAGAAAGGTAAGCCCTTTGAAGCTTACTAGCTCCAACGGTTACTTTTTTTCTTGGGATGTTTCAATTTGTGCTGATTTTGCTTCTTCTCTGCAAATCTCATGGTCTGAATGATGAAGGCTATGTTCTTCTGTCATTCAAGCAGGCCCTTGCAGAGGACCCAGAAGGGTCTCTGAGCAACTGGAACTCATCTGATGAAAATCCTTGTTCATGGAATGGAGTCACATGTAAGGACAGTAGAGTTGTTTCTGTAAGCATTCCCAGGAAGAGACTCACTGGGTTTCTCCCCAAAGCCCTTGGGTCTCTCTCCCAGCTCCGCCATGTGAACCTGAGGAGCAATAGGCTTTTTGGGACCTTACCTGTTGAGCTCTTTCAGGCTCAGGGGTTGCAAAGTTTGGTCCTTTATGGGAATTTTCTTTCTGGGTCTGTCCCAGATGAGATTGGGAGGCTCAGTCACCTCCAAATCCTAGATTTGTCCCAAAATCTGTTCAATGGGTCAGTGCCCTCTTCAATTCTTGAGTGCAAGAGGCTCAAAACCCTAGTTCTTGGTCAGAACAACTTCACTGGCTCAATTCCTGATGGGTTTGGGGCTAATTTGGTCGTTTTGGAAAAATTGGACCTTTCACTCAATTACTTCAATGGCTCAATTCCTAGTGATTTGGGGAATTTGTCTAATTTGCAAGGAACTGTGGATTTGTCTCATAATCAGTTTTCTGGTTCAATCCCACTGAGCCTTGGAAACCTTCCTGAGAAAGTTTATGTAGACCTCACCTACAATGATCTTAAAGGCCCCATACCCCGAAATGGTGCTATGTTAAATAGAGGACCAACTGCGTTTATCGGGAACCCTAGCCTCTGTGGCCCTCCATTGAAGAACCCGTGTTCTAGTACCCCCGGGGCGATCTCGCCTTCCTCAGACCCTTTCATTCCAATAAACTCAACTCAGAGTGTAGACAGGGGGAGAGGGATAGGGTTGAGTAGAGGCGCTGTTGTTGGTATAGTAGTGAGTGATGTGGTTGGAATTTGCCTTATTGGGTTGTTGTTCTCGTATTGTTATATGCGAGTTTGTGGCTGTGGTAATGATTATAAGGATCGTAAGGATGAGAATGGCTATGGTTATGAGAAGAGGAAGAAGGAAGGAGACGAGGAGGTGGATACTCCATCGGAGAATGTGGAGCAGTATGATCTCGTTCCACTTGACACTCAGGTGGGTTTTGATCTTGATGAGCTGCTCAAGGCATCAGCGTTTGTGCTTGGGAAGAGCGGGACTGGGATTGTGTACAAGGTTGTGCTTGAAGACGGGCTCACCTTAGCTGTCAGGAGGCTTGGGGAAGGCGGATCTCAGAGGTTTAAGGAGTTCCAGACTGAGGTCGAGGCAATTGGGAAGCTCAGGCACCGTAACATTGTCACCCTCAGAGCCTATTATTGGTCTGTCGATGAAAAGCTGCTCGTCTATGATTACATACCCAATGGAAACCTTGCGACTGCAATCCATGGTAAGGACTTTACTTGTCATTACCATTTTGAGTATGTTATTGTGTTCTTGTTGGTTTGAGTGTATGACATTTTTGCTAGAAGGTGTTGTGTTGTTTGCTAATAGCAAAAAAAATATTCTTAATTTCAGGGACAATTTCATCCTTTAAATAAAATTATACTCATTTTGCACAAAAAATGCAAACAACACAACACATTTTTGTCATTAACAAGTAACACAACACCTTCTTGCAAAAATGTCATGCTATAGGGGCACCTTTTTGCAGTTTTCTCAATTATTATAAATCGTTGGCAGGGAAAGCGGGGATGGTATCGTTCACGCCAATGCCATGGTCCACAAGGTTAAGGATCATGAAGGGAATTGCGAAAGGCTTACTCTATCTGCACGAGTTCAGCCCCAAGAAATATGTGCACGGAGACTTGAAACCGAGCAACATTCTGCTCGGAGACAGCATGGAGCCTCACATTTCTGATTTTGGACTCGGGCGCCTAGCAAACATCGCTGGAGGCTCCCCCACCATCCAATCCAACAGAACCACCTTCAAGAAGCTGCAAGAACTCGGGGTTTCTCCATCATTCAACTCGGGAATTCACTACCAAACCCCAGAAGCGTTAAAAATGGTCAAACCCTCGCAGAAATGGGATGTTTACTCATATGGGATAATCTTGCTGGAACTGATCACTGGGAGAAAGCCGATAGTCCATATGGGTACTTCAGAAATGGATCTCGTTCGATGGATTCAGCTCTGCATCGAGGAGAAGAAGCCACTTTCTGATGTTTTGGACCCTATTTTAGCAGAAGATGCAGATAAGGAAGAGGAGATGGTAGCTGTTATCAAGGTTGCTATGGCTTGTGTCAGTAGCAGTCCTGAAAGGAGACCTACCATGAGGCATGTATCAAATGTTTTGGACAGATTGGGTCTCTCCACCAACTAAGAAGCCCTTAAAACCCCAAAACCCTAGTTCTTGATGCAGTTGAGGATGGAGGAAGTTTTGCTATCGGTATGCTGTGTTATATGATCAAAGGTTGTGGATGAAGCGGCAGAGACCAATCCTCGTGTTGGCGATACTGCTGTTGAATTCTCGCTGATAAAAGAAATGATGTGTTTATCTGTTTTTTCATGAGTTTAGTTATGTTCATATTACCTGTAAGAGTTGTCTTGTTTTTCCAAGAGACCAATGCACGTTCTGGCGATATTGCTGTTTAATTCTCGTGAATAAAAGAAATGGCGTGCTATCTGTTTTTTTTCATAAGTTTTGTTATGTTACAAATTCTCCTGCTGACGATATTGCTGTTTAATTCTTGCCGGTGTTATAAATTGGTTAAGTTGATATTGTCTGAAAGAGAGTTGTCTTGTTTTTGCACTTATTGCAGACTATTTGTTTCTTAGTGTTTTGGGTTGTGAAGTCATTTTTGTTACTTCAGTAGAGTTTCTTGTTGGAATGTATTGTGGTTTTGGTTTTACTTGTTGAAGATTGGAGAATGTGGGTTTTCTTTGAAATTATCATACAGGACAAGACTTTAATGAAGTTATGACATTCTAGGACAGACAATAGCTACCAACCCTCTTAACTCAAAGTTTTGGTTTGTACAAATATACATATACCAGCTAATGTCAAAGCATGTTATTCCTTGCACCTTGATTCTTGATTGTTTGTTCTCAACCACCAATCAATGCTTTTTGGACTTTGGTAGGTCATGCAAAAGTAGTATCTTTCTATTCATGGATTATTAGTTTTGAGGTTAAATGTGTAAATAAATATTAAGTTGGATACACTTTAATCGAGTTAGGACCTACTGGGATTGGTCAATATGGTAATTTTGTTAAAAAATTGGTCGTGACATATTGTTCGACAAAAAATTGGCCCAAAGGTATGTTATGTTTGTCGAAGAATTTATCGCAACAACCTATTTGACAAAATCAATCCACCAATATATCATGTTTCTCGAAAGACTTATTGACAAACTATTTGACAAATTTGCGAATACACTTGAGTTTTCTTTTTTAAATCAAATTAAGTTTTATGCGTAACACGACAAAACACATAAAAATTTTATTTTCTTATTTATTGATTTTTTATTTTCTTATTTATTGATTTATGTTGATTGCTTGTTTGTTTCTACATTCGATCTTTTATCATTATAACACAATAGTTTGTGAGTTAGAACAAATATATTATAGTCTCAACATGTCCTCTTAACATCTTCCTAGGACAAAAGTTGACTTCATTACATGAGAAAGCAATGCCTAAGAAACACTAATAGTGAGAGATGACTGAAACTTGAAAGGCAATAGTCAATGCTGATGAACCCTAACAGTTGTTTCTTGTAATTCTCAGCCGTTTCACAGAACCTACGAACTCCCTGTAGAGACAACATAATCAGCAACCATGAATCCTTCGGTTCATAGGTATGAAAGTAGATGATCATAGGAAAAATGGCAAAAACCTGTGGTATATTGTTACACTTTTGTAACGAGTGTAACGGTGTTGTGTATTTTGTTAATGATAAAAAGTGTCAAAAACTTTTTGAAGAGTTGTGCAAAGTATTGTATTTGAACATGAACGATGAAATTGTCTTTTCATAGTTCTTTTACAAATACAAACGTTTTGCACAAAATTCAAAACTCAGAACATATTTTTGTCGTGCACAACACCCTCTTACAAAAGTGATAGAATACATCACATTTTTGTCATTTCCTGTGATTATAAGAGACAAAGAACATACTCCCATGAAACATCTCCAACAGTCCTCCAATTCTTGTCTCTGTCCATGTAGAACAAAGAGAACTGAGAGCCTGCCTGGAACAACCTTAGACATGATTCAGATTGTGTTCCTGAAACAGTACTAGTTAGTGTCAAGCTGCCTGAAAAGAATCTTGAATATGCATAAAATGGAGAAATTGAAAATTACCCACCAAACATGTCTTCTAGGTCATGAGCAAGGCTTGAGTAACCACCATGGTGAGGCATCAAGCATATTTTCCTCCCAACCATGACACCATCCATGTTGACCTTCACATAGGCCCATCTCTCCTTGCTCTGAGCTCCCTCTCCCTCGTCTTCTTCGCAGGGCTCGAGGGTTTTGAGGCTGAGGCCAAGATCTATGAAACCATCTTGATCTTCATTGTTTTGATGGTGATAAGGTGAGGGGTTCCAAATGAAGCCAGAGTTTGAATCCATCTTTTGTAGTGTATGTACTGATAAGCTGTGTTGTTTAGGGTATTTATAATGCAGAAGCAGAAATGGAAAGAGCAATGTGAGGGGCCAGAAATGGGAGTGGACATGGAAGACAAGGGATGGCCAGATTGGTAATAAGATAAAGTTGGTTTGGACTGTGCAGCCCAACATTGGTACATAGATCTCTGCTACTTCTTTTTCAGGTTCCTTGTCTGAATCCAATGCAAATCTGAGTCAGTCTGTTAGATATGCCTTCAATCGGATCAAAACCCACTTAGATTAGTCAATACGGTAATTCGTTGACCAGTCAGCAAGTCGGGGTCCAGGTAGGGTGGACATTTTAGACCCAAAATTGGGGAACAGAGAATCATGGTTAACAGTCTGGTTGTGATTCTTAAATTGCGAGAACCATTGGATTCTAGTCCGGTTCCAATTCCTAAAATTCAGAACAGCCGGATAACCAACAAGAACTGCAATTAATTATAGACAATTTATTTTTATTTATATTATAATTTGTAAAATTTATCATTCGATTGTGTTGTAATAATTAAGTTTTATCGTTCAGGTTTCGATAAAAACTTTTAACAAATTTCTTATTTAAAGTCTGTCTATATTAAGGATCAAAATTGTCTAATTCATAAATAAATCGAATAATTAACAAAAAGAATTAAAAATCAACTGATTCTAAACAGATAGAACCGAAGAACTTGGTCCACTACCAAACCATCCCTTACATAATGGTTTTGATTCCGGTGTGCCCATCCCTTGGTCTAGGGACGAGCCTCCTAATCTGGGGGGCACAAGGTGTGTTATATTTTTATGTTTGTTGAATGATTTGTCACGACAACACCAACACACGACAAAGCTGGAAATTACACTGATAAAACTCATCTGGTTATATTTTTCTTGTTATAACAGTCTTGTGTGTGGACCCTACATCCCATACTTGTGTTCTTGATTCAAGAAATGAAGCTTTCAAGAAAAGGACCAGCACTGATTCCTTGTAGGGCAGCTCAAACCCTACCTTGTCTCTCAAGATCTATGAATCTGAACAAGAACAATTTCTCTTGTGAACCCAATAGCTGTTCTTAGCCCAAACAGGTGATTGTTACATTAAATGTCTGTGTTCATGGTATGGGCTCTTCTGTCATGCAATGCAAGAACATGATTTTTCTGTGTTCTTGGAATTGAGCTCACTCACTCATCATGTTGGAGGGGGAGAGACAGATTGTGGAGCCACCATGTTCAACTTCTGTCCCTTTAACTTACATTAAATCCAAATAAAACACACTTATAAACTTTCACAACCCAAACCTTAGTACAATCAAAATACAAAAAATAATTATTGAAGAAATTCAAACCTTGGTCCCTAATATTTAAGGATAATCTCATTTTCCTACAATTGAGTATTTAATTTTCACTTGACTACACTTGAGGATACTATTTTTCTTTTAAAAATTAAAAGGCAATAAGAGGTATTTAGGTCATTTCACAATAGAAACTAACAGTAAAGCGAGAAGTAAATATTCTCAATGTAGTCAAGTGGAAAAAAAATTATAAATGAGATTATCGCTAAAACCTGAATATACACAAACTTGAACATATTTACGTCAAGTAACATAAACTCAAGTTCAACACAGAAACATTTGTTTACACAACTGAACCAGAATATATACACAATCATGAAACTCATTTGTTTACAGTAAGAACAGAGACACAACTCCAATGTAAACAGAATCTGACCAGTTCTAAGTTTGACGTTTGATTGTTTTCATGTATGCATATTCATAACGTTTCACTTGTTCTTCATTTTCGCCTTGTAACTAAGTTTTTAATTTACAAGATAGTACCTGAGTGTAGGATATGTCTGAAGCCACCAGAATTCACAAAAGCAAGTAATCATTTCGAGTCGTGCTGACTGAGAAACTGGATTATACGGGGATAAACTTGATCCACCGCCTGCATTTTAGTTACAGAAGCACGATATCAGCAATTACGCCAAATAATTCTCGAGAGACAAAGAACAAGATGATGGATCATACCAATCGTCCTCCAACTAAATCGTAGTGAGCGAAATGGGCGCCCCCGGGTTCTCCAAGTACTTGGTAGGTAACCAAGTGTTCAGGAATAAGCTTAACCGTTGCTGATTCATTCATAAATAAAAGGGGAACTGGCAAAACAGTAATGTATACTGTCACACTTTGTTAATGGCAAAAGGGTGCTCTGAAATTTGATTTTTTGTGCAAAATGTGTGTACTTATACAAAAATGATGAAATTAAGGATTAAGATTCTAATAAAATAATGCTCAACTAAAAAATTAAATTCCAAAATTTGATTATACAAATTTTAGTGAAAAGATACTTTCAGAAAAACTTTTAGAAAAATAATTTTTAATGTTTTTACACGCATTTTGCACAAAAAATCAAAGTTCAGAGCACATTTTTGCCATTAACATAGTACACAACACCCTCTTGCAAAAGTGTGACAGTATACAACATGTTTTTACCATTTTCCCTAACTATAATAAGTGATGATGTTCATGAGGAGGAAATATGGATCATGTTGATTTATACGCGAAACATACCTTCTACAGCTTCGGGAGGACAGATTAGATCTTGGTCTCCTGCAAGTGCTAAGACTGGGACACTGATTTCATGTAGATGGTTTTTGTAAGGGAATGTACCGCTCCTGTCGCGTAACCCGCCTTCTTGAAATCCTGTTGTTAGCTGCAGGAGGAGTTTAGCAGGTATGGTACCTGCCGATTATAAACAAACCCAAAACTTGTCGATAAGCGTGTCGCTTTCCTAAAACTCTATGGTCCAAAGAAATAAGTGTTTGAGTTTCCTATCTATGTTTTGCAAATAGTCAAATGAGACAAAAATGAGTTTCCTTAACTTCCATATGTTTGAGTCCTAAAATGAGTGTCCATTTTCTTGCTAGGGTGTTAATTGTGCATGAAATTCCAACAACATGGGAAGTCATGTCAAAAGACCGCAATCCTTAACTTTCGCAAAAAAAATCAATAGGGCACTCGCGTTGGGACAGAGTGATAAACAATATTCTCATTTCTCAACGCATCATAGTTTGTACTCACGGTGAAAGCATTTCTTTACTTACAGAAGTTGTTCATGACAAGCTTCTCTAGCAACTCCGGATGCATCATATCTTCAGCCGATATGAGACTAACAAGCCAAGGCAGCGAAAGAGGGTATGCTGTGGCCAATAATGTCCCTAAGGGAACAGCGGGTAAGTTCAAAGTTTGTGCAGGATTTGCCTGTAGGTCAGATGCCTATGCATTAGTTTCTCATACTTAACAGGCAAACGGTTATTATAAAATCTAAGGGAAAATGGCAAAAACATGTTGTATACTACCAGAACTGAGAGCCTGCCTGGAACATGTTGGAGGATTCAGAAAAACTTTTTTAAATACTTATTTTTATAAATATCTCAATCCTTAATTTTAGGGGTAATTTCGTTATTTTTGTACAAATACATACATTTTGCACAAAAAATCAAAGTTCACAACACATTTTTGCTATTATCAAAGTAGACATCACCCTCTTCCAAAAGTGCAATAATATAAGGCACGTTTTTGCCATTTCCCCTAAAATCTAAAGAAAGAAACTAGAGTTTGCACACAATAACTATAACTTAGTTCACTTACAAGCGGTAAGAGCAATTTAAGCGTTGAGTTTGAAGACGAGTAATCGAGTGATGCTGCTAAAGTCACGATGGCTGCCAATTTGGGGTCTTTTCCTTCATGACCTGTTAAGATAGAAAAATTCAATACATAAAGGAGAAAACCTGACAAATATGATTGATGGATGGATAGTCCAAAAATGGCCAAAACTCGAAGGTCATGGGTCGAGTGCCTTAGTAATATGGCCAAGACATGTAGCGCTTGATGGAATCTTACTGCATCGTGAAAGCATCGAGTAAAGCAAAATTCCTCCCATGGAATGTCCGATCGCCATTAGTTTGCCATCCTTAGGGTTGCAATGTCCTCTTACATATTCCATCTACATTGATATAATTGAAAGTTGTTATTTAAATGTGAGAGCTACAAGTGAGCACAGAAACAATCATATATATAATCTAGGGAAAATGGCAAATACCTATCGTATACTATCACACTTTTGCAAGAGGGTGTTATGTACATTGATAATGGCAAAAATGTGATATGAACTTTGACTTTTTGTGCAAAATGTGTACTTGTACAAAAATGTTGAAAATGCCCATGAAATTAAAAATTAAGATTTTTAAAAAATAATTCTTAACTATAAATAATTCTAATAAAAAATTAAATTATAATATCTGATTATAAAAATTTAGTTAAAAGATATTTTTAGAAAAAAATATTAAATATTTATTTAAAAAAATATTAATTCTTAATGTTAAGGGAAACTTCGTCGTTTACACACATTTTGCACAAAAAGTTATTTCCCCTATACTCTATTGCCAATATAAAATGTCACCTCACCGCGGCAGGAACATCCTCCTCCAGGTAATGATCGAAGTCCCAGTCATACTTCACAACCAAGTCGAGTTGTTTCTGAATATCCTCTATCGTTGAAGTAACTCGCTCTTGCCAGTCAAGCAAGGGCAGTGAAACAGACCGCTGAGCTTCGTCAAACAAATTTACAAGCCTTTGACTGAGATCCCGGATTTGGCTGGCAGTGCCCGAGTTTTGCCCAGACTCCAACGTGCTCAAAACTGTTTCCCTCACCTCATCAAACCGCTCGGATACCTGAGACCCTTCCACGAGTTTTGATATTTGGTCAAGTAATTTAGCTGACATGTTATTTGATTGATCATCAATGGGCAAGCTAGAGAATCTCTCGGATATGCGCATGAAAATTTCTGTCAGCTTCGTCGATATAGTTGATTCATCCCATGCAGTGGCCATGTTTGTTAAATCAGGCTTGAGAGTGGATACATTGAGTGACTGATTTTCAGGTGACGAAACTTCACTACTCACACTTGCAGCAACGTCTTCTATCTTTTTTGATAGTTCATTCGCAGACTGCTTGAGTGCTTCGGGATTTGTTGCCTCCGCGCTCAATCCAGCGCCTCTGACTTCTAGAATCCATGTGTCAAATCCGTGGCTAGACATGGAACGTGCAAATGAAGACTGCAAAGAACAACCACACACATAGCCTCATAATTGCTACATCTGCCTTTCAAAATGCAAGTACACACGATGAAGTCTATAAACGGAATTTCTAAAATCCTCACGTCGAACAGACAATAGAGCTACACAGAAGAAAAGTAACAGTCATCCCAAAAATTAAACTTTCTTGAAAACTCGTCTCGATTCATTCATGTTCTGTTAATTTCTTTGTATCCAAAAAAACTCAAGAATTTGGCACTAGGTAGAATTTCTTATAGGCCTTGAGTGGTCAAATTTTGTAAATTCAACGCTTTTGGGAGTTACATACAGTTATACAGCAACTGAAGATGCATTTGGCTCCACATCACTAAAAACATGTGACTTTCATTCAAATAAATGTATAAATACACCAAGAGTGCATAAGCAAATGTCGTGCACCTAAGAGGGAACCAAAACTTGTGACAATGAAAACAGCAAACACCCAAATTGACAAAACACAACAATAGCGTGCTTCTGGTCTAGTCAAGAAGCGGCAAAGGAAAAAAGAAAGCACATGAATGCAATGCCCAATCCCGGGTCAATCAAGACCCATGAATCCAATTACAAGTACTTCACATTACACTGAAAATAAAACATATATGGATTTCAGATTCCATCTAAATTGCCTGAAGCCTCAGGTTCTTATTTCTCAACAGTCAGCAAAACTGAAACCAACTAAACCAAACAAAATCTCACAGCAAATCTGACTCTGAAGCAAACAACATAAAACAAAATTGCAGTACAATTCTGAGAAATGAACCCAAAACTGTGAAATTCAACAAACCTCAGGAGAGAGATCGTAGCCAATAGCATTGGTCCCCACTCCGGACAGCAGCAGCAGCGGGTGGGTTCTCAGAGGAGCCTGTAAAAACTCCAACAACACAATAAAAATCCAATCTTTCTTCAAAAAAAAACAATAAAAATGAGATTTTTTAACCATTGGAGATGGGTGGTAGCGCCAGAGAGCGAGCCTCCAGTTGGAGTTGTTGACGGGGACGAAGTGGAGCTCGTCGGCGGTGCAGATCGGCGGTTTCTCCGGAGACTTGAGCACGGCCTCTGGGTTGGGCCCTGTGGACATGGCCGCTCTGGCGCGGAAAGAGCGGCGCGTGGCGGAGGCGCGTGAGAGGGAGCGGAAGGCGGTGGAGGAGAGGGCCGACATGATATCGGGTTGGATCGTGACCACCATTTTTTTGAGCGATTCGGTTACTGATTTTGTGGATTTATTTGTGCGGTTATTTTATTTTTCGTTTTCGATGAGATTTAACGGCGGTTAAGTTCTTCTTTTCGCGGTCGTCTTGTAATGTTTCTTGTCCGTATCTATGTCGGCCCCATGCTTTTCCTTAAAAATGGCAAAAATAGCTTCCAACTATTTAATTTTTTCAAAATTATTATAATAAAATGTGTAATTCTGTAGAAAAATGACATAAATATCTTTCTAATTGAATGCTAAAAATAATTTTATTGCAATTCTAGTTCAACTGTTCTTTTCGTTTTGGACCTAATATCATTTTCGAGACTTGATAATTAAGGGTGTAAATGAGCTGAATTGAGCCTTAATTTAATGGGACTTAACTCGGCTTGGGCCTCAAACAAACTTATACAACTAAGCTCAAGCTTGACACGAAATAAAGTACAGAAACTCGAGTGTGACCCGGCTCGTGCTCAGCTGTTTGATTCTCAATACGATTCATTAAAAATTATAATTAATAACCAATAAACATGTTTTTAGTTAATTAATGAACGATTAAACTTGATATTAGCTCGATTTGATTTGTCTCATTTAATCTCATTTTGAATATTTATTAAAAGATTAATAAATATATTAATTAAATATTGAACGAGTCGATTTGCGAACCTATCAAATTTTAAAAAGTCATGCTTGAATTTGGCTCGCTTATTATACGAGTCAAATATTGTACTCGAATTTGGCTCGAGCTCAAACAAATTGTTTAAATCTCGATCTTTTACAATTTTAATCGATAACACGACAATTCAAAGGAATAGTCGACCCAATTCAATGGTTGGAGTAGAGAAACTGTCAATCTCATAATCAATGATGAATACTTGTTGTTGAGATAATACAATAATATGTCCTTTATATAAAAACATTAGGAAAGCTAATTCTAATACTAATTTAAATAACAACGGGAAATATAATACTTATACAAAATAGGAAACCTAACCATTAATAATTAGCTAACCAATTGACAACTATTATTTACAATTTTTGTAATTTTAAGGCTATTTTAAGACAAAACTACACATGTTACTGAAAAAAACTCACATCTACTTATTATAATTTATTCATATATATAAAGCAACAATCAGTTACAAATGGAGTGAAAATGTCCAAAGATCTGAACGCGTAGAATTTATAATGCATAATAATAAGACGTGATTGACGTATGTAAAATGTGTAATATGAAATAATAAAACGTTCATTGAAAACAATGACCCTTTACATCTTCAAAGATAACGGCCGTATATATGTATATATATATATATATATTTATATATTTGATTGATTTTGTAATTTCGATTATAAATAACTAATGGGCCGATCCCGCTAAAAATGGAGCCCATAAATAAGGCCCAAGTTCTCTACTCCTACATTACCTTTCTTCTTCGAACCCCAGTGAGCGACGTGACCTGAACCAGCCAAAGGAACCGAAACTGGGCTCAGACAGTTTCGCCGCCGACGCGAGCTATGGCCGCGACTAGCGGAGTGAAGAGGGTGTTCATCGGAGCTGGCTGCAACAGGGTCGTCAACAACGTCTCTTGGGGAGCTTCCGATTTGGTCGCCTTCGGTTCCCAAAACGCCGTCGCTATTTTCTGTCCCGAGGTTCGCTTCTCTTTCTTCAGATTAACCATTCCAATGAACTGGGTTTTGTCTATTTTATGTAAAAATCGCTTCTTGAACCAATTGGGTTTTGTCTATTTGAAGTAAAAATCGGTTCTTTGTTGTTGTTGCTCTCTCTCAGACCGCTCAGATTGTGACTACGCTTCCTGGGCACAGGGCGGCTGTGAACTGCACCCAGTGGCTTCCTAGTACCAAGTTTGCTCTCAGAGGTATGTGTGAATATGTATATGTTTTGTGAATATGGTTGCTTTTGATCATGATCTTGTTTTTATTAGTCCTGTAGTTGGCTTTTAATAGATTGTGGGAAGAGAAATAAAGCTAAAATTTTCTGTCTTTTTTGGGTACTGATTGTGAAGTAAATGCTATGTTCTGGGGATGCTTATATTTGGAGGTTTAGCTGTAACTTTGAATGTAATGATGCTCTCTATTGAGATGTTCTAAAATCGCCAGGCGCTAATCGGGTGGAGAGGTCCTATGGGGATTAATCCGAAAATAAATCAGATTAAAGGATTAATTGGGAATTATGGAGGACTAATCGGGGATTTTTAGAACATTACTACATATATGTTTTATATATTGCTTTGTTCGGTTCGAAGTTCGTGAATTGGTTGCTTTTGATTTGAGGCTTAAGAGGAGCTTCGTGATCTTATTTTGATTAGTCTTGTGGTTGGGTTCTGGTAAACTGTAGCCTGTAGGAAGAAAAATCAAGCTAAAAATTTCTCTTTTTGAGTACTAATTTAATTTTGAAGTAGATGCTATGTTCCGGGGATGCTTATACTATTTGGAGGTTTAGCTGTACCTTTGAATGTAATGATGCTCTCTATTGAGATTTGATTTGGGTTTCTGACGAGTGTTGTTTGTTCTTAATAGCAAAACAGTTGGAGCAGCATTACCTTCTTTCTGGAGATGCTGAAGGTGTCATTATACTATGGGAATATTCACTTGCTGATGGAATGGTACTTGGAAACATCTCTTGTTTTAAGTTTATTACTTTGTTGGAATATATGATTTAGAGAATGTTACATCTAACGCATCTATTGCTCTATCTTCGTTTTTGCTCTTTGTGCAGTGGAGACGCATATTGCAATTACCAGAATCTCATAAGAAAGGCGTTACGTGCATATCGGGGATTATGGTGTCCCAAAACGACGCAATATTTGCATCTACTTCTTCTGACGGTACAGTGCGTGTTTGGGAGTTGGTTCTTCCATCGTATATTGGAGGTAAATTTGTTCGATGTGCTTTTAGGTATTTTGAAATTGAAATTTATGAAGCTGAACGCTTAGCTTCCTTGTTTTAGGTGACTGTAAGCTGTCGTGTTTGGATTCCATCTCCATTGGTTCAAAACCTATGGTGGCACTTTCATTAGCAGAGTTGCCCGGGAATACCGGGCAGATGGTTCTGGCGATGGGAGGATTGGACAACAAAATTCATCTCTACTGCGGGGAGAAGAAAGGGAAGGTATTTGACTTGGGAGGTTTGCATCTTGCAAATTCTTATGAGAAAATAGCAAAAAGGTGCCTATAGTATGACATTTTAGCAAGAAGTTGTCTTGATTTTTAATGACAAAATGGTGCTCTGGACTTTTCAATTTTGTCTTCCAACTAGAACTTGTATAATCAAATTGTGTAATATAATTTTTTAGTTGGATTATTTAAAAGTTAAAATTTAATGTTTTATAATTATGTTTATACAAAAATAATTCTTAATTCCTGGGGCAGTTTTGTCATTTTTATAAAAAATGTACTCTCATTTTGCAAAGATTGCAAACAACATAACATCTTTTTGCCATTAACAAACAACAACACATCACCCTTTTGCATAAGTGTCATATAATGGGGCACCTTTTTGCAATTTTCTCATTCTTATATATCGCAATGTAGTCATTTTTATCAAAAATGACGTCGAACATGTTTTGTTTGTTTATATATATATACAGTTTGTCCGTGCTTGTGAGTTAAAGGCGCATACAGATTGGATCCGAAGTTTGGACTTCTCATTACCCATATCGATTAATGGCGAAACAAACAGTCTTTTACTAGTAAGCTCTTCCCAGGACAAAGGTATACGTATATGGAAGATGGTACTCCGAGGTCCCGCCAAGGATACATACATAAAAGAGATAGGCCTTGCGTCCTACATCGAAGGCCCTATATTTGTAGCGGGATCATACTCGTACCAGATATCTCTAGAATCTCTTTTAATCGGGCACGAAGATTGGGTCTACTCGGTGCAGTGGCAACCCCCTTCGGCTACATCTTCGGAAGGCGGCAGCGCTTACTACCAACCGGAAAGCATCTTGTCCGCGTCTATGGACAAGACGATGATGATCTGGCAACCTGAGAGAACGACTGGTCTCTGGATGAACGTGGTCACTGTCGGTGAATTGAGTCATTGTGCTCTAGGGTTTTACGGGGGGCATTGGAGTGCGAGTGGCGATTCGATTCTTGCTCATGGATATGGTGGATCCTTCCACCTCTGGAAAAATGTTGACGTGAAGTTGGGTAATTGGAAACCGCAAAATGTTCCTTCTGGGCACTTTGCAGCGGTGACGGATATAGCATGGGCGAGGTCGGGTGAATACTTACTATCGGTCGGTCAAGACCAGGTACTATGTTTCTCACACTTCAAAATTCGCGGGTGATATTATTCTTATTGTTAGGGCAATTTCGTCATTTTTGTACAAATACACACATTTTGCACAAAAAATCAAAGTTCCAGCACAATTTTTGTCATTATCAAAGTACACAATACCCTCTTGCAAAAGTGTGATAGTCTACTATAAGTTTTTGCCATTTTCCCAATTATTCTTCCACAAATATTAGTAGTAGTTTTGTGCAATAATAAATTGAGTGAACTATGTGACTATTTGGTGAAACAAAAGTTTCTGAGAATTGTATTATCATGGTACTTGATGGATACACCATAAACTCTTTTTTCTGCAGACTGCTCGCATTTATTCTCCGTGGCAAAGTGCAACTTCTGCTGATGACGGGGATTCCTGGCATGAAATTTCTCGCCCTCAAGTTCATGGCCATGATATTAATTGTGTGACCATAATCCAAGGAAAGGGGAACCATCGTTTTGTCAGCGGAGCTGACGAGAAAGTTGGCCGAGTGTTTGAAGCTCCGCTATCTTTTTTGAAGACCTTAATTAATTCCGGTTCAGATGAATCTAGCTTTCCCGAAGACCTCCAGACGGATGTTCAGATTTTGGGCGCAAACATGTCTGCTCTTGGACTATCACAGAAACCTATTTATGTTAACGGTGAGTCTCCCTCGCTCTCTACTCGCATGTTAAAAATTATTTTCTGTATCTTCGGTTTTATATGGATTTATGAATTTTATGTGCAGCTACACGGGAAGTCTCGAACAGAAATGATGTCGATGGTCTAGACACCCTTGAAACTATCCCCGATGCAATTCCATCTGTATTTACCGAACCTCCTATCGAAGACCAATTGTCATTGCACACATTATGGCCTGAATCCCACAAACTCTATGGTCACGGGAATGAGCTTTTTTCTTTATGCTGTGACCATGGAGGGAAGCTCGTCGCTTCATCATGCAAGGTACAAAGTTGATGCTTAATAATTAGGGAAAATGGCAAAAAGATGCTCAGAACTTTACATTTTTGTGCAGAACGAGTGTTTTTATATAAAATGAGGAAATTGCCCCTGAAATTAAAAAATAGAGTTTTTCATATCATAATTATAAAAATTAATGTTTAACTTATAAATAATTTAACTAAAAAATAAATTACAAAACTTGATTATACGTAGGGAACTTTTTTGCCATTTTCCCTGATAATTATATAGCTGTTTATGAAACTTATGTGTTATTGGTCATGGTCAATACGCTTTCAGGCTCAAGCAGCGGCAGTTGCTGAAATATGGCTATGGGAAGTTGGGTCGTGGAAGGCAGTTGGTCGGTTGCAGTCTCACACGTTGACGGTGACACAGATGGAGTTCTCCCACGATGATAATTTGCTTTTGGCCGTTTCAAGGGATAGACAGTTCTCTGTTTTCATCATAAACAGAACAGGTGCTATTTGTTTTTGAGCCTTCTATTCTGTTTAAGTCCAAAATAAGCGTCCTTAAGGGTTAGTGGAGCTATTGCCTATTTTTCGGTCATGCGCTCCCACTTGTTAAGACATTCATGCGATAGTAACTAACTCATCCATGGGCATTATTGGTGATTTGTGCATCATTCACTTCCTAAAAAAGGAAAATGGACATTTCAATTTTGGAACATCCATTTTAGCAAATTAGGACGTTTATTTTGGGATCGAGGAGGTAGTATTTATTTCCCTAGCCATATCATATGTGCTACTTTAGAATGAGTCTTGCTTCTTCTCTACGATAAATGCTATACCTATTGAACAGTGGGAGGAGAAAAACGTTTCTCTGTATTTTGACATTGATAGGTGTGACACTTACACTTCTTGTTGATTCTAAAATTCTCCTGACTAGTCCGATTAATCCTCAATCCTCAATTAGTCTCTAGAGGTCTTATCTGCCAACTAGCACCTAGCATATGTTTAGAGCACCCCCTTGTACAACCCCTTGTCCCAAATAAAACACGATAGAAATTGAGTTTACACTGTTATAGGACATTACGATTACTAAAGTTTTCTCGTTACTTATCTTCAGGCGATGGAGAGATCAGTTACCAACTACTGGCGAGGCAGGAAGCTCATAAAAGAATAATATGGACGTGTTCTTGGAACCCTTTGGGCAGCGAATTCGCAACAGGCTCCCGGGACAAGACAGTGAAGATCTGGGCCGTCGAGGACAAATCCTTGGTCAAACAGCTCATGTCTCTCCCACAGTTCAGCAGCAGCGTCACGGCTCTATCGTGGCTTGGCGCTGACCGCCAAAGAAACTCGGGACACCTCGCTGTCGGGCTGGAGAGCGGACTGATTGAACTGTGGAGCGTTTGTATCGGAAGAACTCAGGACGGTGTCAAAACTAACGCGGCGCCTATTGTGAAACTCGATCCCCTGATGTGTCACGTCTCTGCAGTGAATCGATTGGCGTGGAAGCATCCCGAGAAAGGCGAGGACTGCAAGGCCATGGAGCTTGCATCTTGTGGAGCTGATCATTGCGTGAGAGTTTTCGAGGCAAGCTTTGATTAGCTATAGATTATGGTTTTTGATGTCATTTATAGTTTTTTAGTCATGAGAAGCATCGTTGCTTGAGGTTTTGAGATTCAAGTTATGGTCTGTTGTGGATTTTCATGTAATATTATCATAAAAACAAGAAACATTTGATGAATGTGCCTTCTGGTTCCAAAAGTTTCCTTTTGACCATTTAGTTCGAAAGTAAGGACAAATTTAATTCGTGTTAGTATATGAATGGAGCCTTCGGACTGAAGTTCCACAGATAATATATAAATTTGATCTTTAGAAAAGAGGGAAAACATTTTGTGACTAACCTAGAATTAGTTGTTTTATACACTACATTCCATTCAAAGAGGTATGAAATATTTTAATTTGACTGAAAATACTAAAATGCCCTTTGATTATTCTTCTAAGCACAATGTAAGTCTCAACTATAAGTCTGCAAATTCTATGCACAATGGATTCAGAATCATAAAACCTCAAAAAAGAGCAGCACACAATATATAAGAGTTTGAGATTTTACAGTATAACCTTCCAAGGTGTTTGTTTCCTATGACATCAACAATAATACCATAAACCAGGCAAAACAAGAAGAAAGCAACCATAGTTGTTCCTTATTACACCACAAACCAGTATTAGCAACAAGACAGACTCTAACACGAAAAATTTAAGGATATAACCAAAACCCGATCCCTTCCAAACTATATTCATATGGGCTGTGAGGTTCTAACCTGTTGCTGCTTGATGGCGTCGTTGGGGCCATCAGGTAGCGATGATACAGCTGCAGCTCCCGTCGTCATGGTTTGGTACTGAGCGGGGGACATTGTGGGCGCCAGGGGCTGCGTGTAGTATATTGACGGGTGAGCAGTTTCCGGGTACTCATAAGCATAGCTTGCAGGCGAAGATGTGGTTGGGGCGACAGATGCAACAGATTGAGACGGGTATTGCATCTGAGAGAAGCCGACAAATTGTTGCTGATGCTGACTTGGAGGCGCTTGGACTACTGCAGGAGTCCCCGTTGTTCTGTACATACCCGCAGCAGCCATTTCAGGTTTCAGGGGGCTCCTTGTGGCAGCGTAGGCGGGAGGAGGAGGCTGCTGGACCATAGCAGGGCTAGGCGCTTGTCCGGGTCTTGCGGGCATGTAATAAACCGGGTATTGCTGGTCTAGCCGGGGATGGTGTTGCTGAGGAGCGTACATGGGGTAGTATGCGGGAACTGGTGCTCCCCCGGGATGGTGTTGGATGTAATGTGCTCCGGCGTGAATGAATTGTTGCTGCTGAGGATCGAATTGATGTTGCAGAACGTATCCAGGGTCTTGAAACAGAACCCGAGCATTTGGATCCACAGGGTTGGCACTGGCATCAACTCTGCCAGTTCCAGATGGAAGCTGGACTAATTGTTCTTGATAAATCACAGGTTTTGCTCGAGATAGAGCATTCGCAATACTATCACTGTGAACAAAGATTCGAAGGCAAAAATGTGTTATATACTATCACACTTTGCAAAATGGTGTTGTGTATTTCGTTAATGACAAAATTGGGCTCCAAACTTTGATTTTTTTTGTGCATGTTTGTATTTTTAAAAATAACGAAATTACTCTTAAACTTGAATTCTTTTTTTAAAAAATAAATTTTTAATAAGTTTTTCTAACTAAAATTTGTATGATCAAACTTTGTAATTTAAATTTTTAGTTAAATTTGTATGATCAATTTCGCCATTTATACCAATATATATATATATACATTTTGCACCCAAAAAAAACCAACATGATCATTTTTCCATGTTCCCAAGATTCAATTCAATTCAGTACTAACAACACTGAAGATTCAATTCAATTCAATGAATAATAAGAAGACAGTATATTCAAAATTGAAAGAGCAAGAATGAAGATGGTACCTTGAGACTGAATCTGGGGAAGCTGAATCAAACCCAGCACTTGGTCTTTGCTGTGGCTGTGATTGGAGCTGCTGTGTTGGGGGTTTCCGATACCCAACTGACACACCATGCTCCGATCTCTCGTCGTCCGAGACGACCCGATTCGCATACTCACCGGCAACGAGCCCGGAGCTCATCGCCGCCGCCGCCGCCAAGGTCGTCGGCATCGGCGGCGGCGGCGACATCGCCACAAAACCCTCCTCCTGTTTCTGCCCAGCGCTCAAGCCGATCTGCGCGAACTGCTCCTCGATCCCCAATCTCCGTTCCTGCCTCTCGCCGCCGTCCTCCGCCGCGTGGACCCGGATCGGCGGCAGGTTCGCGAGGGACGGCGAGGAGGAGGTGGACCCGAACGACGAGGATGTCTCGAGCATCGGCGAGTCCGGCACCGAGTGCACGTCCTGACCAACCTGCCTCGACCCCTTCCTGGCCTCCAGATCTCGCGCCACCGAGGAGGCGTCGCCGCCGGATCTAGCGGCGGCGCCGTCGTTGGAAATCGGGTCGTCGCCGAGACCCAGCAAGGAATTGACGGACGCCGAATCCGAGAACCCGCGGTCCCGATCGGCCGACACGGCGCCGTTTAGGGCGCTCAGGAACCACGACTCCGACTTCAATTGACCGATCGACGATTGCGACTGAGACGAATCTGGGCTCGATGGGAAGAGGAAGACACGGAGGCGCGTGGGTTTCGGCGAGCTCGCGGCGCGATCGAACTCGTCGACCATGTTCTCGAGGTCCTCGTCGGTGGTCACCGAGATCAGCGAATCGAGGTCCTCGTTCGGGAGCTGGTACTTCAACCCGAACCCACAACCGCCGAGGAGGGTCTTCGAGATCCGAGCGGAGAGATCGGCGAGCGACGAGTCACGGTCGGCGACGATGATCCGGGTCTCGCCGCCGACGTAGCAGAGGGACTTGTCGTGCGGCCGAGGGACTATGTGCCCGCCGAAGCTGCACATCAGCCGGAGCCTCCCGCCGCCGCCGCCGCCTGCGGCGGAGCGTGGGGAGGAGACGGCGGAGTCGGAGGCGGGAGGTGGGTCCATGGGTCGCCGGAGCCGCCGGGTCTCGGGCTGTTGTTGCGGTGGCGGCGCGCTGCTGGAAAAGAGAGAGACTGAAAAGGGGCTGCTCTGCTCTCTCAGAGGGCAATTTTATGCTCTAAAAACCTTCTTTTTTCCCATATTTGTGTTTTTTATTTCCTTTTCTTTCAAGGTTTCTGTTTTCAAAATATTTGTCATTTCAGATCAATTATTTATGATTGATAAATTATTAAATCCAAATCTTGAATTCAAAATCACTGGAGATGCTATTTGATTTTTCTAGCTTAATTATTAGGGTAAATTCTACATGACCCCCTTTAACTATGACCCCCTTTAACTATAAGCGTGTCTCACATGCACCCCCTTAATTACAAAATTAATCTGTGAGGTGCCTTGACTATCTAAAAATCCCACTTTACCTTTTTTTGTTGACTTTTTTCAAAATTCTGTTAAGTTTTCTGTGAAATGACGAAAATACCCTTGTATCTGAAAAATTAAAATAAATAAATAAAAATGATTTTGAACTTTTTTTTAAAAAATTTCTCGTTCTACAAAATAAAGAATAAAATTTTGTTAATAGTAAAAAATTTTTATAAAAATTTTTTTTATAAAAAAATTTTAAAAATAAAAAGTTACTTTTAAACATCGTTTTTTATTTTTATTAATTTTTATAAATAATTTTTTTTAAACAAAAAATTAATACTAAAATATTATTTTTATTCTTTATTTTGTACAACGAGAAAATAGAAAAAAAAGTTCAAAATCATTTTTATTTATTTATTTTAATTTTTCAGATACAAGGGTATTTTCGTCATTTCACAAAAAACTTAACAGAATTTTGAAAAAAGTCAACAAAAAAAGGTAAAGTGGGATTTTTGGATAGTTAAGGCACCTCACAGATTGATTTTGTAGTTAAGGGGGGGCATGTGAGACACGCTTATAGTTAAGGAGGGTCATGTGGAATTTACCCTAATTATTATGTTATACAAATGGTCCCGAGTTCTCGTCTAATCGATCTTTGCTTTTCCGACCGGATTCGTGAGCTCGTAGAACGTTCAGACGGTGGATGAGAAGAAGAGGAAGGCAACGACATGTTTAAATAAATTAGAAGGACATTTTAGACTTTTTTCACTTTCAAACTTAATTTTTCGCATTCAAAATTTCGGACGGCGTTGAGAAAAAAGTTTGGTATGCCTTAAATACCCAAAAAATAATTAAATACAGTTTATGAAAAAAGTATTTTGTTGCAGATAATTATCTGTCTTTTTCATGTTTCTCGATTAACTCGTGTTTGAGTTGTTTACTTTAACCGTTTAATGAGCGGGATTGCCTATTATTGTGTTAGGACGATATTTTTTTTTTCTGGTTGAGCTTTTGGAGAGGAGTTTGTCCATTTTCAGAGTAAATTTTCTTAGTTTATGTAAAAAAATAATATATATACATAGGGCACACTCTAGTGAAAAATAAGATACACGTGAGAATTGTAAAACTAATGAAATGACGTCATGTGGTAAGGAGCGAGTATTTCTCTATAGACATCCGTTAACATTATCAGAAAATTAATTTATCGAGGGTTTACAAGTCTACATATATAATTGATTACATTATTTTTCTGTAGACATTAGTTAACACTGTCAAAAAGTAATTTATGGAAAGTTTAGAAGTCTACACGTATAATTGATTACATTTTTTTAAAATTAGTGTGATAAGATGTAATCATCAAGATTTTTATTACTTGATTGATGTTAAATTTACTTGAGATGATATGGAATTATTTTAAAATTTTTAAAAACAGAAGAAAAAAATGGAGAATTCAATTAGGAAAAGATTAGAGCTATGAATGGAAATGACAGCTAATTTGCTGATTGGCGGGACTGGGTTATTACGTGCGGCGAGGACTACGGTTGTTAACATGCGGTCTCGTCGCTTGGCGTTGAAGGGACCAATCAGGGAGCGAATGGGGGGTTTGATTCTCTTAACTATATTGGCGCGTACGGTAAAGGCGCGTGGGAAGCCGCCAGACGGCGCCAATGGGAAGCTGTGCAATAAATAAGGTTCGTGTCTGTTTCTAATCAACGTTGGAAAGTGTGGGACCCATGTTGTTTTGTTTGGGTTCTTTGGATTTTAAATAGGTTGGTTGCTTGTAATTTTGATATTAAAATATTGGTGTAATGGGCCATTGTAGGCCCATTTGACCTACCTTTTATCAAATAATGAAAATATTCATTTGTTTTAAAATATTTATAAATTAATTTAGATGGCAATATTCAGGACTGTTCATATCTTGGTTTTGAGTGTATAGAACGGGTGAGTACGGTTTTAAGAAAATAAAAATAAAAAATAAACGGATAGAATTTGGCTTGGTTTAATTTTAAACATGTCGTTTGTTAGTTCGGTTTTTATAACCGACTTTCATGAAATTCTCATATTTTAAATCGTTTTAACTTACCTTTTTTTACTGGATTTTCTTTAACTGATTTTCATGAAATTATAACATATTAGGTCAGTCTTGAATTATTTTTTTGTTGGCTCAATATTTTAGGTCCCATTAATAAATATCGATAACTTAAAATAAATAACATGTCAAATTCAATTCTTTTCGGTTCAGTTAATTTTTTGGTCGGTTGAGTTATTTTTGGGTAGGCTTATCAGGAATCAAGATTGGTATGACCATGATCAATCCAAGACCATGACTCATTGCTCCAACATCTTTATACTTTATAAAATCATGTATCCCGTCTATCTCAATTAGGTCAAAGAAATTAAGTCATGTTAAAATTAATCTTTTCACTATTTCTTATTTTGTCGTTGAATATATCTATATCACAATGTGTAATTACTATTTAACAATGGAAGTGAGGTCTTTCTTTCCAAGCAAATATAGTGTATTGGGAAAAGGTAAGATAGTAGATATCGCACGACGCTATGATGGCGGACAGGGGTCATAACGCGCAATGATAAAGTCATTACGGATTTCAATTTTTATATTTTTAATATAAATTAAATTACACGTGATAAATATGTATATATATTATGCTACAAGTTATTATAAGTTACAGTATTTTCAACTTTTTTTGAAGAAAATTAAATTGTTTGAATCGAATTGAACAGATGCGGTATAAATCGGTTTAAAATCAGTTCAAATCGACTCAAAACACCATGGCAGTAATATTGTTGTGTTCGTGCAATTTTCAGCACCATGACGGACGTCATTTACTACACTGTGAAAAGGCGAAAGACATGAGACCTTCCCCATAAAATTCATTTCATATACACCCACACAATGGCTTCATCATCTACTTAATTTATAACAAATAAATCAATGTTGAATTCAAACCTTTTCCATTATATAAAAAACAGACAGCATGTTTGAGTCCAACAAAACATTTAGTACTTTTTTATTGAAATGGAAGCATCCCAAATTTATGTTGACTTTTGTGTATAACTGCTGTAACTTATTACATTTTAATTAACAAAAAAATTAATATATCTGACGATGATAACTATATTTGTGATAAATTAAATTCTAGACATATAGTGAATCAAAAGCTATTTTTCAACAAATTTTTGTGTGGATATTTACAATTATTAAAACAGGTTAACACAAATAGTGTGTGATTAATTGTGAACACTTTTTAGGGAGCACCCAACACACCTCCAGCCTAGTATTTGTCGAAACCTTAACACACTTAACTATTCTATAATATACTTAGATTGAAGACAATGCATCGATTTAATTTCCTTATTTTCCTCGAACTTGTTCTTGTCGACACTGTGCCCTTAATTAGCTTTTAAGGTAAAATATTGATTAAATTATGATTCAAGAGTAAAATAATGTTCTCGTTATTTTAATAACTTTCTAATCAAGTTTGTAAAGTCTTAAATGGCTTTTCCAATTCCTTAAAGCCCTAGCAGCCGCCTTAACAACACGTAGACGACGTGTGAGAATATTGTACATCTTGTTAACTTTTTGTTGTATTATTAATTAAATAAAATATTTCGTATTAATATAATTAAATAATTTTTGTTATTTATGACTTAACAGAAAAATTCCATCGAGAAAAAACGTCGTTATTGTTTAAATATAATAAACGAGACGATGAATAAGAAAGGCGAGGACCACATAGCTAGGTTTGGTAGAACATGGAGGTTGGAAGATTTTAAACTAAATTATCCATTGAGAAACGAATTGTGGGGTTGGTGCCAATGGGCTCATTTCTTATTGTATCATCCATACCTTAATTGATTCATGTACTTGCATATATTATTATGGAAGTATTCAACTCTAATCCTTAATCATCATTATCCCAATAAATTCATTTGGAGTTGATGTCGACGTGTGATTGATAGTTTGATGTGAAAATAAAGACAAAAATTAGGTGATTATAATTCATAGTATAAGTGGGTTATGTAAATATTAATGTCAATTATTAATATAACAATTTATCACTAGGTGTTTATATAAGTGTGACATAATAAAACTAGAAGTATATTAAACCAAATAGTTAATCATTTGGACTATACATTGATGTGTGGTACTCGTTCTTTTCGTAAGAACAAAATTATTAATTTGAATATATGATCGAATTTAAGCTTGACAACAAAAAAAATAATGATATAAAGTGAGTGTAATGTTTTAATTATCACAATATAATCAAAATATAAAGTTTGTAAACAAATTAAAAATAAATAATGAATGAATACATGTGGGTGAACAAGATGTGGACACGTGGCAACGTGAATTAATATAGTTTCTATCGGTCACTTACCGATTAAATAATTTGATTCCTGTTTGCGGGCCTCGCCTCCCTGTGGCTCCGCTCCCCTGTGAGCCCGATATTGTGGTCCGCGAATGGGGGAGTGAGTTGATAAAAGACACGTGTATAATACACGTGAGGAAAAATGTTGAGAATGTAAAGTTGCATATGGAATAAGTATAAAATAGAACGAGTGTATATAAAGGGTTAGAACAAACTCAACTAATAAGGTTCAGGTTTTAGTTGTGGAGCCTGATCCGATATGTGCAACCTAATGCACAACCGAATTTTACAGTTCCTATCAAATTTGAGAATCTGAATCAAACCAAAATTAAATAGTTCTCTACGATGGAACCATTGATCACAATTCTAATTATTCATTTATAGATGCAGTTTAATTTTTATTTCGAGACCAGTTTCGGGTCTAAAGTGTCCACCACTGCCTGTTATGGGTCTAACGGGCCGTATTTATAGTGCGAAAAAGCCCATATTTCTTAAGTGTACCTCAAGTTTCATTCATGCCGTTCAGACAGCATAGAATCTAGGACTAGGTGCCGACAACATGTGTAGTGTAGGCATTGGCCCAATCATTGCGGATGTGACTAGTCTAAAGCCAATCTACAAAACGGTCAAAAACTAGTAATTATTTTCTCCAACTCCAATACACATTTCCAACTTTGCTTCATTGCGATTGGAAAGAGAAAAGTCAAAACTTGGGCCACCCTTGCATTTACTCTTATTATGGACCTATTCTTAATATAGGACATGGCCCTCCCCGTGAGGCCCATGAATAGTCCACCCATCTACTAATCAAGGCCCATTAACCTCCCCAACCACATTTCTATTAATACAAATTAAATATATCACGTCGGATTTACTGATCGCTACATGGATAGGAATGGCAAAAAAATCTGAACTCGACAAATGAAAATATATACTCGAAAGCGAACGGATATGGACACGAATACAAATATTTTTACGGGTACTTATCGGATATAGGTCGAGTATGAGTATACACATATCCTACCCAACCTGTACCTACGCATTTTAAATTAATAATAATTTGTAAATAATAAAAACCCTGATGTTGAGATTTGATTTTGTGGAACATGTTTAAAAAATTATTGGATTGCTACTTTTATTAAGTTTATAACCTTACATTATAAACTTTGTTATATTTATAAGCGTATTGTGAATTAATTATGTATGGTAGCTTGAACTGATATATGTTTAAGAGTTAATAATTTATATACTTTTGAGTACTTATAAAAATATGAAAAATGATTCATATCTGCAAATTGATAAATAGACATATATGAGTACATATACGGTCATACTTAAGCCGTATGTGATTTTTTGTCATTCATACATACATGACTATAGTGTTATCAACTTATCATCCATAATTAAAATTATTTAATTTTAAAAATATTTTAAATTATAATATTACAAACAAAGTTCTACTAATAACACCGAATCGTGCAAAACATTCTACAGCAAGATTACAGGGTTTTTCCATACGAATGAGTCGTAAGCCGTTTAAGGTGAACAATTTTGGAGGAATAATTAGCGAATGGATTCACCATCGGAACTTGTGTTATTTGTTTTGCTCATAATCAAATGGCTCACGACTTTAGCCCGCCAACTATAGCATTTGTTTTGTAGCTTAATGCCGAGTTAGTTGTTATTTAATTAATAAAATTTATTTTTACCGTAAAAAAAAACTTTGAATTATCACATTTGTGGTGATAAATATGAAGCTAAATCAGAAAAAATCAAACATCATAATTATTTTATCGACAACTATTCAATTTCAAAATCTTGGAAAAAAAAAACTATCCAATTTCAGCAACCGTTTCTCTATTCGTCCGCTGACAATTTTATCAAAAATCTTCCTCATAAAGTTCCGGAACCGTCATATGACGTCATCACCGCCTCATTGACGGCGAGAGTTACGACCAGTACAACAGAGTTTTCTTTTCCCTCCACCTTCCGTTACCCGGTGAGTGGGTCCCACGCGCCTTTACTCCCACGCCGAACAGGACCGTTCCCAGCTCGACAGATCCGGTCAAAGTCAGCAAATCGGACGGCCCTGGAGAGCCCAGACAGCGACACCAAGACCAATCCCTCATATAAATTTCAACTTGAAAAGAATTTAATTGGTTGGTGGAAAAAATTAAAGAGCATTGTCGTTAACGCGAACCCAAAATCATTTTTTTTTAACTTCCCTCCAATTTCGCAACAAATATTTAGATTTCGGAGAAATAATTTATTTTATTTGTTTCTTCTTCTTTTTTTTCGCGGATTGAGTTGGGTCCCACTCACTCTGTCTCACAAAATTCGTATCTTCGTCACCGAAGCCAGAAAAAAATTCTCTGGTAATGTGATTTTCCCTTTTTCTCTCACAATCAGATTCTGTTTCTGGGTTTTTTTTATAATTTTTTTGTGCTTCTGGGTTTGCAGGAAGGTGCTGGTTCGAGTATGGCTTGGTGGAGAATAGGGTCGTTTTGTAATTTCCGGGGAATATTTCAGGTTTGATTAGTTTATTGTTGCTTTGTTTACTGAAGAAATCAATGATTGGGTTTTGCTTCTTTTGTATAATTCTGGTTGTGGGTTGTTTATTTTTAGTTTTGATTTTGCCTTTTGACTTTGGAATCTAGGTGTTGTAGTGATGCTGGGATTCAAAGTTACTGTTTTTAGGTTTGATTTGCTTTTGCTGTGTTTTTTAATTAATTCTTATGTATATATAATTGTCAGTTTAGTTCTGATTTGTTTTTTTTTTTACTGTTTTGGTTGTTGAGTGTGATGTGATGCTTGTGGACTAATAGATTCAGTCACATGAGGTAGTGTTTGGGAGTGATCACATGGAGGAGATTGGGTGATTTGGAGATTATAGTGATTTTCATGGGATGTATTTGATGCATATGGAAGGAAGCATGTGGAGCATTTAGGGTTTTGTTGAGATCAGGTTCCAAACATGGGATTGGATCTCTCGATTAATTTCCGAACTTGGTTTTCTGCTATGTTTATTTTGAACCATTCTCTATGAACACGACCTTTGATATCAGCTATCTGCAATAATGAAAAATTAGTTCTTCGCAGAAGATTTGCTGATACGGAAATCAGGGTTTTTGTTGAAATTAGGTTCCAAACACGGGATTGGAGCTCTCTACTAATTTCCCAAACTTGGTTTTGTGCTATGTTTGTTTTGAGCCATGTTGGGTTTGAAATTTCTGCTTTTGTTACGCCTGATGGTTCAGTTCTCTATGAACGACGGTTTGAGTCTTTCATTTACCGATATGGGTTTAACTCCAGTCTTGACAGTTTGTGATATGTTAGCAGGGTAGAGTGAATGAGGTTGCTCTCGGTGCACGCACCATCAAGTCTCATGGAGCCTCGGTTGCTAAACTCCACATGCACGATTGGCTCATATTGTTGCTGCTTGGAGTGATAGAGATCATTTTATTCATTGTGCATCCATTTTATCGCTTTGTAGGAAAGGATATGATGGATGACCTTAAATACCCGTTGAAAGATAACACAGTACCTGTATGGTCTGTTCCGGTTAGTCATCCTCTCATATCCCATGAAGTAACATAGATGGAGCCCTTATATATATATACACACACTGTTTTCTTGATTTTGTCTTTCGTGGATCAGTTATACGCAGTTTTGCTGCCCATTGCTGTTTTTCTTATCTTCTATTTCCGGAGGAGATGCGTGTATGATCTTCATCATGCCATACTAGGTAATAAGCAGTTATTACAAATGTACAGCACGATAAAATTCAAAATTCACTCCAGTTGTGTAGTGATTTTTAATTTGTGTGCAAGAACAGGTCTTCTATTTTCTGTGATGATTACGGCAGTTATCACCGATGCAATAAAGAATGCAACTGGCCGCCCCCGACCAGACTTCTTCTGGCGCTGTTTTCCTAATGGAACTGAAGTATGTTCGGTTAATCTCAAAAAATTAATTCTATTTTTTGTTTTAGAAATCTGTAGAAAATTTCTAAATTTGTTTCCCTTTGTTAGGCTTATGATAAATTGGGAGATGTGATCTGTCATGGCGAGAGAAGTGTTATAAGGGAAGGGCACAAAAGTTTCCCGAGCGGCCACACTTCTTGTAAGTAAATGCTTCCTTGCACGCTTTGAGTTTTATCTTTCCCGGGCCATTCTGGATACAAAATTGTATTTTTTCATGCTATTATGGGTTTTCAGGGTCGTTCGCGGGTTTAGGGTTTCTCGCTCTATACTTATCTGGAAAGATCAAAGTGTTTGATCGCAACGGTCACGTGGCAAAGCTATGCATCATCTTTCTCCCTCTGCTGTTTGCTTCTCTTGTCGCTATTTCTCGAGTGGATGACTATTGGCATCACTGGCAAGATGTTTTTGCCGGAGGAATGATAGGTTCGGTTCCTTCCCTTACGTCATATATTATGGACATGATGTGTTGTACACATCAGTGAATAATGTACCTTCGCCTCTTGCAGGGCTCGTTGTGGCGATGTTCTGCTATCTACAGTTTTTCCCGCCCCCATATGACAATGACGGTAAAATCTATCTCCGCGTTCATTGATATTTTAAAAAAGAGAAATGGCAAAAGGGTGTTGTACTTTTTTAATGGCAAAAAAGTGTGATGAACTTTGTTTTTCGTGCATGCATTCATACAGAAATGGCGAAATTGCCCTTAGAATTAAGAATTCATTGTTTTAAAAAAATTAAATTAATTTTCTTTCTAACTAAAATTAATTTTTGTTCATTGAAACTTTACCTTATAATCAAAATTCACATATATTGGGATTTTTAGTTGAAACTGGTTTATTACATAACAGAAACATGAAGTTTTTTTTTTGAGTTTTCGCTTGCATTGTCTTCAGGATGGGGTCCTTATGCATATTTCCGAGCATTGGAGGAGGATTCACACGCTGGTGCAAACACGATCAACCCTATGAACGGGATTAGTGCTGATAGCATGGAAATGGATCAAGAAGTGAGTCGGGACAACGGGTCGGGGATGCACATAATGTCACTGGACTACCACCCAAGAACGCCATTGAACGATGTGGAATCCGGGAGGTGACTCTGTGCATTGTCCCGAGTCTCTTCTTCGTGAGTTATATTGTTCATACATGATATATGTATAGGTTATAACGGACAGTTTTGAATTTTCTGTATCCTCTGAACTTCTTAGCTGTATAAAGAGAGATTCTTGATTTTATTATTTATGCTTATGAAACATTACCATAACAATCGATTTTGGTCGTTTTCTGAGTTGTCTCGTATCTTTGTTTTCTGGGTTTTCACAATTGATTCGATTTAGAGTTCTGCACATTTTATTGGTTTCTTCATTTATTTATTTGATATAATTAGCTCCTTTTTGGTTTTTGTATTTGTGTTTTTGTGGACCATGATTCTGGTTTTTATATAGATAATGTCTTTTAACTTTTAAGCAGATTAATCTTATCTTATATATGATTATGTCACCTAGTTTTCTACTAAAGGATGTTCTGAAATTATAAAGTACAGTTGAAAGAAGTATTTAACATAATTTTGTAGAAACCAGCTTTACATCGTTTTTAAGACTTCAATTTTAACACAAAACAATCACACTAATTAAAGAAAATTAATTGATTGTACAATTTTAACACAAAACAATCACACTAATTAAAGAAAATTAATTGATTGTACAACTTTGGAGTTTCTATCATTTTAAAGATAATCAAGGGACAGAAAATGTTGTCAAGATAGAATAATATTGACTTATTTCAAGTATCAATCTTTATTAACTGAATTTCAAGTTATAAAAACCCAGAAAATTCAATTGAAATTAACAAGTTTAAATCGAAAATGTCACGAAACTCACTTCATAAAAAACACACTGGACCAAATTTTATTAATTTGATTTTAATTTAATTTTTTTAAATTAAATTAATCCGTTCGATTCAAAACTAAATAGTAGTTATATTATCTTTGATGGCCAAATTGAAAAGATATTTTTTTCCTTTTTGATTAAATTAAAACAATTTCCTATTTTTAAGACATGTATATAAGTCAAGGCCTTTCAGTTTGAAAATAGAAAACGCTTCTTCTTTTTAGGAACAAACGGTATTTAAACAAAAACGCGCTTTTCTCTTTCGTCTTCTTCTTCGTTATTTCCTTTTTTTTGTTTGCTCTGAAACACGGAACAGTGAGTCTGAAATTGACTACAAAATCTCAAATTTCTCTCGCTTCTACGATCATTCTTCTGATTCAGGTAGTAGCTCTGCTTTTTTTTTTTTTTGAATCTGTTTGGTTTCCGAGAAAATTAAACGAGACACAGTAGAGTTTTGATCAGTGTAACTGAAGTCTCTCTTCAGTGGCTTGTATTTTTGCCATTTTTGCTCATCTTTTAGCTTGTATCGATGTGGGTTATCTGATACTGACTAGGATTCTGCAAAAATAATATTTCCTTTCCTTTTTCTGCGTTTTCTCTGCTACCAAACACATAATTGTAACTTATAGGGAGCAAATGCTTGTGAAACCCTAGGTTTGCTCTGAATTTTCTGTGTGCATTCCTTGAATTTCGATTCTGATTTTTTTTTTATTTGTACTCTTTGCCATTTCAATTTTGATTTGATTTTGAATATTGACTTTGTTGTTACTAGACTTTGATCATTTGAGCTAGTAAATGTATTAGTCATGTGTAGCACCTTATAGGTAATATAGTAAGTTAATGTATTTGTAATGTATATATGGTACCAATTTCTCATTTTGCTGGTTCATGCATGGAGGAAGTATATTTGCTCTTTTTCTGTAATAAAAGTTGGATATTGAGTGGGACTGTTGCTGATCGGTTGTGTTCATGAATTTTCTGTTGTGTGATAATAAGTTAAATTGTAGGTTTATATCTTACTGAAGCTAATAGGATGAATTCTCATTTTAATTTTTACATTTTCCCTTTCTTTATATAACTTTTTTCTTCTGTTCTCAAGTCGAGGAAAAATGCCGGAGATTCAGTTAGGAACACACACCGTGCGCTCCCATGGAGCTTCTGTATTAAGGATACATATGCATGACTGGTTGATACTTCTGCTCTTAGTGGTGATAGTCGTTGTTTTAGATGTTATCGAGCCATTTCACCGCTTTGTTGGAAAAGATATGCTGACAGATTTGAGTTACCCATTGAAAGGAAACACGGTTCCCTTTTGGGCTGTTCCTGTACGTTTTCGCTTTAAGCAATACCAGCTCATTGTTTTTATAGTGAAGATGAAATTAATTTCTCTTCCATTGTTTTATAACAGTTGATCGCAATATTGTTGCCTTTCGGAATCATTCTTGTCTACTACTTCATCAGGAAGGATGTCTATGATTTGCATCATGCTATATTAGGTAACCCTTTTCTTCCGTGTTCGGATTTCTATATCGCTGGCATTTTTTGTTTCCTTGTTATGATAATACAATGGCGTATGTATCTTCAGGCCTTCTGTTTTCTGTGTTAATCACCGCGGTTCTGACTAGTGCAATCAAAGATGCTGTTGGTCGACCCCGTCCTGACTTTTTCTGGCGTTGCTTTCCTAATGGCATAGGGGTTAGTCTTCAAATTCATCGAGTGCCTTGATTTCCTTCAATTTTCTGTAATTATGTCTGTGCTGTTCAGGTGTTTGATAATGTAACAAGCGGTGTTCTGTGTACTGGGGATAAGGACGTGATTAAAGAAGGACATAAAAGCTTCCCAAGTGGCCATACTTCTGGTAAGTAGTTTAATCGTTGCCAATGTTTCGGAGCATAAGGTTTGAAGAGTTTATGACCCATATGCATTACTGTAGAATTATGTGGGTATTTATGGTAATGAACTTGTGAATCACATACTGCAATCAACTTGTGAGTCAAATGCTGCAATAGTTCATATTAGGATTAGGTCAGATATATGTCTTCGAGAGTTTCTGACCCATATGCATTATTGTTGAAAGTCATGAGGGTTTTTCGATATCTGCTATCCACTTGTGAGTCAAATGCTGCAAAATATTTGAAGCGTTCATATTTATAGATAATATACTGTTAAGCTCTCTTCATCTTTTAATTATTTTCTATGGTAGGATAGATAAGACTTTGTATACTGATTGTTCTGTTGAGGTTATATGTCATATGCAACAACACTATCTTATCTTCTTAAAGAAGTTTGTTTCTTTATTGACAAGCAGGGTCTTTTGCTGGTCTTGGCTTTCTTGCTTGGTACATGTCGGGAAAAATCAGGGTATTTGATCGCAGGGGGCACGTTGCCAAGCTCTGTATCGTTTTCCTGCCATTACTTGTTGCAGCTTTAGTAGGAGTTTCTCGAGTTGATGACTACTGGCATCACTGGCAAGATGTATTTGCTGGAGGTCTACTTGGTCCGTCCACTAATGACTTCTCCTTGATCTACTAATATCGCCAGTTCTCAACAGGCTCTTGTTCTTATTCATTCCTCTACCTTCCCTTTTGTAGGGCTCACCATCGCGTCATTCTGCTACTTGCAATTCTTTCCTCCGCCATATGACGCAGAAGGTAATATTGTAGCTCAACTCCCTTCAAACTTGTTCATAACATATCTATACAATAATAGTGGCACAACCTAACAAGTTAGAGGTTTATTGGTACGGTCCCGGGCCTGGATAAAGTTATGGCTTGGATATCAATAATTAGTGAGCTCGATTAATGAGAGAGCTCTAATCTCGATTTGGCATTCATTCTAGAGAACACCGTTCTCCAGTAACCTCTTAGTTTCTTCTTAATTCATTGATATTTTATTGATCATTCTCTTCAGGTATTTATAGCCTGGAGTAGTCCAAAACTAACAACTCAAGTAATCAGGATTATATCCTAATAACAACTAATTTTTAAAACCCAAATCTAAGAATTTAAAAACTCAATTCTATCCTAATAACTATGAATTTTAAAAACCCAACCTTATCTAATTATGTCGGGATCCTAACATTTATTTAGAGTATATGCATTGTTTTAAAAATCCCTGACCAGCCCTATTAATCCCTAGAGGCTCTATCCGTCCGACTAGCGCCTAACCTCTTTTTTGAAACACTTGGTACATGTTGATTCATTCTGAGCTTACAAGTTCTGCATGGGTATTCCAAACAACTGCATTGCAAATACCAACTACTTCTGTATTGTAGATTTGTAACATTAATATCTATAAAATAATTGATATATGACTGGTAACTATATTATATATACATATACTGAAGTTTCTTTGTGAATCTGAATTCTATTTGCAGGTTGGGGACCTCATGCTTATTTCCAGATGCTGGCAGACTTGAGAAGTGCTGCTGAGGATTCTGACACAAACCATCTTGGCTTGCGACAGATAGAGCTTGATAGCATACATGTACATCCTCATAATGGTATGGACACATCAGCTAATAGTTCTCAAGAGGGAACGGAAAATGGGAGGAGATATTAAACCATGCACAGACTGTAGAGAAGGAACCCATATAGGTACACTACTAGTACTACTTGTTCATATTCTGTAAGATAGGCGTAATATAATATAACCTATGAATATTTATACAAATTCAGAACTTCATTGATAGCAATAAAATAGCTGTGGCTGGTGAATTTGTGGATTCATTCACTGATTATTTGTATTGATGCTATTGGTGGAACCATTGATCATCGTCTGAATTTAGAAACGAAGCCAGGTCAGTGAGATCCATAGCTCCCATTTGCTGATCCAATGAGCTCACTTAAGAACCAGCATGGGCTGCTTCTGCTGAATCATGAACATTTACAGAAACGCCATCAGAATCATTATTATGATCTTGGGCGGCTTCTTCTGAATCATGAGCATTTGCAGAAACGCCATCAGAATCATTAGTATCATGAGCATTTACAGAAACGCCATCAGAATCATTAGTGTTATCTTGGGCTGCTTCTGCTGAATCATGAACATTTACAGAAACACCATCAGAATCATGCTTATGATCTTGATGTGGATTCTGCATCTGAAAATGACGATCCAGTGGGTGTGGGATGTTGATAGCTCTTGTGCACTGCACAGCTCTCGTTCGGATCACCTGTTGATCTGTATTCAGGACAGTCTTGCTCAGTCTGGTCTTCCAGTGGTTCTTGATCTCATTGTCTGCTCTTCCAGGTAACCTTCCCGCTATTAACGACCATCTTCATGAAACATTCAATCACAGCGTAAGATTCATCAATATTGTTGTTTAGGTTTTTTATTGCAATGACAGAAACATTTTAATTTACCTGTTGCCGAGGAGGTTGTGAAGCTTGATATGATGAGACCATCTTCGTCAGGAGAAATGTAGCCTCTCTTGATGTCTGGTTTCAGGTAATTGAGCCATCTCAACCTGCAACTCTTGCCACACCTATTCAACCCTATAATATATATGCACACACATCAGTGGAATCACCATAGATAAGTTTGAACTTATAACCGCGTAACAGTATTTAAAATCGGGGTAACGAAGGTCCGGGCTGATTCTCACAACTGGTAGGTTGTGAGACATGGTTTCCTCCCTCGTTACAGTCGGGACTTCGTTACACCTTTCCCCCGACATGCTTGAACATTTCTCCTTAAGTTATCATATTAAACCTAGAAACGTGTAAAAATAGTTGAAAACAGGGCAACGAGGACCCACGCTAATTATGACAACCGATTTTTTCCCTCCTTGTTACTCTTTCCCCCGACATGATTGAGCTTTCCACTTACGTTTCATATTGAACTCGGTGCGTAACAATAGCTGAAATTGGGGCTACGAGGGTCCGAGTCTTGTTGCCCCGGTTTCACCCTCGTTATATCTTCTCCTCGACACAGTTGAGGATTAACCTATAATTTTATGTTAAGAAAAATACAGATAATAATAATGGAAACATCGGCTAAATGTGTTCTCACGATATATATATATATATATATATATATATATATATATATATATATATATATATATATATATATATATATCCAACATACAACACACATACTATCAATCCATCAATAAACGGTTGAAATACCCGAAATTACGTTTCACCGGAAAACTCATCTCAATTATCATATTGGACCAGACTTAATACCAATTAGAAAGAAGAAAAAAAAGGATTTCACAAATGATCCCATTAATTGTTAGGTGGAACATAGCTGTTTGTTTTGTGCCAAATAGAAGAGAACAAAAGAACTTGGTTCATATTTATAGCTCTAGCTTGAGGAGGAAATTGTTCGGTTGATATTGATCTCAAATAATCAAACTTGATAAATTATATTTATAGATAAATGAATTACATGTATGGTTATTTTATATTAGAGATTTCATGCGTAGAACAAGTTCAAGTGAAATAGACAAAGAAGAAGAAAGATATGGAAGTTGACAATGTATTTAGATCAAATAGCCGTCTGGGTTTTCTAGTGTTCTATAAAAACACTACGCGTTACTCGGATAAAAATGACTTTTGGCGGTTAATCAAACATTAATCAGAAACTAATTGAATTACATGATTAATTAATTAATAATTAGTTGTACATGTTATTTTATCTTATCCACACTTAGTATTTACATGTACTATACGCGATTTTGGAACGAAACACCCAACTCATCATCCTAAGTATTGGGCCTTTGACCATGTATGGCCCATATGTTCGAGGTTTGGGCCCATTGAGAAGATTTAAGTCCAATGCCAAAAGAAAATAAACTCTCAAAATTATGTTTGATCTCATTCAAATACATTCAAACTAATCCTCGTATTGAAAAGATATTTACATTTTATTATAATTAAGTGAAAATCATCTCGTATTGTACATATTAAAAACCATTTGTTTGATAAAATAAATAATTGAGCCAAAAACAAATAGATTTAAATTCCCGAAAATTACATATGAGTTTAAAGAACTATGATAATAATTTTCACCCGAACTACCTTCACGGATATGATTAAAATCTATGAGTTTAATTCAAGATATTAAGTACAAAAATGAGCCAATTTTGACTAGCCCCACTACACAAAAAAAGACAATCTCAAATCACATGGTTGATGCTAACATGGTAGTGCAGGAAAATACAAAAGAATATATTATTAGTAGTTAATTAGTTGATTACCATACAAGCAACACTTGACATATATACACAGAAATCGGCACATTTATTCGTGTTGTAGAGCAATGTTAATATTTCATATTTAAAACGTGAAATTAATTTATATATCATTGAGTTTAATTATCAAATTATGTTAGTGTAATTTTAATATTGTTTTATTTGAAATGAAAAGGGTATATGATATAGGATGATATTTAAATTAATTGTATCAGATTTTACAGAAATATTTATTATAATAAGTACACAAACCATTACATGTTCCATAATATGCCAATAATATTGACCTCATATGATCACATCCGTAGAAATAGTAAAAAAAAATGTACTGTCTGTTAAAAAACCAGACCCACATCGCGTAAGTAATTAAAAATCCTAAAATAAACTGTCAAAACCGCCAACTGATAAAAAGGAGCGCCCCAATATATCGCCGTCGCTCCCTCTCGGCGGCGGAGACGGCGACGCCGCCGTCACCGGCGGTTACGGAGACGCCGAGAGCACGAGGCGATCGCATCCATCACCGGATCGCGAACCATGAGGCGAGGTCCCTGCCCACGGGCCGCCCCGTTTCGGAGACGCGCTCGCCGGAGACGAGCGCGGCGCGGCACATGGGGCAGGTGAAGTTGAGCTGGTCGAGCCAGCCGTCGAAGCAGGTCTTGTGGAACACGTGGCGGCAGGAGAGGCGGCGCACGTGCTCTCCCTCCCGGATCGTCGACAGGCACACCACGCACTCCGGCGAGTCTCCGCCGCCGCCGAATCTGTGCGAGAAGGCGCGATTCAGGTTCAGCTGCTCGGCGAGAACGATCAGGCTTGAGAGCCCGGAGCCGATCGAGCCGAACGGCTCGTCGTCCTCCGATTGGCCCAGCCGCGCCGAGCGGAGGAGCGCGAAGAGCAGCGACCGGATCTGGCCGACGAAGCTCGCGACGATCGCCAAGAACAGAAGAGGGATCGAATCCGACACGTCGTTTAGCTGCCCCTGTAAGCCCATTCCCTCTCTCTGTAGCTTAAAGTTTCGATTTTTATGTGTTTGTTTGTGAACCCAAGAGAGGGGTTTTGTGATTTGGGACAAACAAAGAGGAGGGTATGGGTTTATTTATATAGGAGATGGTGTATTTGTATTGCACACAAGGTGTTTGATAAAATTACTGTGAGAGCTTATGGCTTTGGAAGGTTGGAGGATTGATGGGGACTCAAGAATGGGACATGTTGTGTTTCATAATCAAGGCCATGTGTTTGTAGGGTCCTCCCCAGTTTTGAAAACAAAACCCTTATTTTGGCTCTCATAGGGTTCTTGCAGTTATCTTAATCATTGAACATGTATAGCTTTAGTGTTAGATTTGGATATTAGTAGATGATTTGGATTTAGATTTAGATATTAGTAGATGATTTTTGTTTAGATTTAGATATTACTAGAGGATTTTTGTTTAGATTTAGATATTAGTAGATGATTTTTGTTGATTGCTTATTAGATCATTTTACACTCCATCTATAGTGACATCGAGGTCGCCTTTTTGATGTAGGAGTGATATTTATTTGATAATCATAATTAACATCTCCATGTTTCGCTGATATTCTTAATGGTGGAGGAATATCGATTTCAGACCACGACACTGACCAGAAATGGTTGTTGTTGTCCATAATCAGACTCTTTCATGAATTTACTGTTTTTTTCTTAACATCTACCTTTTGTTGGGATGCCATATCTTATCTCTAACCTAAGCGCTCGATTCTTGGCCACTTGCTCGCTAAACTGATAAAATTTATCGAGCGTTTTTTCTTCTTCTTTTGTATTGTGATAATATTGGCATATCTCTGGCTGGAAGTGTTTTTTGAAGATTTGTAGGACTCAACAAAATATCATAACAATTGTGGAGGTTCCCTTTTTCGAGCATATTCAATAATGCATCATAACTTTGTTGTTTTGGGGCATAAAGCGTCCGCTTTCTTCTTCAAGAAGTTAGTTATACAAAATTTACCGATAAAATCTTCCATATGAATGTGGCGCAAAAAGGCCTGTTGAAGTCAATTCTGCAGCGAAAATCACTGTGACGCCTAATTTAAGTTATTTAACACACTGAACTGTATTGTGAATTGTCATTTTCTCTTTTTTGGTTCTTTCAGAGGCTAAGAGGAAAGAGAGGAGAAAATAGATGGCCCGATGGGCCCTTTTAGTTTTGTCCGCTTTGGTTAAAGACGTGATGGCTCTATCTGCAGATCATATGGCTGCATGTTTTGCTCAAGACACTCGCATGTGAAGGCAACGGCGAAGAATTGGAGCGATCTCATTGGACAAGCGCGTTGAAGTGCGAAACAACAGAGAGAAATAGAAATGCGTGGAAGGCTGTGGACCTCTCGGTACTTCTTACACAGCTCAATCATTTACCTATTAATTAAGCTGCTGCTACTTACATTTAGATTTCCTCTGCAGTATCGGTTTATTTTACGCCTTGGTCATCTTTTTTTCAATATTGAAAGCTCCTTTTACCTACAAACCCACTTTATATATCCTTTTTTATTCTGTATTTGAGATTCTTTATATTATTGAAAAGGGTAATAATTATAGTAAAGGGAAAATTGCAAAAAGGTATCATATTGCAAACAGCTCGACACCTTTTTACATCAACAAGCAACACATCACCCTTTTGCAAAAGTGTTATATAATAAGGCACATTTTTTGCAATTTTCTCTTTGTAAACATAATGTCCATTCAGGTCTAACTGGCGAAGCGTGAAGGACAAATGGAGAAGAAGCAGAGAAGAGAGTCCACACATATACAAGCTCGAAACATAGCCAAGCGAATGCAAATAGTGAGGACCCTATTGGTTGCTGGAGCGTGACTTGAATAGCATAAACCCGAGCAACTGGACCGAGGGCAAGCATTTGTTCGGGGTACTTTCTTCATCACACATCATCTGTTTAACTGCTGAAAAATGGTAACATCATCAACAATGAGATATAGAATATTTTACATACAACATCTGTTTATGGCGCGCCAAACCAAGAAAAGACACATGGAATTGGAAACTTTGGTTTAAAAATCTTGGTTTCACCTAACTTTCTTCTAGTTAGGTTTGCATGTCTGCTTATTTAGAGACATTTAGAGACTGAAACATTGCTAATCTAGAGAGCAGATTGAAAATGCTAACCAGTCATGTGTAATCAGCTAGGTGATTTCATTAATATCAGTCTTTAAGATATTTTTCGTAGGATTCACATGTCATGATCATCCAGGTTATGTTGCCTAATTACTCCTAGTTAGGCTTAGAGAAAGAATGAGAAATGGAGGAACTTGAGAATTCATGACACCATTATTAGGGAAAATGTTAAAAACATGTTGTATATTATCACAGGTTTTGCAAGAGGGTGCTATTTAATTTGTTAATGGCAAAAAAATGTTTGGGAGTTTTGATTTTTTTTGTGCAAAATGTGTGTATATGTTTAAAAATGACAAAATTGCCCTTATAATTAAGAATTATATTTATTAAACTTTAAGGGCAATTTTGTCACATCCTCTGGTAAAAGTGTGACAGTATATAACATGTTTTTGTCATTTTCCCGCATAATTATTGTTCAGTGAATCTGTGTATTTTTGGTTAGATTGGAAAGTTTCGACTGGTTGATTCATGTTCTTGAGATGGTAGCTGCACCCAACAACTCCATTAAAGAAGAGTCTATAATTGAAGTGCACATGACTTTGCATAAACAAGAACCCATATGGTGGAAAAGTGCATGTGTTTTCTTTTCTCAGATCTTTCTTCTGGTTTCATCTTATTGTGGATGGATCCAATGAAAGGAGGGTTTTTCTTTTTCTTTTTCTTTTCTTTTCCTTCCAACCAACCAAACCCACTTCTCCAAAAACTTTCCTGAGAAAAGGCCTCTTTTTCTTGAATGTGAAAGTGACCCACCCACCAGAGTAAAAAACCAGAAAACCTAAATGACAGGTAGAGGACTGTTTCTTCAGTTCATGGTGCTGTTATTGTGGCCCACACTTGGTTGTATGATGCTAGTATTATTATCATAGAGACTGTTGCAAATCTTGTTCAAGTTTTTGACTAAGATGCTGCAGCTACATATGGTTGGTAATATGTTTATAATTCATTAGGTATAGATTGGGATGACAAAAGTTTCCGAACTCAACGGGATAAAAGGTTGAAATCATTAAACCCGCCTCGTTGACAAAATCTTTTACAGAGAGAAATTTCTAGATTTGGAGGACTTAGTGTCCCTAATATTCCGATGTAGCAGGAGATGGAGATAACTAAATTGCCCCGTATGCTGTCATCTCTACAACCATAGCCTTAGCTTGCTTGAAAACTAGAGCTCTGATTTTGATGGATCATTTCCTTGGGAGTCAACATGGGGACGGGTGAAAGGGTTTTTTTCTTTCCTTCTGTTTTTCGCCCAACTTGGCTCAGTTAAATTTACCAGTTTCCCGAAATGTGTCTTTAACGCTTACCAATAAAAAAATTATTGATAATTGCAAGTTTGTACATCTAATCAAACATGTTTTGGAACGTCGGTACACTTAAGCATTTGTTTTCATCTTGCCAGCTCACTCAAATTTCATAATTTAACACCGTTGTAAGTAAGTCGACGACTTCATTCTTGACCAACTTATACAAGGACAAATTTCAAAATTTTGTTACATAATCATTTGTCTTAATTTCGAGTATTATAATGATAAAGGATCTGACATCGAAAGAGTTTAAATATTTTTTATCAGCAGTGGCCTTGACTTGAGTACATAGAAATGTGCCCAAATAAATGGGCAAAAGCTGTCACCAAATTCTCCAACCTAAATGTGACTAATGATGTTGATTATAATAATAGGATAACAATTACAGGTAGAAGAGAAGAACTGGGCGGTGGAGGATTAGACAATTAAGATGAGCTTTGAACCCAAGTCCTAATCAAAGATTTGGCGTGATCTTCACTCACTAATCACAATTTATTTTATTCGAAACAGTTGGGTATTAATGATTAGTATTTTCACAAAAAATCAATTAAGAAGTGATTAATTAATGGACATAGATGATGCAATCTCCACCGTCCAAGGAGATCTCCATATCAGCCGACTGCTCTATCCACATTTCTGAATAAACTACAATCATATCTTATTATTCTTTTCTTTTTAAAATAAGATTAGTATAAATTATTCTTGGAAGGTTCAAGATTAAACACACCGATGCTTAATGATATTGATCGTCTTGATTATGAAAATGAAATTACAATTATTTTAATCATTCTTTTCCTTTTAAAATAAGATTAGTATAAATTATTCTTGGAAGGTTCGAGATTAAACACATCAATGCCTTAGTGATAATGATCGTCTTTGTTATGAAAATGACTTTACTTAAGTACGAGAACTAAACATGATGATATGGTGAACTCAATTTCAGAAATTGTTGCTTGCAAGAAAAGTTTTATCAAATTTTCCATCCCTTTCCTTGTATCCAAACAAGAACCGAAACTTCACTTTCAAATTTCAATCACCATATGATAATAGGACAGTCCTTTGATATTGACACTATTTACAATGATGTTATTGGCCACATGGGCTATGATGGGCATGATTTAATGTTTCTACCTCTTTGTCGATCCGGTTAAATAAACCTGCACCAGAGTTTAAATATGTATAGAATTAAAGGATTGGTCGAAAATTAAAAATGATTAATCAAGAATTAATACTGGAGTTAATCCAACAAATAAGAGATTTTTGCAATATTGAATGCATGAGAGTTTAAATATACACATAATTAGTTTTGAGGTAAATTTAAAATAAGGATAATGATACTTTCTTACACTATAAAACTTTTATATCATAACTATTTTTCTCTCTTTTTTTAGTATCATAATAATTTTTTTGTGACAACCTAACTCTAAAATACCCTAGTCGGGTAAATGAATCTGATTTGAACACACCCAATTTGAACCAGTTTGATTTCACTATTAGTTCAATTCTATTTTTTTAAATTGAATCACGGGTATTTTAGGTATATTAAACATTTTAGAGGTAGGTTGTCATAAAAAGATTGTTAGGGTACTAAAAAAAAAAAAGTTATGGTATGAAAATGTCATTTCGCTCTAGTCAGCTATAACAAAGTGTCATTATCCCTTAGAATGATACCAATAAAAACGAGCACAAGAGTTTAAAATATGCATACAGTTATATACTAGATAAATTCAGAATCAGGCAGACCAATAAAAACCTGCACACAAGTTTAAACGTGTATAAAATCAAATATTCAGAATCAAACAAACCTATAAAAATATGTACAAGAATTTGAATTTATATAAAATTAAATTCTGAATCAAACTGATAAAAAATCTGAAACAACCTGACCCGGGCCTATGCAAAAGAAATGCTACTTCATTGAACATGGTAATCAATTTAGCTACAACACTAATGTGATGAATCTGTCAATCCAGGTTTTGTGTTATACACAGCCAAGCAAAGCACATTTAGGGCTTACAAAAAAAATACTCTTCAGGTTGAGAGTATTATAGTAGATAACAAAAAAATGAAACTGTGTCAGTCAGTCAGTCAGCATCAACAAAAAAACCTATTTTACGTCTTCACGGGCGAGTGAGAGTTAAGGGGGGCGCTTTTCCGCCCATGTTCAGTATTTCCTGAAAAGAGCGAGCGAGAGTGATCAGAAAATGTTGTGTTTGGGGATTTTGTGTGTCGGATAGGATGTGGCGTGTACCTGTTGGGCGGCAGCAATGTTCAGGCGCTGCCTTTTGTTCTTCTGGCGTTGGCACTCTCCACACCAGCTAGAGCAATCTTTCTGGTATTTCCTCAGCTCTCTGAAGGTGTTGCTGCAGAGTGTTTTGAGGATCCAATGAGTACATGTACATGTATTTGAGCGAATACCATACGCACACACAAAAATGCTGATATGTAAAATGATGGAATGATTTTATCAGGCTGCTATGGCACTATGTGTCTTTACACGGGAAATCAATGGTTTAAACATTGTCCGTCACTATAATTACAGTTTTTTTTCTTGGGAAAATGACAAAATCCTGCTCTACACTACACCATGATACTTTTGTAAGAGGGTGTTGTGTACTTTATAAATAACAAAATGTGCTTTGAAGTATGAACTTTGATTTTTTGTGCAAAATGTGTATAAATGACGAAATTGCCGTTAACATTAAAAATTATTTTTTAAATAAAAAGATATTTAAAAAAAAATTCTAAAAATATCTTTTGACTAAATGTTGTATAATCAAAATTTATAATTTAATTTTTTTAGTTCCGAATATTATGGGCATTTTGGTCATTTTTGTACAACCACACACATTTTGCACATAAAATCAAAGTTTACAACACCTTTTTATCATTAACAAAGTACACATCACCATCTTGCAAAAGTGTGATACTATACATGTCTTTGCCATTTTCCCTTTTTCTTTGATAGTGAATTGAAAAAACGCTTAAGAGTGGAGTATCAACCCAGACCCTCATTACCCTACATATTCACTAAGACGAGTTGTTGACATTGCTATTAATGCATGGAGAAAGTGGGAGAAATACCTTCTGCACCATACGAGTAGGTTGACCCGATGACCACTGGTTGTTGCTCTAGCGCCATGGCGATGGCGACCACGATGAAGAACAGCATGACCCGGAACATGGTAATAATCTAAAATTTCCTAATACCATTAATAGATGAATAAAACAGCATTAGCATTTTACCGATCGCATTGGACACCAGCAGAAAACTAACAAAAGCAATATCCAATCTAATGTAGTGTTCAAAAGATCCTGCTCGGAATTGAAAAGAAACAAGGGAAGTTCAAAGGCGAGGACCATTGTGGAGATAGGGAAGATCAGTGAGACTCAAATTTTTTAGTGGAAGGTTGTTTTTTAAAATATTTAGTTTCTGCCCTCGTTGTGTAATAGTAAAGTCATTGAAAGTTGAGATAAATGGCAAGCGTGCCACCAAATAAAAGAATATAGCCTCGGTTCATTTAAGAGAAAATTGCAAAAATGTGTCCTATTATATGACACTTTTGCAAAAGGGTGCTATGTTCGTTAACGGCAAAAAGGTGTGTTTTTGTTTGCAAAATGTGTGAATTTTATAAAATGACGAGATTTCCCCTTAAATTAAGAATTAAGACTATAACATAATTTGAACTTAAAAATTAAATTACAAAATTTGATCATACAAATTTTAGTTAGTAGATAAAACGGAAAAACTTTTAAAATATTTATGAAAAAATAATTTTTAATTTCAGAGGTAATTACATCAATTTTATAAATAAAAATATACGCATTTTGCAAAACCATGCAAACAACACAACACCCTTTTGCAAAATTGTCATGTTATAGGGCACTTTTTGCAATTTTCTCTTTGTTTAACCCTATGTAAGAAATTAAGATAAAGTAATACCCTCAATCTATGTCAAACATACCACTAAACAAAATTATAGCCAGGATTCATTTAAACCTGTGCTTTCAAGAAGATAAAGACATTCCAGCTTTACATACCTCGGGACGAGTTCCTGTATTCACATGTTGATCACATCGAACCCCTCGAAAGAACAACTCTCCACCTTTGAACTCTTTGCCCAAGCAAATGTTTAAAGTGACTTCCGAGTCATCAACATGGAAACCTACAGATGCAAGCTTCTATATCTCATCAGTGTTAATGATACCATCAACCAACAGTTTTCATATGTTTTCAAGATTGACAATTATCATCTCTAGAAAGTGATGGCAAAAGGAAATCCAATAAATCACTTACCGAGCTCAGAATCTCTATCAATCCCGTATTCTACGACAAAACCATGATGAGAATCCAGCGAAGCTCCACCAACGTCGGGGAAGAAAACTGCATCCGATTCAAAACAAAAAAAATTTCATCCGTGACTCTGATTCTGAAGTGTTTTCCCGTATTTCACTTTCAAGAACATGAAAATGGATGCAAGACTGTACCCGTGGAAATAGGACGTATAAAGTCCTGTATCAGATCATCTAGCATCTTTTCGAGGCCAAAATCGTCTAAAACAGCCCCAAACTTGTTCAAGGTGTTCGGCCTCATTATTTTGAACTTTGTTTCATGGACCCATCTCTCAAAGTTTTCTACCTAAGCAACTAGAACCCGATAAGAAAACATGAAGGCTAAACTTCAACACGATATATATAAGTTGCATGGCAGATAACTAGAGAGGAAATAGCCGGTACCTCTTCTAAAAACATTTGACAGATACGTGGTCGAAGCATTTCAAATTTATAAATTCCCGGAGAGGGTTCAGACAGTATGCTTCTAAAACTTTGCTCTGTATTCCCTTTGATTGCTTTGAGAAATGAGGGGACAAAGAACTTATCAGCACTTAGAGTAGATAACTCCTTGTGCTTTGGCTGCACACAGACAAGAAAATTGCAAAGAAACGCATAAAAGAAGCTAATGAAAAGGCATACAGTTTATTTATAATTGGCAGAACGTCATATCTGAAATGAAAATATATAGAGAGAGAGAAGACCAGTATCCCATTTCTCTCTGGCGTATCCTAAATGTAGTGATTACTTAACAGATGCAACCAAATGTGAGGAAAATTCAAGAATGAATATTACATTAGTTCAAAATATGAGGCCTCCAGATTGAATCTCAAGAACACACCTCATAGCTTAAAGTAATCTTATTCTGGTATTCTCTATGCCTGCGAACCTATACGTGAAATGGGCAAAAAATAAAATCAGCTATTACACAGAAATATGCACAAGAAATGACAGGGGAGAGGAGAAAAAAATTCGGTGGATGGGAATAAAATGGGTATGCTAATGAGGTAACATTTACGAGTCCGGTCAAATTAACTCATGTGCGTGTTAATATGCTGAACTTACACTGATATCATAATTCATATTATTTCCTGAACCAATTGAAATGTTATACAACAAAGACAGTTAGATACGCTCTTGCAATGATCATGGACCACTGATGCTCTAACACAATAAAGAGTCATAAATTATAATACCACTCCAAGTGAAACATTCAACTACTATATATCTGTGCCTTGTCCAAGTAATATTTTTTCTATTTTCTTATTCTTCCTCTTGCAGCATTGTGTAAACTGGAGATAACACACAGCAAACAGAGCTTCCACGTGCAAAAGAAAACAACATACTGTACAGCTTAAGCAAAACTAGAAAACCTAGAGTCGTCTATTGAGACTAACAAGTACTCCTCTTTCTTCGCATGGCAGAACATCCAGCAGCTAAAGTTCCATTATCATCATTTTCTCAGCACTCAAACAGAGCATAATCAAGATACCAAATTTCCCAAACCCAAAAAGAAACAGCTTTTAAACAGAATCCCAATTTAATATCGATTCCAATGATCTCAGTCAACTCATAAAGAGAAACCCAACTAAAAAAACACTATAACACAGCTACAAAACCAAAAAAATCGCATTCCCAATAAAAACAAACACATCAAGAACCCAAAATCCAACCTATTCACACTTTTCTCAGCATATTACTTACATCCAGCAGCTAAAGTTCCATTATCACCCTCTTCTCAGCAGCCGAACAAAGCATAATCAAGAAAAAAGAAACAACTTTTAAACAGAATCCCAATCCAATATCGATTCCAATGATCTCAATCAACTCATAAAGAGAAACCCAACTCAAAAACCACTACAACCCAACAACAAAACCAAAAAAAATCACATTCCCAAAAAAAGTAAACACGTCAAGAACCCCAAAATCCAACATTTTCACAGCAAAGCAAAGCATAATCAAGAAAAAATAAACAACTTTTAAACAGGAACCCAGTTCAATATCCATGCTAATGATCTCAATCAACTCATATAGAGAAACCCAACTAAAAAAACACCAAAACACAGCAACAAAACCAAAAAAAAATCACATTCCCAATAAAAGTGAACAACACATAAAGAACCCCAGAATCTGACACTTACGCGTTTCCTTTCACCTTCAGGCTGGTACCGGAGCAGGACCTCGCGCATGAGCTGGAGCTTGGAGTCGCGAGGCGCGTTGAGCAAGCTGGGAGGCAAGTGGCGCTCGAGCGAGCTGAAGATGAGAGGACTGAAGTCCGATTCGATGTCCTCGTAGCTCTCGGGCTCGTGATCGACGCTAGGGTTCAGGCTCAGCCTCAGCCTCTGTACGGCTCCGGCGCTCGATTGGGGGTCGCTCCTCCGACCCGACGAACCGTCCACCGACATCGGAGCGAGTGAGCTCTAGTAGAAATGGGCGTGGCTGCGGAGAGCTATTGGAGCATTTCGGAGAGAGGAATTCGAATGCTAGGGTTTGGTGAGGAAGGAGGAGATGATTGTTTGTGACGCAGGTTAGGGTTATGGGCTGTGCTCTCTCGTGCCTTTTCGGATCTCAATCGGGCCATGCTACGTTGGCGGGTCCCACCAGAACAAGATTAATTAAGGCTATAATTTAGTTTAGAGCAACATACAAACGGATAATTACTCAACGTTTAAAACTACGACATATTACTACTCACTTAGTTAGATTTTAGATGAAATAACCATTACGCTTTCAATTTAATTTCGAATTTAGAAACTGGTAATTGCAAATTTGTGAGTATAATTTTATTTTCACGACAAATGTCCATTTCCTGTAGGCCACTATCGACTCCGAGCACTAGCCGCCCCGTAATCGGTCGATTGTGGTTTTTTTCTCTTGTCCGACCAAATTTGTCGTAATTGTGTGACGGTCGCGCCTGAGCTAGAATTGACTACAATTTTGACTCTCGCTTCAACATGAAGCACACCCGCAAATCTATGGACGTGGATTTTGATTATGTCTCACCATATCTCACTAAATACTATATTCGTGATCTTGTATAGCCTTTAGAACCAACAATCACTTTTGAGTGAATGTACAACTAAAATAGGAGAGAGAGAGAGAGAGATAATTTGGATACATGGAGAAAGAAATGTCATAGAGAGAGTGTGTCATTGTCCGACAATACTTTTTTTTGTTTTGCAAATTTAGAATTCACGACAAACATGCGTATTAAAGTACAACTTAAACATCTCCCTCGTATACTCCTCTGGGTGATCATCGTTGCCGTGATCGTCCATGATTTGTGGTGTTCTTTGACAGTCAAAATAGATTTTTCTTATTAACTTGTATTTGAAAGAATTTTGAATATAATGTTCTTCACACGACATGAGAAAGATGGAAAGTATAAATGAGAAAAGTTATAGATATATAAAAAAAATTAACACACGTGAGTAATGGTTGTTTGGACAGAAAAAACTAAGTGTATCACGTGCAGGCACATGCATGGACGGAAATTGTAAGAAAATAATTCATCTGGTAATATGTTTCAAAATAATCATCACTATGTATATTAAATATTTATAGACGTGTAGTTGGAAAAAATTCCAAACTCAAGAGCAGGGGTGACGATTTTGAAACTGGATTAGAGCGGTCATAATCGAATCATACTCAATTCTCCGATTTTTCGACTTTTAGAGCAATTGTTATGTGAGAAAATAATATGATTGTGACTGTAGTTTTCTAATCCAGTCTCTACTTATATCTAGCAAGTTTTTAACTTGGGTTTGATTTATATGCCAAATTAGAGTCCGACTATACCAAGACCATTAAATTTATCAAATGTTAAGATTTAATTATTGTAAGCCAATCAAAATATCAAATTTGTAATCAAAATAACAATGTAAAATAAATAATATACGTGGATAGACAAGAGATGATACATTTAACAAATTAAACAGTTAATTATTTCTCTTAAAATTTAACCGAAACCAAAATACTAATTACAGTTGGCGACCTAATCCAGGTCTAAATTGTTTATACGTGGAGTATAACCTTGAGTTTAAGCTTAATTGTGACAGTTATAAAATCGAATTTAAGTGGCTGAGAACTGCCACGTGTGTCGGGTGGAGCACGTGGTCCCAGGTTCGAACCCGGATCCGAACCCGAAGTCCTCAGTGGAGGTGGAGCCAGATAAGTCACCGTCACTCCTCGCTCGCTCGCGCCACCGAACCGTGCTCGGCGACGACCGGAACTGGACAGAGCAGATTGGAGCCTCCAAACGACGCCGTTTCGCGCATGCTACCCTCTCCATTCCCGTCTCCGCCACAACTCCGCCGCTCGACTCCTTCTTCTTCTCCGTCACTCTCGAAAACCCTAAAACCCTCGCCGCCTCTGCTCCTCATCGCCATGAAGGACCGGCCTCCACCGTCCTCGCACGGCGGCGCCGTCTACGTGCCGCCTCACCATCGTCTCCGCTCCGTCATCACAACTCCCAGTTACTCCTCCGCCGTCAACTATCGACTCCGCGAGAGCCAGGCCTCGGCTATAAACCCTAGAAACGCCGCTTCGCCGCCGCCGCAGCCGCAGAAATTGGAGCCTGATCGGAGCAGCAACAACGATCTGTTGTTCGATTTTGACTGCATTGGCGACGGGTGTCCCGAGGAAGGCTCCGAGCGCGACTCCGAGAAACTGGGAAATCGACCTGTGAGCTCACTCACTCTCACTGGATAAGAAATTGTGTGATTTGTGCTGCACTGGTTAAGTGGAGAATGTACTGTTTTGTGTTCCTATTGAAATGTTAATTGGAAGTTTTGTTGGAGTTCTAAAATTAACATAGTGAAGGGTCATGATTTGAATGTGATATAAAATTATTTGTGTTAGTGTAAATGTCAGTTTGTTCATGCTTGACAGGGTGATTTGAATTCTGACAATGTTAAGGAGTGGAAAAGGAAGTTTTATATGCTTTTGGGAAGCAAGGCCAAGCAAGAGTTGTTGTCGAGGGAAAAGAAGGATAGGCGGGATTTTGAGGAATTAGCGGCTCTGGCAAGTAGAATGGGATTGTATAGGTATTCTTCGTACGTATATATATGTATGTATCTCTCAATAGTTAACATTCAAATTCTGAACTGAAATAATCTTCTTGCAGCCATTCATATGCAAAGGTTGTTGTCTTCAGTAAGGTGCCGCTGCCAAACTACAGGTTTGATCTGGATGAAAGACGCCCACAGAGGGAGGTATTTCCTTTAAATTGTTTTGATGTTCCGTGTCAAAAACTGGTCTCATTTGTTGTTTGGCACAAGTTGGATATAGAACTTGTAGTAGCACTTACATTTATTTTAAATTACTCAGCCCATGACAGAACGCTTTGCTCCCGTGTCTGCTCTCTATTGAACAACATCGATTTAGTCCAATTTCCTTATTACATTTATGTTTTGCTGTAGATTTTTGTTTTTCTTTTTTAGTATTCAACTTTCTTGTACTCACTCTGAAATGTTTCTTGAGTGTAAGTTAAGCTAATAATAACTGACAGGTAGCCTTACCTCTTGATTTGCTAAGAAGAGTTGATGCCTACCTCGGGGCCTATCTCTTGGAAAAGTCTAGGAGAAAGGAAATGTTTCCAGATCTCTCCTTTTCAAGATCAAGCAGTGGTGGCAGCATGGCTATGGATGAAGGGCTCTTTGAACAACCAGAACCCATAGCATCTACTAAGGCTGTCATGGAGAAAATCCTTAAGCGCAGAAGTTTGCAATTGCGTGATCAGCAACTATCTTGGCAGGTTCGTCTTATATTGAAGAATCCAAAATAAAGTCTTCAAATGAAATACTATTGATGCCACTAGTAAATATGTACTATCAGACTTGTTTGCGACCAAGGCGGCAAAGGGTTTTTATTTTTCTAGACTTCGCATTGTTTTGTTAATGTCTTTAATCTTTTAATGATATTATTTTACCCTCACTTGGTCACATGATTTATGGTGTAATGTTTTGTTCTTGATGTTACCAATCTTATTGTTATTAATATTCTTCTGATTGTTATAGGAATCTCCCGAAGGTAGAAAATTTCTGGAAGTTCGCAGTAAACTCCCTGCTTATAAAGAGAAGGATGCATTATTAGCAGCAATTTCACGCAACCAGGTTTGTTATATTATCCTAGCCCATTTTTTTGTTTGTTACAGGTTTCTAGCTATATCTTTTCATAACTCTGGATTTGCTGAGTTCTGAAGTATTTTATATTGCACTATCTTGGGGGAGTTCAACAAGTTATCTACTTATAGATTCAGATATTGGGGTGTACGCTGATAAATGTGCATTTTTTATTGCATATGAGGCCTGTTTCCCTCCACATCTGGCATTCTCAAACTGTCCCAAATCAATTTTCTGCCTATGCCCAAAAGCAAATTTACCATGCTTGCATCAATCTTCAAATATAAATAGTACACCCCCTGCTTCTAGTTAATTGCATCACTAATGGGTAAGTTGTGCTATCCAGGTGCTTATTGTATCAGGTGAAACTGGTTGTGGCAAGACAACACAAATTCCCCAATTTATTTTAGAATCAGAGATAGAATCTAGTCGGGGAGCTACTTGTAGCATCATTTGTACACAACCAAGAAGAATATCTGCAATGTCTGTTTCTGAAAGAATTGCATCAGAGAGGGGAGAAAAGTTGGGTGAAACTGTGAGTTTGATATGGAATAGTAAATACACTTAGATTATGCTACATTATTCAGATTGTTACTTCTGTCAATGAGATTCTAAACCATCTTCATAACATTTTTGACATGAGACTTTATTATTCGAAGGTTGGGTATAAAGTGAGGCTGGAGGGTATGAAAGGAAGGGATACCCACCTTCTCTTTTGCACCACAGGCATCTTGTTGAGAAGATTACTCGCAGATAGAAATTTGAAAGGTGTAACTCATGTTATTGTGGATGAGATTCATGAACGTGGAATGAATGAAGGTAAAAAGATAATGTAGGTAAAGTTTTAGTTTTAGTTTGACCAGTGGTAGTCACTGATCATTTTACATTTTCGTGGCAGATTTTCTTCTCATTGTCCTTAAAGATCTCCTTCCCCGCCGTCCAGAACTGAGACTGATTCTGATGAGTGCAACTCTAGATGCAGAGCTTTTCTCATCATACTTTACTGGGGCTCCAACAATGCACATTCCGGTTAGTTACCATATCATCGAGCATCTACTTTTTTGATCATCAATAAAGCGGTAAATCCTAATCTAAATCAGTGAGCATTACGGCTCTCAGTGGAGATGTATTCAAATCACATTATATACTCTTCTTCCCAGTTTACATTGCTTCTCTGATGTAAATGCACTCTTTTTTTCTCTGTTTCTAAAGTCTTTATTTGTCTTTTGGTGGTTGTCACATCAGAATGCAGAGCATGAAATTTTGTGTACTGCGGGGCTCAAACTTTTTTGTTTTTTTCTGTCTAATTTAGGGTTTTACTTACCCAGTTCGAACTCATTTTCTGGAGAACATTCTGGAAATGACGGGTTACAGATTGACTCCAAACAATCAAATTGATGATTATGGCCAAGAAAAAATGTGGAAAATGAACAAACAAGCACCAAGAAAAAGGAAAACTCAGATTGCTTCTGTTGTGGAGGTATACAAACATCTATACATGATTATTTACTTCAACTCTGCAGCATCTCTTGATTATTAATTTTTTTTTTCATTGGGGAAAAAATAAAACAGGATGCACTCAAGGCAGCAGATTTGAAGGAGTATCATCCCGAGACTAGGGGGTCTCTATCATGTTGGAATGCTGATAGTATTGGCTTTAATCTCATAGAGTATCTTTTATGCAAAATCTGTGAGAGTGAAAAGACTGGTGCTGTTCTCGTTTTTATGACGGGATGGGATGATATAAATTCTCTTAAGGATAAGCTTCAAGCTCATCCTATATTAGGAGATCCAAGTCGTGTTTTGTTGCTTGCATGCCATGGTTCTATGGCCAGTTCAGAACAGGTACTTTGGTATCTATTCGGTTAATTTGATTGGTCTAGTTAGTATTTGCCACTTTGCTTGCATTTTTCTTAGTAGTGCATTAATGTTTGCCTGAGTTCATTGTCATTCACAGACTACGATGAAGAAATGATGATATCAACTTACTACCTGCATAAATTTTCTCAGCTACCTTTTTGTTCTTTCTCATAACTAATATCATCTCTTACCATTATTGGATGTCACCATATTCTTTTTCCATGTTCATGGCTCAAACATTGCTCTATCTTCTTTGGAATCCATGCAGAGGTTAATATTTGAGGAGCCTGAAGATGGAGTTAGGAAAATTGTGCTGGCCACAAATATTGCTGAGACAAGTATCACAATCAATGATGTTGTTTTTGTTCTTGATTGTGGAAAGGCAAAAGAGACATCATATGATGCACTGAATAACACTCCTTGTTTGCTTCCTTCCTGGATTTCTAAGGTTTCTGCTCAACAGGTAATTTATTTTCACTGTAATATTAATATGAGGTTTGATCAAATGTGCATGCAGTCTTAGAATACGAAATGAGAATTAATCTAGCCCATTGATTGGGGTGACCCAAGAGCTTAAAATGGTCCAAATTGGAAATGTACTTTGCAATTTTAAGTAGAGATCTGGAAAGATAGACTCAAAATGGCTTGCATATTCTTACTATATACGAAAATGTACTTTGCCTCAATTGGTTATGCACCAAACTGATACACACATTAATGTGCTGTGCTGGATTTTGTGTGAGGTATACAAATGTTTATGTGTAGGATTGCTGTACTTTTTGCCACTGGATGGATTACCAGTACACATTTCCTATTTGACGTATGTTTGTCACAGAGAAGAGGAAGGGCTGGGCGTGTACAACCAGGAGAATGTTACCATCTTTATCCTAGATGTGTGTATGATGCATTTGCAGAATATCAATTGCCAGAAATTTTAAGGACACCTTTGCAATCACTATGTTTGCAAATCAAAAGTCTGGAACTTGGTAGCATTTCTGAATTCCTGGCTAGAGCTTTGCAGTCACCAGAAGCGTTAGCGGTAGCATTCATTTATTAGTGTACTGTTTGTCATATTTTCTTTCCTTGAAGTACTTTTCAAGTTCTCATAATAATTATCTGTAGGTTCAAAATGCAATTGAGTATTTAAAAATCATTGGGGCATTGGATGAGAAGGAAAATTTGACTGCCTTAGGTATGCATATATTTTTTCCATACCTAGCAAGGTTTTATTTTTGGACAATTATCTGTATGTAGTGTACATCATTTTGCAGGACGCTATTTGACCATGCTTCCAATGGAGCCCAAACTTGGCAAAATCCTTGTATTGGGATCTATCTTCAACTGCCTGGATCCGATATTGACTATTGTGGCTGGACTTAGTGTCAGAGATCCTTTCTTAGCACCAATGGACAAAAAGGATGTGAGTCAGCTTGGATAGAAGGGAAAAGTACATATAAATACACTCAATTGCACACCTTTTCCACTTAGCTACACCAAACTAAGATGTAGGTCATTCATATATACCCCAGTTTCATAAATTCCCACATATTAAGTTTTTGGATGGAAAATGTTAAATTTGAAATTTAAAAATGCCCGTGGGTAAAAATTAGATTTCTAGACCTAAAAAAATCCAATTTTAAAATATAAAAAAAATTAAAATCTAAAATTAGATTTTTAGTTAAAGGTCATTTTAGACCTTTCACTTCAGAACTTAACATTTTCCATCCAAAAATGTTACCCGTGTCCAAAAAAAGTTGGGTGTAGTTGAATGACCCAAATCTTCGTTAGGTGTAGCTAAGTGGAAAATGTGTATAATTGGGTGTATTTATCTGTACCTTTCCCTAGATAGAACACATCAATAATGCATACATTTGCTTGCCAAGATTACGTTATGAACTGTATTTGATGCATTTACTTCCGCGCTTGCAGCTCGCAGAAGCTGCAAAATCTCAGTTTGCCCTTGATTATAGTGACCATCTAGCACTAGTCCGGGCCTATGAGGGATGGAAAGCTGCCGAGAGAGACCGTGCTGGATATGACTTCTGCTGGAAAAATTTCCTTTCACCACAATCAATGAATACTATCGATGCTCTCCGCAAGGAGTTCTTCTCATTGCTCAAGGATATTGGTTTGGTTGATAGCTTTTCAACTAATTCCAATGCTTGGAGCTATGACGAACATCTCATTCGCGCTATTATTTGTTATGGCCTTTATCCTGGAATTTGTTCTGCTGTGGTGAGTCTTCGATTTTCTTATCTTCTAAAGTCTTCAATTTTAGTTATTTTATTTTATTGTGTAATCTTCCTTCTCGACCCACCACTCAAGATTGCTCTAAAAATGATAGAAGAGTGCTTTGATATTCATGAATTTGTCAATATCATTGTACAATCGTAGTAGAAGTTTAAGAAGCCATCTAGTTTAGATGTCAGTTATATGAACAGTTCTAACTCACATGCATATACAGCATAGCGAGAAGTCATTTTCACTGAAAACAATGGAGGACGGACCAGTGCTTCTACATTCCGTAAGTTTTCTACGGCTAGTAGAATTCATTTCTGTATTCGTCTCCTTTTAATTAATTTTGTTTTATTTTTCAATCTCCTAGAACTCGGTTAATTCTCGGTATTCTAGAATTCCATATCCATGGCTGGTTTTCAACGAGAAAATAAAAGTTAACTCTGTTTTCCTCCGGGATTCAACGGCCGTGTCTGATTCAATCCTGTTACTTTTTGGTGGAAGCATTTCTAGAGGGGATGTTGTAAGTCTCTCTTGCTCGTTGAATTTACGGGTCCTTCTATTGATTATCAATCCTTCTGGCAGTGACGTTTTTTGTTTTTACAGGACGGCCACCTGAAAATGATGGGCGGCTATTTGGAATTCTTCTTGAAACCCGCTACTGCAGAATTGTATCAAAGCTTACGGAGAGAGCTTGATGAATTAATTCAAAGCAAAGTAAGTCAGGCCTAAAATTTGTTCCCGATGTAGTTGCTGTCAAACTTCTTATCCTGAGTTTTACATAAAATAAAGAGAATTGCAAAAAGGTGCCCTGTTATATGACACTTTTGGAAACAGGTCTTGTGTTGTTTGTTTAATGGCAAAAAGGTGCTGGTGTCGTTTACATTTTTTGCAAAATGTGTGTATTTTTATAAAAATGATGAAAGTATCCCTGAAATTAAGAATTAAGACTTATGTAACATAATTTTAACTTAAAAATAGTATAATTACAAAATTTGATCATACCAAGTTTAGTTAAAAGATAAAAGAACATCCTTCTGTAAAAAAGTGTCATATAATGAGGCACATTTTTGCAATTTTCCCTAAATTAAAATCCGCTGTTGATGCAAGCAGCTACTGAATCCCGGGATGGACATGCACACTCATCACGAGCTCTTATCCGCCATTCGGTTGCTCGTATCAGAGGACCAATGCGAAGGGCAGTTTGTTTTTGGCCGCCAGAGCCTTCAGCCAAAGAAGGTCCCCGTTGCAGCAACACAACCAGCCCTGGTAGCCACTCCAAGGTCTGAAAGTGGACCTGGCGGTGACAACTCAAAAAGTCAGCTCCAAACTCTGCTGACCCGAGCTGGTCATGCCATGCCCATCTACAAGACCAAGCAACTGAAAAACAACCAGTTCCGATCCACAGTAGAGTTCAACGGAATTGAAATCATGGGCCAGCCTTGCAACAACAAGAAGAGCGCGGAAAAAGACGCAGCAGCTGAGGCTCTGCAGTGGCTCATGGGGGAGACCGTGACAGGCCATCAATACGTCAACCATATGTCGATGATGCTCAAGAAAAGCAAGAAGGATCATAACACCTAATTAGCGCCATCCAAGTAAGTCTCCGTTACTTTTGCAAAAAGGTGCCCTATTATATGACACTTTTGCACAAAGGTGTTGTGTTGTTTGCATTATTTTGCAAAGCGTGTATATTTTATAACATAATTCTAAAAAATTAAATTACAAATTTTGATCATACACATTTTAGTTAAAAGATAAAAAAATAATTTTTTTAAGAAAATAATTGTCATTTTTATAAAAATACACACATTTTGCAAACAACACAATACCCTTTTGCCATTAACAAAGAACACAACACCCTTTTTAAAAAGTATCATATTATAGGGCACCTTTTTACAATTTTCCCATCTTAATTAGGAATCTACGGAACACTCAAAACATATTCATGATTGCAGCATCTCCCGAAAGAGACCGAAACATTCAGAGTCCAGTTTCTATGCCCCCTGCACAGTGCTAAGAAACGACGAACTTTCTTTCTGTACAGAACTTAGTTGTGATCAGAGACATGGTACGTACAAATATTGAACTAATGTTTCTGCATCGCTTTTATGGTGATGTTTTGGTGATTTTAGGAGACGATTAGTTTCGGGTCGGATATATTTTGAATGTAACTAACTTCTGGTGTACATTATTTTCACTGGGAAAAATATATGGGGCTATGGTTTCTGAAAGTGAAATTACATTATAATGTTTCTCAGCAGGATTGGTACCATCTGATGGTGATTTTGTCCCTGAATGAAATGAACCTATCATGTCATGTAGCTAGCTATAGTCTAATGTTTGCCACAACCATTTGAACTATGTATTTGTTTTATGCTGGTGGCATCAGAAGAAAAGGTATAAAATAATAATTAGTGGGTAATTCATTAAATCTTGCTCATGTGAAATTTTAAGCTTTGCAGTTTAAAAGTTATAAATAGGTGTAAAAAATTTCTAACTTTTGATATTTATTTGAGTTTATTGTGCGAAATTATTATAAAATTTCGGAGAATTAATGGACAACTTGATACACCTAAAATTTTACGTTTCTAATTTTGATACATCTAAGTTTGACTTTACCATATCCGCACACATAATTGCCATTATTGCTTATTTAAGGGCCTCAAGTTGTGACTACATGGGAGAAGAATGACCAACGAGGAAATTAGAAGCGTAAAATTTTAGGTGTATCAGAGTGTCATTTCTCCTAAAACTTAATAGTTTAAGTTCTCTTACTGTAATAAAGTATTAAGTAATAATAGAAAATGATAAATTTATAACAATCACCAAAAAATATTGATAATTAATCTATAATTATGCATGAAATCACATATGAAGAAGTATAGCTAAAATACTCGCATTGATCAAGAACTTTGTATCATGTCCAAAATAAATTTTTGTAAAGCACTATCTTCTCTCTTATCGACTAAAAAATTAAAATTTTGACCAATCGGCATGAGAGAATTGGGAGAGATGTAACTATAAAGAATTATACTATCTCTAGCTAGCTATAGCCACATATATTGCAATATTACCATATTTTACTAAAATTTAGATGCATCAATAAGAACAATTGATATGATAAAAAGTCCTGGCAATTGTTTTTAAAAGAAAGAAACATAAATTTTTGTTATGTAATTTATTAACGATGTATCGTCCATATGCAATAATGTCAACCCTTTTAGGTTTAGGGGTGTTGGGGGCATGTGGGTGTGTGTGTATTGATTTGATTAATTGTTGTTTTTCATGTTCCATACAGTCCTTGTGACATAAAAGACATTGGGATGTTAATTTAAACTTAGTTCGGTGTCAGTCACATTGCAATAGCTTTGTCCTCACGCTGCTCTATTTACTTTGCGATCTTGAAGATCTTTCTTGTTCCTAATACCATTTATGTTCTTGTTCATCATCAAAATCATCAATATATGGTACCCACATATTTAGATTGCATCAATACTCTCAACATTAACTTCTCCGTCATGTGTTTTAGGTGTTTAATCGAAACATTGAATTCTTAAAAAAGTTGACGTGATATGCTATCTAGTTTTATTATAAATTTAAATGTTATGTTTATGGTGTTTTTGTTCGTTCAAATACAGTATCACGAATCAGGTCCTACACGAAAGATATTAATTATGTTCGAAATATTTATATTTGATTTGTTCTATCGTCTTATATATAAAGTTGTGCATTTTCAGTGTTTTTATTAGTTCAAATACAATATCAAGAACCATTGCACGATAATAAATTACTTACAAGTATTTTTGTGATTAAAGCATTTATATTTTTGAACATTAGATGTGATTTGTTCTCGAGTCTTATATTACGTGAATCTGATAATTTTTTTTTATTGAAACATGTTGATGGATACCGTTTTGCATGTGTATATATTGGAATTTGAAGACTCATATGATCCTGTCAGAGATGGACTCTTCTTGTCTTTTAAGGAACCTCTTGATTATAATAATATTGTGTGAATCTAATCAGAAACTTAGCCTAAAACTCACGTCTCCATGGTAAAAATATATATATTTGCCTTTGTATGTATGTAGATGTAGGTGACCTATTTTATGATGAGAAATGAAATAAAAAAATGTGTGGATGCGACATCGAAAAGGGTGTCGGGGTGAAGCATAAATGCAATGCCAAATTGATTAGGTTTTAATAATGTTGAAAAGAGTGGAATCTTCACCCATTTGCCCACGAGACATGCTGCCAACCGGTCTGCTATGCCCTTTTCTTTTTCTTCTTCTCCTTTTTCGAAAACGGCGACTGGGTTGAATATAACTTGAATCGATTGTAAATGTATTAGCGTCTGGTTCAGGATACGAAAGTGTTTGTCGAAAGACATATCGTGACAAACTGTTTGACAAAACCATAGTTTACGATATGATAGTTTAGTGTCGTATTAAGTTTTCAGTTTTCATTTATGGTATAAAGGTTTTCTTATTAGGTTCTCAGTATAATATTATAAATACTACATCAATGTAACATGACCAAATAATTTGGTGATTGTGTACCGTTTCTTTGTCTGATATGCGTGTACGAAGACGATCAACATATTGTCGAAGAATAAATTATTGGTGCTTTTGTTCACTACTTTTCTTTATTTTTCCACGCTCAATCTTTCTCATTGTAATATAAGGTATAGTACGGAACCAGCCTCCCCTTGTTACACTTCTTCCCTAACAAAGTTCGGTTATCAAGTATAGTATATAACCCTGCCCCCTCGTTACAGTAGTGTGGAACCGGGAAAGCGAGGGTTCAGGCTGATTATGACAACAGTTAAGCTGTCGTAATCAGGTCGAAGCTTCGTTGACCTTGTTCCCTCTTGTTACAGTCGATTCCCTCGTTATATATTTTCCCCAATAGAGTTGAACATTAACCTAAAATTCCAATGTTATACAACATGTCATGATGATGAAAATAGTGGCTGATTGTTGACCATGTTCCCTCCTCGTTACAGTCGAGACCCTTGTTACATATTTCCCCCAATAAAATTGAGCATTAACCAAAAATTCCAATTTCATATATACATGTCATAATAATAGAAACATTGACGGATTGTTTTATAAAAATACACAACTTAATTATAGAAACACGTGTGATGCACACACACATGCATATGCAGTCTTCTAAAAAATCACGATTAATCTGATTAGTACCCAGTTAATCCTCTATAATTCTTTATTGATCCTTTATGCCTTATATTTTTAAAAATATTGATAACACATGCATCTGACTTATTTCTAATGTAGTAGCAAAACAGAAAAGGAACCATAATCGATCAGAATGGTGTTTGATCACAAGATTATTAAGGTCACAAAAGTGGACACAATAGGTGTTATTGTCCGATGATTCTTCGATATGTGCCTAAAGACAGCTCATAACATTTTCCGTCGTGTCGGGCCACCGGAAAAAGGAGTATAAACCGCAAATTGCATGTGTTGCTTATAATTAATTTTAAGGGGACCCCAACAAGGTGTGAAGTGAAAAACACCAAAATGAGTGCATGATTGGAGATTAGGAGCCACAACATAATAACTTGTATTGGGAATCTCAGGACAAGATTAAAAGGTTTTTGTCAGGGAACATGAATAAAAGGAAAATTAAATAAATGTTGATCATTTTGGTCGGTTCGAGCAATTCATTAAAGAGATGGGATGGGGTTTTATTTGTCTTGTGTTTTTGGTTTTATTATATTTTTTGAGGTCGTGGACCTAAATGATTTGATTATTAACTCACATGAAGGGACAGTGTGTCCTTATTTTTCTCAATTCTTATTTTTATAGATTTGAGATTAAATCTCATGGTTTTTAATTCGAGTTATCGAAACGAAAACAAAATCGCCACAAGTTAAAACGACTTTATTTATTTGTGTGCATATATGTAGACAATTGTAAATGAGATATTTAATAGATGTAAATTAAGTCATCGTTTTTTATCAATCGAACAAAATATTATACATATTAATTAAATGAAGAGTTAAAAATCTTAAATTGTTATGAAATACACATGAGTTCATATCCCACGTTAGAATACGGGTTATAATTAAGAAGAATTTATATATTTCAGACACAAGATTTAATATGCTAGTTTTTTTAGGACCCGATTCTTCCAATAAGTGATATCAAAATTAGATTTGCACATCTCTCATCGAACTGGTAAACCAGTAAATTTTATAGTGAAGTGAGCTAGATAGGCTGGTAAGCTATAAAACCGTAATTAACTAAGTCATAAATGTCAAGTGGGCGGCAACAATTTTTACATCAAAAGAGTACGTCGTTATAAAAGAAGTTTATATACATAGTAAACGGCAACGAACATGCATATAATTATAATTCAATTTTTAGACATCTAACCATATTTATAAGAGAACATTAATGTTGGTGGTAGGTTACTAGGTTGCATGAGAAACATTGTATTAGATTGAGTTTTAATTTATGTCGGAATGATTCAAGATCAAATCCAACACCTCACTAAAACTAAGGAAGGTCAGTACATGAACATAGTGAGCTCTTGACCCTATGTATATGTATGTAGAGTCCCATCTTAATTATTGGTCTACGCAACATAATTTCTTGTTTTAATTTACCTTTTTTATCTACAAAAAATAATAATATATTTATTATCTGTAATAGGAAAATGTGGAAAATAATATTATACATAATAAATAAATGAGAGAAAAATTAGTGTTCAATTATTTATGAGATTGTGAGTAATTATTAATGATTGACATTTTTGCCATTGCTTTCTCACGGAGTAGTGGCCATATGTTGTCACTGCCGTTTTATTGTATGGACCTGTTACAAATAATTGAGGACACAACCGTCCATTTGTATTTATATTACTAAATTAATTAATTTAAAAATACTAGTTAAATCGATGGGTGTATCATTCTAAAAATATTTTAAATTTTAATCAGACTGAGGAAATGTTGTTGTTAAGTAAATTCGAGTTTCGCATAATTTTGTACCGTTTAAATAATTATTTTATTTGTGTCAAAATTTGTCATGCACATGCCATGTCTATGTACTTACTCGTGCGACTGATGGCGTAATAAATCACACTTTCTTTACTCTAGTAATCGACGCTTAAAATAATTGAGCGAGTGAGAAAAGGCTACTCCAATATCTTACTTACATATATCACTTAAAATTTTAAGTTTGGTTCATATTTTTAATAGATAAATAGAAGTGGTGAAAAGTTTAAATTTTATTTAATCAAGTCTTAGACTAAATAAAGTAAACTATAAGAAAATATTATCAAAAAAGGTTTTTTTTTCTTCTATTCAACCTAAATTAAATTATGAGTCATATATATTTTAAGTCTTTTAGTTCAATAATAATTGGAGTCATGCTTTAGGATAGTGTTTAGTTATTTATCCAAAAAGTAGAATCAATTTAGGTTATAATGATGATTGTAGGATGCTATATGTTTAAAAGTACCACTTTTCGGTGATTATAATAACCAAACTCATCATTGGGATTTTTTTAATGATTCCAAAATTGGAGCTTCTTGCATAACAATGATTACAAGAATGTCTTAATTATTATTGGAACATAATGTTAAGAATAAACATAACATTAACAAGTTGAGACACCAACATTTTGCTCTAAAATGGCCCTCTCGTGTTGGTGTAATGTTGCTTTTATTGACTACTATGTATTGGCCTTTTTCATTCAAATCAATCCACTGATTTTGTTTTGGTCAAAATGTGGGGGCTAATCATTAGGATTTGATTTGGAACTAATTATTTACAAATATATATATGATTAGAAAGAGACAAATTGATCATTAAGATTATTTTCTTGTGTGTAAGATTTGATTTTCAAATTTAAAATATTTTGAAGAGATTGTGATCTTCTTCTGTTAACAGCATTTTCTTCATTATCTCTTAAATCATCAGCATCATTGTTAATTATTGTAACACATGTTTTGTAAATTATTAAATATTTTCTTATACTTGTATTTGTGAGCTACACAAAAAATTATGAAATGATAACTATAATTAGTTGGGAAAATTTTACGTAAATATGTTTGGAGAAATTTCATTATCACATAGATGCGCTTAAACTAATTTTTATTTGCCCCTCTTTTATTTTTAAATTTTGAAATAGTCTGACTGGCTTGACCAAATCGATTCCGGTTTGAAAAAAATATGTCGTCTTCCTGACATTGCAAGTCTGTCGATGTCCATCGGCGAGCCGCCGATCTCCTCCGGCAAGTCGCCCTCGCCAACCAGAGGACTCCACCAGAGTTATCGACCAACTGATTAGCCAAATAAACAATCAAAGCAATTGAATATATGAATTAGGAAATTGCATAGTACATCATGGTTGGGGACTGCGAAAACAACACTGATGTCTATTTGATTCATGTAGACGAATAGCGATAGCGTCGATGGCTTCAATGTCTCTCCATCGATGACGAGCGTCGACGACGCCTTTTCCCGAAACTTTGACCAGACATCGTCAGAATCCTTGGTGACTAAACGGAATGAAATCCATGGCGTCACCGATGGGGACTCCATCACTAGCGTCAGGCCCTGTCAAAACCATATTTGGTTATGATTTTGGTCTAGTTTTCACTCTAACTGGTCTTCTGATTGGACCATTTTTGTCGGCCCGGTCCAAATAGGAGGAAATTATAACCGTACTTTCAAAAATGTATGCAAAAATATACTAATATACCCCTGACCATTAACATAACATTCATTCAAAAGAATGGTAACTTAAGCGTACATACGCGATAATAAGGTTTCTTCAAACATACCTACATGAAATTATTCCTGATAAAATTAATACTCTATTTCTCAACACACTATTGATCTAAAGTTGTAGAGTTTGTATACGAGGAAAATCTAATTTTACAAGAGAAAGATAGAACATTATTTAAAATATAACATCATGCTGGCCATGGTGCAAGTTGATATCCAATTATTCACAAATGGATATATAATAAATTAATTTTTTTTATAAAAAAAGATAACATGAATACCAATAAATAAATTCGTAGATGCTTTGACCGCGTGGTCCCTGAATTTATTGAGTATCGTCTAATATTTACCCATACTTTATGGTCACACATTAATTATTTATATATATATTGCAATAAATTCTCTTTTTATTCTTTTCTGTCCTCACTATCCTTTTCGACTTGTCCCTGTTGAGCTTTGATTTCATAGCAGTCCGTAGAAGTGATTCATTGGCAATTTGACCACAAAAATGCACGTGAAAATTAAATGGTGTCATATATTAATTCGATTAAGACATTTGATTTCACTATATTAATACAATTTTAAAAGACGTAAAATTCATCAAAAAAATTACATATACGATTAGCAACGAAACACAATAAATAGCAGATAAATTTCAAGATGAAAGTGAAGTGTGGCTTCTATAATTTTTTTTTTGAAATGTATAAAAACAAAAGTAAATACAAGGAAATTGTAGCTATTATGTTGGTGCAAATATTGGACCACCGATAAAGAATAAAGATGGTCACACCAAAAGAATAATGAATACTATTGCATGTGCTATAAACATTATCCACAATGTTCATATACATATTTCGTAAAAATATTTTATAATTATTTTAAGAGGTTTAATATTCGTCACGGAACGTATCACATGTTTGGGTGGTGCCAAATTTATAATAAAAACGACGAAGAAAAATACTGGACCACTAACAATTATTCCCAATGAACACAAATAAAAGATGAACAAAGATTATCTCAAAGGACCTTATTTTGTTTTATTTTATTTAAAATTGTTTTAATTTTCTTTAATTAGAGTAACAAAAGAAAAAAAGAGGTACACATTTATCATAATTCTACAAAAAAAAGAGAAAGGGTTGTTTGTAGGATCAAGAATGTGTACTTTAGGTCCAAATTCTCAAGGAGGGAATTGTCCTTTGCCTCGCCAAAGAGTCACACTCTAATCAATACAAGTAAAAATGCAAATTGAAAATACAAGTAAAAATGCAAATTGAAAATGATGGGAGTCTAAGTAATTTGTGAGCTATTGCTCCTAGGATTTGGACCACCACTTCCTTTTATGATTTCAAACCTGTTTTTTCGTGTAAAAAAAGTTTAAAAATTAAATACGAAGAGAAATTCAGGACGTATATGTAACATTCCGTCAATAAAAGTGAACTTATTGAAATAAAGACAACTTCGAAATATACTTTTAATATTGTTCTACATTCAAAGACTTATTTTATTAAATACTTAACTATAAAATATTATTAATGTGGAAACCACTCTTTACTGTGTAAATTAAGAACCATGTTAATTTAACGGTGTAAATTAAGAACGATGTTAATTTGTTAGATTGATAAAATAAGTAAATGAGATAAAAATAAGTTACTAATAATATATTAATTACATATTATTAAAATTATATATGTTTTCCCAACCAAAATTTAATTTCAGTTATATATTTTGTAAGTAATTGCCATCATTGAATGATACATAATTTTTGAAAATAGACTAAGCTTTGGTGACCAGTAATTAATTAATTTTCTACTTTACTTTTGTGGTGAAAAAAGGAGAAAAGTAAATAGATACTGTAACAGTCACTCACAGTACAGAGACATAGTCAAGAGTCAACGAGAAGGAGGCACAAAAGGACAATTCAGTCAATTTACTCATTCCAACCAACCAATATATATTCCCGTAATTAACCGACACATTGGAGGGTGTTTTCGTCCTACCGCCAAAAAAACCGCAGCGAAAACAAAACACATCTTTGACCGTCCGTCGTACCAATTTCCTTTATATTTTATTTTGTATAAATTTGGGGGCTGAGTTCAGTTTTCGTTCCGCGAATTTTCTCGACGATTCTCATCGATTTTCCCTCACTTTCTCTCCAGCCAAACACCGCCAAGCGGGAGGGAAAATTCGGTGGAAGCACAAAATCTCAATCGATTCGTCGCTATCAGATTCAGATTCTCTATCATCACCGCGAGGATTTTTTCATTTTTATTTAATTCTCTCTTTTTTTTAAATCAATCAGTTCCTGATTCTGATTCTTCATCGTCACTATCGGATTTTGATCTCTCTCTCTGATTCTGTAATCAAGACGAGAGCTTTTAGTGCGCGCACTAATTGCGAAAGCTTTAAAGTAGGGGACTCTGGTCGGCTCAACGGCCGAGATCTCCTCGTCCTTCAGATCGTACGGCTAGGGCTCCTCTGTCAGCCTCCTCCTCCTCTATATCTCTACGTAAGTGTATACACAATGCTTATACAGTTGTATCTATATATATATATATATATCTCTCAACCCACCTTTTTTTTACTTTATATCTCTCTTTATATGTACGTGTAAAGACATGGGTTGTGGTTGATTTCCAGAATTTGCGTCTTCTTCTATTCTCAATCGCCATTTCTGAATCTGGGTTTTCGAAGCATTTGGAGACTGTATGTTTACTTATTTTTGCTTTGGTTAATGATTAAAAGCGTGTTGTTTTTCTCCAGGCATCTTTAGGTGCCTTTTGCTGTCATTTCGTAGCTTTTGAGTGATTTTTGGTTTGGTGCAATGATTTGATTTTGAAAATGGGCAATATCGTGATGGGTCCTTTTTTGAATTTTGTTGCCACATACAGTCCTCTCTCTGTTTTTTTATGACTGTGTGTGTGAATAATAGTTTCCTTGGTCGGGATTAGCTTAAGCTCAAATGGGTTACTTTGTTTTCAAATAAAACAGGTAGGGGGTGTTTTAGAGAAACATTGATTTGTTTGAGTTGATTTGAGTGTTCACTGTTTGGTGATTTATTTGATTGAGAAGGTAGTTAGAGAGTTACGCACTGGGGGTGCAGTGTGAGCTTGGGTTTTGGTTTGGTTGTAATGGGTTTGTGCCAGTTTCTCTCATCTGTATGTTGATTGGATTTAGTGTTGATTCATTGTTATTCTCTTCTTTTTGACTGAATGGGTGTTAATTCTCAAAAGAAAATCTTCTCATTGTTCACAAACTGTTGAATTATTTGTGAGGTTTTGAAGTCCTGTAAGTTTGTAATAGTTCAATCTGTATGCTTGAATATGAGATTTGGGTAGTTAATTTAGGTAAAGTCTGGTTACATGCTGTGTTATTCATTTATGCATTTGATTTGAATATCCAATCCTGGGCTGAATAGTTGTTGAGAGTTGCCACTAGCTATAAATTTTGAGGTTAGTTATGGCTTATGGGTAGCTTCTGACGATAAAATGTATGCATGTGTTACAATTAGGTCCAAATTTGACTAAAAATCTGATCTTTGATTAGTGATGGTTTGAAAAGCCTAGAAATTGATGTCCTTATATGTGGTCTCATGCTGGAAGTTGTTTTGTTTTCAGCTAGATGGAGGTTAGTTATGGTCTTATACTTGGGAATTGGGATTATACGGCTGTTCCTCTTGGCTTATTCCTCATCTACTTTGTGGAGGATTGTAGTGTCAATGTGGGAACTGGGTCTTCTTGTTGTATGATAATAGAATAGTGCCAAATATCACTTCCAGAGTAACCTATAGGGACCCTGTTGTATGTAGGATAGGCTGGCTGGTTTTCATGGTTGTTGAGATTTCTTAGATCCTTTGTTGTGGCCTTTAACTTTTAGTGCTTATTTGGTAGTCTCAAGGGAGTTGAGTGGGAACATTGTGTTATTTCAGTACTGTTAGGAATCTGTCTTCAGGAAGGGCATTTATGAGTTTGGATTGATGTATAATTAAAAAAACACCTCTCAGTATCATTTTTGCCTTTTTTAAGTTTTAATTATGTTATTATACTATCAGGCATGAAGGAACTTCTACCCCACATGAGATTTTTTCCATGAATTTTTTCGGCGTTTGTGATTAGTGACATGTCAATAAAGTGTTACAGTAAAACTTGGGTAATGCCTTTCTAAGTTCAGCTACCAATATATTTAACATTTGTTGTTGCCACGTCAATGGTGAAACTCTTTCATTGTCCCCCTTTAATCTTCTTGTCAAGACTGCAAATGGGGCAGGCACTAATTTATTCTAGTCTGTTAGCATTGATATTATAGAAGGGGTCATGTAAAGTTCATCCATTAATACTCTATATGTTACGGTACCAAGGCAAGCCTGTATAATAGTGACATGTCACTTAGTGTGTGGTGGTATGTTGCCTCTCCCTAAAGCAATTTCTTCCACCACTAGTGACCTGATTGACATACATCAACTAATTTGGCATGTGTTTTTGTTAGTTATTCCTTGTTATTTGGTGTGAATGTTGGTCTAGATATGCTTTTGTTTTGTTCATTTACACTTATACTTTCTCTTAATTTTTTTTATTTCTTGCTTTCCAGTGACGGATTTGTATCTTTTGAATTGAAGGCCTATGGATTCTAATGGTCATAGGAAAGTGAAGAGAAAGGATCAACAAATTAGAGAAAATGGTGATGTCAGCATATCAGGTTCTGGCGACGAGCTCGATCCATGGACAGCATGGGCGTATAAACCTCATACCATTTCACTGTTACTTATTGGTGCATGTTTTTTGATGTGAGTATACTCTGATGATTTTTGGTATTTTGGTATGTCATATTGTTTAATTTATCGGTGGTTCATCTCTAACAAATTATTTACTTCTATTTGGCAATTTTGTTTGTAAAGTTTCTGCCAAAGCTGTCGTTTATGTATCTCACTTTTCTGTGTGGATTCCTGTATCAGTTGGGCAAGTGGAGCACTTGATCCTGAAAATAGTTCATCAGGTGATGTTACTACATCTGTAAAAAGGTATGTTATGTTTTACACATATATGCGCTGATGCTCATTTGAAAGATTTTGTTACTAGTTTGACATATTGTGAGATACCTCATGTTCATGGCTTCTCATAGGGGTGTATGGGCAATGGTTGCAGTTTTTCTTGCTTACTGCTTGCTGCAAGCCCCGTCTACGTAAGTCGATCAGTTACTCCTTCCTCTGATTATGTTGGTTTCCTATATTCTTTCACAATTTAAATGCATAATTACTGTATAGTAAGTAAATACTGCAATTCTTATTCTTCACCTTTGAACCATAAGTCTCTCAGATGAAGTACTATTTAGAAATTTTCTTATTTTTTGTATATATATAATATTCACACGTATATAACTTATAAGTTAATTTGAGATATTTATCTAGGTTTATATATTTCCTTTCAGGGTCCTTATCAGGCCACATCCTGCTATTTGGCGATTGGTTCATGGATTGGCTGTCATCTACCTCGTCGCTCTCACATTTTTGCTTTTCCAGGTTAATTTCCCTTCCTCCTTCTCTGCTCGCTTATTTACCAGTGAACTAGCTACTCTATTTATGGGGGACTTGATCCTTACCAGAGGTAATGTGTGGATGCTTTTGCATATGATCAATTATTTACATTTTAATTTTCTCTTATCTCTTATCTCTTATCTCTCTCTCGATACTTGATTTTTCATGCCATTAGAAAGAGCTTCAGTTTTGTTGCATGTAATGCTATGGAAGCTGTTCTTCTTTGAATGCAATTTTTTTACTTAGAAAATTGGTTGCTGATAGTGGCTTGTCATTGTCTTCCAGCAACGTGATGATGCTAGGCAGTTTATGAAGTTTCTCCATCCAGATCTTGGTGTTGGTAATTTTTCTTGGTGCCATATACGGTTATTTCACATAATGGCTGGGATTAGTTCATTGGCATATTTTATACTTCACTCAAGATTAGGACTAATGCTATATACTTAGCAACCATCAATATATACCTTTCTGCATATGTAAGATCTTCCACTATCTCTTTCATGCAGAACTTCCTGAAAGATCATATGGAGCTGATTGCCGCCTTTATGTGCCTGAAAATCCTACGAACAGGTTTAAGAACATTTATGTATGATTTCTTTCGAGATCTATTTACTTAATTTCTTTATATATTTAGGGTGCAGTCTGATGTGTTTAGTTCTTTGCAGGAAACACTATTTGATGAATTTGTTGTCGCTCACATCTTCGGATGGTGGGGAAAGGCTATAATGATCCGTAATCAGCCCCTTCTATGGGTTCTTTCAATTGGATTTGAATTGATGGAGGTTGTTAAACCTAAATTACACGCTCATATTCATATGGTGAGACATTGTTTTGTTTTTTTACTAAAGATTTATTTTCATTGTTTCAGCTTACATTCCGCCACATGTTACCGAACTTCAATGAGTGCTGGTGGGACAGCATCGTTCTTGATATTCTTATCTGCAATTGGTTCGGTGAGATTTCTTAGTTCAAATTGCTTGATTTTCTTCATTAAGTTGCACTTAGTCTCAATATTCTTATCATGACAATTTTATTTGGTTGACTTTGCAGGCATCTGTGCCGGGATGTATACTGTGAGGTACTTCGATGGAAGAACATACGAGTGGGTTGGCATAAGCAGGCAGCCGAATATTTTAGGCAAAGTATGTCGTGAACCTATTCTGAATTACCACATGAATATCATTCTTGTTATGTTTCCCGCCTTATATTTTTTCCTTACCGTGTCAGGTGAAGCGAACATTGGGGCAATTTACACCCGCACATTGGGATAAGGACGAGTGGCACCCATTGCTCGGTCCATGGCGTTTTATTCAAGTTCTCACTCTCTGTATCATCTTTTTGACGGTGGAACTCAACACATTCTTTCTCAAGTTTTGCCTTTGGGTTCCTCCTCGGAATCCAGTGATAGTATACAGGTTGATTTTATGGTGGTTAATCGCAATACCAACTATCCGCGAGTACAATTCTTATCTTCAAGACAGGTACTCTCCCCCTCTCCTGGGCTATTCAGGTGAAAACCTTTTATTACAGTGCAAACTAAGAAACCCTTTCCAATAAAACACATCAACTTCAAGTTCACTAAAAATTTACATTTTTCACAAGATTGGGGTATAGTCGAAGGCCTCTATTTTGTCAATCCAGCAGCTGAGATTGGTTCTTAGTTTGCACCACAGTAATGGTTTTCACTTGAGTAATCTCGTTAAAATGTGTGTATACACACATGTAGTTTGACTTGACTAACTTACTGCGCTGATCTTCAGAAAACCAGTAAAAAAGGTTGGAGCGTTTTGCTGGCTTTCTCTTGCGATCTGCATCGTTGAGCTTCTAATTTGCATCAAGTTTGGACACGGTGAGTTCTCAGATTCGTTTTCTTGTCAATATTATTCAAGGCAAATGGCAAATATGTGTTGTCTACTATCACACTTTTGCAAGAGGGTGTTGTATACTTTAAAAATGACCAAAATGTGCAGTAAACTTTGATTTTTTGTGCAAAACGTGTGTATTGTACAAAAATGATGAATTTGCCCTTAAAATTAAGAATTATTTATAAGAAAAATAAATTTAAAAAGTTTTTCTCAAAATATTTTTAAACTAAAATTTGTATCATCAAATTTAGTAAATTAACTTTTTAGTCAAATTATTTTATAAAAATCTTAATGTGCAATTTCGTCATTTTTACACTTTCATTCAGCACAAAAAATCAAAGTTCACATCACTTTTTTGCCATTAACAAAGTACACAACACCCTCTGACAAAAGTGTGATAGCATACAACACCATTTTCCCTATTATTTAAGTTGCTATTCTACATGAACAGACATATTTATGGAGTTAATTTTTTTGTACCAGGTCTGTATCCCAAGCCAATGCCTCTATGGTTGGTTCTGTTCTGGTCATCCGTTGGAGTCGGACTTCTGCTATTCCTGATCGTTTGGTCGTGGCAGCTCCAACGGAGTATTATGAGGAAGCGGCTATGATTCCCTGCCATTGCAGCAAATTATTCTTTGATTTCTTCCCGTAATGTTACGGGTATTTGTCCCTTGTCGTATATACTTCATAAAATTGTAAATGCATACTCTGCTAGGTTAGTATTGGATCACAGTTTCTCTACCGGAGTTAACGTCATTGTTACAAGTTACTAGATTTCCATTATTTCGGAACTTTATAACTGCGGGATTTATCTTCTGAGTATCAAGTTACCGTTCGTATGTGTTTCTCGTTCTAGTTATGATCGTGTAAGATAAAACAAAGTGGGTTGACGAGATTTAATATTGACAATGAGTAGATACGACAGGTAGAGACGTTCTTGACATGATCTGATTCATACTATTCTGGATTTTGATTTTAACTCGTTATTAGAGTCACGTTCATTTTAGGCCTTGAAAGAGGTGGAACCAGAATGAATGCTGAAAAATTCATGGATGTATGGACAAGGGAGGATCAATTTGGTAAGTCCCGTGTTTTATGCTATTCAGTTCTGTTGTTTACTGTGTTGCTGTTTTTTTCTTCCATATTGTTCTGCCTCTGACAATCTCTTCGTTTGCTTTTTGTCTGTTGGCTTGGAGAAGATGCGTATACCTCAACTTGCTTTCGAGAAACTTGGATGTCAAGGCGAACCCGTTGAGGTTGCTAGCGTCTCGTAGTATTTGATCCTTGTCGGGTTCACAGAGTGACTGAACGACGTCTGAGCTTCCACATTCTCTTCTGTACTCGAGCTCGATGCCAGCGAGCTGGTGAGACTCCAGAACTTGATCCGGGATCGTCTGTTGAGGAAATTACAGGTGAGTTAGGATTTTTCTATAGATTCAAGATTTGACCTTTTGTTTTTTTTTTGTATTCATTTACCTCAAGCATCCATTTAACGTACTTGACATTGTTTACGTGATGGTTCATGTCTAGATCACTCCTCTTTGGCTGCACGCGAAAAGAATTTTCATAATATATGTGTGTATATCAGTAATTGCAGGTTTTTGTTTCTTTTTTATCTGTTTCAGGAACTGGTTGAAGATTGTTTTTCGTTACCTTCAAGTCAGAGATGGCATATTTGGCTTTGGTGTCCAACTTGATGATCTTCTCGAGCATGTCCTCTTTGATCGCTTGCTTCTTGATGAACCAAGGTGAGATCTCGGCCCTTACTTCTTCCGGCATCTTTGAAAGGCGCCTTGTTTTGTCGTTCATCATCACCCATGTACTGTTTCAGCATAGTTCAATATAGATCTATAAACCTTAGCGTAATGAAGGATTGGGTTTTGAATGGAAATGATTGGGAAATGGATGTACCTGGTGGCACGGGCAAAAACATGGCCCGTTGCTTGACTCCTTATCAGCCAGTCTCGCCTCATTCCATTCTTCCCCGATGCTCCGACCCATGTATCAACTTCCACAACCTCTCCCCTGCATAGTCATGTTTTGAGTTTCTAATCGTTCTTTAGTTCATCTTGGTACTACAAGGCTTGATAGGTGAATTTTTCTGCGTATGTCCATATTGTTCCTTTAGGACAGAACATAGATTCCTTTGTTTTGTTATTTGCAAGGTTTTGATAAATCCTAGGAACATTTTGTTTTGTGTTGGTGAATTATTACAGCTCTTTGAGAGCATGCTCAGTGTATTTGTTTTTAATCAGCAATAATTTGGGAAATTCTAATCTATTTGTCTGTACCAGATAGGGTAGTGGTCGATCTGAACTTGCATTCGGGACACAACCCAGATGAGATTGTTCCTCATCATGCCATGAGTCGCTCCGAACCCGTTGCTGAGGAGTCCGGACATCCACACATGGTTTAGCGCCGTCTCCTGCATCAAACACTTGCCTGCATCAGAATCATCCGAGGATTGAAGAAACGACCGAAACTCAAACAATTCCATACCTGGAGAAGGTTAAGGATACTTTCCAATGTGGCGGTCTTGTCAGGGCCAACCTCGTAGGACCTGACGACAACAGTTTGCCTGTAGCCCACCCCGCCCTCCACGATCAGCCCTTGGCGATGAGGGTCGACAAACTTCTTCGTCGTCGGGATGTTCTGGCGCGTCTGGATCTTCTCGTCCAGGACAGGCCCTGGAGCAACAAGAGTCAACGTTGACCCGAACTTGGACGCTGCGCCGTTGCTAGAGGAAATGATCTTGATGATGTCGGGATTGAGATTCTGATGACATGAACGTGTGATGAGGTATGAGGTTCTGGTGGTGACATGGTTGAGAGTGCTGAGGACAGCCATGTGATGTGTTGGTCGTGGAGTGCCAAAAGATTGGAACAGAAGATAGGCGCTGATATGGTTATATATGTCAAATGCCGGAGACACCGAAGGAGGAGAATTGAGTTCAGACAATGTGTACGAGAGAGAAGCTGGTTGTTTTTCTTTGGGAAATAAGGTATGGTGTCCTAGTAAGTATCGGAACCGATATTTGGCCAAAATGTTCAATCGCTTATGGTGTGTATAGTACAAAAGAGAGCTATAGTGTTGGTTTCTTGGTACTCACATTTTGGGTACTTGGAGCTATGTGTTTTCGATGAAGCCAAGGTTTTCGTTTAAAACAAATGTAGAGATCTTTGGTAGCAATGCTATAACATAAGTTGAAAGTCCACAACAAGTTTTTGGTGTCATTCAATTGTTGGTTTCAACATTTCACAAGTGTCTACATATGGCCTCTCCTTGGTCTAGCATTTTCCTTAACATCATATGTTAATTTCATTATTGATTGATTTTTAACTAATCTCCTATTAATCCTCAGTGAATTGGTACATGAAAAGCCAAAAATAGTATCAAATTGAAATTGACAACATGAAAAGACAAACATATATTAGTTCTAAGTCTAACCATCAAAGTTGATATGCTGATGAAACATCTACAATTGTATTTTTCAATGCTACTAGGAATGGAAACAAGGTAAAAATAAGGTTTAGCCTGACTCAGAATCTAAAGAACACAGTGAGACAATAAGTACTTTAATCACATTTCACTTTCTTCAAAACAAAAAAATAAAGAAAAGTCATCGGCAGTTTCTATGCCAATCTTGCATTTCAAATCATGTTTTGTTTTGCATCAATGCGCAAAAGCAAATACTAAGTACAGAATGTTGCACAAACTTGTGGGTGACAAAAAGTCTCTGCAATAATAGTATATTTCTTGAACTAGCAGAAGCTTAAAAGACTATAGCTTCACATAGAATGCACCAAAAGTCACTGGCAATTCAGTGAGCAACTGATATTTCAGAAATAACATTTGCAGAAATAGTCAAATGTTTTGTTGCCTAAACTAAAATAACAAGTAATAATCATTACAGTTGTATACAAAGGAAGAAAACAATCTTGACCTTCCAAGATTATTAAAAGAATGTGCTAATTCAATATGATTCTCTAAGAAATTTATTTGACAACAATGTAATTGTGTTGTATATGCCATGTTAACTCTTTGCGGCGTAAATCAGCCTCTTACACAAAAAATTCAATTCTCCGAGCAACAAACGAGTTACTAGAATTACTCATTTGCAGCAAGAAATGGAAATTTTTTTTGAGGTAAATACTGGATTTCTGACCTTTTGAGTTACCGAGCTCACTGAACAGCAGCCCCGTCCTTGAAATCATCTGTGACACATAATTAAACAATGAATCAGTGTCAAGGCGCATAAATACAGAACCATACTTTGTTGGAAAAAGGAAAAATTGCAAAAACTATCTATGTATTATACTAGCTTTGCAATTCCTATCCTTTGTCTAACTTTTATTGCAATTAATATCCTTCATATTGTATTTTGTAGCACATTCTTAAATTTGTTCAAAACTGACAATTTTTCCCTTCAAATCAAAAAGAAATTCTCAAACATACAATTTTGTCTCTTAAAATTTTATTTTAATTAATTTTTTCAAAAAATTGTAAAATATATTTTTTCTTTTAAAAATAACACTTTTTTCTCTTAAATTTTTTGTTGTTTATAAGAAAGAGAAAAACTTATTTGTTTATAGCTGATAAAAAATTATGGGAGAAGTTTTTCAAAAAATTCAACAGTCCTTTTGAAAAAATTAATAAGAAACCAAACTAAGATTAATTTTATTAGAAAAATTGTATGTTAATTTTTCAAAAAAATTAAAAACTCAACATGTTTTTGTCAAAAATAATTAAAATTATATTAAGTTCTAATGAAAAATATATAAAATATCAAATTTATATTACTCGTTAAATTTCTTTTTAATTTTAAGGGTAAAATTGTCCTCTTTAAACAAATTGATAGAATGTGCTACAAAATACAAGATGAATGATAGGAATTGCAATTAAAACTTAGACAAGGATAGGAATTGCAAAACTAGTATAATACAAGAATACACAGTTAGTTTTTTGTAATTTACCCTTGGAAAAACATGAAAGTAACAAAATCTTACTTGCTTGATCGCCCAAAGGAATTTATCAAGTGAATATTTGAGTGACAGTTGATTAGCTGCGACTTCTCTTATTTTCTCTCGCCAATCACCAGAGAAACCCGGAGAAATTTTCAAGTCTTTCAACTGTCATTTTCTTCCCGGTCTGTGATTAAACTCTCAAGGAACCGGACTGCCTGCTGTTTACAGTCTCCGTCTAGCTGCCTCAACAATATTTTGTGTATAAAAGAATCGGGCCGAACCCCTCTATGTAGCATCTGTTCATACAATCTCAACGCCGCCTCCCAATTCCCACAATTGCAATGCTCGTTCATGAAAATAGTATACGTAAACTTATTAGGAACTAATCCTTCTTCCACCATCTTGTCAAACAAATTGTAGGCCTCGCCTATTCTCCCGTCTTTGCAAAGACCGTTTATCAGGGCGTTGTAGGTGAACAAATTTGGAAGCACACCCCTTACCCGCATATCTAAAAAGTACTTGAACGCCAGCTCCAGCCTCCCGTTGCTTGCGTGTGAATGGATCAAAATCGTGTATGTCACGATCGAAGGGCACACGCCCTTGCTCGCCATGTGAGCGAATAGCTCCCTCGCTTTGCCGAGGTGTCCGCGTTGCAACTGCGCTTGGATTATGCTGGTATACGTTGTGCAGTCGGGGGCGAGACCGTCGTCAGCCATTTTCTGCAATAATTCGTGTACTTCTTCCATATCGCCGGTTTCACATAGCCCGTGTATGAAAACGTTGTATGTGAGCAAATGGGGCGTCGAATCGATTTTCAGCATCTCTTCCTTCATGTGCAGTGCTCGGGATGTATCGCCAAACCTGAGTTCAGCCACGATTATGGCAGTGTAGGCGTGGCGATCTGGCTTCAGCCCGGAACTCAACATTTCAGAGAAGAATCGCTTGGCCATTGATAAGCTTCCCACTTTGCAAGACCCGTGCACGAGGCTTGTGTAGGTGAAAAGGTCGGGATGAAGCCCTTCCTTGACCATCGCTTCTTTCAGCAGCTCTGCAGCCTCCAAGTCCTCTGATTTGCAAAACCCGTCTATAAGCGTATTGTATGTGATAATACTAGGGGCGATATTTTTACACCTCAACTCATCGAACAAGAGAAAAGCCTCGCGCATGTTCCCATCCCTACAATACCCGCATATCAAAGAGTTGTATGTAACTATACTTGGAGTCACATTCTTCTCCGACATCTCAGCAAAGCATTGCTTAGCGTCATCCATCCTCCCGCGCTTGGAGAACCCATCGATAATCGAACTGAAAGTAACCAAATCGGGGGTCACTCCTCTAACCTCCATCTCATCTCGAATCGCCAACGCCTCGTCGAGCATTCCCTTCTTGCAGTAACCGCTGATCAGAGGGGTGTAAGTATACGACGAAACACGCAAACCCAACTCGACCATGTCCCCGATCAGCTCCTTTGCCTTCTCTACCTCCCCTTTCTTCGACAACCCGTTGACCATCACGTTGAAGGTGTCCTCATCGGGCTCACACCCACTACATTGCATTTCCGTCACGAGGCTGAGCGCTTGCTTTATCTTCCCCTCCTTGCAATACGTATCCAACAAGGTGTTGTAGGTAACGATCGTTGGCTCGATCCCAAACTCCACCATCGCTCCATAAAACTCTGTCGCCTTATCAACAAGACGTCTATTCCTCAGCAACTTGAGAATCCTATTACAGTTCTTGACGAAAGGCGGCAACCCTTCTCCACGCATTCTATCGAAAAGGCACAAGCAATCCTCAATCATCGATTTCTTTGCATAAACCCATAGCAAGACATTCAAAATACGAATAGAATCACTCAAACTCGAGCCCTTAGACCTATCAATCAGAATGTCAGCAACAATTCGATCCAAATCAGCACCAATCACACACTCCATCACAGCATTACACAGCTCAATGTCCCTGGTTTGAGCAGTGATCTCAAGGATCTCGCAGTAGACGAACCCAGAAGGCCTAAACTCGGGGCGGCGCTGGACCCACTCGAAGAAGCGGTAGGCGATTCTGGGTCTGGCGCGAACCGAATCGAGGACTCGAATCAGCAAGTCGGGATCGACGACGACGTCGCGGAACTTGGCATAGCAGAAACCGCCGGAGCAATGGTCGACGGTGTCGTAGATGAGGTTTTTGAAATGGGTCGAGGAGGTGCAAGGGATCGATTCGGAACAGGAAGAAGAGGAGAAGAGGAGGCGTACCTTGAGGAAGGAGGAGGAGCGATTAGCAGAGGAAGCTAAGGCTTTTGAAGCTCTCGCGCAGAGGGTCATCGATGAGCGGAGGAGCTAAAGTCATGCGTTCGGGCTCTCGATTAGGGTTCTGGGTTTTGGCGGCGGAGGAGGTTCCCGATGAACTGGGTTTTGGGTTGAGCCTCGCCGCCACAATAAAGCTTCGTACTTTTCTCACTACAACAACACAGGCTTTGCTTCTCTTCTGTGGATCTTCGCAACTCGGGTCGGGTCTGACAACAAAAACGCCTCATTTTTTATTTTGATTGAGCCAAAAATAACCGAACCGATTTGAAGAATCAAATTTATTCGGTTTCAAAATTGGATAGAACCGAAACTCCATTCGGTTTCGATTTATAAAATGAGAATTGATAAAAAAACTAATTGTTTTGGACACGTGACTCATTTTAAGTTTTTTATTGATTTGGCCTAAAAATATTGGAACAAAAATAAAATGTCAAAATCAGTCCAAAATGTGAGAATTTCAATATAAAGAAAATCTTACTGATAAATTAAATAATAAGTCAAAACAATTTAAAATGTGAGAATTTCATGAAATTCAAATCATAACAAAGTGAACCGAATCGATATTCATCTATTTCTATTTTCATAAAACTAATTAACCGGATTGATTTAAAATTAAACCAAACTAATATCAACACAACCCTATGTCACAACCCTATGTCAGAACTTTGAGTCTTCTTTGGCTAAAATTTTGGTATAACTAACAAAATTTTGTCGAAAATTAAAAAGTTTATAAGGAATATATACTCACTTTTTTTTCCTATTAAAATCATATGAGAATTGAAACTACTAACTAGTAATATAATATCACAATCCGGATCGGGTCATGTGCTGAACCAATGCATACCCAATTTCATTGGGGATTGACAATTAGGCCAACGAAAAAGACCCAAAACCAACCTTTTCAATTTTGTTCCTAAGGCTCTGTGATAGTCCACGTCCTAAAATTCAAATCATGGTTTCTATTCAGCCACCAATGTTAGAGATAAAAAAACTACACACTTGCTATGGACATTGATGTCCTGATAGTAAACTACACATTTGCTCTTGAATTAAGCCAAACAATGTCATTAATGATGAAATGTAGCAAAAAACTTCTGCAGAACAGCCATTCTCAGTTTCAAATCACTCTAGAGTAACATTTTCTATTTGAGTGGCTATATCAGCAGTATCACACAGGCTCAGTTCAGATTCCAGTGATCTCAGAGAGCTCTTCAGGCTATCGCATGCTTGAGAGAAAGCTTCTGAGCTTCCTCCTCTAAGGTTTTCGATCTCGACTCGCATATCATCAATCACGGTAGAGATTTTACTTGAAGCGGCTCTTATCACAGGGAACTCCTGTGGCGGATAGAGGCAGGCACCGAGTTCATCTATCTGAGCCCCCATCTCTCGACACAGCTTCAACAGTTTCTCCAACGAATTCACAAAGTCGCCACTGTCGTCTGGTTTTTCCAGCTTGATCAAGCCCGTGATGGAGCGAATGAGCTCTTTCGTGACCCCGACTGTCTCGGACACGACCCCTGTTGCTGAACGAGCGACCCTCATCTCTTCGGGCGACAGGTCGTTGCCCAGATCATCCATGTTGATGTCATCATCATCGGTAGGCGCATCTTCTGAAGTTTCTTGTTTTGGGTTGGAGGAGTCTGGCTTTAGTTCCTTTAGCTCGCGGAGCACGTCTTTCATGGAAACGGCGACTTGTGTCATTGCGCGGCCTATTGCTGTGACATTTGTGGCGGGAGTCTTCTTGAGAGCGGAACATGCTTCCCAGACTGCCCCGGCCAGTTGTGGGATAGTGAGTTTCTGGTCTTTGTTTCGGGATCCTGCAATGTTCAATTAAAAGATACATTATAAGAAGCTTATAATCTTTTCATCATAGATATGTTCAGGAAATAGGATATAAATCAACGAGTTATGATGTGTGTAATGGAGACAGAAGAAACAGAAACAAGTGTTGTAACACCCAAGTAAAGGAAGCTAGTACACGATGGTTTCCTCTTTACGGTCTAAAATAGTACGTGTTCACTTCCGAATACTCTTAAGGTACATGCTTACAGCACTGTTATGGCTAATGAATAGCATTAATGTGAATCATTTAGATTGATTTTATGAAAAGAGCACGTACTGCATTTACAAAGAGAGATGTATTACTGGTTCTTCTATCATATTTCTATGACCTTCCTCGAAATCCTCTCATGTTCGTAGTTCTCCAATTATGCATCACATTTAACTCGATGCCTCAAACAAACACCTGGACGAAGTCCTTACTCCTAATATTGACTCATGCAAGTGCAACAGAAAACCTCAAGTGTAGCTAAGATACACGACATTGCTAAAACACATGGTACCATCAATCATATACTTCCATTATTTGTGCTTGCGTGCATTTACGGGGTGTGAGTGAGAAAGAGAAGGATGGCGAACCATAAGAAGAGACGGATTCCTTCAGTAACCTGAAACTGCAATCAACAACTTGCTTCACACAAGCATGAATAATGGCGGAAAGTGTAGGTCCTGCGCCCACAGTACTCCCATGGGAAAGCAAAAGGAAACCCTGAAGCACGTTGACATATGCTGCCATGTTTTCCTCGAGTTCTTTGACTTCAGGTTTCTGTCCCGACCAAAGCATTCCAGCTGCACAATAAAACAGGTGATATAACCAAAAAAATCGAACATTGATCCATGGAAGGAATTGAAACGGACAACTAGCAATGACAAATCTATTTTTCGGGATGATGGAATGGAAAATATATGAATAAACATTAGTTTCACTAGTTATATAGCCATGTAGCTGCTTTATATGTCATCGTGTACGAGGATCAAAAATAAATTGTGAGATACATTAACAATGAAATTGCTCGGGACAATCAAATGAAATTAATGTGTTTGACTTAAGCTGAAAAACATATTTCAGTTCCTATAGATTTTGAGCATGTGCGTGTAATGTATAATGGGTTAACAAAGTAAAACATATGAACAAACCACTCGAGGTCTAGGCAGCATAGAATATATGTATTAACAAACTGAAAATCCAAAACACTATTCATGGCGTAGTTAAGGAAAAGAACTTCACTTAGCAAAGTAAACTCCAAATTCAAAATCTTGCACCGTATGAAAATAAACGCATGCAAGAACAAAGTAATCTTTCACTCAACCCTACAAATCAATCCAAGAGCTGTTACTCCAATAATAAGACCCAAGGTCAGTGAATCGAGCGTATAACAACATTAACTCATGCATATTTTTCCCTTACATATCCTCTGAATTGATTTAACTAAATTAGGCATTCTGCTCTCGAAAAATAAAAATCGACCGTGTTTGCATATACAACACTAAAAAAACTACTTTGGTTAAGAAATCAACTCGAAACTCAATCTTATCATCTAGCATTGGACATGTCAAGATTGTGTGAAACCAAAATTTGCATAGCTAAAACAAATTCAATACTTTGCACTGAAACAAAAACTTCACCAAAACACAACATAAGTTCAGTCACACACAATAAACAACAATTGAAGAACACAGAACCAAACTCATTTAGAATCTAGGGATAAAACTGCAAGTAGATACTCAAACAAGAAAGTATAAGAAACAATCAAATTGAAAAACAAAGAGTACCCAGTGTTCGTATCACCTGAACAAATCACACATGCTTGATTCAACTAAATTAGGCATTCTGCTCTCGAAAAATAAAAATCGACCGTGTTTGCATTTACAACACTAAAAAACTACATTGGTTAAGAAATCAACTCAAAACTCAATCTTATCATCTAGCATTGGACATGTCAAGATTGTATGAAACCAAAATTTGCATTGCTGATAAAATTCTAATACTTTGCACTGAAACAAAAACTTTACCAAACCACAACATAAGTTCACAGACACACAATAAACAACAATTGATGAAAACAGAACCAAACCCATTTAGAATCTAGTGAAAAAACTGCAAGTAAATACTCAAACAAGAAAAAATCAAACTGAAAAACAAAGAGTACCCATTGTAGCCTGCTTGGAGACCTGTTCACCCATCTTAACAACCTCCTCCCAGCTCACCCTCTCCATGGAAGAAGGTGGTGTCTGATCCAATACCTGCACAAGCACAGGCATGAACACATGTAAGCACAATATATGTATGTATAGGCCGATTCTGAGAAGTGGGTTTTGATACCTGGAGGGTTTCATGGATGTTGTTCAGGTGAGAAACCAGAAGCCGATTGAGCCGTTCCTTCTCCGCCTTCCCCATCTCTCAACTGTGAACAACCAACTCTAAAACGAGACCTGTGGTTTTGGGTTCTTTCTGGGGTTTCTAGGCAGAGAAACAAACAATACGGTGTCGTTTTATATACAATGCACACGACGTCGTGTTAGTTTATTGTAAAAAAACCAAGAATATATATATATATATATATGGGCTGTAATATATATATACATACATATACTAATTTTACCCGTAGATATTAACAAACGACACCGTATAGGTGGATGTAAAATGTAAAATAAATATTTATTAATATTTTAGAAAACAGAAGCGTTTATTTCACGCAACGCAATTAGAAACGAAACCTATAAATAGCGGCAAGCTCACGCAGAGAACCAGACCGTCTCTAGGGTTAGAGGAGGGGCGGCGAATCGCTGGCTGGGAAGGCGGCGAGGAGGAGTCGGCGGCGGCGGCGGCATGGTATGGGTTTTCTCTGAAATCAAATTTCCTTGTTTTTACCTGATTCTTGAGAGCCTTTTGACTAAAAATTTTCAATTTGCTATTGCTATAAAATAGGTCGGTCCCTTGTTTGTGTAATGTTAAAGGGAATGTCTTTTTTGATGTGGGTTTAGTTCCATACACACAATTAAATGGTAGTGTGATCATAATTTGTTGCAAGTCTTGTGTTTTTGGGGCATTGTTTCTTGTTTTGGTTCCCAGAAAGATTGATTTGAAGATATACATTCTTGAATTATGAATTTCCCCTTGAAGCATCTGGTTAAAAATATCAGCCTTATTTCTGTTCGGGATTTTGGACTTTGGATTCTGTGTTGCTGAAGTAAATTAGTATAGTTTCTGGATACCCTTTTCCTTGCCATGATTTTCTCCTTAAAGCAACAATGCCAGTGGTTGGATGATCTTGATAAGGATGAGAATTAGCGTGCCTAAGAGTATGTTTATGTATTTTTGTTCCTTTCAGTATTATGATTTTCGATTCCCTAATTGTTTATCGAATCGCTGGTTACCATGAGTTCCAAAATGGAGGAGCCATCGACATTGCAGAATTACATACCGGGGAGGCTTTGGCTACTCTTGTTGTGAACAAGCTGCGGGGTATCCTGAATGTTGCTGCTATTAAAGCTCCTGGTTTTGGTGAAAGGAGGAAAGCACTCCTCCAAGATTTTGCTATTCCGACAGGTTTTTGAGTTTACCTGATCAATCGTATTAGGAAGGATTTTGTGCTCATGCATTACCAATATTAGCATGATTTAGGGTGAAGTGAAGATGATAATGTTTGAACTCTTTCACCTCTAGTCATGTTGTTGGTCCTATGCTTCAATGGTTTGTAAGAAATCCTTGAGAGGGCTTTTCTTGTTCAAAGTTTTCCCTTGTATTTTGGTGCATCCAAATACTTATGAGCTTAAAGCCAATTTAGCATGAGTACCAAACTAGTGATTTGGGTATGCTCATTGAGAATACATCAGTGGAACAACTTGGTTTGGCAAGAAAGGTGGCTATCAGTAAGGATTCCCCCACAATTGTTCAAGGTGATGAATATTTTCTCTTTTCAAAAACTATTTTTGCAAGATTGATGTTTCTATCATAATAAGCGTTTGATTTTTGATTCTCTTAAAAGCTTTACATCTTTTGATTTTTAGAAATTATTTTTGCAAGTCCCGAAATGTCTAAAGTGGTTTTACTGATTTTTTTTAAAAGTGGTGATGAATATTTTCTCTAGAAAGCTTTACGGCTTCTGAGTTTCAGAAACTATTTTTGCAAGATTAATAAGCTTTACATCTTTTGATTTTTAGAAAGTATTTTTGCACTTATAAAAGCTTTTGATTTTTGATTTTCTCTTGAAAGCTTTACATCTTTTGATTTTCGAAAACTGAGTCCCCAAATGTTGGAACCCTGAAACGTTGGAATCAAATGTCCCGAATCGGATGTCCCAAAATGTTGGAATTAAATATCTTGAATCGAATTGTTACGAAATGTTGGAATGGAATGTCCCAAAATGTTGGAATTGAATTTCACGAAGTATTGAAATCGAATGTTCTGAAATGTTGGAACCGAATGTCCCGAAGTGTTGAAGTTAAATATCTTGAATCATTCAATTAAATATTTTCAATCGAATGTCCCGAAATGTTAGAACTCAATGTCTCGAAATGTTGGAATTAAATGTCTCGAATTATTGGAATCAAATGTACCGAATCGAATGTCCTAAAATGTTAGAACTCAATGTCTCGAAATGTTGGAATTAAATGTCTCGAATGGTTAGAATCAAATGTACCGGATTGAATGTTCCAAAATGTTGGAATCAAATGTTTCGAAATATTAGGAATCAAATGTTACGAAATGTTGGAGTTGAATGTCCCAAAATATTGAAATCGAATGTCCCGAAATGTTGAAATCGAATGTTTAAAATGTTGGAACTAAATGTCTCGAATCGAATGTCCCTAAATGTTAAAATAGAAAGTCTCAATTCGAATGTCTCGAATTAAAAGTCCCGAAATGTTGGAATCGAATGTCCCAAAGTGTTGAACTCTTATGTCCCGAAATGTTGGAACCAAATGTCCTGAATGTCCCAAATCGATAGTCTCGAATCGATAAGCCTCGAATCAAATGTCTCGAATCGTTAAGTCTCGAATATTCCCAATTGTTAGTTTCGAAATGTTTTGAATGTCCCGAAATGTTGTAATCGAATGTTAGAAATGTTGGAATTAAATGTCTCGAATCGAATGTCCCGAAATGTTGAAATTGAATGTCTCGAAATGTTGAAATCGAATGTCCCGAAATGTTGGAATCGAATGTCCCCAAATGTTGGAATCAAATGTCCTGAATGAAATTCAATGTCCCAAAATGTTGGAACCGAATATCGAATGTCCCGAAATGTTGGAATAAATGTTCCGAATCGAGTGTCCCGAAATGTTGGAATAAAATGTCCCGAAACAATATCCTGAAATGTTGGAATTTAATGTCCCGAATCAAATTTCCTGAAATGTTGAAATTAAATGTCCCGAATTGAATGTCCCTAAATGTTGGAGTCAAATATCCCGAATCGCGAAGTATTGGAATTGAATATCCTGAAGTATTGGAATCGAATGTTCCAAAATGTCTCGAATCGAATGTCCCAAAATGTTGAAATTAAATGTCCCAAAACGTTGGAATTCAATGTCCCAAAATGTTGTCCCGAATCAAATGTCCCAAATTGAATGATCTGAAATGTTGGAATTAAATGTCTCAAATTGAATGTCCCAAAATGTTACGAAATATTGGAGTCAAATGTCCCGAGATATTGGAATCGAATGCCTCGAAATGTTAGAATCGAAATATCCCGAAATGTTGGAATCGAATGTCCCGGATCGAACGTCCCAAAATGTTGGAAATAAATGTCCCGAACCGAATGTCTCGAAATATTATAACTCAACGTCTCGAATCGAGTATCCAAAAATGTTAAAATTGAATGTCCGAATGTCCTGTAATGTTGGAAATAAATGTCCCGAATCAAATGTATTGAAATGCTGAAATGGAATGTTGCAAATTAAAAGTACCGAAATGTTAGAATCGAATCTTCCAAAAGTTGGAATCTAATGTCCCAAAAATACTGAATCAAATATCCCAATAAGACCCGGATCAAACATCCCAAATGTCCCAAATCGACAGCCTCGAATCAAATGTCATGTCCCGATAATGTTGACAATGTCGCGTCGGAGAGCGTTGTAAGAGTTTACATGTTTAGTTTTAAACCTTATCTATCATTATGTTAGATTATGGGTCTGGTTCTTCGGCTCTACTCCGTTAAAATCGATTAGTTCTTAATATTTCATTCATGCTCTATTTATGGACGAATAGCCTAACTTATAGGCAAAACATTACATTCACAATCATAAAAAATTAAGCTATTACAACTCAATCGAAATACAAAAAACAGAGACTAAAAAATAAATAACATATAACATATTAAGCAAACTGGTTAACCTCGAGTTGTATGCTTCTTCTTCCTCAGCCTTGTTGTGTGGTGATTAATTATAACAGTTGTGTAGATGATCTAAGATGTTATAGACAATGCATTGTGGTAGCTGTCTGTAGCAATGAACTCTTACAATGTTCTCAATGTCCATGAATGAGCAATAACATAACAGAATGTCAAATTTTTGGTTCATATGCAACACTTTCATTGTAGCAATCTTCCTTCAAGAACCCTCTCTCTTGCCATCATAGCCTGCAAAACAAGATCAGCAAAATAGCCCTTGTCAGTGTCATGACATGAAAATCAAAATCCACAAAATGCTCCTATTTTCAAAAGATAAAGAACCTGTTTTTCCCAATCAGTACAGCTTGTGACAATGAAGAGCATAACAGTCTGGCAAAAGGCACCAACTTGTATCCCAATAAACAGACCCTTTCCATTCAGCTTCAGCCAGAATGCTAATCCGATGGCCACAGGAATCCCGACAGCATAGTATGCTCCGAGGTTCACGTAAGCCCCTATATGCTGCCACCCACATCCCCTAGCAATGCCTGCAGAAACTCAAAACATGTGTTTCAGACAAAAAAACAGTAACATAGGTACTAAACTCATTTATATGAGACAAACACCTGAAAGAGCTGCTTGGAAGCTGTTAATGATGACACAGAGACATATCAGTGGAGCCATGTCTGTCACATAATCCACAACCTCTTTCTCGTAGCTGAAAGTGTAGCCAAAAACATGCCTCAGGGCATAGAGGGCCGAGCTGACTATTACTGATTCGGAGAAGGCAAGGAGGATTGCAGTATAGGCTGCAAGACGCGCTGCTTGAGGCTTCCCAGCTCCTAGCTCGTTCGAGACTCTTGTGCTACACCAAGAAGATACAAAATGAGACACATCTGATGATATTTATACATATGTATGTTTGTGTGTATAGGAAGAGAGACAAATTCAACCTTGCTGCAGCACTGATTCCATCTGCTATGTTGTAGATTGTTATGACAGTAGCCAGACTGTTTGAAAGAAGTTAAGACATTATGTTCCATTTCTTAAATCAGCCTTGTTTTGGAGTCTAGAGACTTGAAAAGAGTTACTATAAGGATATAGGAAATACCAAATGGAAAGAACCGATGCTTCGAGTTCAGGATTTGGCAAAAGACCAGACAACAAGGTGAGGAGCTCGAAGGACCACCATTCAAGACTACACAATCACCAAACCTCAAATATATCAGAAGAACGGTATCAACTATCAAGGGAAAATTGCAAGAAAGTGCCTATTACTATTACATAACACTTTTGCAAAAAAGTGTTGTGTTTACATTTTTTTGCAAAATGTGTATATTTTATAAAACTGACGAAATTACCTCGAAGATAAAATAAATTCTTTTAAATAAATGTGATTTTGTCATTTTTATAAATATATACACATTTTGCAATAAACTACAAAAGTGTAATATAATAGGACACTTTCTTGCAATTTTCTCTAGTAAGACTGGATGAACAAAGATTACACATCTCGAGAGGCGAGAGAGATTAGTTGAAGATACCAAATCATTGTGGCAGAAGGGATGGCAAGGCGGAAGAACTGTGCCATCCCTTTGAAGACCTCGAATGAGATTGGGGCTTGGGTTTTTTGACAATTGGGAGAGTAGTTCATGTACAATGCCAGGAAGATCACGTTTAGCCAGTACGAGGTAGAGGTTGAGACTGCTGCTCCAAGGTTTTTAAGTGGAGTCTTGTACACCAATGTCCAAGAGAGAACTATGTGGAAACAGAGAGTGATGCAAGAGCTCAAGACCATTGGGAGGATCAAGCTTTGCATCAGAAAGTAACGAACCAGTGGTTGAAGAGCTGCATAAGCAAGGAGTGAGGGAATGAGACACACTGCATACTCACCCGCCTTTCGGGAAATCACAGGATCTTGGCCTAGAAAAATCAGCAGCTCTCCCGAGCTCGGGATACAGACCAAGAAGAGAGAGAACATGGCAGTGTAAGTTTGTGTCCCGAGCCTTTGGTACTCCCGAGCTCCATAGGCTTGGCCACTCAGAGTTTCCAATGCACTTGCCATCCCAACCTGTGACATTAAAACAGCCAAACCCATTTCAACAACAACCTCAAATCTTATCACAGAGAAAATTGCAAAAATGTGTCTTATTATATGATACTTATTACAAAAGGGCGTTGTGTTTGCAAAATGTGTGTATTTTTATAAAAATGACGAAATTGTAAAACTAGTAAAATGACGAAATTCTTAAAAATAGTAAAACTACAAAATTTGATCATACACATTTTAGTTAAAAGATAAAAGTAGAAAAACTTTCAAAATATTTATTTATTCTTAGATTTTTTTTTTATTTTCAAGGGTACTTTCATCATTTTCATAAAAATACACCTATTTTGCAAAAAAATGTAAACAAGACGACATCTTTTTACCATTAATAAACAAACACAACATCCTTTTACAAAAGTGCCATGTAATAAGGCATCTTTTTGCAATTTTCTCTTTATTATAAGTTCTAAAATTCAAAAGAAAAAGACTTTTTCTTGCAGAAGATAGATTTTGAGTTCTAATAGACCCTATCACTTGCCTGTTTCTTTCCGATCCCAAAAAGACCAATAAGAATGATGACAAATTTGTGGACACAATAAATACATACAAAAAGAACAATGTAACAACGAGCAAAGATGTCAGATATTTGGACAGAATAGGTAGAGATAGATATAAGAGAAACATACAATGAGACTGAAGCCGGTGACAGCAGAGAAGGAGATGGCTATGGCGGTGCTGGAAAGGGAGAGCTCGCCCAGATGGCCCACCATCATCGTTGATATAATCTGCAGAAAGTACAGTGATAGGTTCACAGCCACCATGGGAGCTGCTATGCAAGCAACTCTCTTCACTTCTCCGCTCATCATACCAAATCTGCTAACATTTCCTTCATTGCTTCTCTTGATTTCTCCTCTCCCTCTCTTCCCACAATCACCAATAAGCTATCTTCCATCTCTCTCTCTCTCTAAGTGATGTGCTATTTCTTCAAATAGCATATTTAAAAGATAAAATTGTGAAATGTACCTTATTATACGACACTTTTGTAAAAGGGTGTCGTGTTGTTTGTTAATGAAAAAAATATTGTGTTGTTTACATTTTTTTGCAAAATAGGTGTATTTTATAAAAGTGACGAAATTGTCCCTGAAATTATGAACTAAGTCTTTTATATCATAATTTTAACTTCAAAATAATATAATTATAATTTTAACTTCAAAATAATATAATTTCAAAATTTGATCATACAAATTCTCATTAAAAGATAAAAACAGAAAAAACTTTTTAGAAAATATATATTTCAAAAATAATAATTTTTAGGAATAATTTTGTATTTTTCATAAAAATATGCATATTTCACAAAAAAAATGTAAACACCTCTTTTTACAAAAGTATCATATAACAGGTATCTTTTTGTAATTTTTCTTATTAAAATAAAGACAGATAGCAGACAAAACTGTTTCTTACATGAATCATGTGTACAAGTAGTTTGAGCAATATAGTATCATACAACTATTTTGAGCAATATAGTATCATATACTCTCTCTAAGTGATGTGTACTTTTTTAAAATAGCATATTTAGGATCAAGACAAAAGTTGTAGCTTTCTGTATGCTTTACAAGATCTTTAAGATGTGGCTTCTCACTTGTTGTGGCCCCAAAAGTCAGTACATCACTGTTACTGATATGTAAGCATAGTAGTTGAGTCATGAGGAAGCATGAATTATGTGTACATATATATGAATCAATATAGTACCATATACTTGCTGTTAAAGACAAAATAAACCACGTCCCTAAATCTAACCAATCATCAAAATGTGAATTCAAATATATCAGTTTAGTTAGACTATAACATGTCTAGCCTTTAACTCCACTTGAACTCGATTCTCTAAACATTCAGCTTATATTTAGTGTAGTTAAGCTGAAAGTTGAGTTCGTTTGCCAAGGTTGAGTCAATCCAATTGAAACTCGTTCAATACTCACAAACCAACTAATTTAGTATTTAATTAATTAATTATATTTTTATTTCAAATGAAGACCGGTGTGAAACTACATGTGTATATCAAAGACATGGTTTGTTGTGACGAGCCCACCACCAAAATACATACCTATACATTCAGAACTTTCATTGTACACCATTTCATTCTAACAAGCTTCCTTCAAGAACCCTCTCTCTTGCCTTCATAGCCTACAAAACAAGATTCAGCAATAGCCCTTGTCATAACATAAAATCCACAAAATGCTCCTAATTTAAAATCTTATGATCATCAGAACTATCCCAAATGTGACAATGAACCTGTTTTTCCCAATCAGTACAGCCTGTGACAATGAAGAGCATAACAGTCTGGCAAAAGGCACCAACTTGTATCCCGATAAACAGGCCCTTCCCATTCAGCTTCAGCCAGAATGCTAATCCAACTGCGACCGGAATCCCGACAACATAGTATGCTCCGAGGTTCACGTAAGCCCCTATATGCTGCCACCCACATCCCCTAGCAATGCCTGCAGGGACTCAAAACTGGTGTTTCAGACAAAAAACCAGTAACATAGGTACTGAACTCATTTATATGACACAAACACCTGAAAGAGCTGCTTGGAAGCTGTTAATGATGACACAGAGACATATCAGTGGAGCCATGTCTGTCACATAATCCACAACCTCTTTCTCGTAGCTGAAAGTGTAGCCAAAAACATGTCTCAAGGCATAGAGGGCCGAGCTGACTATTACTGATTCGGAGAAAGCAAGGAGGATTGCAGTATACGCTGCAAGACGCGCTGCTTGAGGCTTCCCGGCTCCTAGCTCGTTCGAGACTCTTGTGCTACACCAAGAAGATACAAAATGAGGCACATCTGATGATATTTATATATAAATGTATGTGTGCGTGTGCGTGTGCGTGTAGGAAGAGAGACAAAATCAACCTTGCTGCAGCACTGATTCCATCTGCTATGTTGAAGATTGTTGTGATCGTAGCCATACTGTTTTGCAAAAAGTTCAGACATTATGTTCTATTTCTTAAAGGGAAAATGGCAAAATCACACTTTTCCAAGAAGGTGATGTGTAGTTTGTTAATGGCAAAAAGTGCTGAGAACCTTAATTTTCTGTGCAAAATGTGCGTATTTGTACAAAAATGACGAAATTACCCCTAAAATTAAGAATTAAGATTTTTATAAAATAATTTTTTTTTAAAAACTATTAAACTAAAAGTTAAATTACAAAATTTGGTTATACAAATTTTAGTCAAAAGATATTTTTAGAAAAACTTTTAATTTTTTTATTTAAACACTTCTTAATTTTAAGGGCACTTTTGTCATTTTTGCACAAAAAATCACAGTTCGCAATTAACAAAATACACAACACCCTCTTGTAATAATGTAATAGTATACAACATGTCTTTTACCATTTCCTATCTTAAATCAGCCTTGTTCTGGTGCCTGGAGACTTAAAAAGAGTTAATATAACAATAGAGGACATACCAAATGGAGAGAACCGATGCTTCGAGTTGAGGATTTGGCAAAAGACCAGACAGCAAGGTGAGGAGCTCGAAGGACCACCATTCAAGACTACAAACAACCAACAAAACTTAACCAAATCAAAGCAATGACAACAATTGAGGAACAGAGATTATACACAGGTCAGATGAAGATACCAAATCATTGTGGCAGAAGGGATGGCAAGGCGAAAGAACTGTCCCATCCCGAGGAAGACCTCGAAGGAGATTGGGGATCGGGTTTTTTGACAATTGGGAGAGTAGTTCATGTACAATACAAGGAAAAGCACGTTTAGCCAGTACGAGGCAGAGGTTGAGACTGCTGCTCCAAGGTTTTTGAGTGGTGTCTTATACACCAATGTCCAAGAGAGAACTATGTGAAAACAAAGTGTGATGCAAGAGCTCAAGACCATGGGGATGATCAAGCTTTGCATCAGAAAGTAACGAACCAGTGGTTCGAGAACTGCATAAGAAAGGAGTGCAGGAATGAGACACACTACATACTCACCGGCCTTCCGGGAAACCATAGGATCTTGGCCTAGAAAAATCAGTAGCTCTCCCATGTAAATCCACAAGAGAGAGATCGGGATACAGACCAAGAAGAGAGAGAACATGGCAGTGTAAGTTTGTGTCCCGAGCCTTTGGTACTCCTGAGCTCCATAGGCTTGGCCACTCAGTGTTTCCAATGCACTTGCCATCCCAACCTGTGGCATGAAAACAGCAAACCCATTTCAACAACAATTTTTGCATCTTTACCACAAGTTTTGTCATAGAGAAAATTGTAAAAATGTGTCATATAGTATGATATTTTTGCAAGAATGTGTTGGCGCTGTATGTTAATGGCAAAAATTTGTCGTGTAGGTTGTTTGTATTTTTTGGCAAAATGCGTGCATTTTAATGAAAATGACGAAACTACCTCTGAAATTAAGAAGTAAGACTTTTATAACATAATTGTAACTTAAAATTTTGATCATACTATTTCAGTCAAAAGATAAAAACAGAATTTTAAAAAATACACGCATTTGGCAAAAAAAAAATGCAAACAACTCAGCACATTTTTTGCCATTAACAAGTAACATAACACTTATTTACAAAATTGTCATATTATAGGGCACATTTTTTACAATTGGAAAGAAAAAAAATTCCTGAAAATTATAGATTTTGGGTTCTGATAGAACCTTGTCCCTTTCTTTCCAATCCCAAAAAGACCAATAATCAAGATGACAAATTTGTGGACACAATAGATACATACAAAAAGAATAATGTAACTATGAGCAAGATGTCAGATGTTTGGACAGAATAGAAACAAAACAAGTCAAGAGATAGATATAAGAGAAACATACAATGAGACTGAAGCCGGTGACAGCAGAGAAGGAGATGGCTATGGCGGTGCTGGAAAGGGAGAGCTCGCCCAGATGGCCCACCATCATCGTTGATATAATCTGCAGAAAGTACAGTGATAGGTTCACAGCCACCATTGGAGCTGCTATACAACCAACTCTCTTCACTTCTCTGCTCATCATACCCAATCTGCTAACATTTCCTTCATTACTTCTCTTGATTTCTCCTTCTCTTCCCACAATCACCAATAAGCTATCTTCCATCTCTCTCTCTCTCTCTAAGTGATGTCTATTTCTTCAAATAGCATATTTAAAAGAGAAAATTGCAAAAAGGTGCTATATTATATGGAACTTTTGCAAAATGGTGCTTGTTAAATGTGTGTATTTTTATAAAAATAACAAAATTGTCCCCGATTAAGAATTAAGATTTTTATAACATAATTTTAACTTAAAACTAATATAATTACAAAATTAGATCATACAAATTAGTTACAAGATAAAAACAGAAAAACTTTTAAAATACTTATTTTTATTTTCAGGGGTAATTTCATCATTTTTATTTTTTTTTAAAATACTCACTAACAAAAAAAATGCAAATAACACATTATCTTTTTGTCATTAACAAACAACACAACATCCTTTTGTAAAAATGTCATATAATATGACATCTTCTTGCAATTTCCCCTATGTAAAATAAAGATGGGCAAATAGCAGACAAGTTTCTTACGTGAATCTTGGTGCGACTACTTTAAGCAATATAGTATCATATACTCTCTCTAAGTGATGTGCTCTTTTTTCAAATAGCATATTTAACATTAAGATAAGAGATGTAGCTTTCTATATGCCTTACGAGATCTTTTAAGTGGTGGCTTGTGACATGTTGTGGCCCCAAAAGTCAGTACATCACTGTTACTGATACATACACATAGTAATTGAGTCACGAAGAAGCATGAATTATGTGTACATATATATGAATCAATATAGTACCATATGCTCGCAGTTAAAGGCAAACTAAACTATGTCCCAAAGTCTAATCAATCAGCAAAATGTGAATTCAAATATATCAGTCTAGTTAGACTATAACGACATTAGCCTTTAACGCCACACAAACTAGATTTTTTAGATATTCAGCTCATTTTCGGTATAATCGAGCTGAAAGTTGGATTTGTTTAATAAACGAGATAAGGTCAAGTCAAACCATCCTTAGATCCGCAAGCCGACCTATTTAGTATTTAATTAATTATATTTTTATTTCATATGAAAACCAGTATAAAGCTTATTATGTATATCACATACCCATACACTCAGAACTTTGATTGTACACCATTTCATTCTAACAATCTCCCTTCAAGAACCCTCTCTCTTGCCTTCATAGCCTGCAAAACAAGATTCAGCAATAGCCCTTGTCATAACATAAAATCCACAAAATGCTCCTAATTTAAAATCTTATGATCCTCAGAACTATCCCAAATGTTTGTTTTTTTAAGTAAGCACAGATGGTGAGAGAACCTGTTTTTCCCATCAGTACAGCATGTGACAATGAAGAGCATAACAGTCTGGCAAAAGGCACCAACTTGTATCCCAATAAACAGGCCCTTCCCATTCAACTTCAGCCAGAATGCTAATCCGATGGCGACCGGAATCCCAACAACATAGTATGCTCCGAGGTTCACGTAAGCCCCTATATGCTGCCATCCACACCCTCTAGCAATGCCTGCAAGAACTCAAAGCTGATGTTTCAGACAAAAACCAGTAACATAGGTACTACCCTCACTCATATGACAAAAACCTGAAACAACTGATTGTAAGCTGTTGATGATGACACAGAGACATATCAGTGGAGCCATGTCTGTTTCATAATCTACAACCTCTTTCTCGTAGCTGAAAGTGTAGCCAAAAACATATAGAGGGCTGAGCTGACTATTACTGATTCAGAGAGCGCGAGGAAGATTGCATTATAGGCTGAAAGACACGCTGCTTGAGGATTCCCTGCTCCTAGCTCGTTTGACACTCTTGTGCTACACCAACACATCCTCTGCAATGTGTTGGAGAGAACTGAGACTTACAAGGAGGAGCACACAAGAAGAAAGCTCATATACATATTAGTCTTGGGTTTGATGTGTATTATCTCATATGTGACGTTTGGACTCTCACATTGATGCTCAAGCTGACTATCAGTTGGTAACAACTACAAAGCTGAATGTGTATGTTGGGTGGTGATCGGTTAACAAGAAAGACATGAAAAGAAAGAAAGAAAGCAAACACTGTAATAAGAAGGCGTACACGGACACTAAAGTGCAGGAGGAGACCAATCATCATCTGCAATAAGTACTGTAACAAAAATCACAGCCACCATTGAACCTCCCTATATCCAACCTTGTTCACTTCTTGAATGACCAAATTCAAGTCCACACTTGACTCATTGCTTCCCTTGGCCTCTCCTTCCACCACCAACAAGATATTTTCCATTGCTTCTCTCTCAGGCATTTCCACAAACACCTTGTGTGCAATTCTTAGCCTCACTAGTCACCACCTCACATTGCCCAGAAAATTCACACCTATATCGATAGCACAAGGTACACAAACTCTTCATACCTGGAAGGTTTCTGGATGGTGTTCAACTGTGAAACCAAAATCTCTCTCTCTCTGAAGTCTGAACTTGTGAACAAGCAAATGGTGATGGTGATGGTGATGGTGACTTGTGGTTTTGGGAGGGAGAAAACGGCGTCGTTTCAATGAGTGTCCCTATTTTCCTTCACCAATCTTAAAATGTGTTAATAGTGTCTCTATATTTGTAGCATAATTAAAGCTTTCTTTATTTTTTTTCATTCAAGAAATTGGATTTGATGATGAAAGTTACTCTTCCATTTAAAATTGTGTGAGGCAGACTCGGTTTTTATGACTATATAAACAAAATTTTGTTAACATATGATAATAAATTAAAATCAAACTCAGAAAGACGAAGAAAATTTAAAAATCAATATGATAAAATAAAAGGCAATACAAACCTAACATATGACATATTACAATGTTTTCATTGCCATAACACAAAATTTTAGCATTTTCATTATGCATGGTAATCATTTTTTTGTAACAATTTCCCTTCATTTTCAATATGCTTCATTTTATAGTAACAATTTTCCTTCAACCCTCTCTCTTGCCTTCATAGCCTGCAAAACAAATATAACGTATGAGTTGAATCGAGTTTTAATTTAACAAGTTTGGCTAGTAAAAAACGTGTTTGAGTCAAACAAACTTATACGATTCCAGCTCTCGTATATCGAAAGTAAAACACTTTGAGTCGGTGATAAAAATATGGTGACTGTGGATACCTGTTTGTCCCAATCAGTACAAGTTGTGACAATGAAGAGCATAACGGTCTGGCAAAAAGCACCAACTTGTATCCCAATAAACAGACCCTTCCCATTCAAATTTAGCCAGAAAGCTAATCCAACAGCGACCGGAATCCCGACAACATAGTATGCTCCGAGGTTCACATAAGCCCCGATATGCTGCCACCCACACCCTCTAGCAATGCCTGCAATAGCTCATAATGTTTTCAGAAATGTTCTAAAATATTTCGACTTCTTCGATTAATTTTTTGATTTGTCTTTAAGAAGCCATTTTTGTTTGATTAGCGCCTAGGGCATTTTAAAACTCTGGTTTCAGATAAAAATAGTAACATAGTTTTGTACATATAGAAAAAGGAATCGACCTGAAAGAACTGCTTGGAAGCTGTTAATGATGATACATAGACATATCAGTGGAGCAATATCCGTCACGTAATCCACAACCTCTTTCTCGTAGCTGAAAGTGTAACCGAGAACATGTCTGAAGGCGTAGATGGTTGAGCTGACTATTAATGATTCTGAGAATCCGAGGAAGATTGCAGTATGCGCTGCGAGTCGCGCTGCTTGAGGATTCCCGGCTCCTAGCTCGTTCGAGACTCTTGTGCTACACCAAGAAGATACAATATGAGACATATCTGATAATTGCAGTATATATAGTGAGTGTGAGGAAAGAGCAAAAGTCAACCTTGCTCCAGCAGCGATTCCATCTCCTATGTTATATAGTGTTGTGATCGTACACAGACTGTTTCAAAAGAAAATTCAGACACTGTTACATATCAATCTTGTTTTGGTTTGTAGAGTGAGTGTAATGAAAATGAATGTACCAAACGGAGAGAACCGAAGCTTCGAGCTGAGGATTTGGCAAGAGACCAGACAGCAAGGTGAGGAGCTCGAAGGACCACCATTCAAGACTACACACAACACAATTAATCATCAAACCTCAAAAACATGAAAACAAAACAACAACAATATTGGAAGACCAAAGAAGTATAAGAAGAAGATACCAGATCATGGTTGCAGAGGGGATCGCTATGCGAAAGAACTGTCCCATCCCTCTGAAGACATCGAAAGAGAGAGGCGCGCGGGTCTTCTCGCAGTTGGGGGAGTAGTTCATGTACAAGACGAGGAAGAGCACGTTGAGCCAGTACGAGGTGGAGGTCGAGAGCGCAGCCCCGAGGTTGCCGAGCCTGGTCTTGTAGACCAAAGTCCATGAGAGGACAATGTGGAAGCAGAGCGTGGTGCAGGAGCTGAGGACCATGGGGAGGATCAAGCTCTGCATGAGGAAGTAACGGACCAGCGGTTGGAGAGCCGCGTAGGCGAGGAGCGCGGGGATGAGGCACGTGGCGTACTCGCCTGCTTTGTGGGAGATCGTAGGGTCTTGTCCTAGGAAGACGAGGATGTGTCCCATGTAAGTCCAGAGGATGGAGATTGGGATGCACACCAGGAAGAGTGAGAACATGGCGGTGTAGGTCTGTGTGCCGAGTTTGCGGTACTCTTGAGCTCCGTAGGCTTGACCGCTCAGTGTCTCCAATGCACTCGCCATTCCAACCTGTGGTGGAAACGAGAAACTCATATCAGACCCTTTATCAGCTTTTAGGTTCTTATTAGACTACTACATCTGGACGATGTGAATTTGTTCATTGGCTCAAATAACAATATGATACTCTCTATCTATCGATGTGAGGTTTTAGGTGGTTTGAGTTTCTTGGTATCAGAGTTTATTTTGTTTTGGACAATAACCAATTTATCCGTTTGAACATTTAAGTGAGTTGGACTTATGACGGTTCTGACGAACAGGGTCAATGCAAAAATAAGTGTTGCACTGACAGACGAGAAGATACAAGAGCGCTCGTGAGTCTATCGAGGGGGTGTGGAGAGAATCTAAGTTTAAGAGATCAAAAAATGTCCGAAAAGGCCAAGATGACAACTTTTGGGCACATGACGGTACATACAAACAAAACATGCAACGCAAAAGAAGCAAGATGGCAAGTTTTTGGGAGATGGAAACAAAAAATGTGAAGAGATGGAGATTACCATGAAGCTGAAGCCGGTGACAGCAGAGAAGGAGATGGCTATGGCGGTGCTGGAAAGAGAGAGCTCCCCGAGATGACCCACCATCATGGTTGACACAATCTGCAGAAAGTAGAGTGATGAGTTCACAGCCACCATTGGAGCTGCTATGCAAGCAACTCTCTTCGCTTCTCTTCCCATCAAACCAAATCTGCTAACTGCTTTCCCTCCATTGCCTCTCAAGATCTGTCCTCCCTCCACAGCCACCAACAAGCTCTCCTCCATGCCTCTCTCTGTCTGTCTCTGTCTCAGAGATCTGTGCTCAGTGCTGTTTCTTCAAATACAAAATTTGACATAAATAAAGGAGTTGTAGATGCTATAAAAGTCCTTAATGGGAGTGGTTCACTGGTTCTCGACCTGTTGTGGCCTAAAAGTCACAGCTTGGCTGCTACAACTTCACATATTAATTGAGATTTATGAGGAAACTGACAAATCTGCTTCTTACACCACACATGCATGAATCATGTGTAACAATATGGTATCATATCCCAGAGAGTAAATGTATCAGCAAGATGTGAACTCAAATATATCATACTATTACTATATCAGCTTGGTTCACAATTCAAAGTATAGCTGCACATTGCACATGTACCTCATTTGTTTATAGATACTCTGTAACATGTGGGTCTTGTCTTGGCAGTTGGCATGTGAGAACTTGGGTTGAAACTGGTTATAAATCAGGAATCAAACCGGATTTGAAACCAAAAATATAGATTTGTGGGTAATGATTCAGTTTTAGTATGAATTTAAGATAATCATTCAATTTCGGTCTGGTAAGAACCGGACCGGTGTGTCACCATGTGTCCATATCTCGCTCACCCACGTATATTATTTATCTTTTATCGTTATTCGGTTTGTAAAGTTTATATTCCGATTGCATCGTGCAATTAAATCTTAATATTCGGTTATAGTTAGTATCTTACATAATTGCAAATTCAATAATTTCGACTATAAATTGGGCTCAAATTCGTTATATTTGGTCTATAAATCGAGCTTGAATTCGTCATGTTTGGTCTATAAATCGAGCATGAACTGAAAATCAAAAACTAATTGGTTTTAAGCGGGTAATCATTTCTCACGTAATAGTTTCGAGCTTGGTTCCGATCAGTCTGTATACTATGAGCCTTCCCACAAAGATCAATGTAAAGCTCAGTCTGTATACAAACAAGAGGTAGCAAGAGAGTGTTGGACGCAAAAGAAAGACAAGACTAGAAAGAAAGCGAATAAAGAAGACGTGCATGAACACTGAATCCAGGTGAATTATTTAACATGATGTAGATTCAAGACTCAAATCAAATCAAATCTTGAATATACAAATAATATGATTTTGATGATTCATCTGTGGTCTCATTTTACAGGAGTGAAATGTTACAGTATAGATAGATACTTGGTTCTCTGACTTTTCCAAGGCCTTTCAAAGATCACACAACAAAACTCATTGGTTTTGAGCAAAGATTTCTTCTTGTGACATCAAGAAAATTTGAATGTTTAATCAATATCTCCTCCTAACAATCTATTCCTCGCCTCCCTCGCCTGCAAGATCGTAGTGTAGAGAAAATTCTTGTCAATTCTCATATCATTTCAAAGCTTAAGGTGTTCCCAAAAGGCTTGAGACATTCGAGCTTTTGTCAGTAAAGAACCAATGTATTGTTTTGTGAAGAAAGTAATTATTAAGTACCTGTCTTTCCCAATTAGTACAACTAGTGACCAAAGAGAACAAAATGGTCTGCACAATAGCACCCATTTGAATTCCAATCCAAAGGCCTTTGCATTTCATATCAGCCCAAAAACCAAACATGGCAGCTATTGGAATGCCAACAAGATAAAACGCTCCGAAGTTGACATAAGCTCCTATGTGCTGCCACCCACACCCCCTTGCAATACCTGAAAGTCCCAGAAACATGTTAGTGCAATGTGAAGAGTTGTTGTCTGAAAAGGGGAGAGAAAGGAGTGACCTGAAAGAGTCCCTTGCAGGTGGTCCATTATGACAGAGAGGCAGACCAGAGGAGACATCATGGTGACATAGTCAACAACATCCTGAGAATTGCTGTAAGTGTATCCGAAAACTCTCCGGGTGGCGAAGAGGGTACCACTCACCATCAGTGCCTCGCACGCTGCAACGAGCATCACTGCGCATACTGCTGTTCGGGCTGCTCTTGGGTTCCCTGCTCCCAATTCATTTGACACTCTTGTGCTGTAATGAAAAAGGATAAGGGTATTGTTTCTTAATATATGTATGGTGAAGTGATGTTCATGTATTGGTGTAATAATGTAGCAAAAGCAGACCTTGCTGCAGCACCAAGCCCATAGGGTATGGCATTGAGTGTTGTGATTGTTGTCAAGCTGCTCAAGAAAGTTTGAAAATATCATGTTTGGTTGAGGAACAACTAACAGAACAACCTAAGATGGTACTAAGTTGTTTGGTTTTGATTGCATACCATATGGAGAGAACTGAGGTTTCAAGCTCAGGATTTGGCAAAACACCAGACATAAAGATGAGCAGCTCAAATGACCACCATTCAAGGCTGCAAGAACAAAAACATCATAATAAACATGTTTCTGCTTCCAAGAGTGTCAGAAAACAAAAGATCCTTTTGAGTAGGAGAAGAACCAAGGAAGCTACCATATCATTACAGTAGAAGGAACAGCAAAGCTGAAGAACTCCTTAATTCCGCGAAAGATCTCTGATGAGATCGGGGCTCGGGTTTTGGCACAAGAGGGAGAGTGGTACATGTACAGAAAGAGGGAGATCACATTGAACCAATTCGAGCACCCGATGGCCAGTGCACCTCCAATGTTGTTCAGTCCTGACTTGAACACCAAGAACCAGCATAGAGGTATGTGGACAACAAGAGTGGCTACAGAGCTTATGACCATGGGAGTGATCAAGCTTTGGACCTGATAGTATCTGATAAGTGGCTGCAGGTTGGCATGGGCGTAGAGGGCAGGGATGAGCCATACTATGTACTTACCGGCCTCTCGAGAAATTGCAGGGTCTTGTCCTAAGATTACAAGTATCTTATCCATGTTAGCCCACAGGATTGACAGAGGAATGGTGACCAAGATGAGGCAGAAGATAGCAGTGTAGGTATGGGTTCCAAGTTTCATGTATTGCTGAGCTCCATAAGCTTGCCCACATAGAGTTTCTAGTGCACTACCCATCCCTACCTGAGTACAAAACATGTTACAAAATGACCAAAACTGATAATTTCAAGCTATGAACCAAAAAGCTACTGTAAAGCAGTGGTTTTTATGAAGCATACACTGCAAGCAAGTTATGGCAATAGTTTTTATGAAGCAGACACTGTTGTGGGGTCAAAAGGTCTCGTTTCGAGACCGTTTAACCTCACAATTCGGTGCAATTGCGTCCGTTAGTGGCCGAGTAAGGCCCGGGAGTGCATATTTTATGCTTTTTGGTGTTTTGAGGTACGTACGCAGGTTCGGGAGGAAAAAGGGCCAAAAACGAGGCACCGAGCAAAAAGTCAAAGGGCGTTGACCAAACAGCCGGACAGAGAGCTCTAGTCACGATCGTGCCTAATGGAGGCACGATCGTGGCTCATTAGGCACGATCGTGACTCAGCCAGTCACGATCGTGGCCCCCCTTTGAAGTATATTGCCGAATTAAATTCAACTTACAGTGGGCTCCCCCGATCTCAGCCACGGGGGAGTCACGATCGTGCCCCAGGGAGGCACGATCGCCCCTCGAAGACCCACGATCGTGGCTTTATGGGGTAGAGGATCGAGGCGATTCAAAATATCTTACCTACCTCGAGCCACGATCGTGCCTGACGAAGCCACGATCGCCACCATGACCAAGCCACGATCGTGCCTATTCCTTCCCACGATCGTGACCCATACAAAGTCACGATCGTGCCTTTCAGGTCACGATCGTGCCTTCCCTCAGAATCAGAAAAGTATAAATGGGGAAGAGACACTTTGTGAAAGGAGGAAAGAATAGAGAGAGAGAAAACGAGACCAAGAAGCTTTTGAGCCATTCTTCAAGCGTTCTTGAGTGTTCTTCGTGGTTTCTCGAGCATTCTTCATCTTCCTCGACACCAAAGGCATCGATAGTTCCACCGGTTGTCATCGCGCATTGACGACACACCTTGCTCGGAATTTCAAGAGCATTTCCTATCCTTTTATTTTATGTTCTTCATGTTCTTCATGTGTATTAGTGTAACCACCATGTTGATGCTAAGCTTGAGCACCATGGTTATGGGCTAAACCCCTTAGCCATGGGTGCTAGACAATATATAATGTGAATGTAACGTTTAATGAGATTAGCGATTTATTGATGAACAAATGTGTTGTGTGGATTGTTGTTTGAATGCATGTGTTGTTTAAGTGACGTTTTACAATATATGATTGAGGTGTTCTATCCGATATCGAAAGGGAAGGATTAGAACCCGGACTTAGCAACCACCGAGGGTTGAAGGCTCAAGACCGTGTCTTGGCACCTTCTATTAACCCTTAGCCGTTTATTGTCGATTGTATGCGGTCTCGAGTTTTCTCAATACCGAAAGGGCACGGGAACACTCGGGATTAGGCCAACCTCATTACCGAAAGGCGAGGACGGTATCTAAGACATAGGCTCGACCAACCGTTTAATCGATAGCTTGTTTATCTCGCGAACTTATTCACTTGATGATTGTTTAGCACCCTAGGCGTTTGAATCATACTTTATCATTACCACGCGTGAATATCATTGTCATAATTGCAAACACTTTTATTAACTAGTCGTAAACCCCATATTAATCCTTGTGGACCGACTCGGTATCTTACCGAATCATATAAATATTATTACTTGCGACCCGTGTGCACTTGGAAACCATTGCGCGACGTTATCACGTCACATTTTGGCCCAACAGACACTGCGACCAAAACTAAAATTTTCAAGTTATGAACCAAAAAGGCACCAAAATGACCCTAAAGGCCTAGGGCTGGTCATTGGGGGTGGTATTTGAGACCTTGAACCCAGAGCCGGCCCGTCCATAAGGCAAGAGAGACTTTCACCTTAGGCCCCGACCCTAGAGAGGCCCCAAATACCCAGCCGACCAGTCCAATATCAAAAGAAGCCTATTTTTTTTTTATATATTATTATCTACATACATACCAAGTTTTATTATCTCAGTCTAATAGCTCAAATATTATCTACATTGAAACCCATATATACTTACTTTTACACCGATAACAATTGACAGCCCAATAACATATGTAATTTGTATAATTCTTACTTATTTTTTTTGTTATTGCGAATTTTCGATTCATATTATTTGACTTGTTGGGAGGTATATTAAGAACAAGACCAAGAGGATCAAATCGAGAAGAAGAATGGTAGTGTAATGATATATTTTTAAAAGAAATGTCTCGTTTCAAATTCTTGTCTTAGGCCCTCGGTTACCTAAGAACGGCCCTGCTTGAACCGGTCTTGAACCGAGAATTAAACCTATTGAGAATCCAATATGTTAATCCTCTAAGTATAGGTCCAAGTAGATAAAAACCTGCTTAGCCCGTTTATTGCCAAATCATAATGTAACCCTAATCTATCCATTTATCTTATAAATAGTGACCTCATGTGATCATTTTCATCATCGAATGCGATACCAACTTCAGGGATTGTCAATCGAGAACTAAATCGGACATGAAACCGTGGTTAATGGTTCATTTTGGTTATGAGTTTGAGAGAGTTCATTCAATTTTGATTCGGTTCTGATTCTCAAAACTCAGAATTTAATCTTTGTCAACAGATAAGAACTTAACCGGTTTGCATTTTCACATGTCCACCTCTCATAAACTCGCGTATATTATTATTTTGTTTGCATACTTTATGTTTTGATTGAGTTGTAATAATTAAATTTTAACATTTGATTTCGTTCAGGTAGAAGCAGGAATGGACTTACAAGAATGCTGAAGCCGGTGACGGTGGCGAGGGAGTTGGCGACAGCAGTGCTGGAGAGGGCAAGCTCTCCGAGATGACCCACCATCATCATGGTGATGACTTGGAGACAGAATTGAGACAGAGTCACAGCCACCATAGGACCTGCTACGAGACCAAGCCTCCTCACTTCCTTAAACAACGCATCCCATGTCAATAACCCCAAAACCTCTGAGTTTTCCAGCAAGCCCTTCTCCATGTTCTTCACTTCCATTGAATGTCTCTGTCTCAGAGAATCTCTATGCTCAGTGCTCTTTCTTGAAATGGAAAGCTGACATAAATAGAGGAAATGTAGATTTGTAGCTGTTCTAAAAGTCCTTCATTAAATGTGAGTGGCTCACTGGTTGTGGCCCAAAAGTCATTGCATGGGGGTTGCAGCTTCACATATTAATTGAGAATTAAGAGGGAATTTAGACCTGTAACGTGCATTCAAAACTCAAATCGATTAGAGGACCAACTTAACTAAGAAATTAAGTCGATAGTTGAATGAACAATTATATTTTTATACTTTAAGGTACTGCCTCTATCTCTGTCACCATATTGAAGGATAAACTTAACTAAAACATGATTATAGTTTTACTCTAACAAGAAAGCTTAAGTTGATTGTCGTCCCATTTTACAAGGATGAAATGTATTAAAAAATTTCTAACTTCTCAAGGCATTTCTAAGATCACACAACAAAACTCATTGGTTTTGAGAAAAAAATTCTCCTTATGACATTAAGATAATAGTCTTTTTTTTGCTTCTTCGGGTTATGATAATCTGAATGTTTAGATGACATTTTAAAAGGAGTTAGAGTGATCAAAAAATTTTAAAAATGAAAGTATTGGTTTTGAACTCCAAAAGACAATTAATCAAGTCCAACAAATGGCTTCTTACATCACAATTAAGAATTAATTTTCATAATAATTAATTAAGAGGAAATTTTCTTGATAATTAATTAAGAAATTTCGTAGGTGCGAAAATATTTAGTCCCGTCAGGAAGCCAACAAAGCGGCTTCTTACATCACAATTGAATCCCATATCCCAGAAAGTGATTATATCAGTAAAATATATCATACTGTTTCAGTTTGGTTCACAATTCAGTATTGTTTATAGATACACTATGTAACATGTGGGTTTCAGATTATTTGACAAATCCAATGACAAGAAAGCAACAACAGGAAATTTAGACCTGTAATGTGCATTCAAGACTTAAATCAAATCTTGAATAAGCAAATATGATTTTGATTATTCATTTGTGGTCTTATTTTACAAGTATGAAATGTTACAGACATATACTTCATTTTCTGACTTTTCAAGGCCTTTCAGAGATCACACAACAAAACTCATTGGTTTTGAGCAACAATTCCTCCTTGTGACATTAAGAATATCGTCCTTTTTGCTTCTTTGGGTTAATTATCTGAATTTCTAATCGATATCTCCTCCGAACAATCTCTCCCTCGCCTTCCTTGCCTGCAAAATCAACATTGTAATGTAGAAGAAAAAATGCTTGTATCATTTCAAAGCTTATAATGTTCCTCAAAACCACTGTATAATAATACATTCTAGTTTTTGTCAACCAAGAACCAATGTACCTGTCTCTCCCAATTGGTACAACCAGTGACCAAAGAGAGCAAAATGGTCTGCACAAGAGCACCCATTTGAATGCCAATCCAGAGGCCTTTGCCCTTCATATCAGCCCAGAAACCCAACATGGCAGCTATAGGAATGCCAACAAGATAAAACGCTCCGAGGTTGACATAAGCTCCTATGTGCTGCCACCCACACCCCCTTGCAATACCTGAAAGCCCCAAAACCTCAATAACAGATCCCATGTCAATAACCCCAAAACCTCCTCCTTCGAGTTTTCCAGCAAGCCCTTCTCCATGTTCTTCACTTCCATTGGATGTCTCTGTCTCAGATATCTCTGCTCAGCGCTCTTTCTTGAAATGGAAAGTTGACATAAATAGAGGACATGTAGATTTGTAGCTGGTTTAAAAGTCCTTAATTCAATGGGAGTGGTTCACTGCTTGTAACCCAAAAGTCATTCCATGGGGGTTGCAGCTTCAAATATTAATTGAGAATTAAGAGGAAGCAGACAAAGCTCTTTCTTACATCACACATGAATCATGTGCACAGTATGGTATTGTACACATGCAGTTAACAAAAAACAATAACCCATATCCTAGAAAGTGGTTAAAATGTGAATTCAAATATATATTACTTTATCAGTTTGTTTATGGATACACTCTGTAAAATGCGGGTTTCCCATGAAGATCAATGTAAAGGTCAATGTGTATACATCAAGTAGTGATTAATTGACAAACCAATGACAAGAAACCAAGAACAGTAAATTTAGACCTGTGATGGGCATTCAAGACAAATCAAATCAAATCTTGAATAAGCAAATGTGATTTTGATGAATCATTTGTGGTCACATTTTGCAAGGATGAACCGTTACAATATATCTTTAATGTTTCCAACTCCTCAAGGCCTTTCCAAGATAATACTACAAAACTCATTGGTTTTGAGCAAAAAAATCCTCCTAGTGACAAAGAAAATAGTCTTTTTTTGCTTCTTCGGGTTATAATAATCTGAATGTTTAATTGATATCTCCTCCGAACAATCTACCCCTCGCCTCCATCGCCTGCAAGATCGTAATGTAGAAAAAATTATTGTAAATTCTTTTATCATTTCAAAGCTATGTACTGTTTTGTGAAGACATTCTAGTTTTTGTCAACCAAGAATCAATGTACTGTTTTGTGAAGAAAGTACTCAAGTACCTGTCTTTCCCAATTGGTACAGCTAGTGACCAAAGAGAGCAAAATGGTCTGCACAAGAGCACCCATTTGAATTCCAATCCAGAGGCCTTTGCCCTTCATATCAGCCCAGAAACCCAACATGGCAGCTATAGGAATGCCAACAAGATAGAACGCTCCGAGGTTGACATAAGCTCCTATGTGCTGCCACCCACAACCCCTTGCAATACCTGAAATCCCCAGAAACGAGTCAGTACCATGTAACGAGTTGCTGTCTGAAAATGGTAGAGAAAACAGAAGTGTGACCTGAAAGAGTCCCTTGCAGGCTGTCCATTATGACAGAGAGGCAGACCAGAGGAGCCATCATGGTGACATAATTTACAACATCATGAGAATTGCTGTAAGTGTATCCGAAAACTCTCCGGGTGGCGAAGAGGGTACCGCTCACTATCAGTGACTCACACGCTGCAATGAGCATCACTGCACATACTGCTGTTTGGGCTGCTCTTGGGTTTCCTGCTCCCAGTTCATTTGACACTCTTGTGCTGTAATGGAAAAGATAAGGGTTTTGATTTTTGAAACATATACGGTAAAAACAATGTGCATGTATTGATGTAATCTAGGAGAAGCATACCTGGCTGCAGCACCAAGCCCATATGGTATTGCATAGAGTGTTGTGATTGTTGTCAAGCTGCTCAAGAAAGTTTGGAAATATTATGTTTGGTTGAGGAACAAAACAATTAACAAGAACAGCCTAAGATGATTCTAAGTTGTACTGGTTTTATCGCATACCATATGGAAAGAACTGATGTTTCAAGCTCAGGATTTGGGAGGATACCAGACATCAGGATGAGCAGCTCAAATGACCACCATTCAAGGCTGCAAGAACAAAAACATCACAAGTAGGGATGAGCATTTTATAACCGGACCGGGCATCATGTGCTCAACGGTTGATCTCGGATTTATTTATGGCAACCCGCAGGGTTAAAGTTCGGGTTTCAGGTTGTCCACAAATAAAACTACAGGTAACCGGATAACCCGAAAACGGTTAAACTTAATACACGTGGATGGCATCTCCACTGTCCATCTCATTCTCGTATGATGATCAACACTAATTACTAATATGCAATGTAATTAAATGTGTTTCGAACTGTAAAATGTAGTGTAATTCTCTTTTTATTCAGTCTAAATGAAATTAGATACGTTGAATGTAAAAATATGGCCTAATATGAGAACAATTTAAAAAAACTTAATATTCTGGGGCCAAAGTGAGAACTGGTAAACCGGCAGAATCAAGCCGAAATCCATATGGGTTAGAACCGACATTTTCGTATTCACCAGTTCTTACATATTAAAAACCAAACACTCCTAATCATAAGTCACATGTTTCCAAGAAAAAAATGTTTAGACTGAAGGAGAACCAAAGTACCTACCATACCATTACAGCAGAAGGAACAGCAAAACTGAAGAATTCCTTAATTCCATGAAAGATCCCTGATGAGATCGGGGCTCGGGTTTTGGCACAGGAGGGAGAGTGGTACATGTACAAAAAGAGGAAGATCACATTGATCCAATTCGAGAACCCGATAGCCAATGCACCTCCAATGTTGTTCAGCCCTGACTTGAACACCAAGAACCAACACACAGGTATATGGACAACAAGAGTGGCTACAGAGCTTATGACCATAGGGAGGATCAAGCTTTGTGCCTGATAGTACCTGATAAGTGGCTGCAGGTTTGCATGGGCATAGAGGGCAGGAATGAGCCATACTATGAACTTACCGGCCTCACGAGAGATTGCAGGGTCTTGTCCTAAGATTACAAGTATTTTATCCATGTTGGCCCACAGTATTGACAGAGGAATGCTGACCAAGATGAGACAGAAGATGGCAGTGTAGGTTTGTGTTCCAAGTTTCCTGTATTGTTGAGCTCCATAAGCTTGCCCACATAGAGTTTCTAGTGCACTACCCATCCCTAACTGAGTACAAAAACATGTTCAAAATTACCAAAACTGAAAATTTCACGTTATGAACCAAAATGAACTTACAGACACTGCAACAAGTTATGGCTTCATGTTTGTGAAGCAAAAACCAGAAATGGACTTACAAGAAAGCTGAAGCCAGTGACGGTAGCGAGAGAGTTGGCGACTGCAGTGCTGGAGAGGGCAAGCTCTCCGAGATGACCCACCATCATCATAGTGATGACTTGGAGACAGAATTGAGACAAAGTCACAGCCACCATAGGACCTGCTATGAGACCAAGCCTCTTCACTTCTTTAAACAACACATCCCATGTGAACAAGCCCAAAACCTCCTCCTTCTCCTTCCTCGCCTCCGAGTTTTCCAGCAAGCCCTTCTCCATGTTCTTCACTTCCATTGAAAGTTTATCTGGAGGCAAGAAAATGGAGTCTCAGGAAAAAAACTTTTCATAAGAGTGGAAATTTCCAAGTTCTTTATGAAAAGTACAGCATAAACATGTTAACATCATTCAACATTTTGAATCGGCACATGTTGTTGTCATATTGCAAGCCTATCATATCATTATTTTAGTCCAACCACACACTGCACAAGACAGTGATGTTTTAAAATAGTGGTTAAAATGATTTGGCTCTATACCAATAATGCCAGTAAATATTGTTGTCCTGAAATGACTGAACCTGGACACATCAAGATTCTGGCCTGCAGATTGAGGCTTACCAATAAAATCACTGCTCTAAAAATCCATCACTTGTCCGATTAATCCCTTATAATTTTCGATATCTTATTTATTTTCAGATTATTCACCGATTAGTCCCTAAAAGGCTCTCTCCGCCTAACTAGCGCCCAACAATTTTTAGATCACTGAATAAAATTAATCAAATCCCTAACAAAGACAAAGATAAAAACTATATGCTATTTTTAAAAAGGTCATATCAAGTCAATAGCAACAATAAAGTTTTAAAGTGTCTCAGATTCAAATCATGGTATAAAACTTATCTGCAGAGAAAGATAAGGTTTCATATGGAAGAGGACAATATGAAAATAATATATTTTAGAGTTTCAACAGTATAAAGCTTATAAGATAAATACAAGAAATCATACCTTACCTTCTTGGAGACCTAAAATGGCAGAGAGGACCATAGGAGGAGAAAACTGAGGAAGCTTCCCCAATCAGAAGGCTTGCTTGAACATCATTAACCTGCCAAAACTGGAAAAATGCTGAAATCAATGTTTTACCATAACAGTAATGATACAATTTGATTCTCCAAAACAAAGTTAAAGGTGATGCAGTTTGAATTTGGTTGTAATACCAAGAGAGAAGATCCAAATTGAATTCTTTCTTTGTGGGGATCATAGACTAGAAAGGAATCAAATCAGTCTTTCAATGCCATAAACAATGTGGACCTCATTTTGAGAGGGTTGACTATTCTGAGTCCTGACCACAAGAAATTATGCTTAAATTAGAGCCATGATATTGTGGATATATATGGTGAATCCATCCTTACCATTTGACCAATATATATATATTTTTCTCTATTTTCTTCTATTGTTAGTTGCAAGAAGTATATTCTTCAGTATCAAAAGAAAAGCTGCATCACCTTATAATATGGAGTCTTAGATTACAAAATGAATAAATGCAAAAACGTTGAACTTCAAATAAATTGAGTTTCTGCAAAAGTTATAGGTTGAAGAAAAGTGTTGTGGCTAAGATTTCACTAAAACTTTATAACAGCGGCTATTACAATTGGAAGTGTTTGAAATCTTGCAAAACCCAATTCAGTCTAAGTGATTGCAGACCTCCCCCATCAAAGAAATAGACTCAAGACAGGTTTCAGACTTACAATAGCTTCTCTGATGGATTTTCAGGTGTAGGAGGCAATTTGTCATTTCCATTCAGATATATGGCCTGAGAAAGTCATTCGTTGGACCTTATCAACCAACACTTTTGAAGGAGGCTCTTCACTCAACTGTTTATCGGCATTGTTCACATAATATCCCACTTAGAGAAATTCATGTCCTATAGGTATGAGCATGTCAGTAGAAGTACTGTAACGCCAACAATATCCTCTTTGTGGATTTTGGATGGGTTGGGAGGATCTGCCTGCAAGATTCCCCGAGAGATACTTGAGTATATAAGCTGAACTAAAGTAACACTCAAGAACTCTTTGGATTCATGGATTGTTACCTGGAAGATGAAATGGTATTTGCCAACATTGACAGGCCCAACAAGCACATAAACTCGGTTATGAAGTAACATAACTTAACAGTTAACACCCTTCAGTGAAAAAATGATAATGCTTAAAGGGAACAACAAAACAAGACAACAATTATAATAGGAGGCCTAATACAGAGGGCATTGTCGAATAATTTTCCAGAGAACTAACTATATGCATAACTCCAAAAATACATTTCCCGTATTATAATTCATTCAAGTACACCAAACACGCTAAGCAGCTCCTATGCAACTTATTTTGCATTTCAAGTGACACATTTCACAACAATACACAGTTTTTTTAAAATTACCGATTGACAATTCTTCAAACAATAAGATAAGTGTTGGTCAAAGACTCAAAACCAAAATCAACCACCTCCTTAACTTGTATGGTCAATCATACCCATACCAGTACCACATGATGACAAGGCCACAAGTGTAACTGACTGAAATATCTGATACCTAAGAAAACTGGAGATGTAACCTAGAACATAGAGCTCACATGCACAATTCAGAAACAGTCAAGCCTTGCTGCTGCTGATTCAACAGAAAATCACATACTCACACGTGTTATATTAGACATCCTATAACGATCCATTTTTTCTCAAACACCTATGCCAATTTGATAACACAGGTACTAAGAACCAGCAGGCCAAGAAAGATTGAGAAACAACAGGTTTCAAGCTGAAACATATCAAAATGCCCAAATTACAAATCACAGCTCAAAATTACAATTTTTAACAAATGGGTCTAGATCACTTGACCTAACCAACAAAACCCATGAAGCGTTTCAAATTTCAGCAGATCAATACAGTGTCAATTCGTAAAACCCTAAAAGAGCCTCCACAAGCTTTTTCCCAAAATTGCTCTTTTAAGTTCAATTTCGTGATGATACAAATACAGAAACAGAACCAGAACCAGAACAGAACAGAGAGGGTCGCTTAAATTACCATCTCCGAGAGGAGTGAGGCACTCGCAGGAGATTCCGAACTGGCGCTGTGTCGTTCATGGAAGATCAAAAAGCCCTAAATTCACTGTCGGTGGATTTGAATGAAGACGATGACCGGGAACCGATAAACGGTGGTGGCGCGACTGAGGTTTGATATCGCGTTATTTTACAGGTGCGTACCGGGAATAGGCGGTAGCGGTTTGTGTCTGTGGAGGGAAATAGGATTTTTCGATTTTTTAAGGTTTCAGTTCGTGTTTACTTTTTTAGTGATTAAGATATCCCCACCCGAGGACAAAAGTGATGATTGTGTTGCCCACCAACAGAGGCTTCAGTTCGTTTTTAACTTGTAATGATAAAGCAATGATTGTGTTGCATAGCAACAAACGAGGCTGGTCGGCAAAATATTACACGTCACTGAACACATGTAACTTGATATGGTGAAGCTCGTTTATTAACAAAACTCATGCTCATATATTCATATTATTCCAACTCAATACATCTTAATTTATGTGAGGATATATAATATATGTTCAGGTTCTTGAAAATATTAAATTCAATTATAAAGCTCAGTTATTTTTATGGACTATGAGATTTATATATGGATATACCTAAAAATATATATTTTCACGTCACTCAATTAAATTTTTTTTTAATTTGGGAAGTCACCTAATTTTTTGTTTCTCTCATTTATTAACTCTTTTAGTTTTTTTTTTCATTGAAAATATTGCATTGTCCCATTTATTTCTAAATTTTTAAAGTATGTTATTCAATTAGTTGACATCAGTCGATTTGGGTAGCATGAACTGTATGGTTCTCACTTCATTCTCTTCCACAACACCAAAATTATGAACTGGGGATGTCAATTAGATGCAGCTCAGGACAAGATTGGGTGATCGACGATAAATCAGGCGATGGTAGATCAAATGAATTAGAGGGCAAAAATAGAGATAGGGATTTCCGTTTTCTCTCGAAAAAACTTGAACTTCTATCTCAAAAATGATCGAACCAGAGTTCAGAAAATCAGGCGATTATTGATTTTGCCGGCCAGAGACGACGAACGAAGACTATGCTTTTGCGCTTCGACTTCGGCTCTCCTTATAAGCTCCCGCCGCAGCCAGTAGGTTCAACACCACCACACCTCCATTGTCCAACTAAACCAACCCACAAAAATCAAGAAAATTTGGCTTATGGATACCTCGGAAATAAAGATTGGAGGCATGTTGAAGATCGAAAACCCAAGAAACACATAGATTAAAGACAATCCCTCTCTAAATGCAAACTTTTTTCTCTTTATAAAAGACTTGATTAAGGCATTGACAAAGAAAAAATAGAGTTGTGCGGTGACTCCAGTCGCTAACTCTAGGCAAGGTAATGTCGACGAAGTGTCGGTGATGGCGAAGATGCTAATCAACTCCACGAGGAGGATGTCGGTTTCGTTTTAGGAAGAGGCATTTTCGCCCCGGTCAATTCTCGAATCAGGAGCTCACTGTGACAGCCTGTGTTCAGAGCAGGTCTGGAGGAGATGAGGTCAAATTTGTAGTCAACATCGTTTGGGGACGTCAGTGGAAACTCGTCGGATCTTAGTTGACACCAAAATCAGAAATGGAGGACGACGAACTCCTCATATCATAATTGAACCGGTCTGCTGTATACTAAATTCACTACGAGCATTTTCCAAAAAATAAAATAAAATACCTAACATAGTTAATAATATATATACACACACCAAACTTTTTAGGTGACCACCCATATTCAAAAGAAATTAAGTGATCTGTATTGGATTTCTCTATACTTAATTTAAGTGACAATCCGAAGTCGGAACTCTTTTTCTTTTGAAATTTTGATTACTTTGATACATTTGCTAATTGTTCCTCAAATCAAAATTGTACACTGCATGATAATGATTAACGTTAAGTTTCTATTTGCATTGGCAATGCATTTATTTCACTCCTTAATACATTTGTATGCAAATGACATAAAACGATTCTTTCCATATGTGCTAATTCCCATTACCTTGACCATTTCAAATACATTTGCTTTTGTTTAATTCATTTAATTTCCAACCATTCAAATTTAAAAATAAACATCTTTTGATGGGAATCAAGGGCTGTGGAATGGGTAGGCGTAGTTTGGGTCAAAATAGCAAAAACCAAACTTATGGTTACCTATTTTGTTGGATCCTCCGTAGTCTTGGTTTCAAAAAAATAAAACTTTTTAATAATAAAATTGGAAATAATAAAATACATTTATTTAGAGGGGATTATTCAAGTGAAACCAATTAATTAATTTAATTTTGAAGGATAGTTTTCGCCTAAATAACCATATTATCTTATTTGAAAAAAATAATAACCATCCCAATCTAAAATTGCGAATTAGAAATGAAGACTATAAATGAAAATAAAGGTAACGAATATTCAGTGTTTGTTGCGCATACAAATAGAGGAGCAGTGAGCACTGAGCCAAACCCTAAAAGTCATTTCCTCTCTCTCTCTCTCTCTCTCTCTCTCTGTAACTATGGCTTCTTCACGCAGAGCCTTACCTTCTCTTCTCCGATCGTCGCTTCGCCGATCCGCGCCCAGATCTCTGGTCCCGAGCTCCGACCGAGCCAAATTCTCCCCCCACCGACCCTCCCCCGCCGGCTACCTCCTCACACGCGCCGCCGAGTACGCCTCAGCCGCCGCCCCTGCCGCCGCCGCGGCCGCAGCTGCAGCGGCGGCAGCCGCAGCCCCCGTCGTGGCAGCGGCCGCCGCGGCCGCTACTCCGGCGAAGGGCGCGGCGAAGGGGAAGATCACCGACGAGTTCACCGGGAAGGGGTCGATCGGGCAGGTGTGCCAGGTCATCGGGGCCGTCGTCGACGTGAGGTTCGACGAGGGGTTGCCACCGATCCTGACCGCCCTGGAGGTGCAGGGCTTCTCGGTGAGGCTGGTGCTCGAGGTGGCTCAGCATTTGGGGGAGAACATGGTCAGGACCATCGCCATGGACGGGACTGAAGGGCTCGTTCGAGGTCAGCCGGTGCTCAACACCGGTTCTCCCATCACTGTGAGTTCTATCGCCGATTTCTCTGCTTTGATTTTCTCAATTGTGCCTCAATTGCATCGATTTGGTTTTTGTTTCATTTGATGGAATGTGTTGAATTGGGGTTTCAGATCTGTTTGTCATTTGCAGATCTGGGAGTTATTTTCTATGTTGAAATTGAAATGATATGATCATAACCATAATTTTGGTTTTTGGATCATCAGATGAAGTTTTTTGAGTATTGATTTCACATATATTATTGATGCTAATGATTTTAATGCTGGTTTTCATGTATTAATGTATATATAGGTCTTAATCTTATGTTATAGAACCATACCAAATTTCGCCGCTGATCTGCATTTTAACTTTGTTTTGTTGTTTGAGAGTGCAATTTTCGGAGTTTATTATTTTGTTCTGTAAATGATGTTTACCCGTGTAAACAGTGATTGATTGTTTAAATTTGATTTTGGATTTCTGTTTCCGTTCATCTCTGGACATAGGTCTGGCCGGAAAAAATACCTTCTTTTGCCAATTGCTAATAATTATTAATGACGAGTTTAATTTCTAATTTGTGCCTGCTTGCTACTATTTAGGTGCCTGTTGGTAGGGCTACCCTTGGCCGTATCATCAATGTTATTGGAGAGCCTATTGATCATAGAGGCGAAATCAGTAAGAAGTGTAGATACTTTCATGTGTTAATCCATATGATAAATTATCATTCTCTGATGAGTTTTTTCGTAATTGATTGTGCCATCAGAGACCGACCACTATTTGCCCATTCATAGAGAGGCTCCTTCTTTTGTCGAACAAGCAACTGAACAGCAGATCCTTGTTACTGGAATTAAGGTAATTTCTTGAATATTGACCACCTCACCAATCTATGTGATGTAAACTAGGGTGAGTGCTGAATTTCATATATTTTGTTCAGGTTGTCGATCTTCTTGCACCATACCAAAGAGGAGGAAAGATTGGGCTTTTTGGTGGTGCCGGTGTCGGAAAGACAGTGCTTATTATGGAACTGATCAACAATGTTGCTAAAGCTCATGGTTTGTTCAACATCAGGCATACCTTATTTTTAATTTCTTATTTTTTTATATGTTTACTAACTGTCAAATTATAACCTTGATCAGGTGGTTTCTCTGTGTTTGCTGGTGTTGGTGAACGAACTCGGGAGGGTAATGACTTGTACAGAGAAATGATGGAGAGTGGTGTTATCAAGCTAGGTGAAAAGCAGGTGTGGATTTTTTTGCTAGTTGATAAGAGTTCTTTTCTTAATTGCATGTTGAGCATTCATTATAATGAACATCTTTCCATTTATCAGGGTGAGAGTAAGTGTGCGCTTGTGTACGGTCAAATGAACGAGCCCCCGGGTGCTCGTGCCCGTGTTGGTCTTACTGGGCTTACTGTGGCAGAACATTTCCGTGATGCTGAGGGACAAGATGTGCTTTTATTCATTGACAACATTTTCCGTTTCACCCAAGTAAGAATACCTGTCAAGCAAAATATGAGGTGGAATCTTAAATAAGCTATGGATTTGTGTTAATCTTTATCATCCCGTCTTGTCCTGCAGGCTAATTCAGAGGTGTCTGCTTTGCTTGGCCGTATCCCGTCTGCTGTCGGTTACCAACCAACCTTGGCTACTGATCTTGGAGGTCTTCAAGAGAGGATCACAACCACCAAGAAGGGTTCCATCACATCTGTCCAAGCTATCTACGTGCCCGCTGACGATTTGACAGATCCCGCTCCTGCAACAACTTTTGCTCACTTGGATGCCACAACTGTGTTGTCACGACAGGTTTGGCTTGTTCACATCTAAGTGCACTTGTTAAAAGAGCATATAGTTTGTCCAATATTGATCATTATGTGCTGCTGTTTGTGTCAACCAGATTTCCGAGCTCGGTATCTATCCCGCCGTTGATCCCCTAGATTCCACATCTCGTATGCTCTCCCCTCACATTTTGGGAGAGGCCCACTACCTCACTGCCCGTGGTGTGCAGGAGGTTCTACAGAGCTACAAGAATCTGCAAGATATCATTGCTATTTTGGGAATGGATGAGCTTAGTGAAGATGATAAGATGACAGTTTCCCGTGCTCGTAAAATCCAGAGGTTCTTGAGTCAGCCTTTCCATGTTGCAGAAGTGTTCACTGGTGCTCCTGGCAAGTATGTTGAGTTGAAGGAGAGTGTTGCTAGTTTCCAGGTAATTATAACGCAAACCACATTACACTTGACACACTGTGCAGATAGTTATTGGATTGTTTGGAAATATTTGAATATGATACTCAACTCTTTTGCTTTGGAAATCTTTGAATATGATCCTACTTTGTGATTCCCATTTTCTTAAGTTGCTACCGTTACCGGTTAGTGTAATATACTATATGCAGTTCCACCTTTTGATGTCTGTACCTTGTTTTATATAACATACCAGTGGTAGACATAAAATGAAAAACTTGGGCTTTGGTGTTCATGAAAGTGTTGATGATTTAGTGCATTGGAAAGATGTGTATAATGTTGCATCTCTCTGTTGCTCTCACTCACAATCACAAGTGTTGTTGATGGAGATTCTGTCAAATCTATTTTGCAGGGAGTTTTGGATGGAAAGTACGATGACCTCCCAGAACAGTCATTCTACATGGTTGGAGGGATCGAAGAGGTCATAGCCAAGGCGGAGAAGATTGCAAAGGAAAATGCCGCTGCCGCCTAAGCAGATATCACTTTCCTGTCTTTCTTATTCCCTTGTCTTGATAGTTGCAAAAAATAAAAAATTAGGGCGGGTTGACCATGCCAGCAACAAAGCTTCATTTTTTGAGATCAGAACTGTATCGTTTTCTGTTTTTCCTTTAATTTCAGTGTTATGATATAGGATTGAGTAACGGGCGCGAGCCCGTTATCTCTCAGTAATTGAATAAAGGAAAACAGAAATCAAGGTGGACATGTAAATCTTTTCTTCAGTTCAGTTCAGTCCTTGTGTTAATCAGGTGGATGATGTTTCATGCTTAATTTTGACATGTTGAATCTCTAGTCTTTTGATTGTGCACAGGCATTTTGCTTACATGACACTGAACCTAAATCAGTGTTATGTAAGCATGAACCTAAACTGTTATCACAAACTTGTAACATTTTTGGCGGGTAAGATTGTGTTGGTAGTTAGGATCATGATCACAAAACAAGCATTCTAATTTCTAAAGCACTTGTCACTTACCCAACTGTTTTAATAAAAATAACTTAATCTAAGCCGTGTGGTTTAAAATTAAGATTACACTATAATGAGTGAGTTTTATCTTCTTATTTTAATAATAAATCATTTTCCTAACTACCCTTAAAACCTACCCTACTTAAATGTCTTGTTGATCTTCGAACGCTCAAAATGGTATTTGATTATCAAATGGAAATAACAATGTGGCATGATGAGGATTTTAAATATCTCCAATTTGTCTAATAAATTAGAGTAATCAATTAACTTAATCAATCTGAAATGTCTTAAATCACTAAACTAACTTGTAATATTTTTTTGAACACTTGTGTCCCAAAAAAGGTTGAAACTTTGGGCCCTCCAAACTCAGCACACTACCACAGTACACACATCACAAATTCACAATGGCTTATCCTATAGCATAGCATTACCAGAATTCCCAAAATGATGCCACGTGGACCTCTAATAAGGCTTCGCCCCAACACCAAATGGCGCATTTTATCAATCGCCGTCGTCGTCGACGCATCTCATCTCATAGTTTCCCAAATTTAGCCATGATGTCTCTGGCACTCTCCCCTCTCCCTGTCCCCCATGCGCATCTTACCCCCACCCCGCGCCCCATGTCTATCCTGCGCCGCACCGCCCTAAATCTCTCCCGCCGCCGCCTCTCCTCCGTCTCCGCCTCCGTCCGTCAGGACACCGCCGCTTGGACCCAGGCCCCTCTCTCCCGCGTCCTCCCCGCCGCCGAGTCCCTCTTCCACATCTCCGTCGACGTCTCCGACTCGCCGGGCCTGGCCGCCTCCTACACCCGCCCCGGCCAGTACCTCCAGCTCCGCGTCCCCGACAGCCCCAAGCCCTCCTTCCTCGCCATCGCCTCCCCGCCGTCCCTCGCCGCCGCCGAGGGCGCCTTCGACTTCCTCGTCAAGAGCGTCGCCGGATCCACCGCCGAGCTTCTCTGCCGCCTCAACAGAGGCGATTCCGTGGAGCTTAGTCTGGTCATGGGCAACGGATTCGACCTGGACCGGATCGAGCCGCATCTGGATTACCCCACGGTCCTCATCTTCGCCACCGGATCGGGAATCAGGTGATTTCAATAAAGTTTGTGTTTTGATTCATCAGCATTTGGTTTCTGCACTCAAGCAAAGCATATAGAGTGAGGATTTAATTAGCATGTTTATTTTAGCTTATTGGAGTTGGTCTGATCTGAAGTGTGAACTAGGTGATTGGTAATGATCACTCCCTCCATCCCAAAATAAACCTGTCCATAGCATGTGCCCCAAATCAAGTGTCCCTTTTCCATGTTAATTGTCTATATATATGACTTGCACTTGCCCGTTGCAGGGCATACGTAAATTATTGAACTTTGCTCGTTCCTTACAATAACCGTATAGTATAGGGATGCTTTAGTGTGTGCGCGTGTGGTGCTGCGATGCTGTGCTACTTTGCTTTGTCAGAAGTTGTAGGATACACATGAGAAAGATGTGTTGTATGTGCTAGGGTCAGCTGTCCTCTGTATCACACATTCATTGCATTCAGGGAAAGGAATCTGGTTCCTGCTCTTTTATCGATGTTGATGCTTCTTGTTTATATTTTGCATTGTTTTTTTAGAATTCAACTGTAATGTTGCTTTGAACTTTCTCGTCCTGTTTGATCTTGTTTTTATTGTATTGTGCAATCTATTCAAATGCATGAGATTTTTTTCTATCTATTATGTGCAGTCCGATCAGGTCTCTCATTGAGACGGGATTCAGTGCTGATAAGAGATCCGATGTGAGGCTCTATTATGGGGCTAGAAACCTCCAGAGAATGGCTTATCAGGTTTGCTTTATACTTTTCGTGTTCTGTTGTTTGAGAGATGACTTGGTTGTAAAGAATCAGAAGAGCTCGTCATTTTTGGAGATGATTTTGAATTCTCTTCATCTTCTTCCTCTTATAGGAAAGATTTAAAGAGTGGGAATCTTCGGGTGTTAAGGTTGTGCCTGTTTTGTCCCAACCAGATGAAGGTTGGACCGGCGAAACTGGCTATGTTCAGGTACAGTTTATTCACGCTAGTTCACGACTAGTCCAAGGCGCACTACTTTAATAAACACATTCACACCTCTATATCATTGCATTGCAGGCTGCTTTTGCTAGAGCGAAGCAGATGTATGATCCAAAATCAACTGGTGTTGTGCTATGCGGTCAAAAAGAGATGGCCGAGGTATGTTGTCACTGTTTGATGCTCTCATCGCATTACTGGCTAGTGATTCTGCTTATCGGTGATAGCATTGAGCTTCTTGAGTTCATATATTGATCATAAGTGGTGTTATTATAGTGTCTTACCATCTATCACCCTTTGTCTTGTGGCGAGGGCCTTAGAAAACGTGTAGAGGTTGATTGACTCATTTAAACACAACAGTGAATTGCCAAAAGACTCGGACAAGAAGCTTATAAGTCCCAATAAGTAATGTAAAGTGAACCTCTGAGCTGTCAAGATGAATCTCCAAGGGTGAATATTATACCTAAGTATTTGGATTGGTTTAATGGATGAAAATGAATTATGTGCTGGTCTACTTGCAGATATGAGCTCTACTAGTTTTAGATTTACCAGGTTTCCTGCTTAATTGTGTTAAAAGTTCTGAAGTGCTAATGTATTGATGTTATTTACTGGTAAGATAATGACAATTGTCAGTTAGGCGATTTCTAAGAATTGGAATAGAAGTTCGGAACTTGCTAATGTATGGATGTTATTTACTGGCGTGATAGCATAAATGTCAGTTGAGTGATTTCAAATAATTGAAGTAGATCGTCTTTTGCAGTAGTTTATTTACTTAAGCTTCTAAATAAACTTTTCCATTTTCTTATACTGACGTTTCGGAACTATGTGCATTGCCATTTTCTTCTTCGTCTTGCAGGAAGTGACTGAAATGGTCTTGTCGGGTGGCTTGCCAAGCGAGAAGATACTGAAGAACTTCTAATGAGAATGACACCAAACGGTTTGAATACAGATTGTTGTAGTATTGTTGAGCAACAGTTGCTATTCATTCATTTATTTGAACTGCTAGAGGATGAATCATCCCAGCTGACAGCAACAAAAATAAAACCATTTTTGGAATTTTGTTATCTGATGTATCTTAGAATCATGATTCTACAAAGTCCTTGCAGCTTAACTCTGGGAATTTGTATCTTGCACCTTTGTGTTTTGACAAAGAAGAGAATAAACTTCCATTGATTAACTTATTATAAGTAGCTTGCATGTAAAGTAAAAGGGAAAATGCAAAAACTCTCCGAATATTATTTCATTGAATTGATACAAATTGGTGAAAAATTTACAAGGATTGTGAATTTTTGCAAAGAAAAAAAATACAAAGAGGATAGTGAGCTTTCACAGAAACAATTGTATTGCATACCGACTTTTTGCCAAGGTATATATTAAGTGATGCCGATACTTCTGGGAATATATAATTATTATTGTACGATTTCCGTTTGGGATTATAAAATTATTTAAAGATTTCTGTCTATTTAACAAAAATATACGGACGGTTTAAAAAATTACAAAGTGGAGAAAAAGTGTATGCAATATACTGTCTGCAGCAGAACGAATTAATATAGGAGAGCTTTTACAATTTTCCCTACAGTAATTTCATGCCTGATTTAGAAGCTGGAGAATATTATTATTCACATATTGTATTTATAAGCAAAGTTGCTTCAAATCACAGATTGGACAGGGAAAAGGAAGCTGAAATAGATAATCAGATCAAAGCATCCAAGACCATCCAATTATTTTGCTGAGTTCCATGCAAATTATCACAATAAACTGAAAGAAATAATAACGGGGAAGCCTGAAGATCCCCTAAATGCCATTCTCTGCATCAGAATTATCATTCTTCTGGCGAATCATGTTCTTGTCAGTGAACTCTGTCTCATTCAGGTGCTGGTGCCTGTTCTTGTGATGATGGCTGTGTCGTCTGTGCCTTGATCGCTTGTCCTCATGGTTGTCATCCGATGATCTGCTCCGGCTCCTTCTCCGGTGTCTGTGGCCATCAGAATCCTCTGATTCATCGCTATGAGACCTTTGATGATGTTTGTGGCGATTTACACGATTTCTCCTCCTAGTTCTTCTATCACTTTCATCATCACTCACTGAAGATGAATCACTAGAATCCGATCTTGAAGCATGGCGTCTATGCCTTCCGTGAACCCGCTTCCTCCTCCTATCTTCTTCAGAGTCACTTCCATCGTCACTTAATCTGGAGGATCGTCTCTTTGAATTTTTGTGTTTCCTCTCCTTGTTCTCGTTGCTCGAGTCAGAATGGGAATGCTTCCTGTGCTTCTTGTGAGATCTTTTCCCAATCTTCCTCCCATCGTCACTGCTATCATCACTGTCATCGTTGCTATCAGAGACTGATGTGGATCTTCTTTTGTGCTTTCTAGGCTTCTTCCTCTCTTTAGCTTCAGCGCTCGCTTTGGCAGCAGCTTCTTCTAGCTTCTGCTCCCACCTCAAGGGAGCTTCCTTCCTGGCCAAGACCCGGTTCTTCTTATCCTCGACCAATTGCATGAATTTCTTGCAATCCATTTGGAAACAAAAACAAAAACAAACCCAAAACCTGCATTTTGGTATGCGGATGACCAAAAGTACATCTCACAGAAGAGAAAAAACAATGTTAGTTCAATGAGCGGTACACACAACTCACATCTAGTTATGTTCCAACGAACAATACATGAAATCAGTGTTCTAAGAATCCCTGACTTGTCCAATTAGTCCCCTATTAATCCTCTATAATTCCCGATTAATCCCCAAAAGACCCTCTCCGCCCAACACTGCTTGAAATCAACTGTGCTTAAATTCCCCATTCTTTAGAACACTGCTTGATATCAACAGTTTACATGTTTGATTGATCGGACACGTTCACATTTTTTGACATTGTGAGCAAATGTTATGCTTAAAGTGATGAGATTACCAAATCTGAGGCCTAACTAACTCTAGTAATTGCAATTAGCAAAACTAGGCATTTGATTTCATCATAAAAGTTGGCTGAAAGAAGCTAAGCAATATCATATATGAAAATGCATAGAGCAAGCATACGCCTCAAAAAAATTGAATAAATTGAGTTGGGAACTGATTTGACTTTCTTACCTTATCCGGAATATCCTGAAAACCTGAAGGAAGCTTCTTAGGTGTTAGAGCCTACTAATCTTGGAGTATAATTTTCACACAAATCTGCATCAAATACTAGCGAACGTTACATATCAAAGACCAAAAAGATAAACTAAGACATTGTTTGAATGCTTGAAACTATAATAGGCATGCAGATTTTCAAGACTAATCTCCCAATTTTTCATTGTTTAGACAACAAAATGATATCAGAACTACAGCTTTAGCTCTAACACAAGACAGCCATATCTCTCAACAACCAATTGCTCAACTACAAGTTCAAAAGGTCCATTAAGCTCATATATAGCAGTTTCTCTCAATCCTCTACCCAGTTTGGCTTACCAATCAAAAACCTTTCACATCAAACCAAAATCCAAAACTTGAATCTATACACTAACCAATCATGTTAAAGGGTAATAAGAAATGACCAAATCTGAATCCATAAACTACCCAACAAGCAAAAACGTTTTTTTGAAGACACAAACACATAAAAATCACAAATTTAGTGAAAAAGAAGAACAAAACTGGAACATGCCTGGTCGAGATGGAGAGTAAATGAGATCTGGGAAGGCCTGAGCTTTGTTGTTCCTGAGCTAGGGCTTGACTTTCAGAGCTTATCTGTATATATATTGAAGACGCGTACCGTCCGTGTCATCAAGTTCACCGGGCCGACCCGAACCGACCCATATTCACTACTATACAGTATTTACAACACGTCACTTCAATTTCCACAAATTATCGCAAAAGACTCCATTTTTATTTCCTTCGCCTAGAAGCAAATCCAGAGCTCGTTGCCGCCGAAAAAATGGCCGCGCCGTCGTCAGCAGCGAACACGATGCTCTCCATCAGCGAGAAGAAGACGACCTCCGTCGACCTGTACCGTCCCCTCCGCAACTTCATCGCCTTCCACTACTCCGAGCGCGAGGCTCAGAACCTCGAAGACGACCTCCAAACCCTAAAATCGATGCGCTCCGACCTCGAGCGCCAGTCCGATCCGTCCCCGGCGGCGCGGCGCGACCTCCTCCAGAGCTACTTCAAGGCCCTCTCCGTCGTCGAGACCCGATTCCCGATCTCCCCCGAGAAGGACCACATCAACACCGTCACTTTCGTCTGGCACGATTCGTTCAGGCCCAAACTCAAGGCGTCGCAGCAGAACATCCACCTCGAGAAGGCCGCGGTTCTGTTCAATCTGGGCGCCGTGTACGGACAGATCGGGCTCTCCTGCGATCGCGCCGCCGTGGAGGGCCGCCGCCAGGCGTCGCACGCGTTCATCGCCGCCGCGGGGGCTTTTGCTTATCTGAGGGACAATGCGGCCACCAAGGCGTCGATGGGGAGCTCCACCACCGTGGACCTGTCGGTGGACTGCGCCGGGATGCTGGAGAGGGTTATGCTGGCTCAGGCGCAGGAGTGTGTGTTTGAGAACACCATAGCTAAGGGGAGCACTCCTGGTGTCTGTGCCAAAATCTCTAGGCAGGTCAGTTGGAAATATATGAAACTAGAGTGTTTTGATGCTATAACTGATAAATTCGTGTGGGTTGGTGATTTTGAAGGTACCCAACCAGTGTAGTTCTGCTAAACTTGTAAAACTGATGAATTAGTTTGGGTTGGTATTTTGAAGGTACCCAACTAGTGTAATTATCTTATACTAGTTCAGCATGATGCCAAAACTTGTAAAAGTGACAAATTTATTTAGTTTACTGGTGAATTTAGCTCATTGTTGACTTCAAACATCATTTGAGATCATTTGGTTAGTGATTTTGAAGATAACCTTTCTTAAATTAGTTTAGTCTACTGCTAAAACTTGTAAAAGTGGCAAATATATTGAGTTTACTGGTGAATTTAGCTCATTGTTGACTGCAAACATCATTGAAGATCATTCAGTTGGTGATTTTGAAGATACCCAACAAGTGTAATTTTCTTATGATAGTTTAGTCTGCAGCTAAAACTTTTAAAAGTGACAAATTTATTGGGTTTACTGGTGAATTTAGCTCATAGTTGACTGCAAACATCATTTGAGATCATTCGGTTGGTGATTTTGAAGGTACCCAACCCAACAAGTGTAATTTTCCTATATTAGTTTAGTCTACTGCTAAAAGTTGTAAAAATAACAAATTTATTGAGTTTGCTGGTTAATTTAGCTCATTGTTGACTGCAAACATCATTTTAAATCATTTGGTTGGTGATTTTGAAGGTACCCGGCAAGTATAATTTTCTTATATTAGTTCAATCTGCTGCTAAAACTTGTAGAAGTGATAAATTTATTGGATTTGCTGGTGAATTTAGCTCATTGTTGACTGCAAACATCGTTTCAGATCAATCGTCGCGATTCTATTTTTAACTTCTTCATATTGTAAGATCAGAATAGGGTTGCTTTTGCTTGATTGTGTTATGTTTACAGTGGACTTTGTGCTGAACTGAGCTGCATTGGTGTGATAACAGGTTGGGCTATACTATGAAGAAGCATTGGCGGCGCTAAATGTTGCACCTTTGAACCAGCATTTCGACAAGTCCTGGATATCTCACGTGCAGCTAAAGGCTGCTCTATTTTATGCAGAAGCTTGTTATAGGTATGGTTTAGAGCTTCATGAGAAGGAAGAGATTGCGGAGGAAATTGCACGACTGAAGAGCGGAATCAATGCTTTGTCGGAGGTGAAGAAGTCCTCCAGGGGTGCTCCTGCTCAGATTCTGGATGCAATCGCCAAGTTGGAGGCTAATCTCAATCGTAACCTGGAGAGGGCTGTGAAGGAGAACGATAGAGTTTACCTCATGAGGGTTCCTTCACCCAGTACCCTTTCGCCTATTCCGGCATTTTCCTTGGTCAAGCCTATGGCGATGGCCGAGGTATTGGATGCGAGTGGGGAGAAGATGTTTTCAAGTCTTGTCCCAGACAGTAGTGCTAAGGCGCTTTCCAGGTACACTGAAATGGTTGATGACATCATCAGAACTCAAGCCGAGAAATTACAGCAAGGGAGTGAGTTAGCCCGGGTGAGGCTCAAGGAAATGGACCTGCCGGAATCTATTCTTGCTTTGGAAGGGAATCTTAGCCTCCCGACAGATCTGAAAGAGGATGTGGAGGCGGTGCAGATCAGTGGCGGGCCTGCTGGTTTGGAGGCCGAGTTGCAACAGCTTATGGATCTGAGGAGGGTAAACCATGAATTGCTGGTCCAGACCGAGGAGCTTTTGCAGAAAGAGGCGAGAGAGGATTCCCAATTTAGAGGACAGTTTGGAACCCGGTGGACAAGGCCTCAGTCCAGCACGCTGACAAAGAACTTGCAGGATAGGTTAAATCGGTTTGCTGCTAACTTGAAGCAAGCTGCAGAAAGTGATGCCCGAATTGAGCGTTCAGTGAAAGATAATTCAGCCCTCATGTCTATCCTTGACCGCCATCCGGTATGCATATGACGATTTGATCTTAACCACTAGCGTGATTTATAATTTTTTTGAACATCAACATTGTTGTAAATGTTTGATGCTATTAGTTTCATTATCACCTCCCTTAGCATGCTTGTTTCTTTTTTCTTCTTTTTTTGCAGTTCTGATTTTTTTAACGCCATGGAAAATAGCATTACCTATTTAATTATCATGCATTTATATACTATCAGATAGAATCTGCCCTTCCAACTCTGGCGAAGCCAATGATGTCTCTTGACGCGAATGAAGATGCTGTAGTTGGTGCATTGAAGCAGAGTTTGGTAATTTCTCCAGTACATGCTAAATAATCAACCTTCATTTTTTATTATGTGCTATTTTTATCGAGATTTATTACTTACAAGCTTGTCTTGCAGAGACAATTGGAGACACTTGGTGCACAGCGAGCAGGTCTTGAAGATATGCTTAAAGAGATGAAAAGGAAGGTGGGCTATGAGTTTTAGTGATAAACTTTGATATCAGTTTACTTTTATTTTTCGGGTTTCCATCATATGTGGACCTTTATTCTGTAAACACAGCCTTGCTTGGATTTATGGGTCATTTCCTCGAATATGTTTTCTTCTATGCAATACACGAACATAGATTATACTTTCTAGGCAATTCAAGGCGTAGTAAAGTGCCTTTATATTTACATATAATAACCGCAACATAGTGTTATAATTTGGTCACCTGTGTCTTACTTGCTCACTGGTTTGGTCTATGTGCTCATTATTTCATTATGTTTTTCTTATGGTTCCATTTCAATTTTAGCTACTTTCCATAATTAATGAGTTTATGCTCTATGGCTTCAGGATGATATACTGCCAAAGCTAATGACATGCACAGGCTCCTACGAGGATCTTTTCAGGAAGGAGATTGCAAAATATGATCGCATTTGCGAGGATATTGGTCACAATATTGAGGCACAAGAACAGTTGCTAATGCACATTCAGGTCCGTTTCTTTCTACTCATGCTATCCAAAATACTTCTCTCATTTCCGATTTTCCCCATGAAATCTGTTTTTTCTTACTCAAATTACAAAAATCCATCAAACTGTTGGCATGATATCTTTTTTGTGACACATTATTTTTGTTTGCAGGCTCAAAATGACGACTTCTCTGCCATCTTTAATCTTGAAGATTATAAAGGTTGGTCTTCTTTAATTTTGGTGTGAGTACTGTCTAGTGTCTCCATTTTATCAGTATGTATTGTGTTCTCAATCCAATCGGACTTTGGTGCTAGTATAAAGTATATATACAAAACTTCATAGAATTCTTTGAATTGTCTCCATTTGCTTGCATTCACAACTGAATCGTGCTTGCTTTGCCTCAGCATCTCGCGAAAAGTGCTACAAGCAGATTCAAGCCGCCATAGAAAAGTTCCGTGAAATTAAGGAGAACATCAATGAGGGACTGAAGTTCTATATCACCCTACAGGTGAGGAATTAATTGCCTCCATTGTTCAATATATAAATTTTCAACATAGTTTTATAATTTTGTTCTGAATACTTGGCTTCACTGTCTGTTCGCTTTATAGGAAGCGATCACAAATGTGAAGCAACAGTGCAGCGACTTTGCAATGACCAGAAACATCCAGTGCCGGGAAATGATTGAAGATGTACAGAGACAGATGGGCGGTCTCAGCTTCCAGGGAGCAAGCTCGGCCCAACAGAAAGATACTCGTCCACAGGCACCACCGCCACATTACTATCAGCCTCCCGAGCAGCAGCCAACAGTTCCCGGATACTCCCATCCTCACCCACCTTACAGCGCCCCCCAGCAGCCGCCTCCTTACCAGGCGCAGCCTCCTTACCCGCCGTCTCAGGCTCAGCAGCAACAGCCACCGGCAGGTCATGAGTACGGCCAGCCTGCCTACCCCGGGTGGGGCGGCCCGTATTACAATGCTCGCGCTCAGCAGCCTGGATCGTTACCTCGCCCTCCTTATTCGGCGGCTCCAGGTCCGTATCCTCCTCACCAAACTGGTGGTGGGTACTATAAGCAACAATGAGTTGATGGAAATGGACATATGTATACATACAAACGTGAGTCTGTTTTCCTTGGAGATATAATTCGGAATGCTTGTTGATAGAGTTTGCTTGAACTGTGAGACTGATGAATTGTTGAACAAAATAAAGGTGAATTTGTTGATAGAGTTTGTGTGTAAATGTTTGGTAATTGTACTTCAATTTGTTGATAGAGTTTGTGTAAATGTTTGGTATTTTGTGTGTAAATGTCAGGAATTTGAGTGCTTATTTTAGAACCAAACTCAAGCTTTAACAAAATTAGGCTTGATTCAATTTGTTTACACTTCTTAACACAATACTTAGTAGCTCATTAAATTGAAATATTGATGTATGAAATATGCATTGCGATAACTCAACTTCACCTGAATGATACATAAGGAAATCACAAAATTTTCAGTCAGGCTAAAATGAAAATTTAGAATCAATTGATCTATCAACCATACAAATGACAACTCTCAACAATATAACGATTTTGCTTTCCTATTCCACTGAGCAGACTATTTACATGTGCCACAACACACAAGTCACCTAAGGAAGAGAATCAAATGTGCAAATAGCCAAAGGTAGTACACATTCACAAAATCCACATTTTCAGAAATATATGTTTTTCACGGTTTGTGCTGCGCGTAGATTGATGATCGAATGGCTTGCTGGGGAGGCGGAGTCTTTCCATTTACGAGGACTTGTTCTATGAAATCTACACGGATTGATTTGAACCGGTAATGCTACAACAAGAACATGGTTGTTACAAATTGGAAATATGTTGACATGTATATTGCAAAACAAAAATGGCACGTCTGTGACAGATAAATCATAAAGTAGTACCTTTTCTTTCCAAGTGAAGTCAACTTCATGATAGCAAGGTTCTATTAGTGTGAGCTGATCTCCTTCTTTAATCTGCAAGAAAAAGAACGGTTAATTGTGAAAATACAAGTTCACCCCTAATGCTACAGCAGGGCATGGTGTTTGCTCAAAGGCTCAAGGTTGACTGTAGTCCTATTATACTAGTTACAGTCAAGTCACTCTTGAGTCATGACTGTATTGGCTCGTTATATATTTATCTCAGCATATAACATGGTGATGCTATAGAATGTGCATGTACAAGACGATAGTATATATTACTAAGCAGGGAACAATTACCGCGTCACTGCGTATACCATACACTGATATGACGAAGCATGTGTGATTTGAATCACATACCAAATAATATCTGCACAGTGATGATGAAGTTAGGGTGTGAACATTATGCTACACCACGACAAAAGGCATTCAAGCTCTTATAAAATAAACACAAGTAAACTGGATGAAGCACGTTACCCAGAAAGAACTTACAGGGGAGCAACAGTCTCGTGCTTAACAAAGAAAAGAACTTTTCCCACAATGGCTACTGCTTTATTCAAACCCATGGAGAGAAGATCTACGGTGGCTCTTTTGTACGATGGATTTACTTGCAGAAGAAAAGTAATACAATTTAATTAGTGCATGCATAGAAAAATTTGACGGTCAAAACTGGAGTACATCATTGAGGCTCTTTTTTTATAAAAGACTGATGGAACAAAAAGATTATAAAACAAATGTCAAGCACTTGACCATGTTCTTTCCAGATCCAGAGAATAACACGAGCACACGAAACTTACAATCGAAAGCAGTAAGTGATGATGCCAAGGACGCATGTCGTTTAGCTCTAGCATGACCCTGGGAAAAAAGAAAAAGGCTGTCAACTGTATGTCTATCAAAAGAAAAAACACAACAGAACATAAACAAGGTATGGTTTTCATATCTTAATCTTGGAAAATCATGTGCCATCTATTGCTTTCTACCATTTACTAATTGCAGTGGAAACTAATTTATCGAGAGTCTTGAACTTGTCAAAATGATAAGTCTTACTAAAGACTTTAATTGAACACCCGGGTATTAGATAACACTGGTTGCATTTGCATATGCATATGAAGAGAACAACATTACCCTTAACAAGTTCTCTATCTTGTCAAGAAGATTAACCATCTTTTGAACCTCCTCAGTAGCATTCAAACCAGGATCCTTCAAACCAGCTGCTTCAAATCCACTTAAGGCCCTCTCGTAGTTTTCTAGATATTTATTCACCTGAAACAAAATGTTACTCCATATAATTCAGTAATAATCATCGGTATGAGATCATATATAACATAAGATAGCCAAATCATCAGCATGGGAAAGATTAGAGAAAAGTTTAGAAAATAAGAATGAGAAAAGAATGAAACTTACAGTAGCACTGTTAAAATATAGGTCTGGGTTGGACTTCATCATTTCATCTTTTTCCTGATATATATAAACAATAATTAGATGTATGTCCTGCCTTTTTCCTAAACTTTGCATACTACCCTTCCTTTCAAATACAGCAAATGGAATGAAACATTCAACATGACAGCCACCTATACTCAGTACTCACTAAAGCTTTATACATATAACAGTGCCATGTATAAAAGAAGGAGCTAGTCAAGAGAATCACCAGCAGTTGGAAAACAGATTTCTAGGAAGTTTTTTTCTTGGATTACTTACAGCATTTTGGTACGCTTTCAAAGATTGCATAAGCTTACTGTGGTCCCATGCTCCAGTGACAAAGAAACTTGTAAGGCACGCATTTCCAAGGTTGTCTGTCAATAAGATGAAATTAACTTTACTACTTTAGAGAAAGTGGATATGGCTGTTGCCGATGAAAATATATTTCTGAGCTATTAAAAATGAGAGAACAGATTTCTACCATTAACAACTTTTCTGGTAAACAATGAAAACATATTTTAGATGAATTTTACATGAAATGCAAAGCTCATTATGATGCAAGACATTACAAGCAGAATCGGGTTTTAATCATAAGGAATCTTACACCAAGAATTTCCATCCTTAACATCCAAAGCAATAGCTTCTTTTGCATGTCGGATGCTCTCCTCCACAATTTCTGCTTGATTCTCCGAACCTACAAGGAGGAAGAATGGTAAAGCATGAGATGCAAGGAGACGAAAAAAAACACAAAGACTTAGACTCCCCTGTTAGCAATTAAGACACAAGGCTTCACTTGAGACCAAACATGCTACACTGCCTTTGCAGCCCCTAAACATAAGCGAGGGAGAAGATGCAGTTGAATGCATACTACCCAAAGCAGCACTTCATTCAATAATTCTGATTTATAATGAAAATTGACATTGTTCTTTAAAGCATCACTTCATTCAAGAAAAAAGATATTGACATTGTTCTTATCATGAAAATGATCTGATTCATAATTCTCAATAGAACTCTGGCCAGTGCATAACACCAACTAGGAAATACTAAGGCAGGCATCATAGCCAAAAACTGCTAGCAGCATGACAATGAAGATATAACTTCTGATACAAACTGTTATGCACCCTCCAACCATTGTTCTTTTATCAGCAATACAGCCGACATGGGGATTGGAACCAGAAACCTCATGCTTATTACATGAGGTCTCTGCCACTGCACCCTCCAACCATTGTTTCCTCTATTACTTAAGAAAATAAATTCTTAGTATGTGCCTAGTTCTCATATTTCAAGTGAACATTCCTTCGTAGACCATAAATTATATCATTAGTAGCGTAAGGTCTAAAAGCACAAATGATCCATTCTATTCCAAGAGTACGTGGTCAGTAAATCCTAAAATGAGCTTCTTATGGTAACAAAACAACGCATAAGTACATAACTGGCATAATAAAAGGGTAATATGCTTGCCTTGAGCCATTTTTCTTTCAAGCATAGATAACTGAGAAAGTATCTTTTTATTTGGACCCTGTACAGCAATATAAAAAAGTATATATCACTATCAGCAAAATATGATTCAAGTCAAGTCTAGATTGTATATGGCTATTAAATTTCTACAAATTTAAAAATCCAAACATGAAAAAAGAAAAGAAAAGAAAACCTTGCTTAATGCAAGAGTGAAGCAGTTCTTTGCTGAAGCAAGTTCTCCCTTCTTCCAGATGCAGTTGCCCAAACATAGCCAAGCATCTCCAAGAGAGGGGTTCAGCTTAACCTAGAGTAAGAACTTATCAATTTTAGGCATCACCGTCACCATTAGCATTACAAACACTGTGACTATAAATCAGTCCTCACTTACAGCTTTTGAGAGATGATCCTCGGCTTCTTTCCTGTACTCTGGAAATACATCTAGTATTTTTCCTCTAAGATATTCACATGCAGCTCGCTGCAAAGGTAATCTCCTTTGTTCTGCACATGAAGGAGACAATTACTACCTACTCAACATAGAACTAAATTACCCAAAATCTGAAATAATGGACGATGAAATTTGCAATCCATCAGTTGCAATCAATCATAAATTATAAACTTCTGCTCAATTTCTATATAACCATATAATAAAAATTGGGTGGCGAAATTTGCACTCCATCAGTTTGCAATCAATCATAAGTTATAAAATTCTGCTCATTATCTATATAATCAATGAGATGAGAGCTCAGTATGGAGACAAATACTACCAACTCGACATAGAACCAAAATACTCAAAATCTGAAATAATGGGCAGTGAAATTTGCACTCCATCAGTCTTCAATCAATCATGCATCATAAATTTCTGCCCAATATCTATATAACCAATGAAATGAGAGTTCAATGCGGAGACAAATACTACCTACTCAACACAGAACCAAAATACTCAAAATCTGAAACAATGGGCAGTGAAATTTGCACTCCATCAGTTTGAAATCAATCATAAATTATAAACTTCTGATCTATTTCTATATAATCAATGATATGAGAGCTCAATCTTCATTTTGAACAAGAAACCGGATTGTCATTTTCTTAAACTACCATCAAGTGCCAACGAAAGAAGAACAGTACATAAACACAGAACGAAGAATCAATCGAGTAAAATGAAATAAACTGGAAATGAAGAGTAGAACCAGAAGGGACGGAATCGAGTAGCTTGAGAGCCAGATCCGATTGGGTCTGCAATCTGGAGGTTTTGTCAAGTGGGTTTGCTGGAAAATACGTATCTCGGACATGGTAGAGATCCTCCACAGCTCTCGAAGCCATGGACACAGCTTCTTCTTCCTCAGCAGCTCCTCTGTTGCTCATCTCTCAGTCTCGGAGGTCACAGTGTTTCGGTGACAATAGACAGACACGATTCAATTTCAGATCAGTGTCGCTCGCTCGCTACTGTGCGAAGAAGCGTCTCGATTTTCTATTTTGCCCCAGAACGCATCGGAGCTCCTACGACGCCGTATTGAAATTAGAATTAGACCAGGACAGGCCCATGCCCATGCCCATTTTTGGCCCACTATAAAATGAACATTATTTATTTTCTAAATTTGGCATGCCAAATCTAATGGCTCCTGTTAAATTGTTAATATAAGGTTAGGTACACACTCACTTTTGTACTTAGGTATACTTATTCTTTTTTTACTTTGTCAGGTTAACAACAATTCTTATTTTCGTTCTGCTATTAATTTTGTCACAAATTTAAACAAAATTTTAAGTGTACTTAAAACGTCTTCAATGATGTTCCTTACATTTTACGTTGAATTTTAACATGCTTTATGCATTTAAGCTAAATATATTATTTTAATAATAATTCTTATTTTTTAATCACAATAAGGAGAGAGAATAAAGTATCAAGAGTGAGAATATAAAGAGCTTTGTACAGGTAGAGATAGAGAAATAAAATGTGGAGATTTCACTATTATATAGAGTTATGCAAAGAGTCTCATTTGAATGTAAGGGATAATAAAATAATAAGAGTGAAAATGTATGAAGCTCCCTACATGTGAGGAGAGAGATAAAATGTGTGAACCGACAAAATTTGGGTTGGTTCAGTATTTATTATGTCGATTTTTTGTTCAATTTTCATGAATCAGATTTCATAAAATTCTCACATTTTAGATCGTCTTGAGTTATTATTTGACTTAACGGATTTAAGTTAAATTTTTAACAAATTTTCATGAAATTCTCATCTTTTGAACTGATATTGACTTATTATTGGACTTATTTTGTTGTTGGATCAAAATTTGTAGGCCCAATTGATAAAATCGATGAATTAAAATGAGTCATGTGTTAAAATCGATTAGTTTTTAGTTCGGTTCGACATTTACTCATTCTTATTTTTTAAACCAAAACCGAATCAATAATTTGATTTAACTTTAAATTAAACCAATTCAATTTTATACGGTTCAATATTAATTTGAATTGGTTCAAGTTGATTCTATTTAATTTGATCAGTTTAAATTATATTTGGACAATCCTCACCAACTCTTGATCATTTCTATTGAATGATTTTGATACGATTGACCATTTCCAGAGAATGATAATAATAATTAACAACCTTTCCATTAAAATATTTATAAAATTATTACATGCATCTCGAAGAAGTGGGTATCTTCGAATAGTTAACTGACATAAAACATTAAACATGAGTGTCTCAAATTATAAAACAATTTTTATTTTACTTTATTCACGAGAATGGTTCAATGCAAGAGAACAAAAAATTGAGTATTCGGTTTCATTTTGTCCTTTTATTTCTCTTATTTTCCACGTGTACTCCCATAAAAGCAGCTAAGTCCACAAGTCCTGAATCTAGTTGTGTATAGTAGTTAACAACTATCAACAATTGCTCATTCTCGATCCTATTCGATTCACAAAAATGGAGACACACATGACTTTGTTGCTAATCATTCAAATAACATTCTCGTACCTATGTTGTTCGGTGTCTTGTTACAATGTTCCGGCCATGTTCGTGTTCGGCGACTCAATCTTCGACGCCGGAAACAACCACTTCAATCCCAATTGCACCCTCCAAGCCGATTTTCCTCCCTACGGCTCCACCTATTTCCTCCGCCCCACCGGCCGCTTCACCAACGGCCGGACCACCGCTGACTTTATTGGTACGCTTATTTTATACACCGACTCAGTTTCATATAATCTGACCACTTAAATCGGTTGTATAAATTTATGCAGATTTAAACGATTTTTTATGATGAAATATAAAAATTAGAATCATTTATAGTAATATTATTATTTTTAAGGATAATGATGTAACAAGTATTAAAAATATTCGCGTTTTTAATTTTATCTCGAATTTTTATTATTATTGTTTCATTATGTTATTATTCATAATTGATTGTGTATATATAATTTATATCATTTTTATTATAAAATAATAGAGAAATACAAGTTAAATTAGTTATTGAAGTTTTATCCCACATACTAAAGTATATCATTTACTAAAATCAATTACATATATGTGTATATTTAATTCGAATCATCAAAGTTTTTGCTTCGGATTGATGTATTTGTGAAAATTCCATGCAGCTGAATTTATTGGCATTGATCTCCAAAAACCATACCGTGAGGCACTAATTGCGGTTAAGAAAGGCCGTTGGAAGAATTATCCGTCCAACGGCCTCAACTTCGCTAGCGCAGGAAGCGGTGTTTTTCGAGCAACAAATCAAAATAGTGTAAGAAAATTTTGATGTTGATGATACGGTTACTTAAAATACTTAACATAGAAAATTAATGTTAGCAAAGTAATAAAAATAATGACGAAACATGTATAGTATCACACTAATTTAAGAGAATGTTATTACTTTTTTGTCATTAACAAAATACACGTTACTCTCTTAAAAAAATGTTATATTATGATAACGTACGATAAGATTTTGTGATTTTTTAAAGGTAATATTCGTAATACATTTGAATATTGGGGCAGAGTGTGACACCAATGCAAGAGCAACTACAGCAATTCAAAGCACTAGTGAGGCAAAACCTAATACCGATAAATCTAGTCAAGCAAGCCTTTTTCCTCTTCGAATCCGGCTCCAACGACATTTACAGCTACTTCAGTCCCCTTGTCGACCCGAGGCCTGACCCGAAGACTTACGTACATGACATGCTGCGAGAAGTCGCGAATTGGATAGATCAAGTCCATGAATTCGGGGCCCGACGCATAGTCATTTTCTCGCTGGGCCCTGTGGGCTGCGCCCCGGCAAGGTCCGTCTTGCCGGGGTCTCCAACGGCCAAGTGTTACGGGAAAATGAATGTCATGGTCAAGATGTTCAACAAGGGCTTGGAGAAGTTGGCTTTGGAAATTCCAACCAAGCACCGCGGCTCGGTTGGTGTGTTTGGTTCGGTTTATGACACTTTCCAACACATGCGGAGTAATCCAAAACGATATGGTAAAAACTTAACGTTAGTTTAGTCAACTTTTACAAACGAGTGATGTGTTGTTTATATATTTTTTAAATGTTTATTTTATAAAAATGACTAAATTACCCATGAAGAGTTTTTTTTTAAAATTATTATTTATATATTTTAACTAAATTTTGTAACTTAATATTTTAGTTAAGTTATTCTAAAGTTAAAATTATGTTATATAAGTCTTATTTGTTATTTTTATGGGCAATCTTGTCATTATTATAAAATATACACATTTCGCAAAATAATACAAACAACGTAACATTTTTTTGTAATTGACAAACAACTTTCTTATGCGAAAATGTCACATAACAAGACACATTTTTGTAATTTACCCTTTATATTACGTTCTAAATTTTGAAATATTGTGTTCAGGATTGTCTAATGTAACACACGCGTGTTGCGGAATGGGGTCTCTAGGGGGAGGGGGGCAATGTGGAAAGAAAGGGTACAAAATGTGTTCGAATCCGGACAAGTATTTGTTTTGGGATTTTTTCCATCCGTCGCAGCATGCTTACAAGATCGCCGCCAAGGTGTTGTGGGCCGGAAAGCAACATCGAATCCGACCGTTTAATCTTAGTACTTTGGCCGGAATGAGAGTCAATCATAATTGAAGAGACGAAAAAACACATTGATGCGACGTGAAAAATAGTGAAGGGTTTTATTTTACTTGAAGTGGGGTTGTTAGTATCTTTAAAATATCTTGATACAGGTTTCTATTTAATGGGTCATTTTATTTTTTTTATGGTTCGATAAGTAGATCATATTGAGTTCAGTGTCTTTTGAGAACATTCAAATCAAAATCTTAAGTTATTTCATGATTTTCATGTTAATATTAAATGAGTTTTAATTCGAAGATAAAATTTGAATCTCAACATTAATACAAAATTCACTTTTATAAATGAAGTAACGGGCAAAGAATAAAAAAATCTTATTACATAAGAGTTACCAATATATGAACTAGTCCAATAATTGCAATTAAGAAATGCAGATATAGCACAACATTAGTAGACCTTCGGACCACAATTCATACATATGTTAACTACCGTACATGTCTTTGACATGCGTGAAATATTGAGTATATAGTACTAATAAACCAAGCAAATTAAAATCAGAAAGTAAAATACTTTAACCATAATATATAGAAATAGGAAAAATTAGGAGGAAAACAAATTCAGCAAGAGTTTGGCTGCAATGATATCAAGAAATGTTATAAGGGGTTAACCTTACCCAAAAAAAATGTACCGAATTACAATGTATTAAATATCATTATAAAAAATTAAAATGTCTTTATTTTGATTTTATGTCTAAAAGAGTTTGTTGGTAACTCAAGATTCATTATGTTAGGATGTTGCCGAGTTATAAAACTAGACATTTTATTTGAATATTAAATTTTTTATGTAAACCGGTCAGGTAATAGAGTGACTCACTTATTGGTTAATACTGTATCCTCTTGTTTTAACCGGAGTTTGGATAGGTCTCTTTAGTTCCATTCCTTGCTCGTATTTTGTATATGGATTGTGTTTAATGTATCCAATTTTTCTTAGAGAAGATCTCAAATATGAAAATATTTAAGTTACAATTTAGTCTAAATTTAAACAAACAATATATATTCCCTCAAAAAACAAACATTATTTATATTATATCATTAAAAACCGATAATATTATTATTTATCAATATCTTACTAACATCTTTTTGTCTTGTGTAACATTAATTATAGGTATCAATAGATAGTTAATGCAATCAGCAAAAACGGATATGACCCGCAAACCCGACCCGTCAACAAGAAGCAGAAGCTGTAGCTATAAAGGGCATTACAGATCTGTGTTGATCTACTGCTTTGGCCGGCTCCGACGAAGAAGACACAGTTTCATCGAGCCCACAAAAGGATCGAGCCATCTCTTTCCTGGGTTCATCGAGATTCTCTATGTCGCGCCTGGCTCTGCTCCTGATCGCACTTCCGAGCCTGCTTTCACTGAGCTTCCCGGAGGTCTCGTCGTCGTCGTCGTCTACCTCTGGATCTCGCTCGATCCTCCGAGAAATCAGCGGCAAGGAAGGCGGCGGCGAGGCTCACGACTATGCGGTCGATGTGAACGAAACCAACTTCGATTCAGTTCTCGGTGACACTCCCGCCACATACGCGATCGTCGAGTTCTTCGCCCATTGGTTAGTAACTGTTATGATTTTTGCTTTGTGAAAGGTTTATGGGTTTTCGATTAGATCCGTAGTGAAATCAGTGACGAGTAATTTGACTTTGTTGTCGATATGATGTATGGTGATCTCCAATGCCCATTTGCTGCTTTGAATTTTGATGGATTCTGAATTTGGGATGCTAAAATGAATCGATATTGATTATTGACCCAAAATGATAGAAGTTGAGAAATTACTTCACAGCCTTGAATAAAGGTCTCTGATTTAGTTGGGAGTTGCCATGTTATTCAGTTTAATGTCTCCGGTCTCCCCTCAAACATATTAGGCCTCTCTATGCTGATAATAGTATTTAGCAATGTTCTAAAAAACGTTAGGTGCTAGTCGGAGAGGCCTTATAGGGACTAATATGGGATTCATCGGAAAATTAATTGTATTGAATGAAGGATTAATCGGAAATTGTAGAGGATTAATAGGGGACTAATCGAGGATTAATCGGACAAGTCGGGATTTTTAGAACACTGGTATTTAAGAACCAAACTCATGTTGACAGAAACAGAACAGAGTCATTTTCAATTTTACAGAACAGAGGTATTAAGTGTTAAGGTTTCATTCTCTCAACTACCTATTGTATTTTATTTATAGGTTGATGTAATTTTGAAACTAGATCTGAGATGCATGTAGTAGGATAAATTTAACCGCAAAAGTGTTTGTATAATGATAGTAGCGTAGTTGCTTTTTCGCTGGTGGGATATGCTATTTGATTCTTTTCCCTTTCTTTGCAATTGTTGATTGTGCAGGTGCCCCGCCTGTCGAAACTATAAGGTAATAATATTTTTAATTTTGTGTTTGAACATTTCTTGGTAGATATCTCCTCTCAAATATTTTATCTTGTGTGTTTCAATTTTTCAGCCACATTATGAAAAAGTTGCGAAGCTTTTCAACGGACCCAGTGCTGCACATCCCGGGATTTTACTGATGGCAAGGGTAGATTGTGCATCGAAGGTATTATACTCAATTGGTTGGACGGATAATTGCTCAACTCTGTGAGAAGTTTTTTGTGTGGTCATTATTATAAGGGAAAATTGCATAAACTTTCCGTTAGCTATTTCATTTTTGCAGAAAGTCTCCTGTTTATTGCAAAACTCTCCGTCCACCTTGTATTTTTTGCACCGTTGGTATAATTCCGTCAAAATAAGATGGAAATCTTGAAATATTTTCATAGTACCAAAAATACCCTCAACACTTAGTGCATACAATTGCAAAAAATCTCCATATGTTATTATACTTTTGCAGATTGTATCGGTATACAATGCTTTTTTTTGCACAAACTCACTTTCCTCTTTGCCATTGTATATAGTAAGTAATGAGGGTATTTTGGGGAGTATGAAAATATTACAAGATTTCCGTCTATTTTAACGGATTATACTAACGGTGCAAAAAATATAAGGTGGACAGAGAGTTTTTGCAATAAACACAGTATACAAAGACTTTCTGCAAAAATGAAATAGTTAATGGAGAGTTTTTGCAGTTTTCCCTTGTTATATTTCCCATATTTGTTGGTGGTCTTCTCTCTGTGAATCTGAAGATTTCTCTATTGTTAATTAATAAATTTGTTTCACTTCCAGTTTATTTTACTAGTTGTTCTTTTCACATTTTGGGGAGCACAGATAAATACTAAACTTTGCAATAAGTTTTCCGTGGATCATTATCCTATGCTTTTTTGGGGCCCTCCTTCTAAGTTTGTAGCTGGCAGTTGGGAACCTAAGCAAGACAAAAGTGAGATTCATGTAATTGATGACTTTAGGACAGCTGACCGCTTGATTAATTGGATCAATAAGCAAATGGGAAGGTATGAATAATCTCTATCCATTGCTTGTGTTAGTAATCATATAGGTGATTGTTGAATTCCAAAATATATTGGTACTGTTATGAATAACTTGACTTCTATTACAAGAGATAGTTCCTTTACATAGGGAATAATAGGAAACCAACTAAATTTAGGAATCATACCTAAATTCCAACTCTAATTATATTTAACTATTCTAACAGTAATTAACTAGTTATCATTGAAACTTTGTTCTTGTTTCTACCCACTGATTTAAAGTTTTTCTTAACTGCAGCTCATACAGCCTGGACGATCAGAAATTTGAGAATGTTCATCCATCAAATATTTCAGATTTTGGACAGGTTTCTCATTTACTTCTTCATTATCAATTTTTACGATGAATTCGGGATATTGACTCTTGCAATGCATGGTTGCGAAAGATTGCACGGGCTGTGTTTGATGTTGAGGAGGCAACAACCACTGCCTTTGACATCATCTTACAACAAAAGGTATATATATATATATATATATATATATATATTCTTCTCTTGTATTATTCCAATAGTTTTTTGTCTTCATGCGTGTTTGTGCCTAAAAGCATATGTGCCCTCACTTATCATATGTATGCATGCTGTGCAGATGATAAAACCTCAAACGAGGGCATCACTAATAAAATTCCTTCAGCTATTGGTGGTTCATCATCCTTCTAAGAGGTGGAAATCAACCTCTGAAGTGCCTTTTGATCTTTACTATTTGTTGCTTCTCTCCTCATCTCACTCTACTTGCTATTCTAGGTGCCGAAAGGGAAGTGCAGATATACTAGTGGATTTTGACGATTTATTTCTGTCAGATACGCCGTCAAATGACAAACTGGAAGATGTTGATAATAAGAAGGCTGCACTGGGAAATCTCCAGATTTGCGGAAAAGAAGTTCCTCGTGGATATTGGGTTAGTGTTTGAAATGTGATTCGCACATTGCTATTTATGCTGTTACTATTTTATATAGGCTGATATGTGGTAATTTAATTTCTTAAAATTGATATAGAAATGATTCTAATACGAAGTAACCGTAATCACAGTTATATTTACTAGACTTGACATGTGATGGATTCTTGGGTCACTGAACTGATGGGAAATGAGACACCATATCTTATGAGATGTGCTCGAGGGAAAAAAATGCCTTTGAACGTAAAACTTGCAGTTTTTTTATTGGTTTAAGATGTTATAGCTGTTTCTAAGCATCTTTTGGACTATTGAATTAATAAATCTGTTTCATGCCAAATACACATGTTATCTAGAACATTTTAGGAACTGAGTAACGATTACTTTCATTATGTCCACATCAAACCACAATCACGGTTCAGACTTCAGAGAAGGCTATCCACTAATGGGCATATTTTTTTTGTGATTACTCGGAGTATCGTAATGGTTTATAAATGTTTAAATCTTTGCCTTATCATTTCTATGCCGTACTTGTTAATATGACACAGTGGTCTTCAAAATTAATACATAATTTTTTTATGGTATCAATTTGGTGTTCTCTTGCAGATGTTTTGCCGTGGCAGCAGAAATGATACCAGGGGCTTTAGGTAACCAATATTGCCTCCATCCAAATTTTGTCACCATTCTTCATACAATCAAGTTCCATTCAGTGGCATGTCATATTGCATATTGACATACAATACAAGCACACAACAATTCGGTGTATGCAATTTTAGCTTTTTTCAGTTATCTTGTTTAGTGATATATGCTCTTTTGCAGCTGTGGATTGTGGGTTTTAATGCATTCACTCTCCGTGAGAATAGAGGACGGAGAGAGCCAAGTTGCATTCACCGCCATTTGCGATTTTATCCACAACTTCTTTATATGCGAGGAGTGTCGCCAACATTTCTATGAAATGTGCTCCAGGTAAAAAGAACTAATACGTGAACACTGAACTGTCTGAAACTGAAACCCATTCTCTCTCTGACTACCCCTTCTCTATCTTTCAGCGTCTCCGCCCCTTTCAGCAAAGCACACGACCTAACTCTTTGGCTATGGAGGGCACACAACCAAGTCAACGAGAGACTAATGAAAGAAGAAGCATCCCTTGGAACCGGAGATCCCAATTTCCCAAAGATTGTCTGGCCCCCAAAGCAGCTCTGTCCCTCATGCTCTCGTGGTAACAGTGATGGAAACAATAAGGCCGATTGGGACGAGGATGAGGTGTTCAAGTTCCTGACCAGCTATTATGGGAAAACCCTAGTAACTCTGAACAAGAACAAAGCTCTCGAGACCGAAGGCACAAACAAGGCTCTTGAAGATACAGCAGCAGCGTCTACACACGCACTCGCAGTCCCCCTCGGGGCTGCACTGGCCATAGCAGTCGCGAGCTGCGCGTTCGGGGCATTAGCTTGCTACTGGCGCTCGCGGCAGAAGAATCGGAAGTACTATCACCACCTACACTCTTTAAAGAACATATAAATTTTTCCGAGGGTTATGAACTTTTCAAAAAAAGGATTTAGATGAGTAGAAAAGAAACAAAACTGAAAACATATGCATAGAGGGATTGAAAAGAGTGAGGCTGTGAGCACTGCTGCATCTTAACAGGTTTCTCATATTTTTTCCGTTCCACAACGTTTCAGGCAAAGGCGAAGCTGGAACTGAGATTGATTTTACATACAGAATCACCGGTGGCCGCATAACCCTGGTGAGATCTGGCCCTTTGTATGAATACAGTTTTCGACGTTTTTTTTGTAGCGAATCGGCAAATCCTCTTCTGTACCTTTTATATAGCAAACTTCTTGAAACTTTGTAGCAGACTGTACAGATATTGAGTTTGGTTATGTGAAATTAAAAGCAAAATTCTCTGTGATTCATTTTTAATTGTCTCTATTGATTCTCATTATTTTTTTTGCTGTCTCATTGTTTTGAATTTTCTCTAGTGCAAGAAACTTTTGTGTCGTTCAGGATCATTTCCATATGTTTCTTATTATACTATTTATGTAATTATATATACATTATACAATGTTCTTACATGATAGGCACATCAAATAATTGTGCAACATATAAATCTATGTCATGACTATATTTTGCAAGACAACTTCTCCACGACAGTGTAGTTGCTGCATGTTGTTGATCTTGAGTAAGAGGAACATGGTTCAATCCTCGAACCATCTGTTATTGCCTATAAAGAAGATTTACATGATTCAACGAACATGACCAATACGAGGAACCTGCTGCAAACTTGAGCCCTCCGCTTCTTCTTCATCGGATGAACTGAGCGTAGAGTGAGAGAGCTCCTAAGGAACATTAACGAACGCATTCAAGAAATGAGCAATACAATCTTGGACATGATCTTTACTTGCAGAAAAAGGAACGAACCTGCAAGTGTCGATGGCGCTGGACAGCGGTGATCACTCTCAGCATGACATATACGGGAAGAACAATGCCAGCAGTTCGTAGAAAAACCAACTGCACAACAAAATTGCAAGAGAGCATAAGCGAAAACATTTCAGAAACTTTTATCTGATGAAACAAGAAGGCTAATTTATCACCGTACCACGAACAATGGGAATGAGTACTCCTTGTTTTCGCTTACAATAAGGGGAAGAGTGTGCCTCAAAATGAGAAGAACCATGAACTACACCAAAAACGATCTTCTTAACTAATCAAATCAAATTAACTGAAAAAGTAAACAATTAAGGGCGAGAGACTAACAATTAGAGCAACTGCGCGACAGCATATCAGTCGTCTAGTGATGGAAGCTGAGTGGTCGCTAGGGTTTGGGAAATTCCGATCCCTAGAAACCATTGTGATGAAATGAGGATTATTCAAGTTCCTGGTAGTAATCTCCCAATTCCCTCTAACACAAAGACCATAAGATAAATTTGTAAAAATCAGGTTTGAACAAGAAGCAACAAGGCAAAATTGCAAAAAAGGGCCATATAATATGACACTTTTGTAAAAGAGTGTTAGTGTTGTTGTTTGTATTTTGCAAAATGTGTGTTTTGATAAAAATGATGAAATTACCTGAAGCCAATTTTTTTTAAATAAATATTTTAAAAGTTCTAATGTTTTTATCTTTTAATTAAAATTTGTAAAATTAAAATTTTTAGTTATACTAATTTTAAATTTAAATTATGGTATGAAAGCATTAATTCTTGATTTTAGGGGCAATTTCTTTATTTTAATAAAAATACACACTTTTTGCAAAAAAAGAAGCAAACATCACAACACCCTTTTGCAATTTTCTCTTATCAAGTTTGAACAAGAAGCAACAAAGCATTCAGAACCAGGAAAATGGAGATGAGGATCACCTGAAGTTCATTGGAATGCGCCCGATTTGAAACAGTGGAGGAGGCGCGGTATAACCAGGCTTGAATGGCTGCGATAACAATTACTCGAATTCAAGTTCAATGAAAGATGAATCGAAACAACAGAATCATAGACCTGAAAATTCACAAATTACCTGGTGACATATTTCACACGTAGTGTCACCTTTTTCGTTGCACCATCTCTGTACACATCTCCGGTGAGCATACTGCAATTCTCAATAGCATATATATGAATAAAACCGAGCTTCCATGGTTTACTTGATTCTATGTATTTAGTATCGCTTCGAGGAATCTGTACCCGACAACTAAGTTCTAGGCGCGACATAGAATTCAGACATTCTTAGAAACATGGACACAGACAGCAACATGAATAATTTCAAAACCACAAACATTAAAAGCTCCAAACTTCTTAAACCATATGTTCAGTTATAAATTGGGGACTGACCTTCAAGCTACCGCAGCAAGAGCAAGGCGTCTCCATGCTTGAATCCCAGCCCTCGTCGTGGCATATTCTGCACTCCACCAATTTATCTGGAGATGGCATACCCGAAAAACCCACCTTATGCAAAGAGCAATCAATTTTCAGGTCATCGATCGCTGATGGCGTGGCCTGCATAGCCCGGTTTCTGCTCTCAATAGCAGCCTCCAGCGTGGATTCGGTCAGTAACCGATCCACCAGCAAAACAAAGTGATCCCCCATCACAATTCACCCAACAATCAGAACCACTGTACCTTAAAAACAAACCTTAGTCTCCCCCAACAAGCACTTGTCCTTCACCTTACTATAGAATCTGGTATTCTGAAAAAAACCCATAAGAACAGCTCAATCATGGATCAAATTTCAAAACATGTGAGCATGGAGCAATTTAAGGACATGTACTGAGGTGAAGCTAGAGGACAAAATGACATTAAATACTGAAAGCTAAGGGTTGGGGAAGAGGGGATTGTCCGAGAGCCATGAATTGGAAAGGAAAGTTAGGATTGAATCAAACTAGACAAAACACAATTAAAAGCTTAACCAAATATGTTAAATAACAAAAAGGACTTGAAAAGAGGTCACTTTAACAAACCAGAAGGAAAAAAGGCTTCACCTTTATCATATGATGGAACCAAAACCTCAATGAAATCAAAAGAAACAAGGAAAAGAAAGGTACCCAGATGAGAAAGAGTGAAAACAAAGCAAACCCAGATGCAAAATTAGAGAGAGAACTTGTATACATACATAAATAGATTTTTATGTGCCCTAATGAAATCAAACCGAATCCAGAACACACAGAGACATGAAAAGGAAAAGGAATTGACAGAAGAAGATAAAAGGGCAAGGAGAGGCTTACAAGAAGGGGATCTTGTATCTTGAAGCCAAGAAAAGCTTTCTCTCTCAATCAATCAATCTTGAAATTCCATGAATATCTCTGTTTTGTAATGAAGCAAGAGATGGAGTGTCTTCATGTTCCAGAGAAGTACTCTTTTCTAATCTTAAAAGAAAAAAACAGTTTCTTTATTAAACAAAATCAGACAGGAACACGAAGAAAAAGATGTTGTTTTTTCTCTTCCATTTCTTTCTCTTTCATGTGTGTGATTGAGCTCACCATTTATATATATACCAATAAAAATGGAGATTCCAACGGCAAACCCACAACTGCCACGATTCCATGGTTTCAACACTTGGCGGCTTTTTGTAGTCTAGGCTTTTTCTAAGGACTGCACGCTTCTTGCACGTGAGGGGGATTTTAACTTGTGACATCATCAAGGCTAAGAGAGTGACAAGTGTTTGGTGGATAAATTGTTTTCAATAGTAAACAAAGATTACAGCTTCTTTTATCTTCTTGGTTTTAAAAATTATGTGAATGGGTTTGGTTATGAAGCAAAACCCATAAGAAACAAAAGTGATTGGTTTGTTTACTTGATCGTTTCATCATCATGCATATATACACACATATGGGCATTTCTTGGTGGGTCTGTTTTGTCCATATTGATGCTGTCACAGACCAGTTCTTGACAGACCAATTCCACAGTAATTGCTTTCTTGGTTTTGTTTATGAGATCAGTAATTGTCATTACAGAATAATTTTTTACACATTTTAATTTGCCTCATGGCATGAAAAGGAACAAAAGCTAATTTAACATAAGATAAAGACAACATGTTTTTGTACTAAATGAAAAAGAGGATACAATAAGACAATTCTCATTAAAAGATGCAAAAGAAACAAATTTCTTGATATAATGCAACTGTGGGCACATGAAAAGCACGAGAAACAGATTCTGGTGAATGAATTTTAACAGACATGTAACTAAATAGTTCAAGAGCATAATATTAATAACATGTGTTAACAGCTAAACACGATCGAAAGCGCTCAATAAGCAAGAAACTCATTTATTTCATTGTTTCTGGCAGCAAAAAAAAAATATTTGCAGATTTGCAAACACAACATAAAGGAGACACGGTAGAGTTCAGTAGTTCACCATCACAAAACACATACTTTTTGTCTCACTAATGAAACAAATCAGAAACTGAACAGCCTCAACCAACGAATGGGCACAAAGAATCGCATCTGATGAAAACAAGTTCTATATTGAAAATTGCAATGCAGGTGTGTAATACATAGGAGAATTGTCCATCTCCTCCGTTAAATCCTAAGGTTCCAACTTTTTCTTGCTAATTCTTGTTCCTAACAAAATCATAATCTGAGACTCTCCCCACAAGTTGCATATTGAATTAATATTAAACACAAGCAAAAACAAATTATTTGCAGTTTGCAATGTGCAGACACAACATAGAGGAGACACAGTAGAGCTCACAATCACAAAACCATAACATAAAGAGTCATAGCAGGTGTCTCAAGCTTCCACCAAAACATGAAATTGCATCTGATGAAAACAAGTTCTATATTGAAAATAGCAATGCAGTGAGTAAAATACATAGGAGAATTGTCCATCTTGAGCATAAAATCCTGAGGTTCCTAACTTTTTCTTGCTAATTTTTGTTTCGGACAAAATCATGACTTGGGAAGACTCTCCCCACAAGTTACAAATCAAATTAATGCTAGGAAAACATTAAAATCTTCTTCTCCTACCATAGTAATGACAAATAGCATCTTCCAAAACAATTGGAGATTAAAATTATCAATATAGCTACATCTATGGAAATGTTAGATGATCATACCCAACTTGATCTGAACCAGTAAAGCTACATCAAGCAGCTGCTCATGAGCTCCTACTTGTTCTTCACTGTGACACCGAGCTCGCCCGCAACAATCACCGTGGTAGCCATGCCAATGAACATTCCATGCTCAACGACGCCCGCAAGCCTCAGGATCGCATCGCTCGCAACATTCAAATCCCCGATATCTTTCTCGAAATACAAGTCTACAATGTAATTCCCATTGTCAGTCACAAAGGGCTCGCCATCTCGATCTCCCCCAAAAGTTCTCAGCTTTGCAACACAACCAGCTTCCTGAAACAGCTCCTGGAGCCTCCCTGCAGTGAACTTCCAGCAAAACGGCACAATCTCGACCGGCATGGCCAATCCACTGCCTCCCAGATGCTTAACCATCTTCGACTCATCTACTATGACCACAAACCTCTTGCAAGCGCCCTCCACCATCTTCTCCCTCAGGAGCGACCCACCACGACCCTTGACAAGGTTGAGAAAAGGGTCAACTTCGTCGGCGCCGTCGATGGCGAGGTCGAGGACAGGGTGCGAATCGAGGTCGACCAGGGGGATTCCGGCGGAGACGGCCAGCTCGTGGGTCATCGTCGAGGTGGGTATCCCCAGAATGTCTTTGAGCTTCCCTTGCCGGAGAAGCTCGCCGATCCGGCTCACGGCGTGCTTCGCGGTCGAGCCGGTCCCGAGACCCAGGACCATCCCGGACTCGACGTACTCCACAGCCTTGTAGGCGGCGATCTTCTTGAGCTCGTCCTGAGTCAGAATCACCGGCGATTGAGAACCCATCGGGCAAGCGGCCGATTGCTCAGAGGCAGCCAAGTGAGAACAAGTAATGGCCATCAACAAAATCGAGCAAAGCCCAAAATTGGTATATGGGATCTGGATAATCGATCGGAGGGTGTAATGGGTGCGAAGATCCGAGCAAAAAGGTGGATGATTGGGAAAAAAAATTGGGATTTGGGGGGAAAATGGAGCGAACCCAGACGATGAACAAAAATCTCAAAATAAGTACTGAAAAGCGAATCTGGGGACTGCCCAGGAGCGATTGGGTGTGGAAGACTGAAACTTGAAGAAGAAGAAGAAGAAGAGACAGATATAGGGTTAGAGTTGCGGCGGGCAGAGAGGGGTTGGGGTTTGTTTGGTTCTCGAGAAAATGTATTGGCCTTTAAAGAGAGAAAATGGGAGATTTCAAATATATAACGTATTTTACGCGGTTAGGGAAACACAATCCTATCTTCACCCACCGACTATGATTTTTCGTACCAGTTATTAAATAAAGTTAATTGTTTTTTTGTTGGAGATTTCTTTGCAATTGATAAAAATAAATGAAAAAAGCACACGCCTCTCTCTTGACCAGAAAGGCATGGTTCATACTGAACCAATGATCATTAAATCGGTGCTTGTCCTCATCCATATAGAATCATATCATATCAAATCTTTAATTTCAATTTCTACTCACAAAGTGGCAAACAAAGCAAAGCCACCTTGTTTCTGTTTCGATTCTCCGCATATTCCCATAAATGCTTTCATTATTATGTTTTGAAGAGCAAATCAAAGCATAATTGAAAATAAAAATAGGATCTTTACATCAAAGAACTGTTTTTGTTTTGTCATGAAATGGCCTTCCTCTATGGCAATGCTATCTCCTTTTACTTAGCACCTGTATTTGTATATAACATCAATGAATATGAACTGTGGGACATCTCATGAGGTTTTAACATCATTAACACCCAAGTAGTTACAATTTACAAACCTTCTAGGATGAAGGGTTGTGGTTGGTCAACGGTCGGAGGCTCTACCTTCTCGTATTCTTCACTCTTGTCGGTTTCAGGATCGAGAGGCTCGAGCTGTAGCGTTGGCTGCGCTTCTTCTGGAGGAATCTCGAGCCTCTGGTATTTGGGTTTGTTTCGCTCGAGGAGAATGTAAGTGGTGCAGTACCAAAATAGTGTTATTCTGCTCTGAGCTATCACCGTGTCGTTAATGCAACTCTTCCCAAACGAAAGCCTTTCGAGTTGCTGCATAATAACCGAGAGTATAAAATCTATATCAGTGATGGTTCTCTCGCTATTTCATTCTGAAGCTGAATACACGCTACTACTCATATCATATCTTAACTCCGATGGTTCTCGGTTCATCAGCTACAAGCTAAAGCATAAGGGTTTGTGTTATTTCATTACCTGTTCTCCGGTTTGGATGTCAAATGAATTGTGGTGATCGAATTGGAGACCTTTGAACTCGTTGATACAAAGTCCTTGGAACGCCCTGAAAGGATATGCCAGTAAATATTATTTAATTTAAAATAAAAGGTGTTTTGATTATAGGCGAGTACTGATCTGTTTGTTTACCATCTTATCAGAGAGGCACGAGGAATCCAGCGGAATATGACTGGTGTGTTGTCTGCATTGACATAATAGCCTCCGAATACGATAAAAACGGTCATGAGGGAAGGCCCCAATGCCATTGCTGCCTCGGTGGTTGGGGCCATGGCCCCAACAGTTAGGCCCATCGCTGATGCAGCAAATGATTCCATTGTGACAATTCCGCAGAATTTTCCAAACCTAGAAAGGCACAATTCTGTATCAGTTATTTGTAATAAAAGCAAGTGTCTAGAAATGCTAGGCGCTAGTCGAGCGGATAGGGACTCCGAGCGGATATAAATTTCTCTATTTTTAAATTTTTTATTGAATAAGCTATTACATATAAAAATAACTTATAATTATTTCGAATATATAAATATAAATTTTAATATTTGTTACATTCATGTCCTTCAAAAACAATAAAAGTACCAACAAAAGTATCTATTTGTTTTAAAAAAAGTAACTAGCTTAAACCCGCCTAATTCCGCCTAGCTGACTTGCTCCGCCAGATTATGTAAAATCAGGTTGGTGCTCTATAAATCCCCACCTAGGCTCCGCCTAGCCCGATTTCTAGAACATTGATTAAGAGATAGACATAGTAACTTTAGGTACCTCACCTGGACAAAGTAGGGTGAAGGCGAGTCATGGGGTAGCAAACAGCGCCAAACATTAATGGAAACGCCGCTCCAATGGGCATCTCAGCCAACAATTTAGAGAGCAGATAGGGTCCTAATGAATATGATCCCTTTGCACGCTCTCTATCGACAATTGCACGTTCCTTTGGGAAGACACCCACAGTTTTTGTAAGAGCAGCCATTGCTGTGTTTATTGCAGCAACCTGAGAGAAAACAAGAGCTATGTCTAGAAACATCTTCGAGAGTAACATATCCATAAACCAACATTGGACAAATAAAAATGTAAATCCAAGAGTACGTTCATTACATTATAAGAGAGAAGCATGTTTCAATGTACTAGAGTAACAAGATGGAAGATAGCATTGATGTACCTGAAGCAATCCCATCCTATCTTGTATAGATGTCTGTGACAATCCCATTCTCCAGAAAACCGAACCAAATATTACAGCTGATGCAATTGACATTCTTGATCGGACCTTGTTCGTCGGTCCATCGCGAGAAGCCTAGTTAACAAGATGAGAGTTAGCTACAATAAAGAGCAAAAACGCTAATACCACCAAATAATCAAAGCGAAAAGGTAGAAAGTCATCTATGCCCGTTAGAGGGTTTTTTTAGAGAACAAGCTGTGAGGATAAACATACTAAATAAGGTTGCTGACGGACTTATCTGCTTGGTAGGAAAAGCAATTTAAAAAAAGCGAAAAGCACAAATTTGAAATTAAATCTATCTGTCCAACGGATTTCTTAAGCGTCCAGGTCTATTTATGGCATGAAACAATTCAAAGCATGGGTCTAGCTTATAAAATTGATACATTTAAGAAAACCCCAGATGAATTGAATTCGTTTTTTTTTACCGACAAAGCCCATACTTGAGAGAAAAAGACAGAATATGGGATTTATGGTCCAAGTCCAAGCGTATCATGTCTTTACCACGAATTACTTTCCTTGGTTAACAATAATTGTCATTTTTCCGATATCCACAGGTTCCTTAATTTTCTTAACGCAATCATGTTCTTGTCAAGCTAATATGATGAGAGTTGAAAGCCTAACCTGCATCCATGCACGCTTCAGGAGCAAACAGAACTGCCTCCACCAACTACTTTTCTTCCTGCTAATAGATTTGCTACTGATATTTATGCTATTCTTGGATTTCTCCATTCTGCTTATTGGAGTTGCATAGATAATTGCCGGGTATTGCTGCGAGAAGGCCTCAACAAGACCATCTATCCTTTTCTGTGAAGCGTAAACACTTTCACCAGAACTATAGTCAACAGATATGAGATCAGCTAGAAACTCGGCAGGATTTACGTGAGCTGGACACTGATACCTGTTGAACCAGCCATCAAATGTCAGTGTAATGAACGGGGCTTGACATAACAACAACTATCTTACAATATTAAACATATATATGGCATGAACTGAATTAATACGAGATATACAAGGATTAGCTAATAACCCAAATTTAGAGAAGTATGCCAGTGGTTCTTCATGCGCAGGACCAGCATAAACAAGTGCACCTTCTGTCAGCAATACAATGTCATCGAACATCACATAAACTGAACCTCTAGGCTGGTGTATGGAGCATATAACAGTATGTCCATCTTGTGCAAGTTTTCTTAGAGTTTCCATCACTTTCTCTGCTTGGAACGCATCAAGTCCTGAATGTACACCCATAAATGATTTTATAAGATAAAGATCCGCTATAATTTGTAGTGCATGGAACAATTTTATATTAGACATTGAGTGAAATGTGAGACTGCTCGATAAAGAGTGAGGGAAAATTTGAGGCAATAGGCTATACACTGAATTAATTAAAGAAGCATATTATATGTGCAGAGTTACACAACGTACCGGTAGTGGGCTCATCAGCAAATATAACCGAAGGGCTTGCAATTAGTTCACATGCTAAAGATAAACGTTTCTTTTCACCACCACTAATTCCTCGAACTTTTGCATCCCCAACATTAGAACCAGCACAACTGACCTGTTAAAGAATAAGAAACAATGCCATGGATGAAAAAAAGAATTAGAACATATATATGATAACTGCTTTTTCTATTTCTTTGTAAATCAAATGATTAGCTGAAAGAACGTGAACAGGTAAGAAATCTCATCTCACCACAAAGTTATGAATAAATATAGTTTGGCTTAAAGAATGAAAAAAATAATAGCAATAGCAAGATTGAACTTCACATAAACTTAAAAGTTATGGAGAAAATTGTACCAAGACACGCTCCAAACAGAATGTAATATTAAGGCAGATAGTTTTGGAAACGATTCATTGATAAATAGAAGGAAAAACATCTTACCAAGCCCGTCTCAAACAAGATTTTGTTAACATATTCATCTCTATCTTCCACTGAAGATATCTCGGGAAGCTGAAGTTCAGCGGCAAGTGAAAGTGTCTCCCGCACGGTCAGCTGTGAGAAGAAAAGATCCTCTTGTCTCACAAAAGCAAACCTGCAATTACCACGACAAACCACCAAAAGAAAGAAAAAAACAACATTAACAACATTCTGAGGGGTAAGAACCGATAGTATCAATCTGAATCAAACATACTTATATGCTTTCCGTGATGTGGGCTTTCCATTGACCTCCAAAAGGCCTGATAAATGCAGCCTAGGCGATGCCGCTAGCTGCCCTGCTAGAACATTGAGCAATGTTGTCTTCCCTGAACCCGACGGTCCCATTATTGCAAGCAATCTGCCGGGTTTTGCCTCTCCACTCACATTTTTAAGCAGAAACCGAACCTATATAACAAACACTCATTAGATGAATAATTTTCTTTCTTAATCACACAATTGAAGTTTTATACAAGCAATAACAGCTATACCAAAATAACTAGTCCAATCATTTACTTCACCAGATACTCTATACTAATCAATTTTCTTGTAAATTCTATGCATGTTTGTATGAATTATAAATCAGAGTATCTAGAGGTCCAAGAGATGCAATATCTAAACATGCAATCCTAAAAATCCAAACTTTTTTGCGTTTGGCTATACCTACATATAAACCCATATGGTGAACAGCTCAAAAAATAGTTAGGCAAGTCAATTGAGAGCATCTGAAACATTTTTCCTTTCATTTTCTCAGCAACCAAACAGAAATTCCCCAAAAAAAACTCACTGATTTGGATGATTTGGCGGAGAGCGAGCAAGTGATGTCGCTCCATCGGATGGTCACCGGCGACACCTTCCCATCCTCGGCCGGAGAATCTCCACCTCCTCCGTTGAACTCTTCGTCATCGGCGTCGTTTTCCGGCGAAAGCGCGGGACCAGGGCCGGAGAAGAGACGGACCAGAAGCGCCACCGCGGCGGCGACGAGAATCTGGGTCGCCCCATTTCCGGCGAGACCCACTGCGACCTGGCCCACCTTCTTCCCGCCAAATCGAGCCATTGTTGGATCGTCTCGAGCTTCTCTTCTCTTCTACTCTCCTCTATCGTCGCACTCTGTTGTGTTGTTGAGTGTTGAGCCTGAACTGAACCTGAAATGGAAATGGCGTTGGTGTTGCAAATTAAACGGGTAAAACTTTAGACGACGTCGTTTCATCGGAACGACCATTGACCAGTGCGTAGTATCTGAGGTCCCTATGCAGTAAAGACACGTGTCCTATACAGGATAAGATGGGTTTGGGCTTACGACTTATTTTATTTGGGCTACAAGGGCATATATTAGGCCCATCACTTAATGGTCCTCGACTTGCTGAATACTAGCCCATCTTGTTGCAGCCCCAGCCCACATACAGCAGCTAATAGTAATCTGACACGTGTAAAGCCGTTAAATATTCTGGACACGTCACTACTTCAAACCTTTACGAAATAAGAAAACCGAATTCGACGCGCCAACTCAGCTCGAATAATATTTCTATTTCCACCCAAAAAAATAAATTGAAACTTGAAAACCCTTCTTCTTCACTACGAATCTGGCCTGAAAGTCCCGACCTTTCACCAGAATCCTCATTTCGATCAGGAGCCCAGAGAGCAACATCGAAAGTGTATTACATATGTACATAGCTACGAAGAATCATTGCCCATATTCCATTGAATTTCGAAATTACAGTAATTTTTTTTTTGATCTCCATCATGTTCAGAGCTCGCAGGAAAATCCAGAATTTCGAAGATCCGATGAAGCCCGTGTGCTCAATCAACATGTTGAGCGAAACCCAGAGCTCAGAATTCCCGATTTGACCCTCCACCCAAATGCCCGAAAATGATGGGAGCTGAGAGGAAATGTCTATTCACGCTGTTCTCAGTGTCGTTTCTTTCCCTCGTTCTTCTCCTTCTCTCTTCGATTTCAGATTTCAGATCTCCCAAAACCTTCCCCTCCTCGATCCGGCGCGGCGAGCACTACCCGCCGGCGTTCGCGTTCTACATCTCCGGCGGCTGGGGACAGAGGGACCAGATGTTCCGGTTGCTTCTCGCCGTGTACCATCCGAGGAACCGGTACCTTCTTCATCTGTCGTCGGAGGCGTCGGAGAAGGAGAGGAGGAGGCTGGTCGAGGCCGTCGGGTCTGTGCCTGTTATGCGCGCGTTTGGGAATGTGGATGTTGTGGGCAAGCCTAATTATCTGACTGACACGGGATCGACCAATTTGGTGGCTACACTTCGAGCTGCTGCTATACTGCTGAGAGTTGATGGTGGGTGGGATTGGTTTGTTACTTTGAATGCCATGGACTATCCACTGATCACTCCGGATGGTATGTGTCTTTTGGCTCAAAAAGGTTCCTTTCTTTGATGGGAATTTCAATTTCCGCATTTTCATATAGCCTATTAGTCTTGGATTGATCAGTTTCGTTGATTTCGCATACTGGGTTGATATGAAGTTTTTGACTGAAACATGAAGCAGAAGCAAGATAGTTACCATGGGATTTACATTTACAGATTTACTTCATAGTTGATGAGATAAAAAGGATTATGCAATCTTTCAGTGTTGGAGGAATGTAGTATATACAATATGCTAGTGATGTTGTTCTTGTGAAATGAACTGTGGCTGATGTTTGTGTGTATTGCATAATTTGCATTACATGACCATCTGATTCTCGTTATTATTGGTTCTCTTTTCCTTGGTAGCTATTGATAATGGTTAGAATAGTCCAGTTTTTGTACAGAATTGCTTAGCAGTATAAATTTCTCCGAGGAATTTCTTGTCTAGTAGTCCATATTTGGTTGTCTAATCTCATTGATATAGAGATCATGAAACTCGATAGCAGTAAGTATACTTAAATGTCATTGATCTAAGTTTATTTCGTGTTATTCACAAGACCTCTTGAATCTTGATTCAATTTATTTAAGCATCCTCTTGTTTACTTGACTTCTCACCCTTCTAAGAGCTCACAGGCATGTGGTTTGAGTAAACCTATATTAGTATTGCTTGTAGTTTATTTACCTGATAAACTGCACGCCTGCATTGAAAGGAAAAACTCTATGCTCCATTTATTGAATTAGTTCACTGTAGCATCAAAATTGCATTGAAATATTGAATTACTGAGCAATATGTAAAGATACCATCAGTATTCAGTTTAAGTGCGAATATGAACAACTATTCTTGCTTTTGACGTTTTCTTTACGCTTTCATTTTCCAGACCTATCCCATGTGTTCTCCACGGTTAGTAGAGATCTCAACTTCATTGATCACACCAGTGACCTTGGATTGAAAGAGTAAGCAAAACATCCTCAAAATTTTCAGCTGTATGTCTTAGTCACATGTTTATGTTTTGTCTTGATTCTGAGTTGCAGAAATCAAAGAATCCATTCTATTACAGTGGATCCTTCCACTTACTTAGCCAGAAGGAACATAATCTTCAAAGCTTCCCAGAAGCGTCCAATTCCAGACACTTTCACAGTTTTCACAGGTAGCCCGTGGATGATCCTTAGCCGGTCCTTCATGGAGTTCTGCATTACTGGTTTTGACAACCTACCTCGGACCCTTCTCATGTATTTCACCAATGTAGTCTCCCCCGAAGAGGGCTACTTCCAAACCGTCATCTGCAACTCAGAGGAGTTCAAGAACACGACCGTCAACAGAGATCTGAGGTACATGATCTGGAACAATCCCATTCCCTCGAGCTCCAAGGCTGAGCCCCGCTTTCTTGGTATCTCCAATTATAAAGAAATGATTGGAAGCGGGGCATTTTTTGCCAGGAAGTTCCACAAGAACTCTCATGTGTTGGATATGGTTGATGAGAAGATCCTGAAGCGCGGGCCTAACAGGGTTGCCATGGGCGCGTGGTGCAGTGACCGCAGTGGCCGGTGGGCCGTTCCTTGCTCCCACTGGGGCGACGTCAATGTTTTGAATCCTGGTTCGCGCGCAAAGGAATTGGAAGAGAGCGTGCATATCCTTCTTAACAATTCACAGTCAAGTAAGTGCAAATAAACTATCTCTAGTGTTGCGCTTCTAAGATTTATACCGTGGCCGTCACTAATTATTAAGAGAAAATGACAATTTATTATGCCTAATTTGAAAATAACAAAAATACCCCTCGCACAAAGGAACTGATAGAGAGAGTGTACATATCCTTCTTAACAATCGCTCTTGTAAGTGCTGTATTTTTAAGTTGTTAGGCCCGCAAACAATGATCCACGGGTGCCCAATTTACATGCAAGCGCACGCGATTGTTACACAATTTACATGTAAGCGCACGAGATCGTTACAACTAATAAAACCAAGTCGAATTCACATTAATCAAATGAGATTAACACAATTCAACTCATGCCGTCAAGAGTAAAGAAATGCGGTCACAACTGTGACATGAAGGCCGTAACATGCCCCATATGCCAAAATTTTACGAAACTTCTTTGTTGAAAGTTGTAGATCTTCAAATTTCCTTTACTGTAATATATAAATTTATCGGATTTATGACTTTAATGACCGCACCATGAATTGACTTAAATCTACTTAACAAAAATTCAACGACTCGTGAAGGCTGAGATGCACAAAAAATACTAATTTATACATATCAAAGACAAACTTATTCTAAAATAAGAAGAAAAACTTATGCAATTGTGTAATCCCACATAACAAATTAAGATTTACATTGTGGTCGTGACTGATTATTAATTCTATGCGATTAACCATCTTTGTGCATAGTTCATTAAATATGGGGCAGGCAGGGTATAGGGGAGGGTTGAGGGAATGGGATCCCAAAGTTGTGGGACCATTAGACCCAAACCAAGCCCAGAAACTGGAACCTGACCTGTAAGTGTACCATAAAAACACAATCAAGATCTTTGGTGTGATCTTGATGCATCACCCATGAGTGACCTTCTCTTTCTCACTCACTCACACTGTCACTCAACACTTCAAATCAGAGGAAGAAGGAGAAAGATGCTGATATCAGAATAATCTTTTACTTTCTTTAACCTCTACATAAAGAAACCAAGAAAGAGCAGTGGCAGTTAAAGGTAAATTTAATGATGGGAAGGGAATGAGATGAGATACTTGGTAATCAAGCAAAGATGTTATAATTGGAGGCACAAATCACTCCCTTACAACTTAAAACCTTAATTAATGGCAACGAGTTGGATTTGAATTATTAAAAATTCGAAACAAACAAGAAAAGACACAAAAGAAGTGGTTTTTTCTGTCCTCGTAACTGAAGCATTTAATATTGTCCCCGGTCCCACCGTCAGTCACGGGCACATGCACGCACATTTATTTATATAAACTTCAATATCCGACTGTAAGGAAAAACAGATGGGCCTATGGGCCAGGCCCAGGCCCATACTCGTTGTACCATTTCGCTGTTGTGAATTGATTTAATTAAGAGATTTAAAAAGGGTTATTTTAATATTTTGTGATGGTTTCAAGTTTCAAAGCAAAAGGGATAAGAATGAAAGAGAGAGTAAAAAAAGGCACTAGAAACAAGGAAGCAAGTAACCAAAGGAGAGTCGGTGACAGTCCCAAGAAGAGAAAAAGGTCAGTAAGTGCCGTTAACGTTAACATTAACACAAACCCTTAACCTGAGACAAATTGTCCGTTTAAACAAGGATTAATATTAACAAGAGTGAGAGAAATGTTGAAGGACAAGGCCCTAGAAGTTGGCCCTGTCAAGTCGCTGTTGTGTTTATTTATTAAATGAGATGTATATTTATTACATATCCCTAGTATTTAACGTTAAATCACATCACTTCAGAATTCAGAGCAACCCTCCTCCTCCTACTACCAACCTATAGCTATAGCCTATACCTATCCCCCCCCCCCCCCTCTCTCTCTCTCACTTCTCTTTCTTTCATTTTTGCCTTTTAAGCTTCTTTTGAGCTCAACCACTTTGTTTCAGGACTGAAGAAGAAGTAGTAGTAGAGGAGAAGAAGAATCTATTGTAGGCTTGGTGTAGAAGAAAGAAACTCTCACAAGTCACACAGCCCACAACCCATAAAACCCTCTTTTTGCTGCTTCTGTAGAGAGAGAGAGAGAGAGAGTGAAGTGTGTGTGTGTGTGTTAGTGAGTGTTCTCTAAAAAATGACTAAAGAAGAAGACTTTAAGCTCCTCAAGATCCAGGTATTTCTTCTTCTTTACTTTTCTTGCAATGCAAATCTTGTCCCTTTTTGTTTTGGGTTTTGATTTAGTGTTATTTTAATGGGGTTGTGCTCTTTTTTTAACAGACCTGTGTTCTGAAAGTGAGCATTCACTGTGATGGGTGTAAGCAGAAAGTGAAGAAGCTCCTTCAGAGGATTGAAGGTGCTCACTTTCTCATCTTCCTTCTTTTTTTCTTTCTTGTTTTGGGCCTCTCTCTCTTGGGTGGTTTCTAGCTTTTGCTTTTCTTGTAATGTGCACACTTTCCTGAAAAAGTCCCTGTTTGGCTGCTCAGAAGAATAAAAATAGATTTAATTAAAATTACATTTTGGGTTTTCACCAAACTGAAAGATGGTTAGACAGGACTCATGGGTTGTTTTGAGTTATCATTTTTTGTTGGGTTTCAATCAGATCTCTCTTCAAGTATCAAGGGAATTTTGGTGGAAAAGAATGTTATAATAATTGATGTAAAAGAAGGGAATGTTTTCAGGGGCTATTTTATATTGATTCTATAGAGTGTGGGTGGTCTAGATTTCTAATTTTCTGGAATATACTTGCTTCATTTTTGGTGTTTGTGATAGGTGTATACCAAGTGAGCATAGATTCAGAGCAACAGAAAGTCACAGTTTCAGGGACAGTAGATTCTGGGACTTTGATCAAGAAACTGGTCAGAGCTGGGAAGCATGCTGAGGTTTGGTCCCAGAAGGGGAATCAGAACCAAACCCAGAACCAGAATCAGCAGAACCAAAAGGGGAAAAACAATACCACCAAAGATGACAAGAACAAGTGCAACAACAATGGAAACAGCAACAACAAAGGCCAAAAGCAGCCGCAGCAACCAGGACAAGGACAAGGCCAAGGATTGGGGAAGGGCATGGAAGCCGTAAAGAATCAACAAAAGTTCTCGTTTGGATCGGAAGATATGGATGATGAAGACTGTTTTGATGAAGACGATGATGAAGATGAATTCGGCGAGGAGGAAGAGTTGATGTTTATGAGGGATAAGGTGAATCCGATAGGTATTCTGAAACAACCGCAATTGCAGCAACAGCAAGCCATTGCTGCGAACAATGCCAAGAAAAATGCTGCTGCTGGTCCAGCTGGGGTCATAGGTGCCAAAAATGGTGGGAAGATGAACAACAACGTCGGGAATGGGAATGCAAATGCAGGAGGGAAGAAAGGAAACCCAAATCAGAACACGGGGGCGAAGGGAAATCATAATCCTGGCGTTGGAGATCATCAGAAAAATATGCTGCCTATGAAACTGAGCAATGCCCAATATGGCGGTGGTGCAATTGGGGATGGCAAGAGAGTAAATGACATCAACTCTATGGTGGGTCATCCTAATTTTCCAGCTAATGTTGGTTTGGGAGGCAACAATTACCCTCCATCTGCAGCTCCAGGAGGAGCAGGAATGTTCCCAAATGGTATGGGTATGGGACAAGGTCAAGTTCCAGCAGCTATGGGGATGAACATGAATGGGTATCCCCAGAACATGAATCCTAATCAAGCAGCAATGATGATGCAACAAAACAGACAAGCCCAATTGATGCAGCAGCAGCAACAACAACAAGCTCTGATGCAGCAGCAGCAGCAACAACAAGCTCTGATCCAACAACAACAGCTACAACAAGCCCAGATGATGTATCAGGGTACTCCATACATTCCACCAAACACTGGTTATTACTATGCCAACAACACTTACTACCCAGCAGCTCCACCACCACCTTACCATCACTACAATGAGCCACCAGCCAATTCAGAACCGGCACACATGTTCAGTGATGAAAACACCAGCAGCAGCTGTTCAATAATGTAAAACCTAGTATTATGTAGAAAAGAAAATGATCATGATCATGGTGGTTACTGATTGTGGTTGTGATTGTGCTGACCTTAAATATTCCCCTTGTTTAGTGGGGGGGCAAGTGGTTAATTTCGGACAAATATCCTGTTATCCTATTCTTGTGCTAGTGTTAAGGTTGGTATGTGATGATGTCTGAAATTATATATAAAAAACCCTTAAATACCCTTATTATCCCTGTATTGTGTAGCAGTAGTTGAGAGAATTAATATAGATTTATTTCTCCAAAGGCACAGTAGTTGTATTATATAACAAGTTGGGTTGGGTTGTGGGTTTGGTTTCCGAAATACATGGTGTGGTCAACTATGGTTTAAATTTGTTCAGTGGCAGACAATGAGACATTGGTGAGTGTGAAGTGTGCACAGAGAGAATGATGACACTGTGCTGGGAACAGAAGAGAAGAGAACACAACAAGAACAGGGTTGGGTTGGGTTGGGTTGACAATATATGTGTCACTGTTTGCACGTGTCTTTCACGTGCTTTCGTGTTCAATGATGTCACCTGGTACAAGACACAACGGCTTTCTTTTCTTTTACCACCATTGCCATTGGCATTGATTGATCGAGCTTTCTTCTCGGATATGCCACTGGGAGAGGCTCCAAATTACAGACCCACCCACCCCATAAACAGTAGATGGCACTGCCCGAGACACTAAAGTTAATTTTGGCCCATCATGCTGTCTGGATTATTTGGTTGGGACTTTCAGGAGGCACAACTTGCTTGCGCCCAGTCACTCTATCAGAATCTGGACCCATTACTCTATGGGATACTAATTTCCATGTTTCAGGCACTACTGACTCCATTTTTTTTAAGAAACCCATAAAAAGTAAAGTGTTTCAGATTTCTGACTAACCTATACACTAACCAGGAATCATTATCACACCCTTGTGTGGTTTGGTTTATATTTCAACTTAACCATGCTACTTGGTTCATGAAGACAATTATGAAGAAAATTTTTTTTATGTACCCATGATAGGACAGATGTTATGTTATTTCACTTATTTGTTGTTTTTCGATAACAAACAAGACGACACCCTTTTATAAAATTGACATAATATGTATCACTTTTTTACAATTTTCCCTTTAATTATTGAGATCTTCATCGAAAATTAGATAAATAGCTCATAAGATTGATGGTTCCATAATGGAAAGAACCAGGCTACAAAGCATATCACATTAATCTATTTTCTTAGGAAAACTGCACTTTCATATATTTTCTCTAATAAGGTTTGCTTTGAAGACTCACAAAGATGGTCTTGGCATTATCCTCCAATGAAGTTTAATGGTAATGAAAGCAAGAAGTGGCATATTTATCAACTCAACCATCATGCCTCCTGGTGAATACAAAACAGTGTCACTGGTCCAAAGCTGCAGAAAAATCACAAGACTTTCAATTTTCAGGACTAATCATGTACTGAAAATATCCTGACTAGTCGAATTGTTGCAAATAAAATCCATTGATTTTATTCTCTTCCACTTCATAGATGCTACATGAGAATATGTACATCACTAATTGCTCCTCACCTGATATTATGTGAATTTTTCACCTTTGGTCCATTGCTGCAATAAAAATGGGTCCTGCAAAAACAACATTGAATTACTTTAGCATTCAGTATAAATGTAGAGATTGTCTCAACTTTATGATAGTGCCAAAAATGGGAGAAATGATGGTAGTTTTGAATTCGTTGCAAGGACTAAAATTCAGATGTGTGTTTTAGTGCTGGCAAACTGTTGCACGAGAAATCTGGCATCAAATTATTGATTGTCTTTTGCTATACTTTGAAAGCGACGAAGCCAACATCGAATATAATGGAGAGCACATAAGTCAGGACTGCACAGGACAGCCCAGCCAAGCCATCTTACCACAACAATGCAAATTGCATTTGATGCGTCGCATTCATGCTTGTTTGGATGGTAACTTCCACATTCGAACACAAGCATCCTCACCCGCACTGACCACGCTGTGCTCATCAGCAAAAGTCACGCCATTGACTCCACCTAGATGAGCACCCTTTATTGTTATGCGGCTTGAAGCGGGTTTTCCGATCTCATAGATTATGACACATGTGTCAATTGACCCCGGTGGCCACAAATTTGCTATCAGGATACCAAGCCAAGGTATTTATGCGAGCAGTGTGAGACAACATGTAATTTAGCTTCACCTGCAAGTCATATATGTTAGAAGTTAAAACCATATGCTTACTCGAGAGGGAGAATAAATGAAAGATTCTAGAAGTGCACCAAATATAATGATACTATTGTGTTTCTAAGTTAAGAGTTAAGACGATTCTATATTTTTTATGTATTTATAATGTACATAATTCTGCAGAACATGTTTCGAGGGAATTGGTGGTTAATCTCATGACGTTTTGAACTGAAACCTCCACCTTTGGAGCACCACGCTCATTCTTTCCAGGAGTTCAAATATTCCTTGCATGTAGTCTATTTTAATAAACAGAATCATATAGGTTTTTAATTATTTCTAGAACCTAAGCAAATATGGGTCTAAAGAACTGAAGATAGATAAGAAGGTAATATAGGTTTGAGTTTCAGATACCTCATTGGTGGCCCGATCCCAAACAACAGCTTCACGGTTAGTATCGCCTGAAGCAAACATGGTCATGTCTGGCGAATATCTTATTACAGTGATTTCACCTCGATGCTTCTCAAGGACTTTTTATTCTGTAAAAGTTTCACCTGAGACAGAGTATATGTGCAACTCACCATTTTTCCCACCCACAATGGCTTCACTACCATCAGGTGCAATGGAAGATGCTGTTACTTCAAAGCCTAGGTTAACAGTTGCTACTACTTTCAGACCCTGAGGCAAGACAATTCCAGAAACAGTTGAGATCAACGCTATCCTAGGGGAATTAAGAGCAAGGTTTACGTCTTGTGGTTGGATTCCAATATCAACAAATGCTCGTTCTTCATATCCATCCCCTTTAAATCTCCAAACCTAAAATTATAATCAAGAAAAGGTAATGACATTACTAAGCCAATAACAACAACAATAATCAAACTATGGAATATGCAGAGAGCTTAGGGAAAAACTCTGTATTGGAGTGACAGTTCATAGTAAGAAACTTCAGTTTTCTAAACAATAAAGCCCAAAAAGACATCTTGTAACATAAAGATATACTTTTTCCATTTCAAAATGAGTGTCTCGTTTACAATTATACAAGGAATGAATACTAGTGAAGTATAGTTCAAGTGAAAATGAGCACCAGGTAAATATTTAAATAATAATCAGAATGATATCTTGCATTAATCACCTTATTGTTGAATCCAGATGTAATAATCTCTCCTTCAACAGCAACTAAGCATCGAACTTTGGTATCTTTCCTATCTAATCTAGCACTGTATCCAGTACCTTGGATCCATTTAACAATGACTCCATCATAGCTGCTTGACAAAGAAGTCCTTGGGTCACTGTTGGGAACAACAGTCATAGCAGTAACATTCCTCAGGTGGCCCGAGACTGATATCTGACTCCCTAGATTTTTGGAAGAATATAAATGCATAGCCCCACCAAGGGATACTGTAATAAGATGGTCGTTCAGCCAAAGACATCCGACAAGCATGTCATCAACATCACCAGATCCCGGAGATACCAATGTTTTATTCACCTTCCAACTACCATCGTCGCCATTGTTCCAAATCTTTGCTGATTTATCAGCAGATACAGTGAGTACCTAATGAACATCAACATGCACAAGAATTAAAAACCTTTTCATGCAAGTATGCTGAAAGCGCATTGGTAGAAAATATAATGGAGACAAAAACAATGGATAATGAACACATTTCATGATAAAACTCTTAAGAAAAATATAAAAATTACACGGAGAAAAACCTGTTTACTATCTGGACTCCAGCTAGAACAATAGATGCTGCCTTTATGGTATGGCCATCTTCTGAAGAGAACTCTCCCATCTTCTCTGCAGTCTTTTCATCGTATATTATCCCCCTCTTATCTGAGCTTACAGTAATAAATTTGGTTTCATCAGGAGAAAATCTTACACAATTTACAAAATTTGAATGATCCCTGCAGAAATGACAACCAAAACCTCTTCATAAACATCAAAAATAAAGAAATTCCACAATCATCAGGAAAAATGTTTTCATTATAACCGATTACAAGTTGCAAACCTGTGAGAATGATTGAACTTGAAAGGTGGGCCCTCATGAAAATTCACTAAGAAGTCCTCACGGCACGTCACAATACGATATGGTCTCGTTGGTTTAAAGGCGCAACTTAAGACCCGCTTTGAGTGGCCATCAAAGTCTCCCACCTTAGTGCCTGTATCCCACCTGCATATGTATTGTAAATCATAAACTAAACGATGAAAAATAATCCGTTAGATGGAACTCAACCCATGTTTACATTAATTGAATCAAATAATCATGGATTGAAGCAATATATTGGCCAAACTAGAAGATGCTGGAACTTAATTTGGCAGTCTCTTGAAAGAAATCTCCTACTGTATATGAGCAAGATCATGACTTTATGCAAGAACGTAAATCAAAGTTATCTACTAATCCTCATAGCAGAATCTATAGATACCTGCGCTACAGTGGAAGCCAAACAGCTCCAGAACTGTAATGCACAGCAATGGAAGCAAGAAAACCCGAGCAAAAAATATTCTTGTTTTCAATTTCATGTAGGCTTAAGAGCTTTTTGGCAGTACCAAATTAACCTTCGATTAGTACCCAATTAATCTCCGACTAATTCCCAATTAATCCTTCAATATAATTTATCATCCGATTAGTCCTCAAGAGGCCCTCTAATAACAATCAAGAAGGCATTTTTGCATATGGATTCAATATAATCTGGCAAAGCCCCTAAGCAAAGAGAAATAAAATTCATGAGAATTGAACGAGGACATGCATTTTAATTTTCAGCAGCATCCACAACTCAACAGAATCACTCACAACAACAGAGATTGAACCGAAAGGGAACAATTTCAGCGCGAACGAAGGAATTGCCCTTCTCTGGCTGTCGGGAGATCGTGGATCCGGAGGCGTCGGCCACTCGCCGTCGTCAAGACACGGTGGCGGTCTGAGCTCCTCCATTGTTGAGAGCTCTGGTTTGTTTCGGCCATCCCGCGAATTGAGGGGTCGTTTTGAACAGGTTAGTGGCGGTGAGGAAATAGATCCATGTGTCAACGGCCCATTAAACGACAACACTTTACTGGGCCTCTCAGAGTCCATAATATAACTGAACCGAACCAAATTAATTTGATTTAAAATCAAACCAAATCCAAATTCTATCGGTTTAGTTTTGGTTTACAAATTAACAACTAAACAAAAATCGATTGATTGGTCACGTGGGTCATTTTAAGTTATTGAATTTTGTTAATTGAACCTAAAATATTGGGTGAAAAAAGAGTCACATTAATAGTTAAGATTGGAAAAAAATGTGAGAATTTTATGAAAATCAGTTCAACAAAATCTAACCAAAATCGGTAAGTTTAAATTGTGTAAAACGTGTGAATTTCATAAAATTTGGTTCATACTTCTCCTCTGACAATATATCTCGTGCTTCAATTTCAAATCCAAATTTTACTATATTCATGTTTATTAATGCGAAGGATGTTAATTGTGTCATTCGAACTCTAAGTGGCTCTTCTGTCCCACAACACAAGGTTGTTGGATCGTTGCGGCAACTCATAATTTTCCATTCAATCCGTCATCCTCCGACCCCCATCCTTGGTTGGAATGTCAATTTTTCTGACTCTTCAGCTCCCTATTCTAGATGCTATTACTGACAAATGATTGATTTAATTTAAAATCGAATCGAATTAACTGAAACAAATTATAAACAATCTTGATTAAAATAAAATATCAGATAAATTGAAAAATGATTATCCAAAAAGATATATCATTAAGTCTCAAAGTATATATTGATTGATGTGATGTAAAAAGAAAATAAAGAATAATTTTATAATAATAATATGGAGGGAGTAAATGAAGTAGCTTGTTTATGAAAATATGATTATTTGTCTTACATGTATTCTCTTTCAATAAACTATTCCTTCACAATCATCTTGTGTGTGGGTTTGAGCATTTCATTGACTCGTGTTTTATGTTCAATCCAGTTTAGAATAAGGACAAGGGTAGAGTACTGTATTGTATTTGATTTCATTTCTCAAAGTCTTATCCATGAATGCTCTTTTGTATTTCTTCTTACACCAATTCTAACATCTACCTAAATTGAACCGTTTCTGGTAAAATCTAATGATACTAAATTATTAAGTGCCCATCTTGTGTGTGTTTTGGTTGACCAAATCTCCATCAAAACATAAGCTCTTTAATAATTAATTCAACAAATTATTCACCAACTCAATAGAGGAAAATCCGCGAGGCTATTGGCACCCAAGTCAACAAGCCCTCAATTTTAATAAGTTTTTATAAGCAAAAAACGTTGTTAAGCCTAACTAATTGAAGAGGTAAACATGTTAGCTTTGTTAAATGAAGAGATTAGTATTCAAAATGAGTACAATTACCACCAAGCACATAACTTGCATTATAAGGGTCGGTTTTATACAACAAATAAGTTATTGCTCAACTGAAAATTAGTCTTACGGTTATGTGTAAGTTAAAGTAACATTTTCATCGTTAATTTAACAAAATAAAATTTTAAATAAATATATAATTTTCACAAGTCTGAATTAAATTAAATTTATTTATTTATAATAATTATTTTAATCTCGTACTTTTATTTATAAATAAAACTATTAAATTACATCATTAATTTACACAACAAGATGATTTCACTTGAATACTTCTTTAAATTAGCATGTGTTGGATAATTTTACTACCAAAGCCTACATGTATATATTAGTTATAATATTTTTTAGTGAGAACTTTGAGAACAAACATGGAGGGAGGCATGTGACAGAGAGGCGAGTTCCATTTTATAACGTAGAGAATAAATATTATTTGTCGGGAGAGTGGTGTGACGAGTAACGTCTGTTATGTCAGCTTCGCGTTAACGCATCTGTCATAGCAGTGCCATGTATTTTGCTCTTGTGAATTCACACGCCCTCTACCAATTCGCACGTGATAACCACCCTGTATTAATCTGTCACGAAAATTTTGAACTTGGACATTGACAATAATTTTAGATTGTGACAAAAATTAAAAACGAGGACAATTTGGATAAAAAACATGACCCCTATCACGTTTTTTGTGGGCCCAATTTCTTTATATCCGGTTCGGTTGAGAAGCAGAGCCCAAAACACTCACCTCCCTTAATTTGGTCATCTAGTCTAGTCTAGCTACTGTGGCATGGCCGGAGGAGTCGCCGTCGCCGTCGCCGGTGAGCATGGAGTTGCGTCGCTGCTTCTCTCGCTCGTCCAGGACATCTCTCTGAGCTCCGGCGCAGTCTCCGCCGGCGACATGTTCAAGAAGGATTGCACGGATCTGGCTCGGAGAGTGGCTCTGTTGACGCACCTGTTCGAGGAGATGAGAGATTTTAGGGCTCCTTCGACCTCCAGCTCGGCCGGGACCGTCACGGCGTTCCATGGGTGGTACGATCTGGTGGCTTCGCTCCAGGCCGCCAAGCGCCTCCTCTCCGCCGCCTCCAGCTTCGGTTCCAACGCCTTCTCTGTGAGTAAACTCACTCGCATTCTCTTCTGCTTTAGCTTGTTGTTGTCTTCTCCTTCAAATAGTTAGATTGTGACTGTGATCTAATTGATTTTCAATTGTTGATTTTGAGATCAAATTGATTGTTTGTGATAGTTCTTATCAGGTTATGTGATGCATGCATTGTCTCTGTAGCAAAGTTCATATGCTCTGCTACTGCTAGTGTGAATTCACTGAATTACTAGTAATTAGTGTATTGGACCAATTTTGCTTGATTTATGTCTGAAATTTGCTGTATCTTGATTTAAGCATGAGGCTGCCATGAAGATTGCCTTCCAATTCCAGTCTGTGACATGGAGATTAGAGACGACTTTGGGGGATCTACCCTATGATGATCTTGACATCTCTGAAGAAGTTCAGGAGCAGGTAGGAGTTGAAACTTGAAAACATGAAATATTTCACCTATAGAGGTGATTGATATTAACATTTCTGTCAGTCTCTTATCAGGTTGAATTGGTTAGAGGGCAATTGAAAAGAGCGACAGCAAGATATATGCCTTCAAATTCAAGATTGTCACCTTGTGCCTTGTCACGGTCACTGGATAGAGGATTCAATCGGCGTCCATCAAGCAACATTGGTTCTGTGCATTGTCGTGAAATCAAGAAGAGCAGCAGATTTTCAAAAGGTAATGGGTTGATAGGTCACAGTGCAGATCAGACGAGTCATGAACTTGAAAGGCCAAGGAACCTCCCTGCATTTTCTGAGGCCTGTCGATCGAATGAAGTTGCTGACAAGATTGAAGAAGTGACTAGAGAGCCGGAGCCTGTTGTGATCCCCGATGATTTCCTATGCCCTATATCACTCGAACTCATGAAGGATCCTGTTATTGTGGCCACAGGACAAGTATGTTTCTCTACGTTACTTTACTTTTACTTTTCCATTTGAATGTGAATTTTCAGATCGCCTTTTCTGATTATCTTTCTCTTGAGTGTACAGACATATGAGCGGGCATACATACAGAGATGGATAGACGGTGGGAATGTAACATGTCCAAAAACTCAGCAGAAGCTTCAGAATTTGACACTTACCCCAAACTATGTCCTGAGAAGTCTGATTAATCAGTGGTGTGCTGACCACAATATAGAGCAGCCAATGGCATTAAAGAGTGGGAGGATCAAAAGGAGCGACGGGTCTTTCCGCGATGTGAGTGAGGACATGGTAGCCATTGGAGCGCTGGTACACAAGCTCTCAAGCGGGTCAGTCCGAGATCAAAGAGCTGCTGTGTCTGAAATCCGATCACTGTCAAAAAGAAGTACTGATAACAGGATACTACTAGCAGACGCGGGAGCTATTCCTGCTCTGGTCAACCTTCTGACATCAGAAGACTTGGCGACACAAGAAAACGCGGTCACTTCCATTCTCAACCTCTCGATATATGAAAGCAACAAGGGACTGATAATGCTGGCTGGTGCCGTTCCTTCTATCGTCCAAATCCTCAGAGCTGGAAGCACAGGAGCGAGAGAAAACGCTGCAGCTACCCTTTTCAGCTTGTCACTTGCAGACGAGAACAAGATAATAATAGGCTCATCCGGGGCCATACCCGCATTGGTAGAACTGCTCGAAAATGGGAGAGCTAGAGGAAAGAAAGACGCTGCAACTGCATTGTTCAACTTGTGCATTTATCAAGGGAACAAAGGCAAAGCCGTGAGGGCAGGAATAGTTACTACATTACTGAACATTCTAAGAGATCCTAGTAACAGCATGGTCGATGAAGCTCTAACCATACTCTCACTTCTTGCTTACAACCAAGAGGCTAAAACTGCCATGGTAAAGGCCAGCACGATACCCATTTTGATCGATCTCTTGAGGACAGGCACGCCGAGGAGCAAAGAAAACGCCACTGCCATTTTGCTTTCTCTGTGCAAGAGAAACACTGAGAACCTCGCGAGTTTAAGCAGGCTTGGTGGTTCCATCCCCTTGACGGAGGTTACAAAGAGTGGCACGGAGAGGGCCAAGCGAAAGGCTACAACACTATTGGAGCATCTCCGGAAGTTGCAGCAGCTGTAACGGGTATATTCCTAACAAAGACTTCCCAATTTTTTCAATTCACTTCTGAAGATAACATCATTCTCATTCCAATTATTTGACAGTGAATGTTACATATATATTTTTCCCTTTCTGTGTGAAAACTGAGGGGATGAGATAACAAAGTCATTCTCATTCCCTCCTTTGTATTAACATTTCCATTTCTTCTGTAAGTGAAACATCAATTTAAGTAATACAATGCATCAGTTGCTCTTGTTCATTGCACAAGTTTTTGTATTTGCACCATTTGTTTAAGGGAAAATGACAAAAACGTGTTGTATATTATCGCAATCAATGGACATAATCACTTTTAGTGAGAAAATAGTAATGTATTAATCTCCTTTAAGGTCGGCAAGCTTTATATGAAAGATTGAACCCAAGCTTTCCCTGAAAGTCATCACAAAACCTTTAGGCTCCACCTATAAGTGAAAATTCATAACAAAGATGCTATTGCTTGGCTATTCACATCTGTTTTGCACATTTTCGTTGATGTTCAGGTGGTATGCTTCTAGAAAGCATAAGCATCATGAGTGAAATAATAGAAGAAGGAACACAAATTCTTATTCTCATGTTCTTTGGATAAGACCCAAGAATATGTTGCTGAGGTTATTGCTGACACATTCAAATAATTGATAACCCAAATGTTATTCATAGCTTTCGTCACTCACATGCATGTTTTTTTGTCATGTGGTGGAATATTAAGAAATATATATATACACAACGTATGATTAGATGATGAAAAAAGGTGTTGTGTGGCTGTGCGTATCAAGTACGTAGTTATGATTAACTAATAACAATGACACGTTCAGTCAAGTTATCACATGGATACATGTGTTGTGACATATCTCTTGAATCTTGCCGTGATTGTCGCTTCTTTGTTGTACAAGACACAGCAATCAATTTTAATGTTAATAATATTTGATTATATATTACTAATTTATTTTTCTTTCCAATTAAGATTGAGCCAAACATTTATTTTATGATAATTACGATGGTAACAGTTTAATCCCGAAAGCGATATGGTAGGGTACATGTTAATGATTTTGTCAAACATGGTAGCGAAATTGTCAAATTTGGCATCTACGTTTGACCAATGCCATACAATAATTAATGAAAACCTTAACTACCATATATAATGTCTCCTGATCAACACAAGAACCAAAAACGTTTCAGTTTCGTGTCTGTGTGTACATTCTCAAGCTCCCACATCGGTCCGGTATCATGGGGAACAGTTTAGGAGGGAAAAAGGCCAAGATAATGAAAGTGGACGGCGAGACGTTCAAGCTGAGGACGCCGGTTCAGGCCGGTGAGGTGGTTAAGAACCACCCGGGCCTGGTGCTGCTGGACTCGGCCGCGGTGAAGCAGTTCGGGGTCCGGGCCAGGCCCATGGAGGCCCACCAGAACCTGAAGCCCAAGCGGGTGTACTTCCTGGTGGACCTGCCGCCCCACGCGCCGCCGCCGAGGGGCCCGAGGAGGGTCCGGTCGGGGATCAAGGTGGGCGCCAAGGAGAGGCTGGAGAGCCTGCTCCTGGCGCGGCGGTCGGTGTCGGACCTGACGGAGGTGAGGACCAGCCACGGGGTGGCGGAGGAGTACAAGCGGGCGGGGCCCGAGGGGGGCAGCGCCATGCGCGTGAGGATGACGCTCCCCAAGGCGGAGGTGGAGAGGCTAGTCAGGGAGAGCGGCAGCGAGGGCGAGGCCGCCGAGAGGATTTTGGAGTATTGCAAGGCCAATGCGGCCGTCAGGGAAGTGGGGGTTGCGGCGGCGCGTGAGGTATGTTTGCTTGCTTCATAGCCATTATTAAATTTAAAGTCGTTATTTGGGTTTATTTAATGTGAGTGTGAACAAATACGCATAATTAACTACCTAAGTCATGGGGTCCATAACTCTATACCGAATGGGTGGGTGAGAGAGAGTGGAGGTTTTGAGACGGTCCAAATTTGACTTTTGTTTGGTTATTTAGGAGCTATTAGAACCAAAGGACAAAAAGTCCTAGTTTTATGACTTACAATCCACAAATATTTTCGTTTCTATTAAGAATTCGACAATCAACAAGCAATATGACAGTAAATTTTGGTTTATTTATTTAAATGTTCCAGCAGATGCTAACATATTATAGATATTGCATTATCTATTCAAACACATATTTAAAATTGTCATTCTTTTTTCAATCATCATAATTGTTGATATAAAAAAGTTATGAAGTAAATTACAGGTACCTAATGATATTTGAGCTACATATATAATACAGTTTATGGTCAAAAAATTTCAACCTGCACTTTCACATGCTTCGTGCTTGCACATCTAATATTGTCTTCTTGTTTTTGCACTATAACATAATATTCATTTATTTATCATGAATAGTTTCTTGAATTTGTTTGGTTGAAACGTGGGTTGTATAATTTGCAGCACAAGCGAGTGAGTTTCTTGCCGATGAATCAAGGGCCGAATCAAATAGCTGTGCACTCGTAAACGTCAATCTTATAATATAATTAAGTCATTTAAGAGAAAAAAGGTTGAAAAAGATTATATATATACATATCCTGACTCTCTCTGTCTCTCATGTATCATCGAATTTGACGACTCTCTTATAATGTTTTGTCCATGAGAGAAATCAAGAAAATGAAACCTTTGAGAATGTTTATATTTAGTACATGTAAGAGGTTGCTAGTAAGACATGAAATGAAACCATGCTTGGATATATGTAATGTATGTTAATTTCTTTTATACCAACAAGATAGATGCGGAAGCAAACAAAGCTATAAAAAAATTCAAAATATGATAACAACATTAATAGAAGAGATAGATTAATTTGCTGGAGAAACGATATACATCAAGTTTGCTAATCGATATGATATATGACAGGTTGCGTTAATGTTATATTTACCGAGTTACTTAAAAATAACTGAATTGTAAACAAATCGATTTGAATATACATAACTCATTTTAAGTTATCGATTTTATTAATCGGGTTTAGATATATATGTTTAACAAAAAATAAGTCAATGTTAGTACAAAATGTGAGAATTTCATGAAAATTGTTTCAAAGAAAATATAACTCGTGAAATTCAGTTTATAAAAAATCGTACTGAATCAAAAACTGACATGTTAAAAATCAAACCAAATCGAATTCAATCAGTTTTATTTTGGTTTTTTATTCTCTTTAAACCGAATTTGATGGAACCGAACAATGAACAACCTGACTATTCACGATACTACTCATTTTCCAATTAAAAAAGCATAATCTTACTAGAAAAATAAAACCCATATTCACGCCAAGATTGTAACCTCGAGCTTTCTCATAACGAAATTTTCAACAAACATTGCATCATCAAAACGTTAATTTTGTCAAACAGTTAGCCCGGACAAATAGTGAGAGTATCTTACTAACTAATCCCATTGTGTCTTGATTCAATCCAAAGCATATCCAACAACTTCTCTACCATCACGTAATTAGCTGAACATGTCACCAGAGCTTCAAAACCAATAATAATGGTAGATCAAATCTGCTTTTTAATTCATCATCTAAACTACAAATCTGAATCTGACAGTACAATGTGGTCCTCTCCATGTGCCCCAAATCATTAATTAATAAGTTAGTTACATGAATAGAACATGCTTTACATTACAAGCAAAGTCATGTGAAGGAACCTTCAAAACTAAACCTCTCTGCACATGTATGATCAAAGATGTACGTACACAGAGAACTGTCGACAAAAAAATTCGAAGTTCCCTCTCTTTATATGCTTATGTGAACAAAAAGAATGCAAATCATCAATATTCAAGACCACTGATCAGGTACTGTAAGGAAATATGTAGTCATAGCTTTGCGGAACCTTTTCTTGTACTGCTTGGGGGAGATGATGGTCGGAGAAGTGTTCTTCGGACCTCCTAGGATCCCGGACGCTTTAACCCATGTCTCCAAGTGCTTGTCCCATGTATACTGTCTCATGAAGTCGATGATTCCTAAAACGAGCTCCTTGCTCTCCTCGTCCACTCCAACCAGCAACGAATAGTCCATCACATCAACAGACTGGACATAAACATCAAAATAAGTTCCAACTACCATTATAGGCCAATGTCAACCTTACATAAAGAGAAAATTGCAAAAATGTGTTCTATTACATGACACTTTTGCAAAATGGTGATGTGTTGTTTGCAAAATGTGTATATTTTTATAAAATGACAAAACTACCCCTGAAACTAAGAACAAAGATTTTCACCCTTTTGCAAAAGTGTCGTGTAATATGGCACCTTTTTGCAATTTTCCCTGCATTAAAATTCAAACAGATTGTTCTCAACAGTAATTTGCACATCAAGCTATAGTTCAGCACTAGCAAGCCAGCTTTTCCAAGTATTTGTCCATGTATATTGTTTCAAGTTATAGTTGGTAATTGGAATTTACTATTTCACGCCAGTGCTTTCAAGATTATGGAGTTCATTGTCTTTTTGAATCTTGGGGTTTCAGAAAAGACGGTATGCATAGGGCAGGTCAAAACTAGAAGCATGGTAACGAACTGACGATTGTTTAAATTTGTACTGAAAGAAGCTTACCGCCAAAAAGGATGTATCATTCCAAACAGCTCTCTCCAGACTTCGCTTTGCTTTGCTACCAAGGAATATAGGTTTTGTGCGCAGTGATTCGAGTAAATTCATGTCCAGCAGTACCTTGTTTGCGCCAGTTGTATCTGAGTTGTAGCGAGATCTTGCAGAACCTTTAAGATCGTATACCCTTGAGATGTTTCTTTTGTAGAACAGATTCTCCATCACCATTAAATCCATTTTCATTTCCCTGCCACCTTTAAGGTGCTTCACAGTGACCTGCATTTTATTCAATATTCATCATATAAATTAGTAATATGATACGCAAAGTTGTATGTTAACAGACAAGCAAAGAGTGGCCTAACCTGATAAATACCAAGAACTTTGGCAAGGCATGTTGGGCTTCTTGAGCTGAGAGAGCAGGACAGATATTTGAAATATTCAGGCGCAAATTCCTCGAAAGATTCAAGTTCTGTTTTCGTTACTTGTTTTATGATGAACCTCTCATCCACTGTCTTTGCAAAGTAGACATTGCTTTTCCCGCCTTGTGCACTCCATCTATGGCAGCGACTCAGGGAGCGCACAAAGTCAACTTCACTCGGACAGCATTTCTTCCTCAGAGAGTCGAATTCTTTTGCAAAGTAACAGGTGACAGAGAATTTCACCTTGCCTCCCGAAGTCGAGGACTCATCCCCGAATGTGATTCTCAAGTGTGGAGATTTCTTGGAATCGGAAAACAGGCTTGATGAAGCGTCTTCATATCCATAACTCTCGTAACGAATGTTGTCCAAGTCCAGAGAGCCAAAAGACTGCCACGCTGAGAAGGCGGGAGCAGCTGAATCTTCTCTCCCGCTCTCATGGTCAATTGACTTATCACCGACACAGTCATCATATTCTTTCGAGCTCAGGGCGTATGATATTATGCTGGTGGGTTCGTTATCATAGACAGCGATGACAAGGTTATGGCCTGGTTGTGGGAGGAGCAGCCGAGCTCCATCAGCTACGTGGGATGCGCTGGAGATGAACGAAGGCGTAGAGTTGAGTAGTAAATTCATTTTCTGGGCCTCGAGGGGTAATACTTGGGAGTAAGTCCTTGTTACACTTGAAGCATGAAAGGATCTATGAGTTGAGAGATGCAATGAAGAGGGAGCCAAACCTTTCCGGATTCTTTCTTGGAATGTTATCGCTGAGTCAAATGAATGAACTCTAGCCGGAGACACCAGCCTCCTTCTGAAAGGTGCTTGAATCGTTTCGACTGTACCAGCTTGGAGTCCATCTCCATCTGCCATGCCTGTCCACGCAGAATCTATCCTCTCTGATAGTATGGATGCTTGTGAGCGCAGCCTTCCTGAGTCATGGACAGTAGTCTCAATATCAGAATGTATCTCCTCCTCTTTGCCATGCTGGCATGAGGTTGAGGTGACGTCTTCAGGCACGCCAACTTCAAAGGAAGGCACACTATCCTCTAATCTTGGAGAGGTGGAAACAGTTTCTTGGCCAATGCATTCATTGTGACTATCTATGGAAAATATATCGCTTCTCAACTCTTTCAGCAGGGCATATGAGGCTTCTGCCTGTGTAGCCTTTGAAGTATAGTTCGTTCTGAGAGAATCTAATGAGTATATCCGGCGATCCCATACATGTGAACCGATTAGAAGGGATCGCCTCAGTCTATTAAGTTCGAGGACATCTACATCAGCCTGACATGGTTCAGAAGTCTCCCTGCCAGCTCGCTGCAGCAATCCCTGCTCACACAGTAAGAAGACGCAGATTCTTAACTTTGAATTTATAATAGAAATCAAGGAAAAGAAATTTACCATAGAAGGAACTAATTTCGAGTTTCTACTCACATTATAATCATTTCTTTCCTTTGTAAGTAGATCTTTCAGCTCCATGATACGGTTATGTAACTCATTGTTATCTACAACACCGTCCTCGAGAGATTTACTTTTCTGCTCAATGGAGTTTAGTACATCATATATCTCCATGTACAGGGTTTCCATCTTTTTCAAGAGCTGTAAATAAAAATATCTGTTCAAAATCTATAATTTGTATGATAACTAGCAGTCTTATATTCACAATAGTACCTCCGCTGCCTCCTTTCTAATCCACTCCTGTTGAACATGGCTATCGAATTCGAGGAATGATAGGGGCAGCTGCACGGAGAGAATGTCAATGGGAGAGTAGCGAAAAAATGCAACCATGCTCCCAAACCTGTTAAATGAAACTCCATTTTCATCACAAACGCTCAATAGTATGTGTTAGAATAAAAATAATATTTCTTATATTTTATATTTGTAGTATCTTGCCTATTCTAGCTTAGTCTTATTGGCTATTAGTTAGAATTTCCTATTATTACTAGATTTCCTATTTAGCTTATGTATACACCCTATATAAAGGGGTCCCTACTCTTATGGTACTTCAAAAACAACATTATTATCAGTAATATTATTCTCTACACTATTTCTATCAGTATGGAACTGAATACTGGAGTTTAAATTCAAAAGCACATACCCATAGTACCGTAGACAGTCTCTCTGCAATGAGTGTCCACAGGTTGCAACACGATTTGCAGTAGCGTGGTTTGAAAAGCTAAGCTCCAAGAACTTGCCAAAAGAAAGGCCCCAGGCAGCATCTGACATAACTACCCTGGGAGTGGCAGGCGGGACTCCATCGACGCGAGTACACCTCAAGCATCGGTGCCACATCCATATCTTCCCATCTCTCTCCCCAGGAAGCTTCAAGGAGGGAAGGTTTTTAACGTTAATAGTCAGATTGCCCTGTTGGTGGGTATAGCATTGGACATGGGCTTCAGCTGGATCTTTGCAATATTGACAACATGAAGTCTGGCAATAGATTATTGTTAACATGGAAATTTCCAATGCATAAGTACAACAAACGATAACTAGGAATAGGAGAAACGGACTTGAGATGACTTACCTGATCAAACAGATCCTCACAGAGGTATCTTCCAAGCGGCTTATCAAAACAGCCATAAAATTTAATGCGTAGGAGCCTGGAGCGTTCACATACAGTTTCTTTCTGAATACAGCGGCTTGAAAAGGATACCAAAATGCTTTGGTGCGTGTCGGTAGTTGAGAAGTATTCGCTGGAGACATAATTTTCATCAGTCCTCTCAGCGTTTGTTAATTCATGAAATTTTGCGTGTTCAGACAATTCTGACTCGGGGAGCTTGTTTGTAATAGAAGGAAGCAATGTGTTCCCGTTCAAATCCTGGCATTGGTTGAAGCACGATTCAAGACTCAAATTCGACGTGAATCCATCATTACATGCATCAGGCTCAAGATTTTCAAAAGATGACTCCAATCCTCCATTTTGGACAGATATGTCACCCACTGAGACACTTCTATCAGTTGTTTTTCTCTCTGAAAAAAGCGAGGGTTCGAGAGATGTTTTAGGCAGAGAAGCACCTTCATCAGCAAGAAAAGAAGTCTCGAGAGATAGATGATGGGCGGCAAATACAGCATATTGAACAACATGCTTAACCTTCTGCAGTTCTTCACGACTGCTGCCTCTCAGTAGGACCTATATATATGATACACCACCAAGTACTAAAAATTCAGGTACAACTAAGAAAGCAAGTGAAACACAAAAGAACTTCATGTACATTGAACATTACCGTGCAACCCAAGCGCCTTGGACAACCTTCAAAAAACATCAAGGTTTTAGATGGTTTCTTATTTAACTGATTAACAGCTTCATGCTCTTCAGACACTCTTTCTAATCTGAAGAGCTCGCAGTGTCCCAGCCGTGCTGTTGAAATATTAACAATCGATGGGGTGACTAGAGCACCAGTGCAACGGGCTATACGCTCCAGCAATGGCCTCTTAACATTCAGAACTAATGAAATTTCCTTTTCCAACAGATATTCTTGAGCACAAGAGGATACACTCTTTTCTACCAAAAGAACGTTTGGGCGAAGCGCCTCTATCTTTGCAATGATCATCTTGAGATGATCATTTTCCTGTGCAGGAAACTAAAAACATTAAAATGGATTCCGGTAAACCTTATTTTAAGGAATTTGTAAACATAAAGTAAGAAAGAACCTGTTGAAGTAATGTATCAAATGATGATAACTGGTTTGGCACTTTTTGATATTCAAGAGCTCCTCCTAATATAAGTATCCTAGGATTTTTGTACTGTGAAGTCATGCGCTTGTGCTTTATATTTTTTGTACAAACTATTCCCTTTACAAGAGTGCTGCAGACATAAGAGTTCAGAAGTTTATGATTACCAAAGTATACGAGTAGTAGAAAAATATTTTCAGAAATGATGGGAGAATAAGCAATTTACCTCTCACTAGGACTTCCCGATGCTATACATTTGACCTTCACATAGTCAACAGGGTCCATGCTGCCTCCACTGCTAGTATCTGGTTTCACAAAACTCGCAGCTTGCCATGCGATTGCTGTAACTATGTCAAGCCAGTCTTCCGCGCTCTCCTTTCCCAACATAATTCCCTCTCCCTGTAACAGCTGAGATACAAGAGCCCTAAAATGCCCCTCTATCACGCCTTTCAGAGGCTCCTTGTTACCATCATTTTGTCTCTCCTTTGCTGGAAATACATTGGAGAGGCTACTGCTTGACGAAAACATTGCACCCGAATCTCCAACATCATCATCCTCATCATTGTATTCAAAAAACTTACTCTCTGCCTCGTCATGCTCGTCGTCTGGCGGTGGGGGAAACCAGATAAGACCATTGTTTTCAAAATCCAATGGCTCTTTAATAGTTTCTATATTAAAGATATCACTATTCGCCGAAATAAGGGTTGCTTCTTGTTCTTGCCCCTTCTGTACAGAATCCCAAGCTCTATCGGAAGTAAAACTAACCCTAGAGGGACTGTCCGAGGGACTTGATCCCAATGACTTAAAACTGTAAAACTCATTCCTAGCACTAACACTACTTGAATCTATATCAGATATACTGTGGGAGAATTTGCATGATTGGCTGAAAAAGTGCTTCCTGTCATCTTCTTCGTCACTTCTGCATTTTTTTAACAAATATCATGAATCATTTGGATTGAAGGAAAGTAATTTATAAACTAATGGGATAATTTGGGAGTACATGAAACTGCATGTGAATATATGATATATGGATTCTGAGACATCTGCTATGACAAATCGGCTGGTTACATAGAACATAATCATAACTATTATTGCCTTAAACTGTAAAATGATTACAGAAACACAATCCAAAATCACAAGACAAAAATCTTAATTAAAATATAAAATCTATCTAAGCTATGGATTAACATAAGCAGCCAAGTTTTATTCAAATCAGCCAGAGATTCAAGCATACAAACAAAAGAAATGGTACCTGCTTGTGGATCCGCTAGTCCCAGCATATGGAGAATCCCCCTGATCGCGGGTTTCAAGATAGGAAGCAACACTATCACTCCTATAAGATTCATCATCAACTGAAAACCCGAGTTTTTCACCACTATAACAAGGAGAAGAATGCTCAGGGCTTCCCGGGGGAGATGAAGAAGGATGAACCTTCTCGCTGTACTTCCTCCCACCTTCACGCTTCCTACCAACCTCAGAACACAACTTACAAGACTTAATCGCGACCCCAGATTCACGGTAGCCCTTCACATCAACCACACTGTAGTTCATATCACATTGGCAGCAGATTTTCTCATTCTCGCCATTACCAGACATTTTGAATTGGGTTTTGGGCAAACAAGTCAGATCACTACCTCCCCGGGGAATCCAAGACCTAGCTTTCACTAATAGATTTACCAAAGAGTTATCAACAATTCCCATAGGATGAAGAAAACCCCAACAAGAACATCAACCTATCCTTCCTCCTCCAAAATCAAGTATTTTTCTTTTCACTCAATATTTAAAAAAAAAGAAGCAAAATAGTACCTAAGCACAACACCAATTACTGTCAATACACAGCTGATTTGATGAAACCCACAGTAAAAGTAGTGGGGAGAGGCTAAAGGGTATGTTTCCTATGGGCTAAAGATTTCTTTTTTTTCTTTCTTTTCCTGGTTTCTATTTTTGTTTTGTTACCTAAGATGGATGTAAGAAAGACATAGAAGCAAAATCCTCCCAGAGTCACAAAACAGTTCGAGTGAAGGAAGACAAAATAATGCACACCTACCTACCCATGTCACAACAAAGGGTACCAAATCATCAAGAACATCAAAACCCAGATCCCAAACTTATCTCAAGAATCCCATCAACCGATCCCAGAATCATCAACAATGCATCCGTAGATTGATTCCAGCTTAAATCCAGAAATACCCACTTTCAGCTGAACCTCCACAACACCTTATTGAAGCAAAAAGGAGAAATCAATCAAACAAACAAGCAAAATACTGTAAAGTAAAGATGACCCAAATGCGTGCTTGCTTCTGAACTAATCAAGGAGTTGAAAATTTGTTGATTGAAGAAGAAGATTATAGAAAATAGAGAAATAGTTAAGATGAGGATCAAAAGGAGGAGGAGTACGGAGAAGGAACCTTCTTCTCTCCCATTTTCTTCTTCTTCTTCATGGTCGCCCCAATCCTACTCATCTCCATTATTATACTATTGTCATACATTGCCTCTTTTTCTTTTCTATTGGTCAGGATGGGTGTTGCTAATTAAAGCTTGAAACTTTGACATTAAAACCGATTGATTTTGATATGCAAAAACAGGGTTTTTGTTCATGCGTCACCATCCATGTATTTATTCTTAATGTCAAGAGTGGTGTATACATCAATGTCTACTTCTGTTTTCCGTATTAGGCTCTGAGTTTTGTTTATGTATCTAATTACTCTTTTGGTACTTACATTAATGTGACAAAAAAGGTTAGGTAATGACGGTTATTGCTGACTCAAAGTGTTTAGTTACCGGCCTAACTGGTAATTACTCTTTAGATCTGTCTGCGTTGACTAATCTGGATTGTCGGAGTGGTGTGGGCCTTGGACTCGGTTGGGCCACCCAGCCCAATAACCGGTCATTTATCCCCCCTTGTGACTAGGATTGGGGTGGATATGAATAGGATAACAAATCACACCAAATCTTACGGGTCTCCAATCCAATCGGAAATTTTTTCAAATATTTGGGCAGGAAAATAAATATTTTATGTATTACCAGAAAATATATATCATTGAGCTCATAATTTGTGTATTCGAATAGAACTTTTGCTTGTGTTAGTTCTTTATGTGTTTTCCAATTTCATTAGGAGCGCTCTATTTTAATTATCAACTTTATGAGCTCGTTTTCTTGCTCAATGCTTCTTGAGTGTCACCTTATTGGAATATAAGGGTAATTAACGATTTTTAGATTCTTATCAGATTGCGTAATATTGTTATAACTGGTAAGTTTTAAACATATCGTTTTTTGTATATGTGTCACACCGAATTTGCTTTCTACCCTTCAACTGAAATATTTTTAGATTCATTTCAATTGGTGAGCAAAAATTCTCTATACTCTATCAAGGTCCAAAAAAAGTAAAGAAAAAGTCGAAGAAAAAGCATATTTTCAAAATTCGAAGGCAGAAAAAACCGGCCTCAATTCCATTACACAAAAAAATAAAATCAGTGTGCTCCATGAGGCATTGTTTGGTTATCTTCATGCAGGAGACATATGAGGTGGTGGTAAATGTATATATGGGGATGGAATCATGGAAGGTTTGGTAGTCACAAGACAACATCTTCCATGCTAGCTAGGTTTTTGCTAATTATTATTTATTCTTAACCCGAGTAGTTAATTTAATTCTACGATAAAGTGTTGCATGCGATGCAACATGGCCACTAGTTGAGCCGTCCATTTGACTACATATCATATATGACTCATCTCCATGTGACTATTGTGAGGACATGTTTTCTTTTTTCTTGTTCAATAGCTCTTTGTAGGGTTTGGGTTTGGTATCTACACATAATTAATTATATGCTACTCTACCCCATTCATTATTTAATTAAACCATATTGCTTGTCAAATTAGGGCTACAATGGACCCCACCCCACCCCACGAACAAATATATATAAAAAAGTTATTTTCTTACTCCCAAAAACACCCTACTACATGTTTTTGTAGTGCCCTTATAGTCAATGTGTCTCATGAGGAGGATTAGAATTTCAATATAATATATGATTAGTCACATTTATAATAGAAGAAGACCACATCTAGATCCTATATTAATCACCATTTTGATTTTGACCAACTTTGTGGTGTAGGGTACTTTTTCTTCCCTCTACTTAATTTTTTGTCTTGCAAGGTCATTAGTGTTTATGGTGTCACCATCCACTTTTTAGGAACACAATTGGCCCTCATGTAAAAAGTCTTTGCACTACCCTAGGGCATCTAGCTATGCCTCTAAACTAGTTTGTAAATATTTATGATATATCAGTTATTAAATACTTATAATGCTAATGGTCTAAATTGGTAAATAGCTCAATCAACTTAATTAAAATGAGCTTTTACATTTGCTTAAGTTGAATTTTATTAATCAGTTAAAATTATGTCTATGCCCAGTAGTTGGTCTTACTCACTCTCTAGCCTCAAGTTAGTGGTTCAGATTTTTGGGTGGATGATAATGTATTATTTGAAAATAAAAGTTAGAATTTTATTTGGATATCATGGTAAAAAATTGTAAGGATAAAAATAAAAATAATGTCAAGGTTTGGTTCATGGAAAATGATAAATGTTTCTCTGCATTCCTTTTAAATTTGTTATTGTTTATAAATTATTTGATGTTACTTCGAAAGACAAAGAAACTTTTAATTATTTATATAACTCGCTTGATCAAGTGTTCAGACACTTGATTTACATTATAGAAACCAGAGTTCAAGTCTCATCAACAATAACATTAGAGTTGGAGAGCAAAGTTTTTCCAACCACAATATAATGTATTAGATTAGATTTAGTAAAAGTGATATGATGTTCAAGGTTGGCTTGCTGGAAAAACCAAGAGCAGTGACAAAACAATGCACAACAACTAATAGTCTAATTATTAATATATGAAGCAGGAGCAAGTTTGTCAAATATGTGAGGCAAAAGCACACAAGAAAATAGCAAAAGCAACATTTTCTATGTTATAGTCCATCTCCAATTTAGTGTGTTATTTTTAAATTGAATGTCACCTGCTAAGGACAAACATACATTCAACCACTTCAAAAACATATGCAGATTCTCAGCAACAATCCAATCTGATAATAATAATAATGAACATATTTTTTATTGATAAATTCTTCAGCTGACAAAATAAGCTCAGTCAGAACATCAACATATGATAGTATATTACCATTTTCAGGGTGTGAAGATCATATACATTAGATTTAGTTACTTTCATATTCTTTCCTAATGTTTTTAGGAGACTATTTAATTTGAAAAGGAAGAGACAAATAGAACACTACAAAATGAAACAATTTCAGCTTGCATATTGTTTAAGAATGTCACATACAGGCTAATCATGCTCGCTTTGTGCGCCTCCCAACTTTGAGAGCCAACTCCGTGTCAATTTTGAGGGAGATATCGAGCGCTTTTACTGAATGAGTCAGCGCGCCACTGCAAACAGAAAACAGTAAATGTTGTGGCCACAATATCAGCGTATGTAACTAATGTTTATGAACTGTTGTATGTTAGTTGCTACTGTATGACCTCAGAAATTCTGTTACTACGAACTTGCAGCAAAAAGAATTTAGCAACGTTACCTAGAAATGTAGGTCACCCCAGTTTGGCCAATTTTGTGCACGGTTTCAAGAGTAACATTGCCTGATGCCTGAAAGCGTATAAATGCAAATAAATTAATGAAAATAACAGTTATACTAAAAAAAAGGAAAAAGGCTCTAAATTTACTAAAACTGAACTTCTCAAACTCCTAGATGAAACACTCTCAAGTTATATAGAAAGCTAAAACCAAACATAGATATTATTTCCAATGTTTTGACGATATGATGTCTGCTTCATAAATTAGACATTAGCAATTGAGATTTTACTGGAAATGCAATTAGGTTCATGGGAGAGTATGAGTCAGTACTTCAGAGATAAAGAGGAAATAAATGAAGCATTAGTATATATAATGATGCACTTAAAATAAGACCTACCTCTGTTTCAAATTTCCCATCAATCATTCCAACAGCTTCATTAAGCATCGACACATCAACATCCCCATTTGGCAATGGTACGACCATGTTATCCAACATTATCCGAGTCAAGGATGTTTTTGTTTGTGAGGCAAATTGCAGTACCTCTTTTACTTCCTCGAGAGTCCTCGTCTCGACCTTCGTGGATGAAGAAATAAAAAATAAGGGGGAAAGAAAAAGCACAAGAAGAAATGTGCGATCATATGAAGTTTTGAATTTAATCTCTTCCAATAAATATAGGATGCTCAGAATATCGCAAAAACACGAGAAAAAAAATTAACTATGAAAATAGACGAGAAGGCTACCTCAACCTCCATTTGAAGATTCTTTTCCTGTAAGTAAGTATCAACAGCTGTGATGGCATTTGTGATGCCTCCAGCTGTTGATATATGATTGTCCTTAATCATCACCATATCAAATAAGCCCATCCTGTGATTCTGTCCTCCGCCAATTAGTACCTAAGAAAGTGTTTCTTACAAAGTCAATCAAATATACTTATGAAAAGAAGACTTCAAAAAATAGAGTTCGGCTTGATCTACACCGCCCATTTGTCCACCAAGCGTAAACCTGGAGCAGTTTTCCTCGTCTCTAAAATGCATGCAGGGTGTGCAGCCTCTGCCATTGCCTGCAGAAAACATGAATGTTACAAAATTCTAATATAAAGTATTCTAGTAGTATGGTTACTTGAGTAAAATCATTGAACATTCCATGACCTGTTGTGAGTTTACATAAGAATTCATTAATCAAAACAAATACACCTTCAATTTAGACCATTGGAGAGAACCAAGCAGTCATGTTGCAAGTTCTTGAAATGATGTCGGAAATGATAGTCTAGGGTCAATTTGGAGAGGAGTACTTTGTTTTATTTTTTATCAGCAAATAAACGATTGTATTAAAGAAAAGAGAGATGATTCCCAAGTTGGGAAAATAAACTCTAAGAACAGTACATGAGGTCTACAGAAATGAAAAGAAACAAAGAGATTAAGTAGCATCTTGAAAAGAGGCTGAGTTCTCCTTTTGAATCTCTTGAAAAGTTTGAGTAATCTCGTCTTCGCTGCCCGGATATGTAAATCACTAGGATTTGCAACGACCCCAAAATTCTTTTCGCACTTATATTCATTGGATATCTACTCATACAGAATGCTTGTCTCTGGATATCCATCCAAATCTCAACATATTATTCTCATCACTGTTTAGGCGCAATAAGCCCAAATATGTTATTAGCACTAGAAGATTAACAAACTAGTCACGCCACAGAAGAAGACTTTTAGAAGGACTTCAACATCATGTTTAAACTTTTCCAAATTAGGAGATGCAAATGGTTGGCTTGAAACTATTTCTTGAAATCATTTCAAATGTTCAGCGAAATAAAAATAAATAGAAGCACCTTAGTTAGAGTCGCTATTCCACTCATCCTCTGCATAAAATTTAGCACAACTCTTTCAGCTACAACAATGTTGTAAGCCAGTCCTGCATACTCAATGGTAAATAATGGTAAATTAAGCTTTCTGCAAATAGCCGTATATGCTTTAAGGAATTCCCTATTCTTCAATTACCATGAACTTTCCCAAACTGCAGTCCTTTATTAACGCAATCTCCATCCTTTTTAGACCACTCTACCTGATTCTCAAATGTGTATCACTATCAGCAATTATGAAGCATCTAAACAAGACAAGTAATCAAAACATAGTAACTGAATTAAATAATACCTTCAGTGAAGGATCAACCTCATTGAATACCAATTCTGCAAGACCAATTCCAGCAATGATGCCATCCTCTTTTGCAAGGAAATGGGCTTCGACTTCCGTGTCAGATGGAATAGTTGCCATACACGTGACGTCCCCTGAATTCAACCACAGATGCTACTCAATTTATGACTGAAGCATTGAACAAGTTGCAATCATAATTGAACATCAATTCACACTTATAGGAGCATTGGATTTTTACGCTTAATTTCAATATGGCAGAGATCGTGATCAATGAAAAGAAAAACATGTTTGGCATTCATTATTGAAATAGGTACAAGAAATAACTGAGAGCAATGAGGGAAAAACGAAGATGCTGAACCTCTATTTCCAGCATCTTCGGAGAGAGCTAGCTTAATGATTCCCTTCAAATCGTAGGTAGGGTGCAAAGGAGGCTTTATTGCCATGGAATCGAATGATATCTCAGAACTTCTGGTGTTGGTAACAGACATTCTTACAACCCTCCTGAAAAAGTAAAAACAATTCAAGTCTACAGAAACCAATAAATGGGTGAAACACAGATTATTAATACAAGCATCAACCAACCTTGTACTTGAAGCCGTATAAAAACGAGGCAAAATTGCTGGAGAAAAGGAAGTGACTCTAGACATTGCTCTTTGTGTCTCAGTTAGGTTTGTGCACTCTCAAGCCCTTCCATTAACCTTTATCAACCTTGTTAACAACAAATATGCTTTAAAAACTCATGTATATGAAGATCAATCCAAACAGTAATCAGACTAGAGTGTAACATTAAGAAATCAAGGAATGTAAACACCTCCAAATTGACACTCTACCAATACCCAGAAATCAAAAGTGCTAAAACTACCTCATTGTTTCATTTTCAGAGAGGTACCCAAATTTCAGTTCCATACAACTAAACTAATGGTGGGCACTTGATTAACACTCAATTTCCCACTTCCCCATTAGATGTCTCCAGCTCATATTTAACCATAGAAGCACAAATGAATCAATCAAAAACGAAAATGTGAGCTATGAACTGAAAACAATAAGACAAGAGAAAAATACCCAAAAAAATACTATAGGATGGACAGTAGAAAACGAAGTAATTGAAGATTTAGCGAAGAGCTGACCTGAGGATTTGCAGCTAAATATCTTTTTGCAGAATTTTGTGATACGGAGAGAGCTTCTGATCTGACTGTGGCGGAGCCGAAAAGAGTAAATATCTCACCCAAGATATAATGGGCTCTTACGGCCCATATTTATAAGCCTAGATAAAAGGCCCAATATGAATACGGGATGTATTCGCATACAAACTTGCGGACCTTTTGTGATCATACGATATAAACATCTACACCCACCGATTGAATTGGCGGTAGCGTGTATAATATTCCCAACTTTTAATTTTATTTCACTCTTTTCACTTTTAAGTGCGGATATAATCATCTTTGCACTTCATATTTCATCATTCTGGTCTTATTATTATAGTCGAGATTACACTATTTTTCTAATAGAGTTCACTTTCTCCCGTAGCTTATAGTTTTGGATTTGATCCCCAACGTTACAATTAAGGACTCCTCGTTACACCATTCACCCAACAAGATTTATTTTTCCCTTTAGATTATAGTTTTGAATTTGGTCTCCATCGTTACATTCAGGACCCCTCGTTTTACTAGTTGAAACCGAGGTAGCGAGGGTCCAAGGTGATTACGACGATAGGTGTCGTAATCAGGTCGTACCCTCAATGCCCCGGTCCCCCCTCGTTACAGTCGGGGCCATCTCGTTATACCACTCTCCCAACAGTCACCTTCCCCTTTATATTATAGTTTTGATCCCAATCCCAATAGTAACGTTCGAGACTTCTTTTTATCGTAGGTACAGTCTATTGTGAACGCGGTAGATGAGTGTGCAAAATACGGAACTACTTCTCATATATGTGGAAACGTGCATTAGGTGACGACAAATGTTCAAATACCTCGATTTTGTTGTAATTAATTAGTGGCCCCGCCTATTTTTGATGTGTTCCCTGGGAAGCAAGAGTTAAATTGCTTATAGGCGGTTCCATATTGTCTATAAATAAGGCTAAGAGCCCACTGTATTTGTAGTACTGATGAATATACAGAACAAAAGTCTTGCTCTCTCTGTTTATGTCTCCGGCCTTTCTCTGTTTTGCTTGTAATCTTTGGTTTATATTCAACTCTCTATTAATTTCTTCTTCTTTACTCATTATTATTGTTTCACAACAGATTTATTATCATAAATCGTATTTTTAGAATACATGTACAGAACATGCACGTCTAATTACGGTTGGAGCAACTTGTTTTATGATCCACAAAATTCATTTAATTAGTTACTCCTTTTATAATTAATGTGGAGTTTATTTCTAAAAAGTAGGATATAGATTATATTAATGTTTTTAATTCAGGTGAACATCAAGTCATTGGTAATATTATAATAAACACACGATAAAATCAAATGTATGCATTATATAAATAGTACACATCCTTATAATTACTAAATTAGATCATATATATATATTTGGCTTTGAAGTGCAGCTACCACAATGTATCTTTCTATTTCAACCTTTTGAACACACAGTTGCCAACTTGATTTCATTTCTATAAATTTGTGTTCCAACGATTCATCATATATATTAATAGAGGCATAATCTGGTGCAAACCATACTACGTTGTGTGAATTCGTACGAACCTAATAGGTGGTGATATATGTGCGTGTATTTCAATTATTAAGTTATGTATTTACATATATCAGTCAGCCGGTGCTTCCATTATTATGATATGTATTTTCATCACTCGTTATAACTTCTTGTTACACCCTAGAGACCCCCTTTACACTCAGAGATCCTCCGTTACACCATTTTCCTGACAAGGTTCACTGATTGAGTATAGAAAAATACACGTTCCTCTTGTTACATCTGGAAACCCCTCGTTACACAATTCTATCGGTGTTATGGAAATACATATCATAATAATGAAAATATATGACTTAATAAAAGAAATATATACGTGCGAGAAACAGTTCGCACCAACCTCCTAGTTCACACTTGAATATGCCCCTATATTAATATATACACATACTTGGTTCAATATACAAAACAAGTCATGTAGATTAAGCGAATAAAGTTCATATATGACCTTGCTCTCCAATAATATGGACTGCATCAGAAAAAGAAATTCATATCATCAATTATATCATGCAAACCAAATTAATAAGTCATAATGTATCTGAGAATAAATTAAGAGAGAACCTGATGTATGTATGAAGCTTTGAGCTTTTCATTGAAATTGTGGACATATTAGGGTGTTGTTTTCCATGCAAAAGCCTTGCCAAATGTACAGTCCTTTGCTCATACCTCACTTTCGTAGTCATATTCGACCTTGATCTTTTATTATGTATATGCATGCACTTCAATCCATTTACTTAATTAATGATATATATATATATATAAGCATCATGAGCAAAATGAAAAGGGGAAAAGACTTCTATTTATAAGAAATTAAGAAAAGAGATTGACATCATTATTAAGAATATGCATACTATATATAGTATTAGTATTAATTCATTAATTCATTAATCCACGACCTATAAATATAATTGTGTGTATATTTCATATACTAACTGATTTGAATTCTCAAAAAATTCTTTTAAATCATTAATTTGGTGTCGTGTTCACATTCAAATTTTGATACAAAAGTTGTAATAAGAAAACCTGAACGGCCATTTAATCAAGAAATTTTTAACAATTCATATTTCTCATATAAGTTAATTCATAATCAATTTCTAACAAATTAAGACTAGCTAGGTATAAATATTGTGTGCACAAATGTAAAAGTTTATGGATAATTACTCTGTTAAATTCTAGTATATGAGGTACAAAATCATTTATACATCTTGTATATTGTGCACCTTATTAAGAATTTAGCTGTCTATATTGATACTATAAACTATGTAACAATGTATATATGAATGGATAATTAGTAACCATATAATATATATATACATGGAATATATATGTTAAAAGTGAAAAGAATCCAAAAGTGTCCATTGAAGATATATGTGATCCGTGCATGTGCAAGAAAAGCTTGTGAGGCATTAACATCAATCTATTTGTATTTTGTTGAAAAAAACATGTATGAATAAATATAACATGAGTTAGGGTTTTGATAAAGAAAGCTTATATGTATGATGCACCTATTAATTAGTGGTACAGTTAAGCATATATAATTTTTCAAGGTCGAACAGACAACGAGAGAGAGATTAATTTGCAAAAGGACTGCTCACTTGACAAGCATGGCATGGATTCCACTCACCCATGTACATGTATGGGTGATGATCTCGATTCGACGACGACGACGATGATGTGTGAAATATATGGAGACGAGACGAAGAAGACTATAGAAGAGTGGGGGTGGGAGTACAGTGAAGGAGTGAAGGTGAATTTATAGAAGAAGAATAATTAAAAAGAGAGATTGATGGAAATAAAAAGGAAAGGAGATGGATGGTGAAGGTTGAATCCATCCAATTCCAATCCGTAATAAGGCTAACGGTTCGGTTCCCACGTGATTTGACCAGCCGCTCACATGCATGCACTCACTATATATCATCATCGTCATCAATATATTATTATTGTTATTATACATTACTAATTACTTTAACAACTCGATCATCTCCATCCATCCATCCATCGATATAGTGATTGAGTATTTTCAAGTTAATCTGCACTTGCTGACATGCATGTGGTGTATATAATTAGCAATATCCATTATTGAATGGAAGGGAAGGGATGGTGAGAGCTAGTCATGTAGAGGAGCTAGCTATGTGTTGCAGAAATGAAGTTAGCTATATATATATATGGTTGAGTGATCTGGTTTCTGAAATGCTGATAGAGAGTATAGTATATCATATATGAATGGACCAACATTAACATGGGAGTGTACATGTACTGGCACTGCAGTATGGTATATATATATATATATATAAAAATGCTGGTCCGCTCCTGTCCTGTCCTAACACACTGACCAGACTTCTCCTACTCCTAGTAGTAGTAGTTAGCTACTAATTATTCTCTCTCTCTCTTAGAGTTATATAATATGGTTGATTATTGAATTTCTTCAAAGTTAGAGATGAGGGTTGGTGTAATTAACGTTAACCTACGTACGTGAGGATTAGGAGTTAAATTGAATATATTGTAATTTGTTTGGTAATAGATTAATTGAAACCTTGGTCGGTGTGGTGCATGATCGTACACTACACCAAACACACCAAAATAAAAAATAGATGGAGCTTCACCTCACCTACCTACCCCGATCCACCAACTTCCACTCCGACTCATAACCTAGTATTATTAACCACGTACTGACATCGGTATCATCGTAATTTTCAAGTATACGTCTAACTCTAACTCATCACTGGACAAGAAATAGGAAAGGTAGTTACTGTATCTTCCCTGCTTGGCTGCTTAGTTAGTTTTATTTCATTTACTCCCTTGGCACTTGTCAGTTGCATTTTCGCGTTCTGATGGACTATTCACAAGCCCACTCAAACACGCTTTGCTTACATTCAATTTGGGCTTGGGCTTTAGTCTAACTGGACCAACCTATATGACGGTAGTTAAACAATCGCTTTCTTATAGCCTAGGAGATGACTTAACTTCACGTCTAGTTCTACTCATACATATATAGGAACACTAACAGATATGGGCATTGGGGCACTCCACTCAAGTAAGTGGATATATGAAGGTGTGTAGGACTAGGAGGACCAAGGCTTGATCCAACCTGTCTCCCATAATTGAAGGGGGATGCAGCGCCGCTCGTCCACCTCTTACCTAAAATATGGACTCACATGACAGTAATGTTGGAAAACGTCTCCGACTGCAGAGAAATCTCTTTCCATCTCCAAAAAGGCGAAAAACTAGTAGCGTAGCCAATTCCAGGCCATAGCAACCATTAGATCCTCGTCTAGAAATGAGAGGTGGAACAGCCGGTCATCAGGTGCGGAGATTGCAATTATCAAGACCCTCTTAGACGGTAGTGAATGGGGGTATTGGCTACGACTTTTAGAGAAAGCATTAAAATAACCATTTAGATGTGCCTTGCTGGTTGGGGTGGCCATGGCAACCAAAAGGGTTTCCGGCCCTGCGAATTGAGAGCTCCAGTAGACTTTAGAGCCTTACGTACCCTTTCCACACCAATACAAATCTTTAATTTGGTCTGGGGAAGTCGATCGGTTTTCAGAATCAAGACACTCAATGTTTTCATTGGCATATAGGTCGCGGGTATAAGTTTGCATATCATGGCTTGGGAGGTGGTCGACGACTGAGCATAGAGCAACCGTCGGGCTTGGGAACGGAGGCAGCGGTTAGGTTTAGGGTTTCCAACCAAATCCTACTCTCCATTTAATTACCTTTTTATACACTCCTTATATTTGTTTCATCGTATAATTAACTAGACTAGTGTTATAAAAAATTTCCATCCAAGTAATTGTGTGTAATTTCTTATTAATTTTTCAACCCAATTAATCAATAATAATTAGTATTTATAAGTATGTTCGTCCGACCAACGAATTACATTTTTGTAAAATAATTTATATAATTAACTAACTTCAAGACTTCTAGTTAACTTATCACACAATATATGAATAATGTATGCATGTACATTAATTAACACACTCTTCACCTTGTGTTTGTCTTATATATAAAGTTTCGCAACATACACCTAACATTGATATATGTTATCATATAGTGTGATACCAATTATTGTTGATCATGTGCATGACAAGCTGTACAATAAGAAAGTAAACATGCATGAGATGATTAATTAATCAATATCCTCCATATATAGATATACGCATACGTATATATACATAAAAAGGAATTTCACAACAAAAAATCACAATATATATACATATTTAATGGTCTTTCCAGGCCGTATGATTCCATTTACTTTTCATTATTTTTGCAAAAACAGAAAATAATGTGAGACACCTAATTTTGACGATAAAAGCTACACATATCAAAAGGTGAAGTTTCCATACCGAAACAAACCAAACCTTAATTAGGAAGTCAAGCACCATCAATATTAATAGGTTGGAATAATTAATAATTGAGTAAAACAAAACAAACTATAATATTTATGGAGTTTTCCATAATGTTTATGAATAAAATGATCGATAATACAAATAAGGGCATGTGATGTGATTGGTAGGGTAGGGGGACCCTCCACTTGCAGTTGGAGTCCCTTACGGAATAAGGCAGCCCTATATAAAGAGTCCCTTATACACACGTCTCTCTCCCACTCCCACTATTCTTCTCTCGCTCTACTGCAAATAAATAGAGTATACCAAATTAACAAGGCCCAAAAAAGTCCTCTCTCCATCAAGTTTCCGACATGTCGTCGAAAACGCATTGTCTTCCGATGTTACTAAGTGTTTTCATGGTGGTCGTCGTAGCGGTCAAGGGATTGGAATCGACAAGAAAGCTGGACGAGGCCGGGACAGGTGAGGTTAAGTGTGGGTCCTGCGAAACTCCGGTGCCACCTCCTCCTCCGCCGCCGGTCCCCTGCCCCCCGCCGCCGCCGCCGCCTGTTGTGAAGCCACCGCCGTCTCCCAAGAAACCGCCGTCCTCCTCTTACTGCCCGCCGCCTCCATCCTACATATACATAACCGGACCGCCCGGTGACCTGTACCCCGCCGACCAGACCTTCAGCGCCGCCGGGAGGACCGGTAATAAACTCTCGGCTTTGGTGGCCTTTGGTGTCGTGGGGCTATTGGTTAATTTATGGTAAGGTTCGGATTAATTTCTCGGGATCGCCATATATTAGTTTTCTGGAGTAATCAAATGGAGAAATTTGTACTTTTAAATTGATGGGAAGTTTTAGAAACTTTTTACGTAGTGGGCATTTTGTAATCAACATTTTCAATAATACATATTCCACATAACAGATCTTATTTTTGTTTATTATTATTATGTATAATTACGAGTTATATGAGGAGCGAGCAACACAACAAAAAAGCAATTACCGGCCGGCGGGTCCACCACGAGATAGGTCGGTGGTGGTGTTTAATTTTTCTACGCCACCGCCTAACACACACACATATATAGTTTCTTAAGTTTGTCAAATAATATATAGCATGTGTTGATGTCTCTTTTCCAATCTAACTAAATGTGCTGTCAATGCAAACGTGGACACCGAGCACTTGGTTTTAACACTAATCAGTTAATTAGTTCCTGTAACACATAGGACTCTGTCTTCTCAGAGAGCTTCTAGAATCGTCGGATTTGTCATAAACGTTCTTCATCCCGATCGTAGGTTGTCATTTTAGTTACGAATTCTATAAATTTTAAATTTTATTTTAATATGTAAAATGATTCAAAAAGTATAATCATACAACAAAATTAGTAAAGATTATTAATTTATCATCAAAGACGTATAATATAACAACCATAACGCATCAAAATTAGGAAAAGTGTTGTACAACAAGTTACAAATATTCCACGGACATAAATAATGACATATACTACCAAGGTAGATATTGAAACTAACACACCCACCATACCCAATCACTTTCTAATTCCTATAATTCCCAATTTTATATGCATGTACCTGAATTTGTTCCTCTAATTAATTATTGTGATGACTATTATAATTTTGAAGTAACATGCATAAAAATATAATAAGAATTATTCTATGAATCTTGAGCATCTTTACCAAAATAATGAATACTTTTAGAATTATAATTGAATTTGAGATGATTTTGTAGAGTGAACAACACATTATTACCTCCGGAATATCATGAATAACTTTGTTTTGCATTGAAGCAAAGGCATGTGGAAAGTTATGTGATCCGATCCGAGGCTTTGAGTTCAATGACAAATAGCCATACTTAAAGGATCATGCTTAATACATCTTTTTCGAGAGCAATGAATTTTTTTGCCAATTGCAAGATCCAAGACAAGAGCACAAACGAAACTTAATTATTTTTAGTTTAATTGAGTTTTAAAAAAGAAATTATTATTAGTGTTAAACACATATATAATACTATTGTTTTAAAATCAGTATATGAACATGGAACCAGCTTTGCTTTCATTTTCATATACATCATCAAAGATTCGAGGAAACCCATGATATATTATTTATTTGTTTTGATGATAATGAGGCCAAATATTAGGTGGGGAAGAGGAACATTGTCGATGACCCGGAAGAGATTTATATTGGCTATTATTAGCTAAAATTATATATTTGTGATTATGAATATTAATGACATTTCGGACTTTTGTCATTAATGGCCTGTTGACGAAATGGCAAAATTGACTTAGAAGATAAGAAAGGGAGTAATAAATATATTGTTTACCTTTCAACCAACCTAATAAATCATCTGCAAAGCTTGTTTCATCAACGGTTTATTATTAATGATTTATTTTTCAAGTCATAGAAATAGAATTTTAGTACTTGGTTGGGTCATAAGATACGTGTGACTATATGTATATATAGAGAGCATGTATCAAATACAAATTCGGAGAAAATGTTTATACGTTCGAACTGTATAATACGCAGTGCAATATTGTATAACCATATAAAACATGTTGGACCTGTGCAAAATTGAAGCAATATATAACATGTAGTACAATGTTGTATAACTGCCGTGTGTCGCAATCTAAGATAACGCGTGTCTCAGATCTGACGGTTATACATTGGTTTGAACGTTTGAACATTTTGGGTGAGTTTGTATTGGAGTGCATATATATATATATATACTCGGCTACAAACCTATATCAAACGTCAAAACCATGTAGAACTGTCGGATATGAGACGTGAGTTATCTTAGATTGCGACACGTGGTAGGGTCTAACATGTTATACAACATTGCACTACATGTTATACATGACTTCAATTTTACACAGATCTAACATGTTATACAACATTGCATTACATGTTCTATGTGGTTATACAATATTGCACTGCATGTTATACAGTTCGGATGTTTTAACATTTTTAATTGGTTTGTAGCTGATATCTCCTATATATATATTTATTTATATATGTACTCCAATACAAACTCACCCAAAATGTCCAAACGTCCAAACCAATATATAAACGTCGGATTTGAGACACGCGTTATCTTAAATTGCAACACACGTCAGTTATACAACATTGCACTACATGTTATACATTGCTTCAATTTTACACAGGTCCAACATGTTTTACAACATTACACTACATATTCTACATAACTATACAACATTGTAATGCGTGTTATACAATTTGAACGTTTAGCTGGTTTGTGTGTATATATATATCACACCAGCAAAAATTGTAAAAGCTCGTTATATTATTACAGTTTTGCAAATAGTTTTTAAAATTTTTACACGATAGCATAAATTTATTGAAATAGACATATCAATCAAAATATATTCAAAATTTCTTCCTAGTTACTTAATAATAGTATGTACAATTGTAAAAACTCTCTTCACTATACATGTGATTTTGCAAAAAGTCATCATTTACTGTATTATTTTTGCTAAATCGAGAGTTTTAAAACCTTCATAAAAACTAACATTGGCAATATAAAAGTTCTCTATAAGTACTGTGACTAGTTTTAAATATATTTTTATATTTGATATGTCTGGTTCAAAACATTACAAATTAACATAGAGATTTTGCAATAGAAATTAAAGTATGAACAATACATACAAAAAAATATAAATATAAGAAAAGCTTTTGCAAAATTTTCGTCTTATGAGTCGACAAATGTACAAGTAAATTAAGTAGTAGGTGACATTAGAAGAAAAAAAGCATAAGGTTGTTGGGTTTGGGTTTGGAATTCAATAACATTTCTATGCACACTAATTTTAATGGCCAGCTCACTAACAAGGTTTGTTGAGAGATTCTTAACACAAATAATTCTCCGAGAGAGATGTCAATTTTTGTACAAGTTTTCTCATAGAAAATCAAGCTACAACTGGCCTTTCTAGCCAAAACAAGCTGCACTAAGTCTTCTAATAGGACACTGCTCATTTCTCATTAGTCACTTGCTATGTTTCTTCTTTCTTTCATTTTCTTTGCCAAAACACACAATAGAGACATGCCCACAAAACCAACCCAATTGCTCTGCACCTCCCTTTTCTTGGTCTCACTCATTTTTATCAGCTTTCCGGCAAGAACCACCCTAGCCGCCCCCTACGAGTGCCCCTATCCGTGTTACCCGCCGCCCACAGGCCCTGGCGGCGCAACCACCCCATCCTCGCCGCCACCGCCTCCTCCTGTGGCCACTACTACTCCACCTTCTCAGTCAGGCTCAGGCTCAGGCTCAGGCTCGAGTTCAAACCCACCAAATGGTTTCTTGCCATACACTCCACCACCACCACCACCATATGGTGGTGGTGGTGGTGATGGCACTTCTACTTCTCCACCTGATCCCATCTTGCCTTATTTTCCATACTACTACAGAAAGCCACCTCACAAGCCAGCAGACGAGTCATCAGCTACAGCTACAGCAAGATCAAGTGTCATCATCTATTTGCTGCTCTCTTTTCTTGTTTCTTTTTGTCTTCAAGTTTTGATGTAATTAAGGTCAAGAGCTTGGTTCTGGGTTTTGCTGTCATGTTATGTGTAATAGTTGCAGAGAAATAAAAACGACAATGGCATGGACTGAACTGCCCAAGAGAGCTTGTGGGTGGTCCAACTAATATTGATGCCTTGACAATAAGTGTAATGTAATTATTGGGGTAATTTCATTTCTAAGAGATAAGGATACAAATAATAAATTATATTCTAGAGCAGGTACTGTAATTATTATTGACAGATACTCGAACTAAATAATTTCTACTTCAGTTCAGTCCATCAATTTTATATGATGAAGCAGAGCCACTATTATTTTTTGTTGCAGCTCCAGGCTGCAACAAAAACTGCAGCTAGCCATCAAAACACAGAACAACCCAAGCAAAATGTGATTTCAATACCTTCAGCACTCTCTATGAGCTTATACTGAGCCACATATTAACATCATGATGTTGATGAAGAAACCGAGCGAAGGAAATATGTAGATTTTCACGAGGCGACTCCGACAGCTAGATGACTCATCCCTGAATGGCTGTGAATACCAATGCTTTCACTTTCCTTTCTCACCATCAGGTTGCTGCTCCTCCTGCCTCTCACTTTCAGCTTTTCCTCAGTTTTCGGGACTTTTGCCATTATATCACTCTTCGATGATGCTTTTTGTTTGTGGAATTTTTTGTCCTTGTCTGACTCTTTCTTCATGGAGCTCTCGCTTTTCTTCACTCTCTCGGGAAGGTGGGTTCTGGTCGTTGAAGTAGTTGGTGAGGGAGTGCTAGATCCGGAGGAGTCTGTTGAAGCTTTGGGTGGGTTAATTTGGCTTACAGTTGGACTTCCGGACAGGGTTTGGTCATTTCCTGACTTACTATGTAATGGCAATCCAACAGAAGCTCCCTTCCCTAAAGTTGCTGTTTTTGTTCGTACTCTAGCTGGTTTTGTTTTTGTTGGCACAGCCTAAGATCAAAACCATAAGCACCGTCAGATTCAGCAGCACATATGGAGCTTTACGTATCAGACACATGCTATAATAAACACGACAAGAGAAGTTGTGAAATTTAATCAACTATCAAATTTAGGGCCTATATGCTGTAAGTCAAGCAAATGGTGATAGGATGCATGTAAATTAGCACATTTCTCCCAAAACGTATAGACAGTGCGAGGCAACAAAGGCCATCAGCATTCATAGTTAAATCAAAACTGAACTTTTAGTTATCAAACCTTCAAAAAGTAATCTTACTAAAACTGAGTATTTGAAGATTTCTTAATATACCTGGGTTGAATTTGATCCTGGTGCGTGATAGAAAGATGGCATTGGAGTGGCTTTGAAGTTAAGGCTTTTACGATGTTGTTTAAGCTCAGCTTCTGTCTTTTCCTGTAATAACCCAAGTTATTGAACCCGATAAAGTTTGTTAGATTACATCAAAATAAAACTAGCAAGCTCAACCAACCACAATCCTTTCCAGAGCATGATATATGATTTACCAGCATCATTATTCCCGATTGCAGGAAAGAAGTACATACGATAAATTTGATTATCCTGCTTACCTGTGTTCTCGCTTGTATCTGATTCATTTCAGCCTCCTTAGCATGCATCTTCTCCTCCAACTTCATAAAGAACTGAATCAGAAGTTCAAATGGGGAACAAATTTAATAATATCATCCCACTAATAGCAAAATTTAAGCAAAAGACAATGGTTTACCTCTTTCCTCTTTTCTGCTCGTTCATGGCTTTTAAAGCTGAAACTTGGAGCATTTGGCTTAACATCTGGCTTACTCAAATCGACAGTCTGCTTTTTTCTACAAAATGATAACAGAATCGAAATTAGTTCATCGAAATACTGAAACTACAAAAGCATTGTTGTAAATGCTTGCTATTTCACCTGTTTATAGTTGGATATCTGCTTTCAACCTCCTTCGATGTTGAAGGTAGAGATTCAATCAATTTCTCTGCCTTCTGTTCTTTTTCACTGACACAACATAATAACAGCACCATTAAGTTTTAAACTAAGGGAAAACACAAAACAACTAAAAATCATTAGAGGGAAAAGATACCTTTTCTGGTCATGTTTTGATATTGATGTTGAGCTTTCAGAACCCTGAACAAGAAACAGCAAACAATAATCAACGAAAGCGATATTCAGGAATTTGCGTGAGCCAAATTTAAAGTTCAGATTATCCCACCAAATAGAGAAGAGAAGGAAGAAAGGTTTGTGCAGTAATGTGTTTTTGTAATTACTAATTAATTTCTGCCCTTGCTCACCTCTGATGTTTGAGTCTTCTGGATTGGACGTTTAGTTTGAATGGAGGAAATCTTTGACGACTGCTTATCTGTCTTCATTTTATCGTCTCTTTTCTTTCCATTTGTATTCTTGAAAACCTCTTCTCTTGCATCGCCAGGGAGGTTCCTCTGCACTCGATTAGCCTTAGGCTGAGCCTTTGATTTGTTTTTGATAGATTTACTTTCAACTGCATCTCTCAACTATAATAGGGAATCAGGGAGTGTAAGTTATAGGTGAAGACACACTAAGATATATGACATAATTTAAGTACGCGATCCTTAATAAATTGTGTTCTGCATGTTTTATTGAAAACGAATCTACAAATGAAAGAGAAATACTTGCCTGCTGAGAAGGATTTTGCCAGCACACTGAATTATTTTTATCAACATTCCCTGATATTTCACTTCTGGGTGATGCATCGACGACTTCACTGAATTCTACATCGATTGCATTGTTCATAGGGTTCTGCTTTACTTTCATCTCTGGTTTATCAATACTACTATCAACAGCACTGTCCGTACGGTCTTGTTTTACTCCTACCTCTGATTCATCCCTAGCTGCAGGCAGTACACGGGAGTGAGCCTCCTTAAGATCACTTTCCTCAGCAATAACATGAACGTTCACTAGAACAGCTTCCACTTGATATTCAAAGGATACAAAGTTTGGTTCTTCTTGATGTTGTGAACCGCCAGGGCTTTCATCAAAGTGAGAACCATTGACACTTTCATGTTCATATCCCAAATCTTCTTCTCTGTAATCCATGTAGGCCGGGGCACCATTTTCCCCAATTTGGTCGTTATTTACATTAACTGAGGTAACATTATCACTAGTTTGGTGTCTATAATCCAAATTGTCTGTTTCACTAGTTTGATATCTATAATCCACATTGTCCGAGGCTTCATTTTCGCTAGTTTGGTATCTGTAATCCAAACAGTCTGAGGCTTCATTCTCACTAGTTTGGCATTCTGTCCCGCTTTGGGACTCAGATGTCCTCTGACGCTGAAGAGCTTTCTTCTTGAAATGAGCCTCAAGGTAAGCTTTCTTCTCCTTGACCGAACCTGGTTTAGAGCATTTCTCGACCTCTTCAAGATATCTATTGTGTGAGAAGGACGATCTTCTCTCCCATGATAAGGTCTCGTTCTCAAATCTTCCAAATGATATGGAGCCAGAAAGGAAAGAATCAGGCTGTCCAAATCAAAATTTTGAAATTTGAGAGTAAAATAGGATTCCGTGATTGTGCTAGCCACATAAGGCCTTGGTAACTAATTGTATAAATAAAAGCTTTGAACTGGACTTTTAGATCAACTCTAACAAACTTTGTTTAGTTCAATTCTTAGACTCTTGATCAAATCCACAAAGGTCAACCTAATTGAGCACTCAAGACCACATAATATCAACAAAACGTTGTTCCAAAACAAAAGTAAAATATATATAAATGAGAAACCTGAAAAGTAAGATTGAGGGGTTCTTCCAAATCTCCGGCCATCACAAATCATCCCCAAATCACCTGAAACTGAAACCGCAATCGACGACACATATCAACATGCATGAAAATCAAGTGAACAAAGCCTTCAAAGTGTTGAAGATGGCAGAGAAAGAGAAGCATTAATCAGAAACGAGTACCTGAAGAAATCACTATTCAAGTTCAGACGGTGAATTTTGACGATGAAGATTGACAAGATGCGATCCAGCTACTGGAGAAGGATCGAGAACCGAATCGAAGAAGAAAACAAGTTTTGAGATCTCAATCTCGATCTCGATCTCGATCGAGAGAGACAATAGCAATAGCAATAGCAATTGGCAACACTCTCACTATCACAATCACTGTCTACTTTCTAATCTCTATGATCTATCTATGTGTAATAAGATCTGATAAAAAAAGGCACACTCATCACTGTCATGTGTCTCTCATGTCTTGTTCAACGGCTCTGATTCGATCTACCAGTTCACAGTCACAGTCAAAACGGAACCGTTGGCGCGCCAAACTCCAATCAGTAACGAAACTCCCACGTGTTGACTTTTCAACTCAAACCAAGGGTGGACGGAGAGAGAGGACACGTGTCTATCTGGGAAAGCGTTGATTGCTTTGACTAAAACCGAACCAATTGGAGTTGGACCACTATACTATACTATACTTCATTGTTTGTTGTTTTTGTTTAGATTATTATAAGTACCTAATTACGTATCATGCATGCCCCCAATATTTATGTTCATTTAATTTTACGTCTGAGCTTCACCTAATTAATAAATCCTCCTTTTTAGGTTGAGGTTATTGGGCTATTAACACCCACCAAATTAGCCTCCTTTCTAGCTCTTGTTTAGATAACATTTCAACTTTAATCATGACGTTGATCGGCCTTTAACCTATCACCATATTTGGGTCATTTCTTCTGATGCTCTTGTTATGTTAAGTTTTATATTTCATGTATAATTAAGCGGGAATGTACCTACGTATGTTTTTTATATACAAAAACATACGTATCTCTTGTTGGAAGAAAGAGATCTCACATAAGGATTATTATCTAAAAGTTATGGTTTCGCTACACAACGAAACTCTCCTGGTCCAATTTCTCTTCTCACCCAGATGTCCAACAAACCTATGGCTGCTTGCAAACTTCACCATGATAGGCTAGCCCCAGGGGTCAAACCTCGCATCTTAAAAACTTAGTGCATAAAGTATTTAATTTATAAGAGCCTCGCCGCCAAAGATTCTGGCCCAAAAATAATCCTCCATCCCTATTTACCCAATAACGGCAAATCAAAATTTTGGAGTCTTAAAAAGCTCAATCCCTCTGACGGCTTGTGTGAACACAATATGTCCCACCTACTCCAACTCATTCCCCTGTTTTGGCCCGACCCCTTCCACCAAGAGCGATTAAAAATTAATTTGAACTCTAACAGACCAACTTACAGAAGAAACAATCTCATAGTAGAATTCGGCATTACTTAAGGAATAGACTTTAACAAAACCTTCATTCCTGCCCTGAAAAGTAGCTTATTTTTTAAGGGAACCGTTTTGGCTTGGACACGATTTTTAATAAAAACAAAAACCACTTGTTTGTGCATGCATAACAAATTGGGAAATTCTAAACAAATCGTCAATCCCTATTTTCCATAAAGATTAACACTTGGAAAATGTAATTTCTGATATCTTATGAGTAGTTAACGTTCAAATAACTTTCTGCATTTACCTTTTAGCTCAAAATTAGCATGTATAAACCTGATGTCTCCTTGATCCTACCTGCCACCTATACCGACGCCTTAAAATAAAATAAAAAACCGACATATATTATTAGTTTTGAAAGTTAATGCAAATAATAATTTGTAATCTAAATTCAATACTTATCTTTGCACAGCCTAATTTTGCAAAACTATATTTCAGGAGATTCCAAATCTATAACCACATCTACTTTATGTTTGCAAATTGGAGCAGTACTAAGAATTGTACCCTACAACTACATTGCATGATTGACAAGGACATCTGACCACCCCAAATTGCACCCACTTCGATTATTTATAATCTTCTTCCATTTTCTCTCTTATTTGCAAAACTCAAATATCCACAATTAACTAATAATATAATAAAAAGTTACATGTTAAGATGTTAAGGTGGCACAATTATATATGAATTTGAGATTTGTAAGAGAGTAGGGACAAAAAGTTGATTAGTAGAAGAAATAGTGAGACGTAGAGGGAGCATGTGGGCATGGTCATACATATATAGTATATTGATTTGGTAAAGAGATGCATAAAGTTATTAAAGAAGAAAACAAATTTATAAGGTTTAACCTAAGTCTATTTTGAGCTGCATTGTCACAATATTAACGGGACTGACTGAGTGTATGTGTTCCTTTTATCTTCCTATTTTGTTCATATATACCAACATCATCACCACGTGACACGTAAGACTTGAAAGGAAACTATTTAATTATTTAAATGTTCGAGTGAGATGTTGGCAGGCCCAAGGCTCGTTATTGGGCTCATTGGCACACCTCCGTTACTATTACTCTCACAAGAATGGGCTTAACTAGAAACCCCCTTTATTCTTGTTGGGTCCAATGAGCCACCCAGAGCCCATTCAAAGTCAGAACACATTTATTCTCTTTTTATTCCAATCATAAAATTTAATCATTTGTCTTTGTATCTTATACCATACTTGTGTATTCAATTTGATGAGTAATTTATTTAGAGTACCAAATCTGGGTTGTAGAATATTTTATTATGTTTTCAGGATCACAACCATTGAGGTCCTTGTTAATTACAGGATCTATCGGGAGAGAGGAGATCCGTAACAGCAGTAGGTAGGGATGTTGGATGTCCATCCAGTAAGAGCAGATCCACCTGTTGGCGGATGTTGGATGTCTAGTATGTAGTAGACCAGCGTAATGTTAATTCATTCGTCAAATGAATCATTATTTATACATATTTAGTACCTCAACTAAGGACACTCCCAACACCTATGGAAGCTGCACCCACCAGAATCATCGCCACATACAAGCACTTGCACCATCATCATCATTCATCAAGATACAAGCACTTGCTAAGCATCACAAAGTTTTAATACTTTATTACTTTCATTTGGCCCAACTTCTCTTTTTATTTTCTAACTCTTCTTTCTGTATTGCTTTGCCTTGCTCTTTTCCTTCTCAAAGTTCAAACTGATGGTAAAATGATTAATTATAATTTTATACTCGTGAACCTTTTTTCTGAAAATAGGAGTGTGTGAGTAGCTCTAGCTCATTGACGAGAGTTTAAGCTTCTTTTTAGAAGAAGAGATTGAAGAGTTAGAAGTCAAAGTTTTTCTGAAGAGAAATTTGAGACGAGCACAATGAAAAGAATTGAGATTTATGAGAATAAGATATTTATATGGTTCGTTGATATATGATTTGAACTTGTGTCTGAAAGGTACTAGATAGGGTTGTCCATTTTTACCCGGTCTCCGACTCACCCGACGACCCAAACCCGACTCAAACCCGATTGACTCGACAAAACCAACTGAAATTCGGGTTGGATGGACCCAAACTCGACCTCAATTGAGTCGGGCCTCGGTGTGATTTACAAAACCACCGAGTAACCCGACTCACCTGACATAGTGGTCAGTAAACCAAGCCTGATGCAGCCTAGCCCAGTCCAGATTCGATTTTTCCTAAAGAGAGAGCGAATGGTTTATAAAGGAGTTGTGAAGTTCTTCACTTTCCAATCTGGGATGTCTAACATGCATAATAGAGAGAAGAGTCATAAGCGACGTGGCCGCCTCTGGACCCTCAATCTCGATCTGAAGAAGATCATTTCAGCTGTCAATTTTGCCTTTGACGCGGCAGGCCTTCGACCTTCATTTTACTTCTCCTTCCGCTTCCTCGGAATTGAATCCTTCAGCCTCTTTCTCCTCAGTCTTCCTTCACGAATCTCATATCTTCCTTAGTGACTCAAAGTCTCAAACTCAATTCAGCCCTCGTCTCGTCTCTGTCTTCGACTCGTCGCTCTCAACTCTCGAGCGTCTTCGACTCTTTTCTCTCAACTCTAGAGTCTCAAGTCACGATGGTCTCTTCGTCGTTGAAACCGTAGCACCTCCAAAAGCACTCGCGTCGTTCGGGAATCGTGGAGATTGAAGTTGCATGATTCGTTCATCGCCTACAATGGCTAGAACTCCGGTAAGAAAGGTTATGTGTTTATATTAGGGTTAGTGTTTCTTCTCTTCATCTTCCATTTATGGGTTTAATATTTCAAATTGTGGTTGATTTTGGGGGTTTCATATTATAATTTTGGGATTGGATTTACAAATTTTGGGGGTTGATTTCAATTATAATTTTGGGTGTTAATTTCAGTTCTAATTTAGGGGTTAAGGGTTTTGAATTGGGGTTAATTTAGGGGGCTAGGGTTACAAATTTTGGGGGTTTTCAATTTCAATTATTATTTCATTTATGGGAATTCGATTTTAAAGTTTGGGAATTCAATTTTCAAATTGATTTTTAGTTTTAGGGTTCGGGTTCAATTTAGAGTTCCGATTTTAATTTGAATTTGGGATTCAAATTTTGATTTTGAATTTTAAACTTTGAGTTGGAGATTACTAATTAGGGTTTTCAATTGAGGTTTGATTTCAATTTCAATTTTACTTATGGAATTCAATTTTAAATCTGTAGCTCGTAAATCAACTTAGCAAGTATCATGTAATGAATATTTAGGTTGTTCGAGCAAGTATTATGTAATGGAAAATTGGAATTAATTGTATCATACACCGTGTAGACAATATTTGCATAATTACATGTATTGTTTTGAATTTTTACTAAATTGTTTGAAAATTTTGAGTTTATTTTAAGGCCCATCAGGTGTGTTAGTTTTACATGACACCCGACCGAGTCGAACCCGACTATAAGGTTGAGTCGAGTCTCGGGTATAACCTCTAGACCCAAAAAAGACCGAGTCGGGTCCTATATCAATCGGGTACGACCCGACCTGATGAACAACCTTAGTACCATATCTAATAACATATTAAATGACCAACTCAACTACAAGCTCAATATGATGGTTGAAGGACCATTATTTTTGTCTCTTATTTCTGGCCGTTCCTTCATCTACGTTGTCTCTGATGTTTTCTTTTTGCTCTCCTGACCTCTGTTATCTCCATTTCTTAGAGACCTATCTTTGACCTCTATCCTCTGCTTTCTGATGTTGGTTTAGAGTTGTCTCCGACTAAAATACAAAATATTAATACTTAAATAATAATTACCGACACACAGAAGAATTCAATTAAACTATCCCATAAATTCTTCTTCTATATCAACGACTAGTTTGTTTTCCCAAAAAAAAAATGAACCAATTTCAAATTTAAATTTAAACTCTCAATACTTTATTCTAGAATCAATGATTTGACAAGAATAACAAACCCATGAAATTCAGCGTAGATGGCAAAAACACAGAATTTTAAGTGTTCTTCAATGGCGTAGATGATGTGAGAAGAACGAAAGAAATTCAAATTGGAAGGTGATCGGTTCTCCGTCCAGCGTCAGATCTCGATTCAGCGAGAACCAGACCCCACCAAGACCAACCTTCCTCTACTCATATCCGTCGTTCCGACGGCCTTTCCGTCCTTGTAGCTGACAACCGGCGAGCACATATGATGGAGAATGGGTGTCTTCTCCTCGGTGACCAACCTAATTTCAAATCAGAATTAGTGAGCCCATTTTGATATTTTTACCTCAAAATGATGTTAAATTTAACCAAATCAAAGTTAAATGTAATAAAACAAATAATTTGGTGAATGCAAAATTGAATTTTTTAATTCAAAATAATGGCGTGAGAATGACTGTTAGTTTAGTACAATGACATAAAATTACCTTAAAAAAGAAGTTATCTCGCTATATTTACAGTCCATTAATATTATTGGCACAAAAGCATGTGGTTCTGATCAAGGATAACTTCCATTGATTGGGCCTAAATTGTAGTTCTTGGCAGGTCGAGTTTTGATTGGCCCAATTTTTATGATCTCCAAAAAATACCTTCAAAGAACACACAGTACATAAAATTATTAATCTTGGACTCCAAGTTCAACTTTTCAAAGCTCTAATCACCATGAAAATAAGGGCGATAATGTTGATGAGATTTTATTGATAATATCAATACCAATACCAATACAAATAAAAAGAAATTATAGGGACAAGTAATAATTAAGTAGTAGAATTACAGTGAAGGAACATTCTTTAGAGAAGGTGCCATTATATTCTCCTCGGAAATGGGCCTTTATTTTTTATGTTGAAAAAGTAGAACCAATTTCCAAAATACAGCTAATAAGCCCATATCTTGAGGTTTTCTCTTATATATAATATATAATTAATTTCTTTGCATTTCCTTTTAAAAAAAATGGTACACGGAGTGTATTGTAAGATGGGCATATAGAAGACATGTCTACATTTTGTTTTTGACAAAATGTGGATTGCTAGGAAAAAGGAAAGAGAGTGCAAAAGTTTACTTTGAGACCGATGCAGATCAATGGCATGTTGGGTTATATATAAGTGCCCAAATTAATTAAACCCTACAATATATGGTTTTTATAATCTACTTACTAATTACTTTATTACACACTCATCTTTATAGAATTGGCAAGGAGTAAAGTATATGGATATATATGGGCCTACTACAAGCTATAGTGTGGGCTATAACAGCAATTGCAAATGAGCATGGTCTCTTGTCTCAGACAGCATATACTATAGAGTACAGAGCGTGTCTCTTGTCTTGGCTGTCTCGTTCCCTAATTCATTTGTGGTTTCTCTACGCACTTGGTCTTTTTCTTCCTATGTCTTCTGTTCTAACGTATTTTCTTGTCGCTTATTACTTTGGATTGTTGTGCATGCTCTTCTATCGCTACTCATTTTCAGTTAAGAATATCGAGTTTGAATTGAAAAACCAATCATTCTTTTATGTTGAATTTTGGATTTGATATAAAGGTGTTTGGAAAGAAGGAAAAAATACGTTGCTGGAATTCGAGCCCAGGTCTCCACATCCGCATGTACAATATGTTAAGATACTCGTATAGTTTATCTCAGCAACACTCATTCAAATATTGTCTATGTAGTTCACATTGTGAGTCTGCTAATACGTGCTCCTTACACTACAATTCTTCATATTTTGAGATATGGTAGAGAAACATTATCCCAAAGATTACAATTCTTATACAATACACCTATATATGACGCTACATGCTTATTATAATGGTGATTGAGCTGATGACCTTGCTGATCGTCACTCTAATATAGACTACTGCTTCTTTTTCGGTGACTCTCTTATCTCTTGGAGAAGTAAAAAGCAGAGATAATTGTTGTTCGATGTAAGATGGAGGCGAATATCGAGCTTCTGCTGATACTACTTCAAAGAACCCTTGCGGTTAAGATGACTTCTACGTGATAATTCATAAGTCTGCTACTCTTATTTATTGTGACAGTTAAAGTGTCATTCAAATTGCTCGCAATGACATGTTTGATCATGAACGCATCAAAAATATCAAGAACGATCGTCAATGCACCATCACTCTTTTATTTTCTGTCTTCCTCGGGGGTCAAACCGCCAATATTTATATCAAGCTAGCATTTCATGTCGAATAGTTAGAAGAAAGGTTTAGATGTTTTCACAATCAATCAATAAAGAATAGTTGAAGAAAGTAAAGACAATATTCTTCGATAGACCAAGCATATATGTTGAACAAGTTTTAGATTTCCAACCCCAACCAAGCCATGATGATAGGTACAATGCTAGCTAGCTAATAGTATGAACAGCATTAATATTGTCGTTTTTAATTACAGGCGGGGGAGTTAACGTTAACGACGTTGTTGGTGGTGACGCGCTCGCAACGAGGGCACATGGTTAGGGTGGAGGAGGGTGAGGGGTCGTGGGAGTGGGGGCCCACCTTCATGGCTCTGAGCTCCTCCACCTCCCTCTGCAACCGCCGGTTCTGCTCCGTCAGCGACCCGAACCACCTCTTCAAGTACTCGCACTCCATCTCTGTCTGTTTCAGCTTGCTCCTGCATGCATGCATACATTTATATATATATATGTTCCATTAGTTTTTATTTCTCTAGTGGTGTTTTGGATATGATACTGAGTTAAAGAATATTGATAGGTCTTAATTATTGTTAGGAACATAATTATTACGTACTGGCACCCAGGCCAGGGTACAAAATTATAATTCATATCTTATTAATTATCAGGCCATATCGATAATGATTTTATAATTAACTAGCACACGAGTCCAAATAAGTCTAAGCATATATATACATTAGGTATTAGTTTTCATTTGTCTCCATATTAATTAGTAATCAATCACAATGAAGCACCTAATTCCTATCTAGATGTGCTTACCTTGACCTAATTTTCAACTTTATCTAGACAAGTTAATTAACGTACAAGATTTATCATGTATAGTTTTCGCATGATTAAAAGGAAATATAATTTTACTAATTATTTTTGTCATGATATAAAGGCCCATGTAATTCAAACACGCATCTTACTCTTTTTCACAACTTCTTCATATTGTGCGGAGTAAAGCAATAAATCAAGGAAGAAAAGCTTTCACACACCATAATATATAAACCTGTGAACAACCTAGTATTTTTGAGGTTTTATATATAATGTAATAGATATAGATATGGGTACACTTTGAAATGTATACTTCTATATATATACATATTATACGACAATATATGTGGGGAAAGTGATTAAAAACATATTTATTTTTTTCCTTAGATGAAATGGAGTCCCATTAAACACAAATCCACTTTTATTATCATGATTTAACTTATTATTTTTTTCTTAATACTTTTCTGGATATGTAAAAAACAAAGTTAGTCTCGTAAAAATCACTTCAAACGAAAAATTAGAGGACTATATATATATAAGTACGTTCGAGAAAAATGATTAAAAGAATTAAACAATTAGAAGACAAATTAAATAGGTTGGACAAAAAGATAGATTTAGTTGAGTGTGTAGGATTTATAGGATGCAGAATCTGATTCAGATGATGAAATGAGAGTATGGGTCCATTATGTTCCATGCTTTTAATTAAAAGCCAACCACCTCCAAACAATTTATTCACTCCATTGATTAATGTATATAGTTGTAATAAATTCTAGCAAGAGAGAGAGAGAGAGTACGGGACATGTACCTGGCTCTACGATTTTGAAACCACACCTCAACTTGCCTTGGTCTCAGATTCAACTCCTCAGCCAATGCTTCTTTTTGTTTCTTCATATCCATATAGTTAACACACACACAGTCGACCAAAAACATTATACATAAAATCAATAATAATGACTATCAACTAATTTAAATACTATGTATAGAGAAATGGAATGGAACCACATGAAGACTACAATAATAGAATACCATTTTATTATAGTAAATAAAGTAGGCATAATAAATTATTTTTTATGAAAAATAAATTAAACAATAATACACACATATAATGTGAGATATTTGTCACTTTACTAATAAGTTATTTTTCATGCATATATATACAACAAATTAAGAGATGGAAGATGTATAATACATACAGGATTTAGAGTATGGTGGAGTCTGAAACTGTCTTCGAGGAGCCTAGATTGTTCTTTGGAGAGGCGGAGCTTTTTGCGCGGCGGTCCACCGTTACTTTCTTCCTCGTCCACCTCCATCTCTTCTTCTCCGCCCGATGGAACTTGATTTATGTCCAAATCTCTCAATCCCCCTTCTTTTTCCAATTCGAAACCCAAACCAATGATAATAATCAATGAAAATACATGCAAATTTGTGAGTTTGAATAAATATATGTCCTATGCGGCAGAGATCATATATATAAATATAAGACGAAAAATGAAGAAAATAAAAAGGGTTTATATATATTAATATAGATGATGATCATATATATGTGCTCACCAGAAGAAGGCATAGATGGAGATGAAGAGAATCCAGGAACAGATATGGTTAAGTCCAAATAGCTCCCCATAAGATCTATCTCTTGATTAAATATTACTATAGGAAATAGATAGACCGATGAATCGATCTTGAATCAGAGACAACACAAATTTAGGAGATAGAAATTATCAAAGAACAAATATGGAAGCAGGGAAGAAGATGAAATGGGACAGGTATGGATAAAGGTGAAATGAAAAAGGTCAAATAAATAGAGACACACACATTTGTAAATAAATATATTATATTTTACTCTCTAGTTGTTGGATATGGACTTGGGTTAGGGTTTTTGACCGCGGTCGTCAAAGTCAATGATACAGCCGTCGGATGCGCGACACGTGTACGAGGGGGTGTAGGAGAATAAGCGGCAGGTTTTATGGTTGAAAGGAAAAGTTGTTGTCGGTAGGCTTAATAGCGTGAAATGATTGGGGGATGCTTCTTCCGTTCTGCAACTACACTGCACATGCACACACCCAATTAATGCCGATCAGTCCTTTTTCTCATCTCGGCCGTTGATGTGTTTGACTTATTTATTAATTTGCTCCTAGGCCTACCGATGTGGCTGCATTCAATATTCACAAGCTAGTACACAAAAACAAGGAATTTCTAACGTCTTCTGGCTTTTGCATTCACTGCAATGAAATTATAAACAAGAAGAATAAAAAAGACATAAATATGCTTTAGAATATGGATCAATACAAATTAATTTGTGCATGTTATATATGTTGATGGAGTAATAATGCGTTTTGCGATATTGATTTTGATTGTAACAATTAGTACATAAGTGTGTTAAAGTTTGCAGTTTTGAAGCCATTAATTGTTTTGGTCAAAGGAGAAGCAGCAAGAGTTGAATATTAATGATGAATTGAAGTAGAGGGGTTGGTGTTTCAGGTTAGTGTAATTACGGGAATCAAAGGTTGGTATGAAGCATTTATGGTGGTGTGATGGAGATCAATGCTTTTAGCTTTTTGTTTGTATAATATAAAAAAAAATTAAACGTAACTTTCTAGCATCAATATATACCAAGATGAGCATCAAATTAATGCACGTTATAATTAATTTGAAATGTGTTTATATATACAAGAACAATGAAAAAACACGAGGAAAAGGAAGTTCACGGTATATATAATGGCAAATAGGTTTGTATATGTATTGTTGGTGAGAGGAATCAATACTTGGTTGACCTAATTAATGAACAAATATGCTTCAGCCATTTATATTATGTTCTGTTCTGTCCATATTATTTTTACTTGTCATTTTAGAAAGTCAATATTCATGATTTAAACTTTCACTATATATATAATTTAATCTATAAAATTGAGTAGCAAAATTCTCAAAGGAAGTAAAATGAGGGTGAGGAGTTTTTTGAGTTGTATTTATTAATTTTGATATTGAAATAATAATGTGAGGGTGCAAGTGCAGTGCAAAAGCGTGGGGGAGTGGGGCCGACAGCGATGATTAGGGGTTAGGACAAGACATGGGAACAAAGAAGGAAGTGGGACCCTGTATTGATGATTGGGTAGGAAACAACTGTGTCTGCTTGTCTGAATTGAGTCCACAAACACACTACCTTATGTTTATGCCCATGTCTTCATGTAATCCCACTCAACAGCACGTGGGCCCACATCATCATCATTTGTGCTTAACGGAGGAGACACAGATTTGGGCTCTAAGCCCATTCAGTATTGGAACAAGGTCCAGTTGTGAAAACGTTCAATTATTTACGTATTGGGCCGGAACCCTATTTTCAATATTGTTCTTTAAAGAAACTAACAAATTGGGCCCAAGCTCCAATTTGAGTATTAGTTTTCTCTGTTAAGTTCATTACAGGTGTTGTGTCGATGCAAACCTGTTATGTTACGGTGGATTGGTTCTCCCATCCTCCATTGACTGTCCAACGATTCCCGACGGGACATCATTTGTAAACGTGTCCTACGATGCCTCCACAACTTGATTGCATGTATCACCCGGAGCTGATCCTCTCCATCTTCATGCCTTTTTTGACGTCGATTGGGAAGCTGATAGAGCCGATTTTGTTTCTACTACTGAATATCATTCTCCTCTACCTTGGCTCAACACCCATCTCATGGAATTCAAGAAAGCAACGATAAATTTGAGTTAATGTAGGTATTGTCCATCTTTAGATAACTCGGCCACACTCTTCACACATCTTCAACTCTACGATGTGATAATCTTGGGCATACATCATTAAGTTCGAAACACTCATGGACTAAGTACACAACTATTGCTTATCAAGTTCAATGGGGCGCATTTCACGTTTCCTATGTTCCCTATGATGATCAATTGGCTAACATTTTTACCAAGCTACTTCTTCCCACGTATCTTTCATTTATAATACATGTGTATATATCTTGTGTTAATAAATCACACTATTATTTACTTATACATCTCTATATATGTTGTGATAATTCAGTTTGAAGATTGACACTAGTTAAAATTACCAAAATATGCTACTACAAATGAAATAGCATCCGGGTTTTATTTGATGATTACTAGCAGTGTTACAAAGAAGATGCAGATGTTAGAGTGAGTCACTAAACTTGGAGGACGATGGTTGATATTGATCATTCTCTTTGCCATCACCAAACAAGTCTCTCTCCAAGATCCAATCTTGGATCATCACCTGAGAGCTAAGAGGCTGATCTGTGGGAACAAGATGTCCAGCTCCCAGCACCACCACATGGCTCAAACTCTCCCATTTCTGCAGAAACCCAGCAAGCTTCCCATCCACCCTCCAAACCTTCCTCTTCGCATTCAAGAATTTATCAATTCCCTCCCACTTCATCTTCTTCATCCAAGCCTCCGTCGACACCACTCCGTCTCTCAGGTCCAAATGTCCCTGGTACAGCAGCACCTTGCTCTTCTTCACCAGATACTCCACCATGTACCTCACGCTCTTCATCACGTCCGCGTGTAGCGCCTCCCCCACCGCGCTGCTGCAAATCTCGAACTCAATTGACTCGTTCGCTCCCATCGCCTTCTTCACCTCGACTGGCTTCAGAAACTCCATCACCAGGTCGTCCTCGTAGTCGCGCTGCCTCGTAAAGTCGTAGAGCGTGGCGAGCCCCGTCGCGTTCTGGAGGAATCTCAGGACTCTGTTCCTTGCGTCTGTCGCTTCGCTCCAATTCCCCTCCTTCACGAGCCTCACCGCCTCATCCTGGAGTTTCTCCATTTCGGCTTTCTGCTTGGCGTTGATTAGTCCGGAGAAGTAGGCGTTGTCGGCGTGGGTGGCCACCTGGGTGATCGGGTCCGTCAGGCCGTTGCCGATGGCGACACCGGCGAGATTGACCCGCCGGGACGAAGGCAGACGGAGGTTCTTCTTCAGAATGTGGTACCCGATAGCAGGGACGTATTTCCCGGCGTAGCTCTCGCCGGTGATGTAGATTGGGCGAGATATGAAGGAGGGGTCGGAGCCGACGAAGGAGGAGATGGCGGAGAAGAGGTGCTTGGAGACGGCGGTCTGGTCGGTGGGGATGTCGGAGGGAGAGGCGGCGATGCTGAAACCGGTGCCGATGGGGTTGTCGATGAAAACGAGGCCGAAGAGGCGGTTCCAGGAGCCGGGATTGGGGCGGAGGGCGAGACCCGGAGGAGGGGCGAGAAGCCAGGGGCCGAGCTCGTAGAAGTTGGCGATCATGGAGGAGCAGCCGGGGCCGCCCTGGAGCCAGAAGACGAGGGGGGTATCGGGGAGGGGAGACCTGGGTTGCTGAGCTTCGTAGAAAGCGTAGAAAATGGCGGAGCCGCTGGACGGGTTCACCGGGAGGTACCCAGATTTAGTCGGCAGAGCTTCATTGGGGATTGAAGAAGAAGCCGAGACCGAGACCAGGTGGAGGAGGAAGGAGAAAAAGAGGAAGCACAAGGACGCAGCTTTTGGCTCCATTACAGTGAAATGATGGGTCTCTCAGCTGTGATGTGTACACCAACACAATTACAGAATCTTTGCCTTCTGGATAATAATATGCTAATTATTGGACTATACTCTATATATATACATAAGCAACCAACGAAACTAAAAATATATATTAACTAATAATTTCAAGATTCTTTCAACATTTTATAAATAGACAGGATTGATGTAATTTTTAAAAAAAAGTAAATTTATGCGGTAATTAATGTTCATTACGCTATGCTATACAAGTTATTTAATCCACTATGATATATTTTTTTCTATCAATTTTTTAATATGGCAAATTTCATGTTTCTATCAATTTACTTAAAATGTATGAAAAAATACATTTAGATCTTCAATTTGATTAAATGTTGAAAATATACATGTACCAAAAAGTTTTTAATATATATATATTTTATGAAATAAACAATACAAAATTAAGTTTAATATTGATTTTTTCAAAAAAAGAAATTTAATATTAAAATAAGATTTTTGATGATTTAATTGAGTGTTATTTTTTGTGTGTTGAAAATATTATGGATATTTCTACCCAAAACTATAATGGTAAAATAAAAACGATTAGCCTTAGTCAATTAATAAAAATAAAAGTACACTAATGAATTGAAAAACCAGTATCCAGTGAACAGGAATTACCCCTAAATTTAGTTATAACCTTGACTTGAGGAACACAAATGATCGGTAACAGGAATAAAATCAATTAAACGTTAATACAAGGTATAGTTCTTTTCACTGTCAGATTTTTGCATAAGTGACGACGAACGTTGAATGTGCGCCGTTACAAAATTCACTGAAGGCGCACAATATCCGTGCGCCGTCAGTAATTCAGTAACGACGTACATTTTATTGTACGTCGTTAGTAATTAAACTTTGTAACCGTTAGACCAAACTATACCGTTGACCGTGGAAGGTGAACTCGGCAAACATCGACGAAAATGATCATCTGAAAAAGATGACCGACGCTGAGAAGGACGAGTTCATGAGACAAGCTGCCCAACACATCAGAGATGTCGAGGCCGCCAAAGGAACAATTATCACACAATCCCGAGGACGACGCATTCGGGGTTGCAGGGTCATTACCAGACACCACCGAGCAGAGAAGACGTTCGGACTCCTCCAGCTTTGGTGTTGCTGTGCGGATGACAAAGCTTGAGACTCAGGTCCATACTATATCCACTCAAGTCGATCAAATTACAGACCTCCAGATTGCGCTCCAAACTCAAGGCTCACAAAACATGGATTTGATGCAGTACTTCCATGACCAAATGCGGTCGGTTAAACCGGATATGCCTCCATTTGACTGGAATATGTTTAGAGGTCTAGGCCCGTCATCATAGTTTCCAGATATAATAATAATATTTAATTCAAACACTTTGTTTTAATTATGAATTTTATTAAATTATAATTTTAGAAATTTAAATATTGATTTAAAAAAATCATGACTAACGGCGCACATACCACGTGCGCCATTACAAGTCTAACGGTGCACAATGAATGTGCGCCGTTACAAGGCTAACGGCACACTTAGATTGTGCGTCATTAGAGTTGTAACGGCGCACGTGGTATGTGCGCCGTTACAAAACTCCCGTCACCGTGCCTTACACTGACGGCCACGTTAACTTATAACGGTGTGCCGTCAGACTTGTAACGGCGAACGTTTGATGTGCACCGTTACAGAGTGTAACAGCGTGTTTGTACGCTATTGCAGTTTGTAACGGCGCAAAATGTGTGCCGTTACTAATGGGAAGAACTGTTAGTGGTTCTGTGTAAGGCTCGTGTCTATACAAAACAAGTAAAATGTAAATAAGTCACTGCCCCAAACTGAAGTACATATGACTACACATCAATAGAGCAAACAAAAGCACCATCCCATACACGTAAAATCTGACCATACAATGTTAAGGAGATATGAATTTAATGTTTGTTTATATTTTAGAGTAAATACACCAACCTCTATAGGTAAGAGAATAGTCCTTTCTGCTTCCCATAGAATGCAGCTATTGCGAGTAGAATGAAAAGTATAACAATCCACGTGTTTATCCCACCTGCAGAAGATAGACAAAAAGATTGTATACAAATGTGTCAAACATGTGAAATCGTATTTGAAAGTTTAGATCTATTTTACAAATTATTTTCTTTAAGGTTCAAGCAAGACAAGTATTAAATCCCATTGTTTGTGTGCAAGAGGCCAGCCTTGCGCCATTCAAATAGACAAGACTCACTTTGTAGCTTATCACAGGAAAATGGAGTGAAACCGTGTCGAAATTAAGATACATATGTCTACAACAAGCTTCTCACACATTGGCTCAAGTTTGAACAGATTCTTTGATGATTCATCCTTCTGACATAATGACATTCATTTACTACCATTCACAAATTTGAAATTTGTAGGTATTTGTTTTGTGATTGCATATCCTGAATGTTGATATCTTTGCATCCTAATGAATAACTGATAGATACATATATTAACCGTAAAACCCAATGGAAGTCAATTTTGGACACTCTTTCTAGGTTCTGTTTTATGGCTGGGCATAACTAATGTTTCTCCTTAACAATCAACAGCTAAAGAAGAAATACAGTGGAGGGAGGTCTTACCGGTTTTCTTCTTATCCTCAATTAAAGTTACTCTTGCACTGGAATCCAAGGATGCAGATGCCAAGGCCCTATATACCGAAACAGAAGAAGCATCAGTATCAATGATTATTTGGAAGACTGATCAATTTAATGTGTGGATATGTCAGTTTGCAACCTTGAGTCGTGTGAAAATGTCAGCGCAGTTACTATAACAAGATGTGCTTTTTTAACCACTGTGTGAACTCGCATGTTTGAGTTGAAAACCCAAACGGCTCCTTGAACTGTCCCACTGCATGTTAGCCAATCATGAAGGAAACAAAGCTAAGTACCTGCACAAAATCTTATTTAACGTTTGGGACTTGGGAGAGAACTATAGATAAAACATATCAAATTCACATATAGTCAAGCATCAAACAATGAAGAAGAAAATAGTTGTCACAATCACGAAAAATGAAGCACTGAAAGGAAATATGTCAAATTTGAAGACTTTAAATTAAGAAAAACAACGCTAACATAGTTAGTCATATAGACAATGAAGTTTAGTAGTCATGAAATCCCTCAACTGGAAGCTCCTAAAAACCACAACGAGTCTCTCATAGGAGGATAACTAAGTACTTGTCTGTATATCTCACTGAAAGCTGACATAAGTTCTGATTCTCCAAGACAAAAGCTGTCTCTGAAACAGCTATCTCCTAGATTGAAGGATTCTTCACAATAAGGGACTAAATCCTCTCTTTAATGTAACATAGAAGAAAAAACATAATTTTAAGATGAATATTAAAATTCATAAGATTGTGAAACTCTTGAAACTAATAGAGTAAAGAATGTATATACATCGCAAGGAGCTTTCCGTCAGCTGAAACATTGAAGGCAGAAACCGGTTAACGAACAACTTTTTTTGGGCCTGTTCTTTTCCTCGAGGTTGTGTTCCATGTCATAATACATACATTCTGACCTAATGTATGTAATTTTCATAATGGTTAGCTTTATTAGGAAACCAAATATGAGAAGGCAGTTTAACAGGAAAAGGAATAATAGGAAGTAAAGAATTTACCTTTCATTACAGTAACATATAGGACCTGATTCTGACCATTATGAGAAAATCTACAAAACCCAAAAATCTCGTCCTGGATTTAAGATAACAACGCATATGTAAGTTGGTAATCTCATTTCAAATAAACAGATAAGTGCAATAGTAAAAATAAATAACAAGGTAAGAATCGACTACACTCAGACATATCATGCCAATGTTTTAAAGATAAAAATGGTTAGTTATAAATTAATTAAGACTCAGTGCTTACATTTTCCTTGGTTAGAGAAGCTACAACTGAAGCTGAATTGACGTCCCAAACTGTACAAGGACCACTTGCTCCCAACGTGACCAGAAATTTGCTGTCTGAGCTGTATGGAAACCAATCAAACAAAACTATTAGCAGAAATAGTTCCGAGCTAAGGAGGCAGAACATGCACTTCTTTTTATCACCGAACACACTTAAGTGGTAGTTTTACAAAAAACTTGGTCATCACTAACCTGAACCATTAGCCTCATTGATTATAACTTCCATGCTAGGCCATTCAAAGACCCTTAAATTTCCATCATGTATCACCAAAACCAGAGTAACATATTGACACAGTACCACTTAATGCCCCAACACTTAAAATTTTCAATTTTTCAGCGGAGAATTTGGAAGGAAAGGGGGATTCGCTAATTGAGAGAAAAAAGAGAGACGATCTACTAACCTAACACATAGAAGACAATATTAAATGTGGAAATAACATAAAACATTCAAAATCCAACCCAAGATGCAAGGGATGACAGACACCTACCTCCCCACCAACAGCAAACAAAGAACCTTACCTGTTGAATGCGATTGATTTCTGCTGGCCGATTCCTTTCACCTACGTGAGCTCGTCGTCTGACACTTTTAGACCCAGCTTGTGGACTTCATCCCATTCCAACCAACGAGCACAATCACAAATCAAACTAGCATCTAAATCAACAGTTCATTTTTTTGTTTCAGTGGAAACGAAAAGAAAAAGGACAACTCAAAATAGTGATGCCACACATGGATGATGTGAAATTACAAATCCAAACATCAGAAGGTTGATTGAAATTCACTTGTGTGTGTCAGAAAAAATGCAGAGAGCAAGTACCTGCAACCCTCAGGCATAGCACAAATTAGGCCATCTGAACCAGTCGCAAGCTTAACCAGGTGAAACAATTTACAAGAACATATTGTCTATCAAGTTGATGTTCCTATAACAAAAACGATCATTAAACAAGCAGAAGCTACCATAGCCATAGCAATTGGCTGTATATGATATGACAATTGATCTCAAAATACAAAAAGTAGAAGTAAAATGAGAAGGGGACATAATTCAGATCTAAAACTAAGTCGATATAGGGCATACGGGTTGGTCGGAGAGAGACATAGAGGCGGAGTCAAAGTGGGCGAGCATGACGGCGTTGGGGCCATCTCCTCCGCCTCCGGCGAAGATGAATGAGGTACCCAACAAGCTCCGTGCAAGGGCATGCCGTATTTCTGGCCCATACCTCGACTCACTCCCACTCTCAACTCAACATTCGGGCCCAGGAGTTGGCCTTTGCAGCCCAATTAATTGGGCCTATGTGCAGCGGATTTTGTTCAAAAAACCAAATATGTATTATTGCTATTAATTAAAATTCGATGTCTTTTCAATTACTGCATCTGCCTGTGTTCATAGCATGATACACGTTGAGCCACTGTTGACTTCCAAATTCTAATGCTTGCCCAATCATCAACGTTATCACCTTCTCTATTTAATTACTTTCAAATTAAATGAATTATTAGTTCTAAGATTTATTGTAACTCGATCTTCTTGCTTGCACCTTGGGTTGCATCAAGCTTCCACCAACAATGTTTTGAGCATGACCTCATTTTATAATACATTAAATTCATTCAAATACTCCCCTATCACGAATAATAATATTTGAATCATCAAATTCACTTATTGTCAATAATTTAACATAGAAATGTCTTTATTAATACATACTGAATTGCAACTAAATTGAAATTTTGATCTAATAAAATACTCATTTCTTTTCTACTTTAGAATTTTATCCTAATTTTCTTTCTTCTTTATATAACTTAAATATGTCGCCTTATATAACAATAATATGCTAATATTGCATCTGGTTGTCTCGTCTATATGCTGGAGCAAAATGATTTTTGTTGGAACACGAGATTTATGTATTAATGTAGATTAAAAAAATGTACATATATACATATAGAGAAATTACAAGACCATCTTTCCCGAACCTGCCAATCAACTCCATATCGAATGAGGAAGCGATATTGCTTGAAGCGGAATTCTCGGAAGAGGAAGTATTAGAGGCGATTAAGGACTGCGATGGCGCAAAAGCACCAGGCCCGGATGGTTTCTCCCTGTTATTCTTTCAAAAATGTTGGGAAATTATCAAACGTGATCTTATGGCTTTCTTGTCAGCTTTTCACAGGACGAGCTGCATTGGCAAGGGTCTGAATGCAAGTTTCATAGCTCTGATCCCCAAAGTATCATCGCCTCAAGTATGCTCTGATCTAAGGCCAATAAGTCTCACCACAGCCCCGTACAAGATCCTAGCTAAGATTCTCGCAGCTAGATTGAAGAATGTCATCGACCAGCTCATCAGTGATACTCAATCGGCTTTTGTGGGTGGTAGACAGATCACAGACAACATTCTCGTTACAAACGAAATTGTTGACAGAATAAAACGCTCAAGGAGTGATTGCTCGATTATAAAGCTTGATTTTGAAAAGGCCTTCGATAATGTGGATTGGGGGTATCTACTATCAATGCTTAATAGAATGGGTTTTGGTGAGAAATGGAACAATTGGATCACTGCTTGTCTCAAAACCTCAGCCTCTGTTCTTGTCAATGGTTGCCTTTCTGAAGATTTCGAATTCTCTCAATGTTTACGACAAGGTTGTCCCCTGTCTCCCTTACTTTTTATTATAGCAGGAGAGGGTTTGCATAGAATGCTCCAATCGGCTGAGCTTTCTGGCCGTATCGTTGGAATGAAGCTTAGCTCCGATTTAAGTATCTCGCACCTGCAATTCGCGGATGACACTATTCTATTCTTAAAAGCCGATCCGGGCATAACATGTAACGCCCGTTCAATTCTCATTGGGTTCGAATGCATCTCGGGGCTCAAAATCAATTATGCAAAGACAAAATTATATCTGCTGGGCAGTCATCACCACTCCAAGTCTGAACTCGCCTCCGCTTTCGGCTGCAAAACAGGTAACCTTCCTTTTGACTACCTCGGGTTCTCGATCGGTGTCAGCCCCAACAGAGTGGCTTCATGGAGTAAGATCATATCCAAGTTTTCTAGCAAGCTTGCTCTCTGGCAAGGGAGATATCTCTCTTTGGGTGGCAGGATCACCCTCATAAAGTCCTCACTGGCAAGTCTTCCCTTATATTACATGTTTGTATATAAAGCACCAAAATCAGTAATAAAGAAGTTGGAGCAAATTCAAAAAAAGTTTCTTTGGTCATCAAATCCGGAAAAGAGAGCTATTTATAAGGTGAGTTGGGAGATGGTGTGTAAGCCTAAAAAACAGGGAGGGCTCGGTATTAGAAGTTTAGGCCTGATGAACAAGTGCCTACTGGGAAAGTGGTGGTGGCGTTTTGCCACTGACTCGAATTCACTCTGGAAAATGGTATTATGTGAGAAATACAAATGAGAGAAAGATGAATGGGACTTATTCAGCTTTGCCTCTCAAGCGGGCTCTTCCTTTCTTCAGCACCTTTTTTCTCTTAGCTCCGAACCGAATTTTATGAATTTAATGGGATCGCGTCATTTGAAGTGGAGACTCGGCTCGGGGCAGCTCATTCGCTTTTGGACAGACAATTGGGCTGGTACGTTTTCCCTGACTTCCCGCTTCCCCCGTCTCTACGCCCTGGCTTTGAATCCCTCAGTCTCTGTTTTTGACTCATGGGAACAGAGTGTCTGGAATCCATCTTTCTCTCGGTCCCTGTCAGGGAGAAACAGAAATCACTTATTGATTTGCAGACTCTCCTCCATCCGTTTGCTCCCAACATATCCAAGCACGACCAATTAATGTGGATTCAAAATGAGAAAGGCTACTCGGTAAAAGCCATGTATGACCTTGCCCAGGCCTCGATTTCTCCAGTCTCTAGCTGGCCCAAGATCATCTGGCAAGCCTCAGTACCTCCTAAAATTCAGAGTTTTTGCTGGATCGCTGCTCATAACGCCCTCCCAACCAGGGATTTTTTAGCAGATAGAGGTATCGAGATACCTCTCGCCTAGAATATGTGCCAGTTCTGCCACTTAGCTTTTGAAACCTCAGAGCACGTTCTTCTTCATTGTGTTTGGACTCATATTGTATGGGGTCATTTTATGTCCAAATACAAGTGTCACGGAGTCTTTCCGAGATCAATCAGAGCATTCCTCGATCTTTGGCCACGCCTTATCCACGACCGATCTCTCGCCGGCCAGTGGAACCCTCTTTGCAATTTGATTCTATGGTTCCTTTGGTTAGCTCGAAACGACTTCATCTACAACAACAACCTTCCGAGTTCAGAAGTCATCATTCTGAAGATCTCTAATCTGTTGGACGGGATTTCAATTTAATAATTCACTCTTGTAATTTTCAATTTCTTCTTACTCTCTCACATTTGTTCTCACTCCACTTGTATTTCCTTGCTCCTGCTTCCTCCTGGGAAGCTAGGACAAGCTCAATAAAACTCCAAACTCCGCTGAGCAAAAAAAACATATAGAGAAATTCACCTTAATTACTAGATCAATGATTTGGGAGTAAGAGTGGTAGTAACGAAAATGTTCAAACAGGTTGGCATTGATTTAAGAATTAATTAAGGTCCACCAGGATATGATGCGGATCATAATGAATGAAGATTTATATATATAATAATTGTTTAATGAGATAATATACCTCCGATGCCCTATATAAGGGGCATGAGGATGGAGGCATTTTCATCAACTTAAGCTCATTGCCTCTCATATATAGCTGATTAATTACAAAGATGGGTCTGAAAGGAAAGCTGATAATCGAAACCGAAATCAACGGTTCAGCTGAGAAGTACTACAGCATCATGAAGGAGGAGGCTCACCACTTCTCCAACATCGCTCCCGACAAGGTGTCGTCAGTTGAGCTCCATGAAGGAGATTGGCACGAGCACGGCGCAGTCAAGATCTGGACATATACCATAAGTATGTACATATACAACTGATGATTGGATGATATATTAATTGTTAATGTTAATATTAATTATATATGCAGATGGGAAAACTGAAACTATAAAGGAGCAGATATCTCATGACGACGAGAACATGTCGGTGACTCTAACTGCAGTTGGGGGCGATGCATTGGAGATCTTGAAGAGCTACAGAGGGATATTTCAAGCCGTTCCAGGTGGAGCAGAGAACAATAAGGACTTGATTAAAATTACAGTGGAGTACGAGAAGTACAAAGAGAGCGATCCGGCTCCAGTTCATTACTTCGAGTTCCTCATCAACCTCTTCATTGAAGATTTTGATGCACACCTTACCAAGTCCGTTTAACTTCTATATACCTACCTTATTGGTCTTTCTATAATCAATCATGTGTGCTAAATAATAACTTCTTGGTTGGGGCCGACTTGTACTGCAGGTTTGGTCAATCCTAACCGTTGCTCCTTGCTTGTTTCTCATCATTTTCTTTCACTATGTTGTATCTTTTCAATGTATCATAATAAAATTTAAGCTTTGTGTTGCCATGTATTATTTATCTTTTCAATGTATTATGTATTGCACTAGCACCTACAAACATGCACGCCCTGTTTATGTGTCATATATAACTTGGAATTGTTATCAATATGCACGAATATCATGTTTATGGGATCCCGTGCCTACACTCCCTGTAGACTCCGACCTATATATGTGCAAAAGTCTAGATCTGTTATGGCTCACGTTTAAACAAGGCCATTCATGATAGGGAGTGTTGAAATAGAGGTTCATGTGTACAAGAGCGTGAAAGGAAAATAAGCACCACGCGTACATCAAGTATGAAAGAAAAAAGTTGTGTGAACTCCACATGAAAAAAAAAGTTAAATAACTCTAGGAGCCCAATCCGATATATACAATCTAGTTTTACAACCGTTGATTGATCATGATCACAAAATCTATAATTAGATAAAATAGTCATAACTTTTTTTTATCAACATTAACGTATACTTATTTACCTTATACAATATTCATTCAATATAAACCCGTCATTACTTATTACGTTTTGTGTTATGTACTTTATTGGCTCCCTTTTTCTCTTCTGGAAGGGTTGTTCAGTATTATTATATATTAAAACTCTAATTGATGACAAAAAATCACTTAACGTATATATTTTAAAAAATTTATTTTCAACACACTTGATTATATTTTTTTATATTTAGCTCTAATTAATAGCGTTATATTTTGGAATGAGCTATTTTAGAAATTTGACTGAAGTACCGCTTGAAAATAATATTAATAATAAATAATCTTCAAATGTAGTGCATTCCTTCAAATCAACTGTCCTCCCACAAATCTTTCAAAAAAACTGGACCTCCAACAACTACGACAAATAATTCTCCTCCTCCACCACGGCGGATCCGGGATCCATGAATTGTCTGGACGATGCTCTGTTTTAGATCTTCCAATTTTAAACCCAAAATTAATATACGATCGTCCTATTCATGTTTCAGATCTCATCGATTCATGATTGTCATAGCCTAAATATGGAGAACACTTTAATTTATGTTTACATGAGACAACATATTGTCCATTCTCTAGTTTTTCGTGTTCACGCTCTCCAGCTTCGCTTGAAGAATTGCCACCAGAAAAATCTCCATAAAAATTTTAACATTTTGAGTGAATGTCAACTATTTGAAAGTTTGATGGTTAGTTGAGGGTATTTTATTTTTTTACATTTCAAAAAAATATTTTATCCAAATTTTAATGAAAAAGAGTAACGTGTAAAACTGTAATTACTGAGCTGAAAATATTTTTTTTATAGTATGCATAGTAAATTGTAAAACACGTCATAATAAATGCATTGAAGTGTATTTATCTTTTTATTAAATAAAGTTTATATCACTATTCTTAGAGTAACTCAAATGAGATTGTTAAATCCCTATTTTTGTGAGGATTAATAAGCTTTTATCGCCAACTTTTTGTTAAATTTTCATTCATATTCGCAAACTTTTGTTAAAAAAGGTTTATATATCTGTCAACTTAATATAGTGAAATTGACATAAATACAACATTCAATCATTGAAGTAATAATTTATGAATTTTTTTAATTAAAATATAAAATGATGTTATCTACATGAAACATATGAAATAAATGTTGAAAAACTTAGTTGGAGTTAAGTTGAGATGGGGTCCCGACCTTTTTAAATTTCATCGTCAAATTATGACATCAATTTGAGTTAGACATTCAATAGAAAAATGGGAGGGTGTAATGATAAAAGCAATAATGGAAAATATATACTGATTGGTGCATCACATGTTTTGGCAGATGGATGCTGCATACATTTATGGCACTCCTCATCCCCATCCCCATCAATCAACCATTATATTCCATACTCATCAATAATTATTCACACCGCAGTACTATTAAGTGTTGATCCATATGCCGTTATTTAGCCTAATTAACAACTAGTAATTATTGTGATGGCACTATATATATATATATATGATGACATTTGATCTCTCACAATCAAGTCTACCTGAGCTTTTAAAAAAATTGTTTCAGGTATATATGTAATTATTATCTAACCACTCCCACTTCACTAAATTTGGATTTGCCGCTGCTCATTAACGTCTAGTAATAAAAGAAGTACGTAATTATTGTGATGGCATTGTATTCTATATATATTTGACATTTGATCTCTTACAATCAAATCTACCTGAGCTTTATAGAAGTTGTTCCAGGTAATTATTATATATCCAACTACTCCCACTTAATTATATAAATTTGGATTTATTGTTAAAATTGAATTGGCCTATCTTTTCAAACTAATTATAAAATCCATGTGCCGACAACTAAATAATTGGAGATCTTGGTGAAAGGCTCTGCTTACATGTGTAGCATGCTTGCTATCACTCTCACCTGCTCTATTTAATTTCTTATCAATTCAAACCATGCATGCCCCACTACATGGAAATTAATCTTACTTGTTATATCCTGCTCTCCTATATATAATTACATATTATACAGTACCAATTAATTAGGTCCATTATCCGATCCCTATCACATTATTTTCTTGTCTCACTTATATACCTAATCAAATATTAGAAAGCATATCATTGTCCTCTGGTCAACTAATCCAGTATTATTATTATTGAGTAGATCATAAGCCAAATTAACATGTCCATATATATTATCAGTACTGGGATATGGGAAAAAGTCACCAAATCTTCTAGACAGCTATATATAAGGATTATTAGACATTCATCATTTCAAATGGAGCGAGTATATACATAATTAATTCACGCATGAAATGAAATGTATTATATATATGCGTATGTATATGTATGACTAAATTAATTAACAATGAATAATGCTTACACAACCTTGATAACCGTGACCATTTTTTGAGAAGAATAATAAAATTGCCATATATATAATTACCAACTTGAATAATTGACGTATTTAAGAAAATGTGTTTTAATATTAATAAACCCAAGTTTGAAAAGTTTGAACTTATCTTTTCTGTACACTCCGTTTATAATTTGTTCTTTTCATCCACGTTAAACATAATTATTTTTTATAAATTACAATTATATGCTTTTATATTAATTACTTAATTTACATTACAAAGTCACAAATACTCTTATTTTCATTTCAAAATTTTAAAACTTTATCATAGTTTTAAGTCTGAAACGGTAAAGAAACAAAACACCATATTTTTACAATAACAACGAACACTTTAACGATTTCCTTGAAAATAATCAATCCGATTGAGCGTCTTTAGTGGTTAGGTCTGCATACCCTATTTGTCTTTCAATATACGATGCGATGCAGCGTTACCATTGTGCTGGCTAATGCATTAATTGGTAATAAGTTTTTTTATTTATATATATAAAGGGAATTGTCGATCAAAAGCATAGAAAAAATGAAGTCGATGTCTTCTTCAACCTCTAAGCCAATCAGATACGAATTTTTCAATCTAAATTAATATTTGACCATAACTTTTCTGTAGAGCTTCAATTTTAATGATTTAAAAAAACGCTCAAAATTTAACTGACAACATTCTAATAATAGTGTGTATACTGTGAAATGCTAGTAACATTTTCATCCACTTTTGTTTTGATTTTTTTACTGGTAACAAATTAAAGGGGTCGCATACCCAAATTAATTTGAAACTTTTCCAACCAAAATAAAGAAAATAAGAGATATAATTTATAAAACAAAATTCCTAGTGCAGTCAAAATCATTGGCTAAGTGTTTGATGAACTAGTTGATAAGAGAGATGAGGGTAGCAAGGTGAAGAGGGAGAGAAATAAACATCAATCCTTGTGATATGGAGATGACATTTTTGAAAATTTTAAATATGAGATTATCGATCGAAGGTACAAATATTTTTGCAAATGACATTTCTGAAAAATCTAAAAATTGTTGGAAGGTATTTAAGTCTTTTTATAAAATAATTAACCCGTCAATGGATAAAATTGAGTTGACAATTTGAGAAGAAAATGCAAATTTAAATATTGTATCAAAGTGAAAAATGATATATTTTGTATTTTCCTAATAATGGTAAATGTACCTATTATTTTAACAAACATCATAGTTTTTCACACGCCCTTAATTAGGTGACAAATCTAATTTAATGAGAAAAGATTGCAGGTAAATGAAGTGTACGTACTTCTATTCGGTCTTCACATTATGAAATACACTCTACCATGATATACCTTGTTTAAGAAGTTAGTTCCACCTTCTAATTTCACGCTTAAGCTAACTCTTCACATATGCATGCACATTACTTGTATGTTAATCTATGACACTTTAAAATAAAACATGAAATCTTTACCATAATTCTCTAACATTATATCACAAATATAAAATATAAATTACTATTAACAGTGTTGTGAATATATAAGGACTTAAGAATTGTATATGTTAGGGTTTTTTTTCTCAAGTTGAGAGTGTTCGTGTATGTAGCGTTGTTCTTGTTGTGCGGTGGTGTTGACAAATGTAGGCAAGTTTTATGTAGTTTTAGGATGGACAATTCTCGCTAGTTGAGACAGATTTCACCGGAATCGGGGAGGGGAATGTAGGAGGGGAAGGTAGGGTTCGTCAGAGGCGACCATGCGAAAGGCGTTTTGTTAGTGGTCGACGACTGTGGTGACTCGGGTGAACAATTTTGGACAGTGGAAGCCGATCCCTATCTATATGGTTTTTTCATTCTGTTCGAATTGGTTGTTTTCCCGGTGTTCAATATCTGTTTGATGGCTCTGTCTTGGGAGGGATCAGGGGTTCTCTTGCGTCGCTGAGCTGATCCTGTTAAGCACGAAAAGCTTGGAGGACTTGCATTATTAAAAATTCACGATCCCACTAGAGATGTCGATCGCTAGCGTTTGAGTAAGGATATTGATCGCATGGTTGATCGAGTAAACTTGTTTAATGCGTTTTGCAGTGGGATCACGGGGTTTCTCCAGTCAGTCGAGGTGGAAGTCGTGGTTATACATAATGGTAATTGGTTCGAGTCGACTTGTGTCCGATCTGTGATGTTATTGGTTGAATGTTTTATTACTACTATATTTGCTATCGAATCATGTTTGGATGCAACGTCAAGCAAGTTTGTTTTTAACTTTTCAATTTCAGGGGTTTAAATGAAGGTTTTGTCCCACAAAATATTGTCGTTGTTGTTTTCGACATGTATGGGAGAGCCTGTTTGCGTAATGCAGTTGGATATTTTCAAAAAATAAATATATACAAGCTCTTAATTAAA